>JAJHZJ010000066.1:3510337-4110337 GCA_023548195.1 Bettongia penicillata ogilbyi | reverse complement strand
GAAAAAAGGGTCAATACCTTGCTAAAGGAGACCCAAAAAAATGCTGAAGAAAATAACACCTTGAAAAATAGGCTCACTCAATTGGCAAAAGAGGTTCAAAAAGCCAATAAGAAGAATGCTTTCAAAAGCAGAATTAGTCAAATGGAAAACGAGGTTCAAAAGCTCATTGAAGAAAATAGTTCTCTCAAAATTAGAATGGAACAGATAGAGTCTAATGACTTTCTGAGAAACCAAGAAATCATAAAACAAAATCAAAAGAATGAAAAAATGGAAGAGAATGTGAAATATCTCATTGGAAAAACAACTGACCTGGAAAACAGATCCAGGAGAGACAATTTAAAAATTATGGAACTACCTGAAAGCCATGATCAAAAAAAAGAGCCTAGACATCATCTTTCATGAAATTATCAAGGAAAACTGCCCTGATATTCTAGAACCAGAGGGCAAAATAAGTATTCAAGGAATCAAGTTAAAAATAAAAAATATTTTTTAAAAATTCCAACTAAACATAGATTTCAATGTGTGAAATTTACTGGAATAACTGATAACACAGATTTTAACTGCACAACAAAATTTCATATATAGTACTAGGTTACTTACAGGCAGCAAGAAAGATATCAGTTGTCTTATTGCAACTACCGTCTTCCTCAGCAAGTCTGACAAGTAATGCTAATACTGGCAACGAACTAAGAAAGCCTTTGATAAGGTACCTAGAAATTACTCCTTCAATTAAATGGTGCAGGAACTCATCCACAATGAAACCTGTACCTTGTCTCAATACTCTCTACATCTTTTTCAAGACAAAAACATTTATATTATAATAGAAGTCAATGGGAAATGAGAGTCAATGGCTTAACAGTAATCTATATTGTACTACATTTTTCAAAAAGCTCTAATGGATTGTGTATAACTGTTGTCAAAACACTTTTCCTTTGATGAACTGAGCCTCTGATGACAGTCTGGCTACAAAAATGATTAAAGATACATGGGTTGGTATCTGGCTATTTTTCTATATAATAAGGAATCAAGCAATCAAGTAAGAGGTTTTCAGGACTTTAATGAACAATACACATCAGGTCCTACATGGGTTATTACTTGTAGTACAATCTTAGCAAAGTATTCCTGAAAACCTAATGTAATGAAATAAAATCTATTTTTCTATCAGATGGTATATTCTAATATATAATATCTGAGTATTTTTTAAAAATTCACTTGGTCCAGAGGTTCCTTATCTTTTTGGGGAGTCATTAATCCCTCTGACAGTCTGATAAAACATAAGGACCCTTCCTTAGAATAAAGTGTGATGCCTACATTTGTAGCTGAAGGAAATGCTAAAAGTTCGAGTTTCCTGAAAATAAAGTAATTTTTTCCCTCACTTCACTGACTCCCTGTAATCTCTGTGGACCTCAGGTTAAGGATCCTCTCATTTTAAAAAATAAAATAACAGGTCTGTGGTCAGAAAGCTACCTAACATGGCACAATCTTGATCATCTGCTTGGAGTCCAAAGCTTTATTAACTTTTCTTTCCTACTTTGCTAAAAGATAACACATAGAGTACATGAATGGCCCATTTGTATTAGGACTAACTGGTATTTAAGTGTGCCTCTGCAAGTTTCCAGAATACAAAACTGTTCTCAACGGCTGGTAGGGATGTAAGGGTGAGATATTGATTCCTCATCCATCAAACTGCTACATACTCAGAGAATGCATGTCTGCTCCAGCTAAACAGAGATGTATCTGTCATGAGGGTAGTCTGACGGCCCATCTCCTGTAACTGTTGACTCCATTACAGGTATTTCATTATGAGAAAGGAATATGACAACTTTATGGTTATTATTGTTGAATGAATGAAAAAGACGTTTTTTCCCTGTCTATGGTATAATAATGAGACATTTTTTGATCTTAAGAACAATTATGAAAATTAAACCACTCAGCTTTCTGTTATAGATGATTTCTAATTTTTGAAGAGGTATAGCTGTTTTGCATTTAATATCCAATTTGCCGTTGAGAGAGGAGACAAACACTAAAATGATACCCTCTGACTTTTTTCAATTATTTTGAAAGTAATTACACTCTAGAAGGAAATCAACATCAGTGTGATACTTATTACTGAGGAATATAAAACATGCAGCTGTGGTACAGTGAAAACATTAGATCTGCATCTAAAAAGATGCAAAGTAAGTGGAAGGACCTGAAGTTTCATGGTCTTAGGCAAGTCACTGCACCCGAGCCTGTTTCCTCATCTATAGATTAAGGATAACAATACTCCCAGTCCCTTTTCCACACAGTTGCTGTGAGAGGTTAAATGAAGCATTTTGTAAACTGTTAAGTTGCTATGTAATTTCCTGCTGCCATTGTTATACAAAATGAACGATAGCTGTTATCATTCGATTTATAATTTTCCTTATTATCACCCATCGAAGAACAATTGTATGACAGTTTATGAAGGATAAAAGGTGAGATTGTGAAAGAAGTATGATCATCATCTTATTTTAAAATGGCAACAAATCATATTAACTTTTTTGACAGATGTTTTTCGTTCTGTGGGTATACTAATAGTATAATAACACGTGACTATCACTCTGACAGAAATCCTCCTAGACAAGGAATACTGGCCAATTCCAAGACTTAAGAGAATTAGGCTACTTTGCCTAGTGACATAATGAACATCCCAAGGATTAACTGAGTGGCTCCAGCTGTGCCCATGTGTTTTGGGCCATAGCCACAATCAAAGTTTTAAAAGCTGATTTGCATGCTCCTCATATTTCCTTACCAAGATGTTTCTCTTTCTAGCTAGTTCTTATAATAGATTTCTAAAATTTCTCTCTAGTAAGCAACAATTTAATAAAATCTTAAGGGTCAGGACAAACTTAAGAAAGCCAACTGTAATTGCTTGGTGCCAATAAGTATGAAAACATTTTAATTTTTTAAAAGTATGGTTGCTTAACAGATGACTATAACATAACTTGCTATTCTATAAAATTATTTTAAACTTGGATAAATTTTTACTAAGATGGGATATGGGGCATCATGTGGTTTGCTCTCCCATCCCCCACCCCCTTATTTTTAGGAATTAAATGAGCCCTAGAGAGGTTAAGTGACTTGACCAAGGTCATACAAGTAGGAATTAGTATGGAGAGAATTTTGAGAAACAAAGAAGGTGGAGGGGGGAACTGGAATAATTATAAGTTCTGATGTTCAAAGTCTGTAATTTTTAAGTCTTTTATAAAGAAAATGGGATAAACAGCTGGATGAGGACTGTGACTTTATTAGGTCGGAAGCCCAATACCACTAGTTGCTATAGCTGATCATTTGATGAGACTCCAAAGGAATGCTTCTATTTTCATTTTCAAGCTTTTCATTTTGAAGACACTGAAGTTGGGAAGGGTTGTCTCTACAAAGCCAGGCCCTTCTCTCTCTGGAGCTGTCCCTGTGTCATTTTGGTGTCAAGAGCATATGGTGAAAAACTGGCTTTGGAATCAAAGCCTGGGTTTAATTTTCGTTTCTATCACTGCTACTGTGATCCACCTTAGGTTAGCCACTTCTCATAGACTTTGGTTTATTCATCTATAAAATGAGAGTGCTAGATTAGATGATCTCTAACTTTTCTAACTCTCAAATCCTATGATTCTACTTTGTCCACATACTCGTGACAAGTACAGGCAGAGAAGCAAAGGACAGTGACAGATCTTGACATCCTGGGCAAGCTTGTAAAACAGGTATAGGGTTTAGGAGACACAACAGCATAAATGGAAGAACCAAATAACCTGGTAACATGAATGAGTGAAAAAATTAAAAAAGCATTTTTACTAAGGATTTATTTCTGCAGCCTACCTTCAAAGTCTAAGGGCTTTCCTTCCTAGCATTTGGAATTTATAAAGGTAGCCCTAGAAATGGCAAAAATGGAAGTCTTTACAAACCTCAGGATACAAATATATAATAGTTTGACAATGACTGGCAAATATTCCACATCAAGAAACATTTTGTAACTTCTTTGCAACTCCTCATATAGCAGTCAATATACTTTTGGCTTATAAGGAATTTACACCCTTCTCAAAAGACAGAAAGTATAGATGGGTATAACAGAAAGCTAAGAGTGGTTTAATTTTCATAATTATTCTTAGGATCAAAGAAAATATCTCATTATTAAACCATATGCTCAGACAAAATATCACCTTTATAATATCATGAAAATATCAGGTGTTTGCTCTCCTCTTAATGCACGAGTTAACCTTTTTTGTCAATTGTGGATTTCCTTTGGCAATCTAGTAAAGCCCACCTTCACAAAATAATGTTTTTAAATGCTTAAAATAAAATACATAGAATTACAAAATATGGTTACCAAAATATTTTTTAAACAAGTTCCTGGACCCCAATTTAAAAACCTTGGTTCTAAGGCTACAGAATTTACCAAAACAACTAATGGGATTAAAAGAAAAATTACACTGAACAATGAAAAGAAAACTAGCTGTCATACACTTATTTTAATTTAAGCATATACATTTGAGCACTGATTAAATTTCTGTCCTGGGATTCCACTTGGAGTATCAAAAATAAACAAGCAAGAATGAAGCTTCTGGGAGGTATTTAAATTTTGCATATTTTGTCAGTGAATCTTAATACCATCTTCAATTTATGATAATGTTCCCATTAAAAGAGATACATTAAATGCATTTACATTTTTAAGGAACAAGGAGTTCAATAAGCTCCTTGATTATTATAACTAAGGAAAATCTCAAGTAAATAGCTAGGTCATGGAAGGGGTGGGGGTGGGAGAGAGGCCTAAGATTACATAACAAACAAAAAACAACTTTTAAAAAAAGAATATTTTGTTCATGTTTTTAAGAAAGTAAGAGATACATCAATGTTCCACTTCCAGTTTTTAAAATTGAAACTGAAAACATTAAATATAAAACTATTCAATAAATTCTTTTTAAAACTTTAGTTCTGTTTTAAGACCAAGGAAAAAGGAGAAAAATCGTTGGGCTGAGAAAGACAGTCACAGCACGAAAGCAAAAGTTTAAAAGTCCAAGAGAGTAAGGCAAAGACAAAGATACAGTCAAACAGAAAATAAAGAAAGAGAGAAAAACAAAAAAGGAGGGAAATACACACATAGAAACAAACAGAAAGACAGAACGACTTTCAGGAAGTGACCCCTCTCTCCCATCTTAGAAACTTTTAAAGAGACTGTTAAAACCATGCAACCACAGGCATAAATGGGCATATCATTTCTTTGAATTTGCCTCCAAGGCCAGAACTACCACTTTCCTTTCCAACTGGTATGCAAGGACATAAAGTAATCTGAAATGACAGGAATGATCACTACAATGCAATAAAATGAATTATAATGTTATAACACTAAAGCCTCAGCTTCCACAAATTGAATAACACAAATTAAGAGTAAAAATATTAAAATCATATCCAGAAAACCTATAACACAAAATAACAATAGCATATTAGGGGAAGAAAAAAGGAGAATGGGTAGAGATAGAGATTACTATTATTATGTGGCAGATAGGGAACAGGAGAAAAAATAACAGCTACTGGAAATATTGCAGTTAGTAACAAGTGCTGATGTTGGCCTATGGGCTTCAAATGCAAGTTGTTTGTTTTTTTTATGGCAAATGAAATAAAGTAATTCTGTTAAATGAAGAAAAGAACTTATATATGTACAAAAATATTTACAGCAGCTCCTTTGTGGTGTTCCCTGTTCCTTCTTATGCATTTCACCACCACCTCTGGTAATGGTGTCAATGTGCCACCAACAAAACATTCTGTAATGGCTTTTGGCATTGTCCATCTTAGAATCCAAATGAATTCGGTAATAGGTAATTGGTAATAGGTCAATAGGCCAATGGTTGTGTTGTTGTGTTTGTCCTTCGTTTTCAACAAGGAACATGACATCAAAATGATGATGACTTACAGTTGACTTTGATTTGAGTGAGGGAAGGCTGTGCAAGGTCACCAACCTCAGTTTCTTCTCCTGAGCCATATGTGTCCAGCGGCCTGATATTCATCAGGACAGCTGGAGATGACCCAGAATGTAATGTGAGACCCTGGCCCTTTCAGGCCAAGGTCTAATAGCATTATAGCATTCTCACTTTGAGTGAGATATATCCATTCATGAATAGGCTCCTTTAAGTTGTTTCTCAATGAATGGTCCCTTTAATATTAAAAAAAAAAAAATCGAACTGGGAAGGGAAGACCTTCAGGGTTCCTGGGTAACAGAGAAAACAATTACTATTTAATAACTGGTACCTCCCTTCAGCTCAAGAGCCACTGACTTAACATCTTCAGGGGCAGGATGTCCAGCCCTCATCAGAGCCAGGGCTGAGAATATCAATCTTGTACCTCAGGAAAAGGAAAACACTTTGCTGTACCTTAGGTTCAAAAGTCACTGACTGGAACTGAGATTGGAACCCTGGAGAGGGTCTCACGGAAGACTAAGGATCTAAACCGTGTGCTTCACTGGCAGACAATTTCTTGGCCACTGTGTCCCTTCATGAGACTGTGCCCAGGGGAAGGAAGCTGCTTCTTTTTGTGATCGTGGTGAAGCCTGTACTCCTAGCAATATGACTAGGATGACAATTTATACAGTAACATTGAAGAGAAAAACAACTTTCAAAGACGTTAGAATCCTGATCAATACAATGATAAACTAAGAGAATAAAGTTGGACTATTTTGTCTCTCACCTCCAATCAGAGAGGCGATGAGTTTAACATGCAGTAAGAGATGTATTTTCAGAAAAAGTCAATGTGGGAATTTGATTTTACTAAACTATGCACCTCTTCATTGAAGTCTTTTTAGAAAATTTACTCAATGCAGAATAGCAGAGGTGGGGAGAGGACAGACTAATAAAAGAAAAATTCAAAAATATAGAAAAAATTTTTTAATAAAATTATTTTTAAAAGAAATTTCAGTTTTGCTGATGATGTCTAAAAATTCATAGGTTTCAAATCACAGAATGACAAATTAGTCATTCTAATTATTAAAAATAATTTGTTAAAATACATGCTGTAAAAATATTACATAATCAATATTACTTGATTTTTTTGCTGAGTTATAAAAGTTATATCCTTATTCTGCAGACTAGCATAATTTTATGTATCTTCCAAAAGTTTCATGAATATTTGGAACACAAAATGTTTCATAAGAAATTTATATGATCATCTAATTATCTCAAGAAATTATGATCAAATTTCACTCCTGCAAGACAGCAAATTTGTACATTGCTGAAAAATTCTCCATATTTTATTAAAATTGGAATAGGTCCCCTATGATTTTTGTGAAAAACAGAAGTCCTTCATGAAGTCCTACTCTCTGATGTCTCATCAAATAGCACTGAACAGGTGATGCTGATCCTAGGTTCTCAAAAATTATGCTAGTGAAGTATTAAGTTCTGGTAGTTTTTACTATGCTTTTTAGAAAGTCTTCAGGCATGGTCAACAGCTCAAATATATTTTCTAAGAGCTAAACTAACTAGCTGAAAAAAGACAATCTCACAAGTAGGAAGACCACTTAGGGATGAATTTTTTTTTTGAGCCATGGCAATACATGAAACCAAGAAAAATATGATCCTTGGCCCTAGGGGGTTCCTTTTTCCTTCTAGTGATGATACCAGAGTGGCAAAAAAAGAGATGATGGTGCTACGAATCATACAATTTTTGGATCATCAATAAACTTTAATTTGAATGTTGGTATCCTAAGATGAGATTCTCATCCAATGAATAATGAGTGGGATATATTGCTAGAGAAGCTAAATAATATCAATCCTTACCTTCTTGATATTAAAAAACAAAAGAAAGAAAATAAAGAAAGTTACTGTTACATAGGATGGTTCACAGATACTCCTTGAAGAGGCAAGAAAAAGTGAATTAGAGAAGTTTTAATTTTATACACAGCAGCAACAATAAATACAATTGACAAGACATTTGGGCATCATAAGTTGCAGTAATATTAATGATAAGTATTTTGCACTGCCAGGAAAATAACTGCAGCTTATGCACCAATATCATAGTTGTGAATGAAGTAACAGAAAAATTCTATGAAAAATATAATAAAACCCTCCAAATTAAATCAATATATTCTGATCCTTGCTAATTTCAACAGAAAGGCAGGAAAAGGCAAAGATGGAGAGAAATACATAGAGAAAAGCACGGTTCAGGGGGGCAGAGCCAAGATGGCAGTGTAGAAAGACTTACCTACACTAGTTCTCCCCCCATAGCCCATAAAATACCTGTAAAAAATGATCCTAAACAAATTCTAGGGCAGTAGAAGTCACAAAACGACAGACTAAAAGAGATTTCCAGCCCAAGAAAGCCTCGATGGCCCTCAGGAAAGGTCTATCCCACAGGGCTGGGAGCTGAGTACAGCCCTTGAAGCGCAGCCCAGATTTGGCCACAATGGGACTGGAGCAGGCCTCACAGGCGGAATGCCTGGCAGCAGCTGCAGATCCCAGATTATTCAACCTACAAACGCCAAAGGCAGCTTCAAAGGTCAGTGAGAAAGCATTTCACCTGGGTGAGAAGGGAATGTGGTCTGGCCCCAGTGACCCCACAGCAGCAGTAGTTGCAACAGCACAGCATCCACTTTAGGAACCCTCAGCCTAAAGCGCCTGGGGAAATCAAGCAGCTGATCTGGATCTCAGCCCTGAGTGGCGGTCCTGGGGTGAAGAGGAGCACTGATGTGGTGGAGCTGGAAGTGGTTGTGGAGAGGTTACCCTACTCACAGATCCTGGGCAGAAAAGCTTGTGGCTGCTTCCAGGCCAGAGCATAGGCCAGGAAAGGAGTAAACTCCTCTCCCTTGATTGTGCCACCTTGGAAGAACTAAGAACTCACAGGTCCCTAAAGTATACCCTCCACCTGACAAAGGACTCAAAAGTCAAGTAACAGGCTAGAAAAATGTGCAAATTAGGGGGAAAAAATAAAACTATAGAAGGTTACTCTCTTGGTGAACAGGTTTTTTCTTCCATCCTTTTGGATGAGTGCTCTATCCACTACACCAGAGAATTAGCTAAACAGAAAAGGAGGTTCAAAAGCTCATTGAAGAAAATAGTTCTTTCAAAATTAGAATGGAGCAGTTGGAAACTAATGACTTTGAGAAACCAAGAAATTACAAAACAAAACCAAAAGAATGAAAAAACTGAAGACTGTGAAATATCTCAATGGAAAAACAACTGACCTGGAAAACAGATCCAGGAGAGACAATTTTAAAATTATGGGGTTACCTGAATGCAATGATCAAAAAAAGAGCCTAGACATCATCTTTCATGAAATTATCAAGGAAAATTGCTCTGATATTCTAGAACCAGAGGGTAAAATAAATGTTGAAAGAATCCACTGATCAGAACTTCTTCTTGTGGGAGCCAAGATGGTGGAGTGATCAGTAATTGCTATCTCCCTCCCCCTGCTGACCTTGACAAGCCCAGAGAATATCTCCCTGGGAAAAACCCTGGAACAGTGGGAACAGCAGAACGGATAAACAGACTCTTGGATTGGGAGGCTAGAAAGATCACTAAGGAGGGTTCCTCTTGCTGTGGCCAAAGGCTAACAGTGCAGGATCAGAGCTGTCCCAGACAGTCCCACCTCAACAAACCGGGAGAAGATCCTGAACCCCAGGGGGGTGAAGACAGCAACTGCCAACACCAGGACCCCAGGCATGCCTCAGCACCCCAGTGGAATTGGGGTGCAAACAGCTAAGTTTGCCTATGCTCTACCTCAGCAGAAGAGCCTCCACTGTCCAGACCACCCCTTCCCCACACTTAACAAGCTAGTTCCAGGGTAACTGCAGGAAACCCGAAAAGACCTAACTGGCCTCTGCTTTCAAACACAAGCCAGCTCAACACCAGGCAGGCTGTAGTATTTTAGTTTCTAGCTGAAAGAACGAGAGGCCAACACACAAATCCTCAAGTTTTAGGCATGAGAACTGTGGGACAGAGCTCGCTGTGCCACAGATGCAGAGATCTATCTTAAAAGCCAGGAAAAGGGTTATTATCATGAGTAAAAAGCAAAGCAAAAAAAAAAAAAAGACCACAGAATCTTTCTACAGGGACAAGGACAAATACCAAATACAAACACACAAATACCAAAGAGGTCAGCATTGAGCCTGTACTCCCATCTGAAATTCCAGAAGGGAATACGAACTGGTCAGAAACACAAAGAGCCTTCTTGGAAGAGCTCAGGAAGGATTTTAAAACCCAAACTGGATAAACAGAAGAAAAACTGGCCAAAGATTTTGACAATATGAAAAAAGAATTCACTGAAGAGAATAAATAGCTCCTTAAAAAGGAAAACTGGACACATGGAAAAGGAAGTACAAAACCAAACTGGTGAAAATAACTCCTTAACAGGAACAATTGGACAGATAGAAAAGGACATACAAAAGTTAACTGAAGAAAACAATTTCATAAAAAATAGAATCAGGAGGGGCGGAGCCAAGATGGCGGAGTAGAAGGACGCACGTTTACGAGCTCCGAAACCAAAGCCCATAGAATTAATGTAAAAAGAGTCCCCCATAGCTTCTGGGTGAATACAAGGTGTGCAGAAGCAGAGTGGAAGAGATTTCCGTTCCAGGGAGCCCTGAAGACCCGTCCCCAGGGTCCGGCACGCCCCGGAAAGTAAACCCAACCCCCAGCGCTGCCCTGGCCGAGGCCTCAGAGAAGCAGATCCGAGCAGGCTTCAGAGACGGAAGCTCCGGGAGACGGGAAAGCCCCTCCGCCCACAGAAGCGACAGGTCAGTGAGAAAGAAAACCGGGCTGAAGGAGAGGGGAAGCGGGGCGTCTCCGTGACTCGGGCCCCCTCGGGAGGAAGTGGGGGCGGCAGGGACGGGGGCAGGAAGCGGCAGAGGCGTGGGCGGCGGCTGAGGCGGCAGTGGCCCAGGACCCAGGAATCCCCCAGCGGCAGGCAGGATCTTCATTACGGAAGATTCCTGCATAAAACCAGACGGAGCTGAGCCTGGGAGACGGCCCTGCCCCCACCCCGCTCTGTTGCTGAAGGCTCCTGCTTAAAGCCCCCAAAGGAGCGGGATTTGGGAGGCGGGTCCCCCACCCCACCCGTTCCATTCCTGAAAGTCTCTGCATAAAACCCCGAGGGATCGGAGGCAGCCCTGGCCCCACCCCAGCACCTGAACTAAAGCTCACTGATTGACAGCCAGCAGGAGGAAAGCCCATTTAAATCTCAGAGGCCAAGCACTAGCTGGGCGGATCCAGGCGGGGGTGGAAAGGAATCTCAGAAGTCAAGTAACTGGCTGGGAAAATGCCTAGAAAAGGGAAGAAAAATAAGACTTTAGAGAGTTTTTTCCAACAAATGCAAATGATCCCAACCTTCGGATCTGACGAAGATGAGGACGTATTCTTGCCATCAGGGAAAGACGTGGAGGGCGGGGCCTCAGTACCCCAGACACCCCAGGGGGGTGGTGGGTGGGCTCAGGCCCTGGAAGAGCTCAAAAAGGATTTTGAAAAGCAAGTTAGACAGGTGGAGGAAAAACTGGGAAGAGAAATGTCAGAGATGCAACAAAAGTATGAAAAACAGGTCAATACCTTGGTAAAGGAGACCCAAAAAAATGCTGAGGAAATTAACACCTTGAAAAATAGGCTCACCCAATTGGCAAAGGAGGTTCAAAAAGCCAATGAGGAGAAGAATGCTTTCAAAAGCAGAATGAGCCAAATGGAAAAAGAGGCTCAAAAGCTCACTGAATTTAATAGCTCTCTCAAAATTAGAATGGAACAGATGGAGTCTAATGACTTTATGAGAAACCAAGAAATCACCAAACAAAACCAAAAGAACGAAAAAATGGAAGAGAATGTGAAATATCTCATGGGAAAAACAACTGACCTGGAAAATAGATCCAGGAGAGACAATTTAAAAATTATGGGACTACCTGAAAGTCATGATCAAAAAAAGAGCCTAGACATCATCTTCCATGAAATTATCAAGGAAAACTGCCCTGACATTCTAGAACCAGAGGGCAAAATAAGTATTGAAAGAATCCATCGATCACCACCTGAAAGAGATCCAAAAAGAGAAACTCCTAGGAACATTGTGGCCAAATTCCAGAACTCCCAGCTCAAGGAAAAAATCTTACAAGCAGCTAGAAAGAAACAATTCCAGTACTGTGGAAATACAATCAGGATAACCCAAGATCTAGCAGCTTCTACATTAAGGGATCGAAGGGCATGGAATAGGATATTCCAGAAGGCAAAGGAACTAGGACTCAAACCAAGAATCACCTACCCAGCTAAACTGAGTATAATACTTCAAGGGAAGATATGGTCTTTCAATGAAACAGAGGACTTTCAATCATTCTTGATGAAAAAACCAGAGCTGAAAAGAAAATTTGACTTTCAAACACAAGAATGAGAAGAAGCATGAAAAAGTAAACAGCAAAGAGAAGTCTTAAGGGACTTACCATGAGTGAACTGTTTACATTCCTACATGGAAAGACAATATTTGTAACTCTTAAAACTTTTCAGTATCTGGGTAGCTGGTGGGACCACACATACACATGTACACGCATGCACACACATACACACATGCACACACATACAGAGATAGAGAGCACAGATTGAACTGAATAGGATGGGACCATACCTTAAAAGAAACTAGGGTAAATGGTGAGAGAGAAATGTAGGGGGAGGGAAAGGGAAGGGGGTAACTATATGTCATTTAAGAGGCAGGTAGGAGTTTTTCTTAGTGGAGGGAAAAAGAGGAGAGCTGAGAAAAAAACAAAAAAAACAAAAACAAGAAGTTTACCCTCATCACATTTGACTAAACGAAGGAGTGAAATGCACACTCATTTTGGTATGAAAACCTATCTTACAGTATAAGAAAGTGGGGGAGAAAGAGATATTGCAAGGGGAGGGGGGATGATGGAAGGGAGGGCAAAGGGAGGAGGGAGCAATCTGAAGTCAACACTTGGGGAGGGACAGGATCAAAAGAGAGAAGAGAAACAATGAGGGGCAGGTTAGGAGGGATGGTAATCCAGTTAGTCTTATACAACACGACTATCAGGGAGGTCATTGGCAAAACTACACAGATATGGCCTATATTGAATTGCCTGCTGTCCCAAAGGGAATGGGTGGGGAGGGAGGGATGAGGAGAATTTGGAACTCAAAGTTTTAGGAACAACTGTTTAGTATTGTTGTTGCAACTAGGAAAGAAGACATACAGTTAAGGAGGAATAGAAAGTCATCTGGCCCTATAGGAGAAAAGAGAAGATGGAGACAAGAGAAGGGAGAGATGACAGAAGAGAGGGCAGATTGGAGATAGGGAAAATTAGATTGCTTGGGGTATTGGGGTGGGGGGAGGGGAGAAAAGGGGAGAAAATTTGGAACCCAAAAATTAGTGAAAATGAATGTAAAAAATTTAAATAAATAAATAAATTTAAAAAAAATAAAAAATAAAAAATAGAATCGGGCAAGTAGAAGCTAATGAATCTATGAGATATCAAGAATCAATCAAACAGAATCTAAAGAATGAAAAGACAGAAGAAAATGTAAAATATCTAATTGGAAAAACAACTGACCTGGAAAAAAGATCCAGGAGAGAAAAATCTTGGTCTACCAGATTATTGGTCTACCAGAAAGTCATGATCAAAAAAAAGAGCCTGGACACTATAATCTAAGAAATCATCAAGGAAAATTGCCCCACAGCCCTAGACCCAGAGAGCAAAATAGTCATGGAAAGAATCCACCCATCACCTCCTGAAAAAGATCCAAAAAGAAAAACTCCTAGGAACATTGTAGCTAAATTTCAGAGTTCCCAAGTTAAGAAGAAAATATTGCAAGCAGCCATAAACAACTCAAGTACTGTGGAAATACAATCAGGATAACACAAGATCTAGCAGCTTCTACATTAAGGGATCCAAGGACTTGGAATATGATATTCCAGAAGTCAAAGGAACCAGGACTAAAACCAAGAATCACCTACCCAGCAAAACTGAGTATAATACTTCAGGGGAAAAAATAGTCTTTCAATGAAATAGAAGACTTTCAAGTATTCTTGATGAAAAGACCAGGGCTGAAAAGAAAATTTGACTTTCAAACATAAGAATGAAGAGAAGCATGAAAAGGTAAACAGCAAAGAGAAATCATAAGGGACTTACTAAAGTTGAACTGTTTACATTCCTACATGGAAAGACAATACTTGTAACTCTTGAAACTTTTCAGTATCTGGAATTACACACACACACACACACACACACACACACACACACACACACATACACAAACGTGCACGCACACACAGAGACAGAGAGCACAGAGTGAACTGAATAGGATGGGATCATATCTTTAAAAAATGAAGTTAAGCTGTGAGAGAGGAATGTATTGGGAGGAGAGAGGGAGAAATGGAATGGGGCAAATTACCTCTTGTAGAAGAGGCAGGCAGGAGACTTTTTAGTGGAGGGAAAAATAGGGGAGCTGAGAGAAAAACATGAAGTTTACCCTCATCACATTGGACTAAAAGAAGGAATAAAATGCACACTCATTTTGGTATGAAAACCTATCTTACAATACAGGAAAGTGGGGGAGAAAGGGATAAGCAGGGTGGGGAGGATGATGGAAGGGAGGGCAATGGGAGGAGGGAACAATTTGAAATCAACACTCTTGGGGAGGGACAGATCAAAAGAGAGAATAGAAGCAATGGGGGGCAGGATAGGATGGAGGGAAATACAGTTAGTCTTACACAACATGACTATTATGGAAGTAATTTGCAAAACTACACATATATGGCCTATATTGAATTTCCTGCCTTCCCAAACGGAATGGGTAGAGAGGGAGGGATGAGGAGGGAATGGGTAGAGAGGGAGGGATGAGGAGAAGTTGGAACTCAAAGTTTTAGGAACAATGGTCAAGTATTGTTCTTGCTACTAGGAAATAAGAAATACAGGTAATGGGGAAAAGAAAGTTATCTGACACTACAGGACAAAAGAGAAGATGGGGACTAGGGAAGGGAGGGATGATAGAAGAGAGGGCAGACTGGTGATAGGGGAAATTAGAATGCTCAGTGTATTGGGGTGGGGGAGGGGACAAATGGGGAGAAAATTTAGAACCCAAAATTTTGTGAAAATGAATGTAAAAAGTTAAATAAATAAATTTAAAAATAAAATAAGAAATCTAACTTGCCTTATAAGAAAAGAGAGAAGATGGGGATAAGGGAAGGAAAGGGTATGATAGAAGGGAGGGAAGATTGGGGGAAGGGGTAACCAGAATGCACAGTGTCTTGGGGTAGGGGGAGGGGAGAGATGGGGAGAAAATTTAGAACTCAAAATCTTGTGGAAATGGATGTTAAAAACTAAAAATAAATTAAAAAACAGTCACCAATCACCTTCTAAAAAAAAAAAGAAAAGAAAAAATGAGAAAGGTTAAAGCCTAGTAGATTACAAAGAATTATACCTTTAATATTACCACAGATTGTTTCAAAGAAAAAAAAAGAATTGATGGACTGTCAATATGGCAAATACCAAATAGCACCATAAACAATGAAACATTATATTTTAACAGACAAAAAAGGACTTGTTATTGATGTAGGACTTTTGAGGCAGTTCTCTGTATAGGTCAAGACCATCAACTCATCAGAGCCAAGATCAGAATTAGTTTTTTAAAAAGAGTAAGAGGAAAAATGGCATGTAATTGAAATAACATAACTCTGGTCTATTGAAATGAGTAATTTACAATCAAAAATGGAAATGTAAAACTGAAATTATATCAATATCAACCACAACAATTGTATCTAGAAGATTAATCAATGTAAAACGATTTGCCAGAACACTAGATCATTAGATTGTATATTTAGAGATGGAAGGGACCTTAGAGTCTATTGAGTTCAACTCCTTCATTTTACACATGAGGAATCTGAAGCACCTAAAAGTTATATGCCCAGGATCACACAGCTAATAAGTATCTAGGACAAGATTCAAACTTAGGACTTCCTGAATCCTACTCCTGTACTCTTATCTACTACAGTCACCTAGATAGTCCTTTAGTCAGCAAATATCTGATTTACTTGCCAAATTCATTAAGATGACTTCCAAAGCAACACCTGATTAGAATGTACTCAACTCCAAATAATCTTATGAAGAAAGACAACAGAATAACAAAAGTATAGTCTTATAAGGTAAAGAAAGGGAGCAGAGGGTAAAACATGCCTAAAGGAAGTTTGGCGAAATACGTAATTAAACAAAGTGATCCCAGGGACACTCAAAGTTGAAAAGAGGGGGACTACAAACAGAAGAAAATGAAAAATTTTGCAAAAATCATTTTTAACAAACTGTGTTATCAAGGACAGAAGAACTGCCACACTTCAACCCTAACATCAAAATCCTGGATGAGATTATAAAAAAGATAGACACAGAACAAAGGAGAAAAAAATGAGAAAAGCAAGTTGGACCAAGTATATATAGAGAAAACCCATATTGAAGGAGACACAGTTTGATTGCATTGAGAAACTAACAAATAAAATACAAGAAGATCACATGGAAAAGGTACAGAAAAAATTCTGGACCATATTAGACTCGTCCCCACAAAAAAAGCTGACAACAATCAATAAGCAGCAACCTTACGCCTATTACCTCATATACATAAAAATATGAAAGTCATCTAACAACGAATCAAAAGCACCTTCTATAAGAGTATTAGAAGGGAAGAAAGTATTAATAGGGAACAAGCTTTCACAAATGATATTTAACAGTGGACCATATCTTTATCATTTCACAATTAACTAAAAGATGGAGAGAATATAAGGCCCCACTATATTTATTTGATGGTTATGAAAGACTGTGATTCAATATCACAAAATGTCAGCTTATGGTTTCTTCTACAAGTTATCTCTCATCCACACATCAAAATCATTCAATATTCCTCAGAATATTTAACAACAGAAATAATTCTGTTCAATGACCATCCGATAAAAACATCAGGAAAGGGTAATACAAGTAAACATATGCTCCTGAAAAGTATTCTCCACTGTGATGGAGAAGATCCAGCACAGAATCTAGGTGAATGGTGAGGTCCTCTAGGTGCTTGTTGGTGGATAATTCCACTAACTGCATCAAGCACAAGGGAATTGCAAAATCTCCTGAAAGAGAAGGAGTTTAGTCTGACCATCTATGCAGGAAAGACCAAATAGACGAAGAATATCTGCTAATTGGATGAATACCCTATAGAGCTCACCTAACAGTATGGATATTTGAGATAGGCAGTACAGATTGACAAGATGAACCCGAAGTTGAACAGGAGGAAAGTTAGCTGGATTAGGGTGAGGAAATTGCAATACTTAACATGAAGGCAAAGTCTCAAAGAACAGAAGTAAAATATATCATTAAAGAACTGCGTGAGAGAAAAAGAAGATAAGTTGTGTGGGCCAGAAAAGACTGTACTTCACTGGTGCCATTTCAATTTCTTCTAGCATATCAAACAGATTTCCTATGGTAAACTTTTGGGAAAATATGGACAAGAGTCACAAAAAATGAGCAGAACTGGATAGGATGTTTTCTCTATCACTAGAGAAACTCCTGAACTATTTCAGTACCTGAACACTAAAAAATTATTTTAATTAACCTAATCTTTTAGAAAAACTTTCTATGTTCCAGACATTCTGTAATTAATCTTTAACATGCCATTCAATGAATGACAAGTAATTATAATTATTGTATATGAGGAATACTGACATTTCACAATATTTCTAAAAGCAAGGCTAAAATATCAATGATAACAATCAGTGCTGCCACTGGAGGAAGGGAATAGAGAGAAAGTGATCATGGTCTATCTATACTTCTCTTCACACATGCTTGGAATGTAGGGACAAGAGCACCAAGCAGTAATAAAATAGAGAGAAAAAGGTAGAAAGAAAAAGAAGGAAGCTGGTCACTGCAGAAAGAGTAACTACGGAACATTGCATAAGTTGTCAGACACAGACTATGTACTTGTTTTGCTGCACTGTTTTTTTCTTTCTTCTTTGATCTTTCTTATGAAGGAAGGTTGACTAGGTAGAAAAGGAAAGGAAATCTTCAGAAATAAAAATGATCCAAAAAAATGCCTTTAATAAAAAAAAAGTGACACAATTTATTATTGCCTTCTTTGTAATTTCAAATAAGAAAACTGATCTAGGGAAAAGGAAGTTGATAAGGAGAGGAAAAGGGAAGAAGGGATGAAGACAGAGAAAAAATGTCCCTCAAAAAAACCATTACAGCACTGTAATGTAAAAGTATTCCAATTAACACCCAAATCCTAAAAAATTATTCGTGAGAAATTTAAAAATTTTTCTTTCTAAATGTGCTCCTTAAGAAGATAAACAAAACATATTAAGTGCTACTTCATGCAGTACATCTTTTAAGCCTATAC
This sequence comes from Bettongia penicillata ogilbyi, assembly GCA_023548195.1. NCBI lineage: Eukaryota > Metazoa > Chordata > Mammalia > Diprotodontia > Potoroidae > Bettongia > Bettongia penicillata. The sequence goes on along the minus strand of JAJHZJ010000066.1, from coordinate 4,091,999 downwards.
ATAAATTATAGTTTCTAATGCAGTGCTCTTTTTGCCATGGAAAAGTACAGATTAAACCATGGGTTATGGTGGACATCTAAATTCCAATAGTTTTAAGATATATATGACTCAATGAAAAATACAAAAAATATCTGAGTAAAAATAGAATTATAAATCAACTCCTTTGAAGGAACTCTGTTAATTCAAGATCTATTCTGCTAATCTTAAGAAATTTTCTCACCTGAATATTTACTAATTTTTGTGAAGATACCTGAAAGTTAAGGACAGTGAATTAAGGAGTGAGTTTAAGTAGAAGCAGCATATAGATGGTCTAAGAGAAAGTCTTCCTTAGGTAGCAAGAAAAATATAGGATGAAAAAAGTATTAAACAAGATTGAGGCAGAAACAGGATAATTACATAGAAAGTGAGACAGGGACTAACCTTTAGCTCATTCTGAAGCTGACTCTGTAATTCATGCCAAATCTGAAAGACACTGAAAAAATCTGGTGAGTTCATGGACTAACATGAAAACTTAAATCTATTTTAGAAGGTATTATGTAGGGAGCAAACTCCAATTTTTACCATAGCTCCTCAAAAAACTTGATGTCTCAAAAATCCAATGAGGCCCTGTTCAACACTTTAGGACAACCTCTGAGCTTGGCCTAAAATCAAGTTATACATCCCATACACAAAAAAGATGCTAAAATTCATTTTATTTGACTTCATCCATTAAAAGTATAACAACTACAAGGAGGGCCAAGAAAGAATATTCAGGAAAACTCAATCCCTCTTTATTTTATCAGGTTAAACTATTTTAGTTACTTAACATGCATCTTTAAAAGTCTTTAAAAAGAAAAACTCCCTTCTTTGTAATATATATCCAAAGTGCTTTGGAAATTTTAGAGACCAATATATGAGTCAATCACTATTAAACACCAATTGTCACTATCAGGAACTTTTTCTTAAAAGCCAAAAAAAAAAAAATCTATTGCTCCAGTGTCAGTTTCAGGAGAAATCTGAATTAGATGGTCAACATCCTCCTTCAAAAATAAAAAAAGAGACTTTCAAATTTATTTCAACTTCATTTGAGGTAATAAAATTAAGAACCTGCAATTTGGTACAGGACTCATTGTAAGGCAAATCATAAGGAGAGTTCACATCCTTGACCCAAGACCAGTTCTTTGGCTATGTGCCTCCCACTCCACAGGGGGAAAAAAAGGCTTATTCTTATTTATTGCCAAAGAACAAATAGTTTTGGTTTTTTTTTTATTTTGTTTTTAAGCAGGGTGAGGTAGGGTGGAGGTCAGGTAGGTAGGGACAGTAGATAGGGCACTGGGCCTGGAGTCAAGGAGACCTCAGCTCAAATCCGGCCTCAAACACATACTAGCTGTGTAATGCTGGGTAAATCGCTTGACCCTGTTTGCCTCAGTTTCTCATCTGTAACAGGAGCTAAAGAAGGAAATAGCAAACCACTACAGTGTCTTTGCTAAGAAAGCCCCAAACAGGGTCACAGAGAGTCAAACAGGCCTGAAACCACTCAATAACAAAGGGGTGAGGTGCTATTTCCTAGTAAAGTTGGAAGAAGCAAGTGGCTGAGACAAACAGCAGGAAAAATAAATCTTACACAGTCTAAATTCAAGGAATCTCAACTAAAAAAGTATGCTATGGACAATATATGGGTTACAGAAGAGACATAGGAGGATGAGAGTAGATTTTAGGTGTTTTTTTTTTACATTTGTTTCAGACTCTAGAAAAAACTAGAAGTAAAAGAACTTGGAAACAAATCACGTTGTAATGCTACACTGGGTTCATTTGAAACAGGAGAAAACACAAACGTGAAAATATAACTTAATGGGGGGAAAAAGGGGAGAATTACTGTCCAATAATTTATTGCATATTCCTTGTGCTTTCAAAGAGGAGAAACAATCTAGTAAATTATATATATATATATATATATATATATATATATATATATATATATATATATATATATATATATATATACAGGTTAAAATTGAGTTAAAATGTTGAAGAATTGGAAGAATGTAGAGAAATTATAAAAATTCATACAAAAACAAAACTCTCAGGATTCTTATTTGTATGTCTCTGCTATTCTTGTTTTTGATGCAAAAATATGCTTTTTAATTTCTATCTAGGGACATGACTATTTCTGGCACACATTTATTATTTGCCTTCTTTTGTGATACAAACTGATTGACCTACAGAATATATCAAGTGCAATTACTGTCACTAAGGCAAAGAACAATGGGTTAAAACAGCATTCTTCCTGCAGGACTCAAATTACAATTTAAATGAAATTTCAAATTTAATACATCAAACAGTTTAAGATAAATGCAGAAGAGAGTAGTGTACTTCAGAAAAACGAATTGTTTGTATTAATTTTATGATCCTTCAAAATATTTATCATCTGACCTACCTTTCTATATTAGAGTACAGAAATGTATTATTTAAGAAACCAATGGAAAAAGAAAATCCCCTGCTGTACAGGTGTCCTCCCAAAGCTGTTTGTCTATGTCCATTCCTTTCCTTTCTACAACCCCCCTCTCCTCCAACCTGATTAAAAACGTGAAAAGAGCCCAGCAGAGAATCCCAGGCCCACATACTGGGCGTGACTGGAGTCCCAGTGATCCTTCTTTCCTCAGGAGCATTCATTTCTAAAACCTTAATGACACTCTGTCACATTCTCATGAAAAGAGGAGGAAAAACTGCCATTAAAGGCGGTGTTCATTATAATCAGTGACTTCTTAAAAATGTTTGCAGTCAAGCAGTGATGTATCTTTGGGGCTCCTTTCAGTCTTTGAAAGTGCCTTTTTGTGGCTCCCTAATGTTTCAGAGAATTTGTGTCTAAGAAATGATCAGAAATGCTTGCAAAGCTAGGATGACTAAAAAAAGATAGAAATGTCCCATTTTTGTATTTCACCTTCACCATTTAAAAGATATCAACGTGATTTTAAAGTAGCTTCAAAACAAAGGTTCTTACCTTTGACACATGAAGTACACATACAAAATATTCTCAGAAAAAATAAACATTCACAGAAGAATCTGAATAATTCTCTTTCACAAATAATTTTTTTTAAAAATTTATCTTGTCAAAGGTTTACATGTCCCTAGATTGCTATGACAGTTCCTGAGCTAATGCTGTTTACTCCTCTGGAACCCAAGATAGATTTCCACACCATGCTAGAATTAGGTCCACAATCTCATTCTTAACTCCCATTGTGGTCAAGGTATATGGAGAGGGACAGGGATAGAGAGAACTGGGCTATGCAGATGGGAGGAAGGGAAAAGAGAAATGTAACTCAACAAAAAAATTTTTCAATTATCTTTTTATTTAGTGATATCACTTTCAATTGACTCCATAGTACAAAATCCAAATTCCTTTAGATGGAACATGTAAATGAAAGTGTCTATTTATTCTACAGGATTTCAGCTGGTTTCATATAATAGAATACCACACCACTACATCATCTACAAGTTTTTAGTAGTATTCAGCATATATTTAACTTCAAGTAAATAAAAATGTCAATCACTATATATATCCACTAAATCACTGGAGGTACTAAGAATATACTTAGGAATTTTCAGCTATATTTAATAAATTCAAAATATGGTACTGATAAAAAATGTATATTTCTCAGAATTACTAACACCTTAAATTTATATATCTTTAAGAAGTTCCAAAAGTTTTAGTCAATGATCAGTTTCCCACAATGGTTTGCCCACAGTAAATTTTTGATGTCGAGCTAAATATTTCTTCCATTACCTAGTATGTTTCAAGGCCACAACAGCCTGCCATCAGTGTATATATGCTCACATGTAAATTAGTTTTATTAGTCTAAAGCAAAACATAGATACTGAGCTTAAATCAAAGTCACTGTCTCAATATCCTTCTCTTTCCTCCTCTCTTCCCTCCAACAAAAATTACATGACAGTCTAAAACCAAATATGAATGTTTTGGTATTATATATCACTGAAAACTATTCATTCACTGTTCTCTAGTTACATGAAAAATCCAAAATTTACAAGATTAAAAAAAAAAAAACTTAATCATTATCCCCTTACCCCAATACGAGGAGGCAATCACATAGCAGTGACAGACGCAAAATTAAAACTTTGCAAGTCCAGTTCATTGTCCATTAGACTAGTCAGTGTTCATAAAATGGAGTCATTATCTAATTACTTCATAAGTAAAGTCAAATCAATGAATATTAAGATATCAAGTCATAAAATTTTTTAAAATTAATTACTAAATATAATTATATTCAAATTGAGAATGGCCTTCATAAGGATGTGTATGTATGTAGTCAACATGAGATATAAAGTTATACTGCAAGACTGAATCAATGAAATAACAAAAGTGAAAACTATTGGTGCATGGATAAAAATCTGTAGTACCTTTATTTCTACACAAAGTACATCATCAAACATTTATGAAAATAAATGAAACTACTATAATATGATAAAGTAACACTTTTTATTTTCAAACTTGGGGTTTAATCTTCATTAAATATTCATAATTATAATGCCTACTTATATTCCAAATTAATATTTACTTGGATTTTCCTATCAAATATAGATGGAGGACAAATTTGAACCATGGATAAAAATGAAACACCTTTTCCCACCCTCCTACACCAGAAATGGGTACAAGAAATTCTGACATATTAAAGAATTATAAAATGATAAAAAGAATTTATAGATTAATAGCAACCCCTGTAAAGTAATAGACTAAATGATAAATACATGCGAATTTTAAGCCAACACCCATTAATTTCAACCCTCTAAACACTGTCCCACCATTTGTATTCCTTCTGTAATAATAAGTCTTTGTAGGATGGGCAATCCATGTACATAAAAGGATAAAAATTTCAATATAAAATTCAGTTAACATACTGAAATACCGGTGTTACTATTCTGTACTATTTCTCTTCTTCAAATTGTAGAGATCTGGGAAAGAAGGAATGAGTTTTGTTTCGAATTATGGGTTATAATTTTGCTGGAGAAAAGGCTAACCAAAAAAAAATAAGTTCAAACAGAAAACTACTCTATATTTAGATCTTTATAGCAACCTATTAATGAACATTTTATTAAATGATTTTTATGTTATATTACATATTCAACCTTAGTATCCTCTCAACGAGCTCTTTGATATTATACAAGACTGTATTTATCAACTATATACTTAAATGTCTATTTTCTCTTTCATTTCACCTGGGTTAGAAATAAATTACCCTAGAAGAATAATTTAATAGAACCCTGAAACACAAAATCCCTTAACACAAAATAACATGTTCTTCAACTATATGAGATAACATATGTAAAGTGCTTTACAAACATTAAAGTGCTATATAAATGCCTGCCATTATTATTATTCTACTGGGTTCTCTTACAAGTAAAAGTTAAAAGACTTAAAAAGTTTCTTAGTCAACCTGTTATTTATGGCATATTCTCACACAGAACTTGCTTGGATTTTATAATTAATGTAATAATAGAAGGTGCTAAGAAGTACAGAAGTATTAAAGAAGTGATTTTAATATAGAAGTACATCTGCAGTAAATGTAAGAATATAAGTAAACCTTTACCAAAAATAAAGAGGCCAAGCTGCCAGTTATGGCCTGGTTTATTCACCAGAGCTCTTCAAATCAAACTAATGCTAAGCTTCCCTATTAGGGCAATGAATAGTATTCACTCACTTTCATGAAAAATCCATTACCACTAAAACACATAAATTCTCAACTCCCCTTATATTCAGTTCTTTGAACTTTGAGAAGCTTCCTCTAAAGGACCTTACATATAGTAAGCAACAAGAATGGAAGGAGGGGAGAGAGAAAGAAGGGGAGTGAAGAGTAAGTCCTACACAAAGAGACAAGAATTTTGATTAAAAGACAAAGTCCAGATAATGAGATCAATACATTTAAGATTATCCTTCCGTTTCTAAACATCTTGACGGACATTAGAATCCTTTACCTCCAGAAAGTTTTTCTGCGATTTGGTGAACAAAACACAGAACTGGAAGTTATTGTTGATTTTCTTCCTGGTAGTGTAGACTGTGGCAGCTATTTAATACCAGTAAATTTAATTTTTCAAAAAAGGATTGTTCCATTACTTTAAAAGGAGCAAAATGATTCTTAAATAAAACTTTTCACTGAGGTTCCTAACTCCTTTTCAAGTCACAAAAGTTTAATGAAGAAAGGAAAAGAAAACTTTAAATAATAGGTTATAAAAAATACACTTTGACATTTGTCTCTTGAAAAGCTAAATACAAACACTAAGAAAACCAAGTGTCAGCTACCATTCACTATCCCTAAAGTAAATACCTGGATCATAAAGTCTTGAAAGTTTCTGTTTACCTCCACAGTAAAGCAATCCAGGCTGAGAAAAGCTCTGACATTAAAGAAAACATAAATATTGTACCTCCCTCCTCTAGTAAGTATGACAAGCCAAACCAATAGCATAAAATAAGCAATTATAGTAAAGAAGACAAATCATTACTAAGATTCTAAAACACATTTATGTATTATCATTTGCAGCTATGTCACCCAGCACTAGGACTGGTTCCTTTGAAGCATCCAAATTATATGCACACATGTGAAAATACATATACACTTGTATTCAAAAAGCATGCATACATTAATTACTCATCAGTCAACCTAGAGTACTTATATTTTTCCTAATTTAATAAGGTTAGCATCTGTGATTTCTATTGAAATCAGTTGTATCCAAAATTTCAATTATCATTTTGGTACTAAAATTTTACACATATGTAAAATCCTGTATGTACACTTACGTAAAATCATAAAAGCTGAAAGTAAAGAAATTGATTTTAAGTCACTGATCTCAATCATTCTCTCAAAATAACAAACCACTAAAGTTACACTCGTACAACTTTGAATTCTTAGTTACTTGCAATATAATACAAGAACGTTACTTTTAGTATTCATTTTGTTTTGAATTTTGAATATCAGCTACATTTATACTACAATTTCTCCCTTTTTAAATAGCACATTATTCTATGTTCAGAATGTTTTCATTGTGTATTCCTAAACAATCATTCCATAGAGGAAACTAATTTATTTGAGGAAAAATTTATTTAAGAACTAAGTAATAACAATATAAACTCAAATCTTTTAAGAATAAAACCAAAAAAAGTTTAATGTTAAAGACAGTCAAGATATGGGGCTTTTAGAGCTAAAGAAAAATATGCAACAGAAAAGAAAGAGAAACTTCAAACAATGTAGAGGAATACATTTATTATGCCAGTTTTCAGTATAGTGACATTTTTGGTTCAAGCTCTACACATCTGAAAACCTAACTCTATGAGGATTCCTAATACAACTTTAGCTGTAAGAAGCAAACACAGGCATCCATAGGGTAAAGACACTGTTGTGAAAACTTCCTATTCACAATCCTTTTACTTCTGATTAAACAATGAAAAAAATATTACAAGGCTAAGGCTGACAAAAAATCATAATGAACCTCTCAGATGAGAAACTAATTGCTACTAAGTACACAATGGCTTACATTTAATCCTGTTAATAACCACACAAAAAAAGAAATAAAAGACTCACTTTTCAGTCATCTCTCTGGACCACTGGGCTAAAATAACAGCATGACTAAATCTGACATTGACCCCGTGGCCCTGCTAGGAGTTAAAAGAATTCCTTTGAGTCTTCTGAGGCCTATTTTCAACTACTCCAGAAGGGGAGGGTGAGGCCTGCGCACTTGTTAACCTTCTTTACAGTAAGAAGTCAAACTAGTAACATTCTAAGTGCTAAGTATTTTAACATATATGGCCCTTATACTTGTGATATAGTCCCTGTAACAAAAAATTCTCTTTGTAACTAGTCAGTTGATAGAAAGTTTGCAGATGAGTGAAATGTATTTGGAATAAGAAAAAACGTACATTTTCATAGCACAATGATGCAAATCAGTATAGTGTCAACTATGAATATCTCTAACCTAATGACAGAGAAGAAAGTTGATTGGGGGGTGGGGGGCGGGGGGGGTGCGGGCAGATACTGAAAGAGGAGCAATGGGTGAAGAAGGCCGCACAGGACAGTTCAGGCAGAGCTCCCAAACCCAGCTGCACAACACAAGAGGACTTCCTTCTTCTGGCTATTCTGTTTGCTTCCATTTATAATATGAAAACACTTCAAAGCAATACATAGATAAGTCAAAAAAATTATAAATTATAGCTAATACAAATCCTTTGTTTTCTCTTCTTTCTATCCCTTTTAAAATGCAATCTGCCTTGCCTTAAAAAAAATTGCCAACAAAGAACATAATACCAGTAAATCATACCTATATCATTAACTAGCTACTCAATATACTGATGGGCACAGAGCAAATGTATCTCACCTAATTTCTAGCATTAAACTTTTAATTAAAGACATCCTTTAAAATAATTAAAAAATGAGAAACTCATTCCTACTTTTAGAAGTCTAATTACTGAAAATCTAAATAACATCACTAATACATTTAATACACTTCTCTCAACCTGTGGCAGTGAAAGTAAGCAGCAGGCTCCAATTAATCTTAATGTACTTCTAAGAAAAAAATGAGGCCCAAATCATTTACATACTGAACACAATTCAGAATATTATGAATTAAAATTTCTATTATACACCAGAAACATTTATCTATGAAATGGCCAAGTTTAACTCAAAGGTTCCATTTACAAAACTGTCTCTACAATAAAAGTACCTCATTAAATCAGTTTCTCACATTCTCTTTCAAGTTCTACAACTTTCCTGACCCCTAACTAAACTTCCTAATGTTTTCCTCTGCGATAACTTTAGCTTACCATGTTACAATCTAAAAATTCAAATCAAAAAAGCAAACGACAAACAACTTAATTAGACATTTGCAGCAATTATGTGCCCTCAAGACAATCATGCCTTTTTTTTTATTTAGAAAGGTTTTTAAATTCACTAATGGATATAAAAACATTATAGCTGATATCACACTGTCAAATTTCCTGAAATCTATCATTTCACTAATCTATTAGAAAACTAGTTGCATTCTTGGTAATAAAACATTATAGAAATTCCTTCCTTTTTTTTCTCCATTTTTCTCCCCATTCTTCCTCTCCTGCCAATTTTAACTCACATGCATGTACAGTTATTTCTCAAAATCAGACTAGCAAATTATATTACAACATTAAAATATGCTCAAACTATCCATATAACAGAGTTGCAAGAAACTGAGCAAACATACAATTGCAAGGCACATTGATTCCAGGACCCCACCATTATACTGAAGGTAAAGGACCCTGATGCCAACTAAACAGTTTCTAATTTACATAGTATCTTATCAAACCTTCCCAGCTTACTTTCACAGCAAGCTTCTCTACCAAGCATGCTTAGAGAGAGTGGGGGGAGGAAGTATTACTATTATACTTGGTTATTCATCACTGTATTTTGATCTCTACATTTTAAAAGAAGCTTTTGTCAACTACCTCTCCCCCTCCAAAAACAAGAAAAATAAAATAAAAGGAGGGCTGGGGTGGGGGTAGAAATCCTATTGCAGTTTGAAATAAAAGCTAAAAGGGGTAACAATTATGACTTTTTTAAAAAAATGGCTGAGGGTGGTCTAAGAAGTAGGTTTGTTTGTTTAGCCTTAAAGGTCTATGTCAAATTAAAACACGGTGCTACAATTCTTTCCTTCAACAATACAAAGACAGAATTTTCTAAGTGTGTTTGCTTAAGGAAATGTGCCAAGAATTCCTCATAAGATGGACTAAATACCTTCATTATTGTATCACTTTACATATAAGACAACTAGAAATATATTTTAAGGATTACTTTTGATTGCTTAATTCTGTGATGAAGAACAAAGTTTACAAATACACAAATTCAAAACTTTCAAAAATTGAAGGTTTTTTTTAAAAAACAAATTATAATTGGAAAATTGGTTTAAAGTATCATTTCTTGTCCAATACACCAAATCTCAAATCATTTTTAGCATGAAATTGTAATAAAAATGAACTATTATTTTCATTTACAAGGCTAATTTTCACTAAGATTTTTAAATGGTTGGAAATCCCTTTCTGGATTTTAGAAATAACTGTTTTCCAATAAAGCATTTGATATAATCAAGATAAGAGGAACAGTTCACTGGGGAAAAAATGAAGCTCAAGTGAGTAACTGAACAAACATATGGTAAAACATATATAAATGAATGTTCTTTTTTTAAATCATCTAAACTTCATACAGTCTCAAAGGCCAAACTCACACTGGAAAAATAGTATTCACTGAAATGTAATCAGGTACAAGAACTCTTGCTTCAGAAGGCAGCATGGAGTGCTAGGTTTGGAGCTAACTTTGGAGCCAGGAAGATAGAGTCAAGTCCTACTTCAGGGACAAAACAACCCTGGGCAAGTCAGGTCACTTTGAAGGTTCAATTTCATAGAAGATGCTGACCTGCCTTGATAATAGTACTTGCTCACCAGACACTTCCCACACTGATAAAGTCATAAATCTGTTTTCCCACCTCCAAAAAAATAAAGAAAAGAAAAATGAAAGGAAAACGAAAATAACTTTTGCTTCTCCTTTAAAAGATGTGGTCACAGAGTTCTTAAAAAGCATTTTCTTAACATAAAAGAACAAATTATTTTTTTAAATTAAATATGTTAATGTTAGGTACCGCTCTCTTAAAACATATAAATCAATATATTTTGGTCACAATTTTTATAAGTTATCAACACATAATACTGCTAGAGTTTGTTCATGCTATGGAGTCATGGATTATAAGGAGTCATAATGCAAAAATTCCCTAAACTGGAAAAGTAAAACCTTCATTAACAAGAATTGGCGAAACATTGAGAACTGATTGGAACTTCCATCCCAAAATCAAATGTGTACTTACATGCTTTAATATATGTAGCATTAATAATTTTTATATTATAAAAAAATAAGAAACATAACACATTTTCTATCTCTGTGTATATGTTTAAAGCAAAAATTCTTACACTTGAAATTTACAACACTGCTAGAACTACATTTTGCTAGTTAGGAAACTCTAGAATTTAAGTAAAGTAGAGAATGCTTTGATTCTAACACCAAAATCATTATTGACAGGAGTTCTTAGGACTTTACATTTTTCACATATAGCTAACACATTTCTTTTTGCTTCACAATACTTCAAAATTTAAACTGTTACTGCTACTTAGAGTAAATGAAACCAAGTACAAAATTAGTCTTTCTTCACTAGCCTCCTATGTATCTAAGTATAATAAATAACTTTTCCTAGTCTAGGTGAGGAAAGAGGTTGGGAAAGATCAAATACATGAGCTAAAAGAGAGAACTAAAGAAACCAGTAAAAGAAAAAATTCTTTCCTTTTATCAATCAAAAAAATGGCAAAGAAGAAAAAAGTGAAAAAGTTACCCAGAATATATGACCATGTAAGCATGGGCACTCTTGCAGAAAACCTAGTCTGCAACCCAAAGCCATGGGAAATTTAAATTAGAGCAAAGGTCCACAATAGGCAAGGAAATCTGTACAGATAAAAAGGGACTGCTGAGGCTGCAGGTATATTCACAGCCTAGAAGATCTTCTGAGATTTGAAAAAGAACTTTATTGGTTTTATTAATTTTTAAAGAAGCAAGAGATTCAAGAGGATCCACATTATACTATAATTAATTTTTTTCTTCCTTAATTAAAATACGTATTTACATGTATTGTGAGGAAAAAAAGGAATTCCTAATGCTTAATACTGCTTTGGGTGGGGGTTTGGGGTCATGTGTGAAAGAGGTGTGTGTGTGTATGTGTGTTTGTGTGTAGGTGTGCATGTGTGTGTGTGTGTATATATGCTTACACCACAAAATCTCAAACACATAGTAATAGTTCAAAAATAAATTAAGGCACTAAAAAGTGTTAACAAAAAGGAAAAAAATTAAGACTATTATTTATTTCAACTTGAATGGAATGCTTAGGAACAAAGTAAAATAGAGGATCCTCAAGCAACCAATTGATACATGACATTCTGCTCCTCTACTTTAAAAAAAGTTATGCAAAAAATTGAAGTCTGTATTTTTTTCCTTTGGATTTGTGGTAAAATCATGAACTATCTTTACTAAAAATAATCTCTGAAATCAAGAAAAATTATTTCCCAAAGTGGGAAAATCTTACATAAAGCCAAAAGTTCCAGGTAATGGCACCAAATAGAGACTTCCCTACATGTAGTAGTTGATGGAGTTTAAGGTCACCTCCATCTAAATGCATTAAAATTTACATTGTAAAAGCTTCCTTTTGAAAGGATTCCATACACATTAAAGTTTTACTTCTCCAAAAAGAATTTCAGTCGGCTTTCATTTTTTAAGTAGCAATATTCAAATGCCAATTAAAATATAATCATAATAGGCAAATCCAAATAAGTTTTACATTACATTTACTTCCCATACTACTGAAATCAGTCACATTAGATGAAAACAAAAACAAAAACAAGAAACCTGACGTGGATGGTATGAGGAAGATACTGAATGGGGAGGTGGAGATAGGGAGAAGGGAGGGAAAGCAAATCCTATGGAATCTGTTTAAATCCAGGTCAGAATTAAATTTCACTGGTAATCAAAAAACTCTTTGAAAGGGACAATTTGCCATTATTCCTAAATTAAAACTATGTTTTAAGTCTTGCTTTATGTTTTAATAGATCATATTCCTTCAAGCTAAGAAAATCTCATATTTTTTCATTAGTTTATCAGTCTGCTTTCTACAAATTAATCAACTTAATAAAATGTCCATGTTCTTTCTACGAAAGTAGGCCAAACACTTAAAAGTTACTGAGCAAGCCTTTACTCCATCCCTTCCCTGGAATATTTTTTATATTCAGAAAAATAGCAACAATTAAATGAATCTTGTCACTAAAATAATAAATTCTGAGAGTCTTGTTGGTAACATTAATCTCACTTTTAGCTTACCTTTAAAATTTACAAACTATTTCTTTTTCCTTGAGATAATTAAAAGAATAAGAAAAATAAGATTAATGTTCAGGTAAATGATGACCCAAAGGGAAAAATGTTGTCTCTTCTTTCAACTACATAACCTTTTTTATCTTTCCATCAAAGATATGCTTACAAAAGGTAAAGATGATACTATATCTGTTGTGCTGTCTATTATGGTCTCACTGTCCTATCTATGATAAACTGAAGTTTCCTATGAAGTATAACTGACCAGGAAAATACATATAAAATAACAGTTATAACATTTTCTATTTAAATCTATATTACAACTAATTTTTTTTTTATAAACTACACAAATGACACAGTTCTATAAAGGAACAATGCTGTATATTATCACAGCAAGTCCATAACTAGATAAGGTAAATATGTAATTTGTTAATAATCTTAGATATATTTCTAAACAGTTTGGGGAAAAGGGGAGAGAAGGGTTCCTTGAACAAGCTGGTGTCCAATACATATATCTGTAAACAAATTTTTTATTGAAGAAAAATGAACTATCCTGAAATTCAGAATTGCTAAGGTTTCTTACCTATTTTACCTTTTACAGACAACTTCAGTATAGTAGAAAAAGTAATGAATTTGGAGTTAGTTAATAAGTTTTGATGATTAAAAGGGGTGGGTGGGTGGGTGGAGGAGATAAGCATTTCTAAGGCTCCAAATATATGCCAGACACAGTGCTAAGTGCTTTTATAAATTAAGACAAACTAATGTTAACATTAAGAACTGCTTTTTAAAAATTAAATCCAAATACAGCAGTAATTTAGCCATAATATTTGCTTCTATTTCTAGAATCCTTGATAATTTTTACTGTTTTTGAGATGGGTACTGGGGCAAAGGCCTAAGGGGAGAAAGATGGGTAAGACTGGTATCTTATAAAAAATAATTTTACATAACAACATATTTTCAAAATTATCAACTTAACCTTGACATTTACGCCTAAATTTTTTAAATATTTGGTTTCCAAGATACATTTACAGGCAACCAATTATAAAATTATATTTAAATTCTCCTTCCCTATCCTCTATATTACTAGGATTCATGACATAATGCAAAAAGTATAAGGATGATAATATAGTCATTTAATCTTAGGTTCTTTTCATTACAAAACATAATATTCTCAATATATAGGCTGTTCCAAAGCAAAGCCTGTACCTTTAAATTGAGAAATCCTTGAAAGGAAAATATATGTATAAAACGAGAAAGTAATCAATTCACCAAAGAACATGTGATAGGCACTGTATTAAACAGTAGCAAATAACACTGATTATAGGCCACACTTAGATTTTATACAAGTAAGATTTTTTTTTTTTTAGGAGAGGCAGGTAGTGATACTATTTGGGCAAATACATTAAATCTCTAGATCAGGCAAATAAAGAACTTTTTAAAATAATCACTGCATTTTGGGGGGGGAAAGTCTAGTTTATAAAAGAAATTTCAAGATTTCATGATTTAATGATTTTTAACAACCAGTTGACACTGAATTTGGTATACAGAATCATAAAGATATCAGACCCTTAGAAACATGAACAGTGTATATACATGATAAGTAAAAGAAACACTGAAAATCAGTTAAATCCAATTCTTGGAATGTATCTTACGTATAAGTACCATTAGTGTCATTAGAAAGAAATGAATATTACATTTTAAATTAAACCAGAAAACATGTTATAAATTTATTTTGGGAAAATAAATATTTAAGATGCCTATCAACAGTGAAGACATAAAAAATTAGCTGAAATGTCTCATATAATAATAACATTCCAAATCACTTTTAAAATCCCAACAGAGACTGCTCTGACATTTCCCAAGTTTCTAATGAGGTTTTCTGTCTGCTGAACGATGACCATAAAAGGCTTTTAAACTTCATTCCATTCACTAGCAAAGTTGAGATCGAACATTTTTATTTCTTTTTTGCCTATGACAACTTGACCATAAACAGTGAATAGGAACAACACGTCATTATGCTAATTAGAAATTAAATAAAAAGACGGTCTCACAATGGTCAATCATAAGATGACATGCTATTACACTAGAGTTTTGTAATTTAAAAGCAGCCTGGGGAATTGTGCAGTATTGGCTCCCAAAAGTTTAGCACATCAGAAAGAGCTACTTCACACAGTGTCCAGTCAATAGGCATCAAGTCTTTTAGCTTTAGGTCATTTTGTCAATGACATAAAAGTAAAAATAAATTATGTGTTATATACCAAAGAGCATTCTATTCTTGACCTGTTAGACTTATATCCCTCCAGAACCCTTCACTCAAAGCAAATCTGTGGCAGAACTCCCACAAAGATATTTTCTAACTTTTTTTAATGTTTATTATTAACACTACCATTGATTTTAATCACATTTTATGATCAATTCTATTCTAAATCTGAGTTATGACTTTTTAATAAGGATGTGCCTGCTTTCTGTAATTTCTCATAATTAATAACTATCATACTTAATAGCTCACTTTTAAGAGGCTCCAAAACAATTTCCATTTTCCCTTCACTCAGGTCAATATTTGCAGGAACTGATTCAGTCCATCATATTTTTCCTTAAAAAAAACTGAAGAGCTTTTGTTTTTAAATTAATGGCTTTGTTTACAAACACTTTTGTAATTTTGCTAGAACCAACCATGGCATAAACCTTTTTAAATTTAGTAATAAAACCTGTATTTGTAATCCTGCACATCAAAAGTAAGCCTAAAAGCAGACAGTTATTGCTATATTTACATTTCATCTCTAACGGGAATTTTATATTAGAACTAGGTACAGAGATATGTGTTTCACCTTGAGAGGACTGGTTATTATTAACACTTTTGCTTTCTTTCTGTTCAAACTCTCTGATTCTAATCAATTATCCACACAGGTATCAACACAGAAAAGATTCATAATTTAAAAGTAAGACTATTAACAAAAAACAAAAGAAAAACAAAGACTATAGTGAACATAGACAATTTTAAATATTTTGAAGAGACAATCAACTGGGCATGTTAAATGATTAATTAATTAATCAACAGGAAGTCAATTTTACAGTCTTAGTATCACCCTCACCCAGTCTTCACTGGTTGTCTATATCATTTGAAAACAGGTCAATTGTTGAGAGGAAAACAAAAAGGTTTGCTTGTGCAGTTATCTATGGTTACAACAGTTAAATGCTACTGGACCACAGTTAAGAACTCAAATTATCTTTTCTACATGAAGATGGTACGGGTCTCCACCGGGTTATCTAACATGATCACAGAGAAAATTCATTTCAAAAATTTAAGAAACTCTTAAATCCAAAATTAAATTTACTTATGTTTCTATACCATAATGAGACATTTCTCTGGCTATATAAAAAGGCCTTGAAGAAAGAACAAAAAGTAGTCTTAAGAAGTGTTCCATAGTGAACATGCAAAAAATATACTTTACACTGCCATTTATAATCTTTGATAAACTTGTAGTAAGTGGTCCAAAATGGGACAGAAATCATTTATAAAACTGCATAAAGTAGCCAGTTTTTTTAAAAAAATGAAGCAAACATGAAAAACAGAACTGTAAAATAGGTATGAAGTATCTGAAAAGAACAGAGTTCAAAAAATTTACTAGAAAAGTATCTGCTGCACTCGCTTCTTTATTGATACTAACTACCCTTCTGTTAACACTTACCCTAAATTTTAGCCCATGACTCTGAAGTAACTGAATAGAAAAATAATTTAAGGGTCTATATTTTTAAGCTAAAATATTTAATTATCCTCTGAGAAAGAAGGCAGCTTTTAAGCTTATGCTTCACATCAATCTAAAAGGCTATGTTCTCCATATCGATATTAAGTAACAAAAAGGGAAGAATATAGTTTTTGTAGTGTGGCTCCATGTTTTAAGTGTCATGAATTTGTAATTATCAAATCTATAGCTAAATAATTACAAAATTTTTCCTACAAAAGTCAAATACAAACATGTTTTGGAAAACAAGGTCCCCTAGTTCTTGAATTTGGGAAAATATTCAACATATGACCTTGCTGGCTAAAGCTCTACAGTAATCTCTGGATTTCACTTATTCATACTATTCCTGCTCCACAGTGAACTATCAAGAGTAAACTATAATTAAGTTGGTATAAACTAAGTGAATTTGATAGCTAAATTGGTTTTTTTGAGAGAGCTGAATAAGAAATATGCAACATAATTTATTCTGAACTATGTACACTGTACAAGATAAAGACATATGTTAAGAAAACATTCTCAGTTTGGTAAGCTAAGATGGCAATGTAAAAGGTCACAGAGAAGTCCAACTCTCCCAGATAAGCCTAGCAAATATCTGAAAATAATGCCAAAAAAAAGAAAAAAATGATAAGGAAAACCAAAAGAATCAAAAGTAAGCTCTTCCATCCCATGAAGAACCAGAAAGCAAGTGGAGATGGACAAAAGATTCTCACGTGGGAAGCCAATAGAGGCCCAGGAAAATGCTGAAGGCAAGAAAACCAGAGCAGCATCAGGGAAGTGATAGACCTGAGACCGCTCAATCACCACTATGAGCAGGGGCTTCAAAATCTATACCAGGTTCCTATAACAAGGACTTGACACTAGATCTTGACCTTATTCTTTCAGGACAGAAGCAGAGACAGAACCAGCTCCCCAAATGCACTCTGCAAAGAAACAGGCCCTAATAATGCACCCCTTAGACCACTGAAAGCTACAGCAGGAAGCAGGTCAATTCACTACCTGGATATGAGCACCAAAGATAGATGCTGGAAACCTAAAACAATGTAATCTTCAACACCCAAGTGGGAATGGTCAGGACCACAGTAGAACCGCTGAATAGAAGCTGAACAAACTCCCAAGTGGAGATCATTTAAGGAAAAGAACACAGAATCCTACCAAAAGCAGAACCTGCAGTAGACCCCCAGGAGAAACCAGAGATTGAGTCTAAGAACAGGGCCT
The DNA here is from genome assembly GCA_023548195.1 of Bettongia penicillata ogilbyi. Classification (NCBI taxonomy): domain Eukaryota; kingdom Metazoa; phylum Chordata; class Mammalia; order Diprotodontia; family Potoroidae; genus Bettongia; species Bettongia penicillata. Next base: position 4,074,136 of record JAJHZJ010000066.1, on the reverse strand, counting down.
AAAACTGGCCACCCCTTCTGATTCCATGGTGGCATTGGTCTCCAAATTAGACACAGGAAAGGAACAAAGAAAGCACACCAAACCCATCTAAGAGTTCCAGAGGGCGCATAAAATCCAAAACTAGGAAGTGAGGTAGAAAAGATGAGCAAACAAGAAAATACCAAATACAAAAAAAGAAATACTAAGGATTAACACCAAGAGATAAACCCAGAAAAGGTAAGCAACCACACAACAACTACAAGTAGAGGCTTAGGAAAAAATGGCTTGGACAACAGGCCTACCAGAATGACTGGAAGAAATAAAGGAGGAATTTTTTTTTTTTTAAATCAGAAATGGAATAAGAATTCAAGAGGAAAAGAAATCAAAATAGAATAAATAACTGGGAACAAAAGGTTGAAAAACTTAGCCAAGAACACTCCCTGAAAAACAGAATGAATAACTAGAACTCTAGAATTCTATAACTCAATGAAATAATGTAGAATACCATAACAAAACTTTAAAAATTAAAATAGAAGAAAATGTGAGATATTTACTATCAAATTTAAGAATCACCGAATTCCATAAAAAATCACACACCCCCCCCCAAAAAAAAACCCTGGACACCAACGAATTTCAAGAGGTCAAAAACAGAAAACTGCCCATATCTCTTAGAACTCTGAACTAACACCTCAAAACCTTGTACAGAAAATCATGAAAAGAGATTCAACAGCTTGGCAAAGGAAGCACACACACAAAAATATATTGACAGAAATAACACCTTAAAAAACAATATGAGCCAAATGGTAAAAGAGGCATAGCAATTCACTGAAGAGAAGAACTCCTTAAAAAGCAGAATTGGCCAAATGTAAACTTATGTACAAAACATCACTGAATAAAACAATTCCTGGAAAATTGGAATTAGGCAAGTAGAAGCTAATGACTCCATGAGATAGCAGGAAACAACAAAACAAAGTCAAAAGAACGAAAAAAAGAAAATATGAACTGACCTGGTAAACAGATCAAGGAGAGATAAACTTAAGCATTACTAGACTACCTGAAAGTCAGGATTAAAAAAGGAGCCTTGACATCATATTTCAAGAAAACTGCCCTGATAACCTAGCCGTCAATTACCTTCTGAAAGAGATCTCAAAATGAAAACTCCCAGAAATATTATAGCCCAATCCCAGAGCTCTCAGGTCAAGGAAAAATATTGCAAGTTGCCAAAAAGAAACAAATATCATGGAGCCACAGTCAAGATAACACAAAATTTAGCAGTTTCTATACTAAAAGATCAGAAGGTTTAGAATATGAGATTCCACAGGTAAAGGAGCTAGAGTTACAGTAAAAAAAAAAAAAAAAACCTACCCAGCAAAACTGAGTATAATCCTTCTGAGGAAAACAAATTGACATCTGATGAAATAGAGGACGTTTTGAAACACTTCTGATGAAAAGACCAGAGCTGAATAGAAAATTTGATTTTCAAATACAAGTATAAAAAGGTAAACTTGAAAGAGAAATCATAAGGGATTAAATAAGGTTAAACTGCTTACATTCCTACATGAGAAAATAATATATATAACTCCTAAGAATTTTACCATTATTAGGACACACAGAAGGAATAATATAGATGAAGGCACAGATGTGAGCTGAGTAGTACAAAGGGATGATTTGAAAAAAATAAAATTAAGTGAAGTCAAGTAGCTGGCTGGGAAAATGCCTAGAAAAGGGAAGAAAAATAAGACTATAGAGAGTTTTTTTGAACAGATGCAAATGATCCCGACTTCCGGATCTGATGAGGAAATATTTTTGCCATCAGGGAAAGACGTGGAGGGCGGAGCCACAGTACCCCAGACATCCCAGGGGGATGTCGGATGGGCTCAGGCCTTGGAAGAACTCAAAAAGGATTTTGAAAAGCAAGTTAGACAGGTGGAGGAAAAACTGGGAAGAGAAATGAGAGAGATGCAAGAAAAGTATGAAAAATGGGTCAATACCTTGGTAAAGGAGACCAAAAAAAATGCTGAGGAAAATAACACCTTGAAAAATAGGCTCACTCAATTGGCAAAAGAGGTTCAAAAAGCCAATGAGAAGAATGCTTTCAAAAGCAGAATGAGCCAAATGGAAAAAGAGGTTCAAAAGCTCACTGAAGAGAATAGTTCTCTCAAAATTAGAATGAAGCAGATGGAGTCTAATGACTTTATGAGAAACCAAGAAATCACCAAACAAAACCAAAAGAATGAAAAAATGGAAGAGAATGTGAAATATCTCATGGGAAAAACAACTGACCTGGAAAATAGATCCAGGAGAGACAATTAAAAATTATGGGACTACCTGAAAGTCATGATCAAAAAAAGAGCCTAGACATCATCTTCCAAGAAATTATCAAGGAAAACTGACCTGACATTCTAGAACCAGAGGGCAAAATAAGTATTGAAAGGATCCATCGATCACCACCTGAAAGAGATCCAAAAAGAGAAACTCCTAGGAACATTGTGGCCAAATTCCAGAACTCCCAGCTCAAAGAGAAAATCTTGCAAGCAGCTAGAAAAAAACAATTCCAGTACTGTGGAAATACAATCAGGATAACCCAAGATCTAGCAGCTTCTACATTAAGGGATCGAAGGGCATGGAATAGGATATTCCAGAAGGCAAAGGAACTAGGACTCAAACCAAGAATCACCTACCCAGCTAAACTGAGTATAATACTTCAAGGGAAAATATGATCTTTCAACGAAACAGAGGACTTTCAAGCATTTTTGATGAAAAGACCAGAGCTGAAAAGAAAATTTGACTTTCAAACACAGGAATGAGAAGAAGCATGAAAAAGTAAACAGCAAAGAGAAGTCTTAAGGGACTTACCAGAAGTGAACTGTTTACATTCCCACATGGAAAGGCAATATTTGTAACTCTTAAAACTTTTCAGTATCTGGGTAGTTGGGTGGGATCACACACACACGTATATGCATGCACACACACACATACACACATGCACACACATACAGAGACAGAGAGCACAGATTGAATTGAATAGGATGGGACCATATCTTAAAAGAAATTAAGGTAAATGCTGAGAGAGAAATGTAGTGGGAGGAAAGAGGGTGAAATGGAATGGGATAATTATATGTCATTTAAGAGGCAAGTAGGAGACTTTTTAGTGGAAGGAAAAAAAAAAAGCCAAGAAGTTTACCCTCATCACATTTGACTAAAGGAAGGAATAAAATGCACACTCATTTTGGTATGAAAACCTATCTTACAGTATAGGAAAGTGGGGGAGAAGGAGATAAGCAAGGGGGGGGGGGATGATGGAAGGGAGGGCAAAGGAAGGAGGGAGCAATTTGGAATCAACACTTGGGGAGGGACAGGATCAAAAGACAGAAGAGAAACAATGAGGGGCAGGGTAGGATGGAGGGTAATTCACTTAGTCTTACACAACACGACTATCAGGGAAGTCATTTGCAAAACTACACAGATATGGCCCATATTGAATTGCCTGCCTTCCCAAAGGGAATGGGTGGGGAGGGAGGGATGGGGAGAATTTGGAACTAAAAGTTTTAGGAACAACTGTTTAGCTTTGTGTTGCTACTAGAAAAGAAGACATACAGTTAATGAGGAATAGAAAGTCATCTGGCCCTACAGGAGAAAAGAGAAGATGGAGACAAGAGAAGGGAGGGATGACAGAAGAGAGGGCAGATTGGAGATAGGGAAAATTAGATTGCTTGGGGTATTGGGGTGGGGGGAGGGGATAAAAGGGGAAAAAAATTTGGAACCCAAAATTTTGTGAAAATGAATGTAAAAAGTTAAATAAATAAATTAAATATCAAAAAAATAAAATAAAATAAAATTAAGGGGGGGAGAAAGACAGATGCGCTGGGAGAAGAGGGAAGGGAGAAATAGAGCAGGGTAAGTAATCTCACATAAAAGAGAAGAGAAAGATAGAGCTTTTACAAGGAAGGTGAAGAAAGAGGGGAGTGGCAGGTATACTCTCATCAGAATTGGCTCAAAAAGGGATAACACACACACTCAGTTGGATATAGAAATCTATCTTGACCTACAGTGAAGTAGTAGGTGAGGGAGATAACAGAACAGCAGAGGGAAGGAGTATGATAGAAGAGTGGGTTGGTTTAATGGCCAGATGCAAAACAGACTTCTGGGAAGGGACAGGATAAAAAAAGAAAAGGATAAACAGGGGAAAACTAGGACAGAGAGAAACATATACTTGGTAATCATAACTGTAAATATGAATACAAAACAGAAGTGGAGAGCAAACTGGATTAAAATAAAGAATCCAATGATATGTTTGTTCACATGAAACATACTTGGAACAGAAAAACATACACAGAGTAAAAAATAAGGGGCTAGAGTAGAATCTACTATACTTCAGTGGAAATAAAAAAAATAGGAGTATCAATCACGATCTCAGACAAAGCAAAAGAAAAAACAAAATCTAATTAAAAGGGATAAGCAGGAAAACTACACTGTGCTAAAAGGTATTACAGATAATTAAACAATATCAGCACTAATCATATGTGTATCAAATAGTATAGCATCAAAATTCTTAAAGGAAAAGTAAAATGAATTATAGAAGGAAATAGTAAAACTATACTAGTGGAGAACCTCAACTTTCCCCTCTCAAAACTAGACAATCTAACCAAAAAATAAAATAGAAGTTAAGGAGATGAATAGAATTTTTTTTAAAGCTAAATGTGACAGACTTATAGAGAAAAGTGAATGGTAATAGAAAATAATATACCTTTTTCTCAGAGGCACTTACACAAAAAATTACCATACATTAGGGCATAAAAACTCTTCAATAAAAAAATTACATTCAATACAGGGTCATGGAAATATAGATTAAAAATTAATTGGAAACTAAATAATCTAATCCTAAAGAATGAGTGGGTTAAAGAACAAACAATGCGACAACATACCAAAATTTAAAGGATGAAGTCATAGCAATACTTAGGGGAAAATGTGTATCTCTCAACACTTATATCAAAACAGAGAAAGAGCAAATCAATGAATTGGGCATAAAACAACTAAAAAAAAACTAGAAAAAAAATTTAAATTTCCAATTAAACACCAAATTAGAAACCAAAGGAGATTGAAACAACCAAGAAAAAAAACCACTGGACTCATAAATAAAAAACTAGGAGCTGATTGTATAAAATAAAGAAGCTACTGGTTAATTTGATTAAAAAAAGAAAGAGGAAAACCAAACTACCAGTATCAAAAACTAAGTGTGAATTTGCCACCAATAAAGAAATTAAAGCAATTATTAGATGTTATTTTTGCCCAATTATATGCGAATAAATCTGACAACCTAAGGGAAATGGATGAATATTTACAAAAATATAAATTGCTCAGATTAACAGAAAAGGAAATGGAATACTTAAACAACCCTAACTTAGAAAAAGAAATTGAATAAGCCATCAACAAGCTCCCTAAGAAAAAATCCCTAGGACCAGATGGATTCACAACTGAACATTAAAAGAATTAATTCCAATTCAGTTTCCAATATAAACTATTTGGGAAAGAATCCTTTCAAATTCCTTTTACATTACAAATAAGTATTGATAACTAAACCAGGAAAAGCAAAACCACAGAAAAAAAAACTAGAGACAAATTTCCTTAATGAATATTGATGCAAAAATGTTAAATAAAATGCCAGCAAGGAGATTACAGCAAAATATCATAAATATCATACACTATGACCAAGTTAGATTTATACCACAAAGGCAGGGGTGGTTCAAGTTTAGGAAAACTATCAATATAACTGACAATAACAAAGACAACAAAAACTATATGGTTATCTCAATAGATACAGAAAAAACAACTTAAGCAAAAATTGCAGCATATAAAAAAAATACCCACAGAAATCATCAGCATTTCTATATATTATCAACCAAGTCCAGCAGCAAGAAACAGATAAATTCCATTTAAAATAATTGTAGACGATACAAAATACTTGAGAATCTACTTGCCCCAGGGACTATTATGAACACAATTAAAAATACTTTTCACACAAATAGATCTAAACAACTGAAAAAATATTAACTGCTCAAGGGTAGGCTGACCCAATATAACAAAAATGGCAATTCTACTTAAATGATTTTACTTATCCAGTGCCATATCAATCAAATTGCCAAAAAATTATTCTATAGAGCTAGAAAAAATAACAAAATTCATATGGAAGAATACAGGTTAAAGAGCATCAAGGGAATCAATGAAAAAAATGTGAAAGAATGTGGCCTACCAGTACCAGATCTCAAACTGTACTACAAATTAGTAATCATCCAAACATTTTGGTATTGGCTAAGAAGTAGAGTTAGGGACCAATGGAATAGATTAGATACACAATACATGACCATAGTAACCTAGTATTTGATAAACCCAAAGATCCAAGTTCTGGGGACAAGAGCTTGCTATCTGAAACACAAAAATTTCTGGGAAAACTGCAAAGCAGTTTGACAGAAACTAAGTATAGACCAATGTGAGGTATAGACTTCACACTCTGTATACCAAGATAAAGTCAAAACAGGTACATAATTTAGACAAAGGAGGACATTAAAAGCAAATTAAGGGAGCATAGAATATCTTACTTGTCAGATTTATGGATAAGAGAAGAATTTGTGACAAAATAAGAGAAAGCATTATGGGATGTAAAAGGATAATTTTCATTATATTAAATATGAAAGTTTTTTGTATAAACAAATCCAATGCAGCCAAGATTACAAGGAAAGAAGAAAACTGAGGGAAAATTTTTACAGTAAGTTTTTGTGATAAAGATATTTCTCAAATATATAGAGAATCAAGTCAAATCTATAAGAATGAGTCATTCCCCAATTGATGAATAGTCAAAAGGATATGAACAGGTAGTTTTCAGAAGAAGAAATCAAAGTTTCTATAATCATGAAAAAATGGTCTAAATCACTACTGATTAGAGAAATGAAAAATAACAATTCTGAGGTACCATCTCATACCTACTAGATTGCTTAATATGACAGAAAGGAGAAATGACAAATGCTAGAGGGGATGTGGAAAAACTGGGACACCAATGCACTATTGGTAAAGTTGTGAACTGATCCAATCATTCTGAGGAACAATTTGGAATCATGCCCAAAGGGCTATAAAATTGCACATACATCTTACTTCAGAAACACCACTACTTGGTCTATATCCCAAAGAGATCATTTGAATAAAAAAGGAAAATGACCAATACATACAAAAATATTTATAGCATCTTTTTTTGTGGTGGTATGAAAACTGAGGGAATCCACCCCCAGAAATGAGGGGATGGCTGAACAAGTTGTGGTATATGATTGTGAAGGAATATTACTGTGCTATAAGAAATAACAAGCTGGTTAGTTTCAGAAAAACTCATACGAACTGATGCAAAGTGAAGTGAACAGAACCAGGAGAACATCATACACAGTAACAGCCATACTACACAATGATCAACTATGAATGACTTAGCTATTCTCAGCAATACAAGAATTCAAGACAACTCTTTAAGACTTATAATGAAAGATACGATCCACCTCCAGGGAAAAACTGAGGAAGTCTTTATGCAGATCAAAGAATACTATTTTTACTTTCTTTATTTTTCTGGTTCTTTTTTTTTTGTACATACCACATAGTTAATACTTATATATTCTATTTTGTATTGTTATTTATTTACCTTCGCCTCCCTGAAGAAACTCTAAGAACTATGATGGGTTAAGAGAGCAGAGCAGCTAGGTGCCACAATGGAAAGAGCAGCAGTCCTGGAGTCAGGAGGTCCTGAGTTCAAATCCAGCCTCAAACACTTGGCATTTACTAGTTGTGAGACCCTGGACAAGTCACCTAACCCCGACTGCCTTCCCAAAAACAACAAACCAAAACAAAAAAAGGACCTCAAGGGAAGGAATATCATCACAATATTCTGTATCTTCAATGCCTAACACAATAATCTATACATAATATGTGCTTAATAAATATTTGCATGTACTGATAATGACTAGGAAACATTTTTTTTTAAATGTCCATGTGAAATATTTACTGAACCCCTTCTTTGCACAAGGAAATACACTAAATCCTACATGGAGTTTTCAGAATGTGGGTGAGATACGACCCTGAAACAAGTTTTAAATTTTCTCTCAGATACAACTGATTTAAAAAAAAAATTTACCAGGGTTTCTCCCTATTAGTATGAAAGGATAAAAATGGTTACTGTTACAAAAGACAATGTCCAAAATGACACAATAAAAACTGTTGTGAATTTTTAAAAAGCTGCTTTAAAGTTAACAAAATCATGTAAATTCTAATTCTATTCCAAGTTATTTATAAAGTGATAATGATTATTTGAAAGAAAAAATATTAATCAGTTCTCAATATGTCTTATTAATTGGAAAGAAACAAGATTATTGTGCTATAAGAAATAAAAAGCGAGTTGGTTTCAGAAAAACCCATATGAGCTGATGCAAACTGAAGTGAGCAGAACTAAGAGAACACTGTACACAGTAACAGCAATACTGCACAATGGTCAACTGTGAATGACTTTGCTATTTTCAGCAATACAGTAATTGAAGAAAATTCTGAAGGATTTATAATGAAAAATCCTATCCACTTCCAGAGAAAAGCTGAGGAAGACAAAGCAGATCGTAGAAAATTTTTTTACTTTATTTTTCTTGTTCTTTTTTTCCATTTTCTTTCACAATACGGCTAATATGAAAATGTTTTATATGACTGTACATGTATAATCTATATAAATTGCTTGCCTTCTCGATGAGGGGAGAGGGAGAGAATCTGGAACTCAAAATCTTAATAACTTAATGTTTATAATTATTTTTAAATGTAATTGAAAAAATAAAATATAGAAATTTAAAAATAAAAGAACAAGTTGTTAGGTATCAATATTTCAGGAAAATTGAATCACTATAGACATATAGATTTAAAGCAGGAAGAGACCTTAGGGCTCACTGGTGATCAGGAGTACCTCTTGATTAGTATGCAATAGAATCAAAATGCTTTGGCCTATGGTAATGTATGGGAGCATTAAACTTGGGTTGTCTGTTTTATCCTCACTCTCGCTGGACCTATCCATTTAACCGACAGAGCTCTAAGGTATAAGTATGCAATATGCAATTAGTGAGATATGTTAGATATTACTTAGGTCTTCTTGAAACTAACATTCTTCACTAATGACCAGGAAATAGATATTTACACAAGTTCACAGAAATCAATACAAGCATCATTCTGTAAACCAAGCAACTATATAGAGACAGTGATGCACAATGGATGGAGTTAGAAAATTTGTTTCCAATTTCTGCATCTGACATATATTTAATGTATGACCCTGAACAAGTTATTAAACTTTTCATTGTCCCAGCTACTGTTAAAGACTATAAAGTACAGAGTAAATGCTTATTTGCACTGCTAGCAAGAGTTTTATCATCAGAAATTCCCTATACCAATTAAATAATACAAAGGAAGAAAATATTAAATAAAAAGTCGTATTAGAAAAATGTCAACAAATACAACTACCGGAAAAACACAACAAAATTTATGAGAAAATAATAAGACCACAGGCTGAAAACAAGACTTAAGACTCTAGACCAAGGACCTTTAAAAACATTATATATATGACTTAACTGTTAAGTGTACTTCCAGGCTTAAACTCAGCTCCCAGCCCTGCATCAAGACACCTGGTTGGCTCTAACACCCCCATTTCTTTCAAAGGCACCACCATTCTTCCAGCCTCTCAGGTTTTTAACTTTGGCACCATCCTTGTTTCCTCACCCTCTCCCTTACCAATCTAATCAGCTGCCAAATCCTGTCAGTTCTACCTTCACAACATCTCTCTCGTTCAACCACATTCAAGCCTTCATCACCTTTTGCCTAAGATTAATTATTACAAAAGTCTCCTAAGTGGTCTCCTTCACTTGAGTCTATCCTCTACAATACTGCCAATGTGATTTTCCTTAAGTGTAGACCTAACCACATCACTACCCCACTCAATAAACTCCAGTGATTCTCTATTACCTCTCAGATCAAATATAAACTCCACTTAGATTTTAAAGTACTTCATACCTCACCCCAATTTGTCTTCTGGCCTCACCCCAGATCTCCCTCTTCTCACAGTGCACAATCAGCCCAAGTGCCCTCCCTGCTATTCCTCACATCACTCCTCTCCCATTTCTATATCTTTGCCCTGACCCATGCTAATGTCTGAGTACTACAGAAAATCTTGTAGAAAGATGTTCTACAAGCAACCTTGTAGAAAACTTATCATGCATATATCAGTACTGGAAAATGTGATTATAGTTCTGGTTCCATTTTGCAAATGCAACACTAAGGCTTATGTCTCCACTTCACAGAATCCTTCTCCTTCCTTTAAGATGTAGTGCAAGTACCACCTTCCATACAAAGCTTTGTATTTTATCCTAGACAGAGCCACTGGAACTTCTTTAGAGGGAGAAGTCTTATTTTTAGTGATATTTATCCCTTGTTTTCTACATCACATTTGCTCCAGTTATAGCCTTTTTGATATCCAGTCAGCCATCCCTTATAGCAAGGGTCAAAAAAAAGAGGAAACTACTCGACACAATAATGGTGTCCGACAGTATGTTCATTATGCCACACTGTACCTCACACCTGCAATGGAAAAGAACACTGAAATTCTTTATCTGAATGACAATGGGTCAGCCTGGATTTCACAGTGCTATTGATCACAATTAACAATCAGTCCATTTCTCCTCATCTCAAATCCGCACTATCCACTCAGTCACTATCACCCAACACAGAAATGTCCTTGTCCTCAATGACTTCAGCATCTAATTTCCCTCTCTAACCCATCTCCTACCATCACCTTCAGTGAGTTTAACTAATACATAAAACTACTCTGTGACACCACAGTTCCTATTCAAAACTATCTAATCCTGTATCTAATCCTGTGACATCACAGTTCCTCATTCTAAACTATAACAGCAAGTTAACAGTACTCCTTTCTAATGTCTTTTCCATCTGTCTCTAGCTTTTCATTCAAACCACCACCTGAAACCTTTTATTTCCTCCTACCCAAATGATAAAAAGCCTAATTAGTCTCCCCACCTCCAGTACTAAAATACGTAATCATTCCCTTGCTCAAAAAACTTCAATGGTTCAATGGTCCCTCAGTGCTTGGACAAGTCTACTCCTTAAGTATGTCATTTAATACCCTCTATGATCTGGTCCCAGCTAAGTCTCCAATCTTCTACAATGGTGAATATCTCCCCTTCCTCCCCTCTATTCCTATCACTCTGCACACTGTCCCTGGATTAAAACCCAAGCTCTGCCACTTGCTATGTGACCTTGGGCAACTCACCATCTCCAAACTGCAATTCTCTACATCTGAAAGATTAGAATAATAATTGCATTTTTTCCCTCACAAACTGCTGTGAGGATCAAATAAGAATATGGATAAATCACTTTTAAAACTAAGTGCTCTATACATGTCAGCCATTATAAGAGTTAATAGTCTTAGAACTTTCTTATAAAGAAATGTGGTTGCTATTAGCTTAATAAAAACACATCAAGTAAGTCTGAAAATTCTGAAATATTTCAAGTTACTTCAGTAGCTAAGGAATACAAGAAAAATATGCTGATAATTCATAATAGTTAAAATACAAACGAACTAAACTTCAAACATTCAACACCAATGTTAGTGTCACACTAATAAATACTGAACTGACTTGAATTTTGTAATAATCAAGGAAGGCAATAACATATGGCTATCTAAATTAACTGAGATGCAAATTTTTCCTTTCTTTGGCTCAATTTAAATCTACAGCTCAACATACATACTGCAGATGTCAATGCTTTGCCAAAAGATATTATTATTTGCTGGTATATACAAATGCTGTATCAACTTTTAAAAATTATTTTTCACTTAATTGATCCTGGAACATGACATATATAGACCACTAATTTGGAATACCTTCCCCTTGCTCCTGGCTCATTTTACTTTTCCTTGTTTTTCAAAGTTCAGCTCAAGTTCCATCAGATATTAGCCTAGAGCTTTCAAACTCATTTGAACTTCCATAGTATACACTCTGTTATATCACTTATTTACTACTTATCATATACTACCTGACATTGCTAATTATTTCATATATATATATATATATATATGTTTATACACACACACACACACACACAGAGTTGCCCAACTATAATCTCCCTGAGGTCTGGGAATACTTATACTTCTGTACCCCACAGTCAATTACACGTAACAGGGACTCAAAAATTTTTTTTAATATGAAACACAAATATATCCCTCAGCGTTTCAGATTTTTTTTTATTCATCAGCCTTACAACAGTTTACTCAATGTCCAATTCTTTGCTCAGAATGTCACAAAAGTTTTCAGTGCTAAATGATGGTTCTAACAATGTAAATACTGGGTTCTGAAGACTCAAGGAACCCAAATTCATTACACTAGTATCTACCCCAGCCCTAAAGCTCTTCACAGTGTTCCCCTTTATTTCTTGACCTTAAGTTAAGTACTCCACCCAGTTCTATAACTAATTCCATGGCTACTAATAGGACTACCTGTTCTACCAAAATCTACACTGTCTAGCTTTAGTCTTGTAACAATGTCCTAATTCTTCCCTAAGCTACATAGAAGAGGAATCTTCTAATATCTAGTAAATGATAAATAATCTAGTAAAGAGTTTATGCTGGATGGAATAATAATCTGTGCCTGTAAACAATGGGGCAGGAGAACTAAGAAACTCTAAGTGTCTCAGTGTTCTGAAATTTTGTGAGACTAGATCAGAGGAACAAGGTAAGAGACACCTTCATGTGAAATAACAATGAAAGACAAAAAGGTAAGGAATAAAATTTAACAATGGAATTGTTTATGATTCTACCTTTTGTCAGTCACAAAACCCAATACATTGGTCTTAACTATCATAAACAAATCTCTTTAGAGGCAATGGTGCTTCTCAGTGATGAGAGACGATGGTTACTATAACTAATCAAAAGGGGTAAAATGTTACTAACCTTCATCAACAGAGGTTTCACAGCCCACGAGGTTGAGAAGAATGTTATCATCTCTGTCATCCACTTCACATTCCAATAACATCCAGCTCTCCACATCACTTTCTCCACTTTCAGAGATAGTAATCTCCTTCTCTTCATTTGAACTATCCTCTATAACCATAACTTCCTGAATCACATTAGACCTCTCTCCACGTTTAGACTTCTTAATACCTCTCTTACATTTCTTTCTAGATAGTTCATCAGAATGCTGGTCACATTGACTTTCCAGTACCTGATCTCCTCTGTTCTTTCTTTTACATCTGTAGACACTATCTTCATCAGACAAAGAGATAACCTCTGAACCATCTGATATCTGGATGACATCAGTATCTGAAAGAACGATCAAGTTCTTCTGGTTTGTCTTTTTAATGTTCAATAACTCAGTATCATCAGAGCTCTTTTCTTCATTGTCTTCCTCCTTAGTGACATCACCAAGGTCCTGTGCATAATGTACTTGGCCATAGAGCTGAAATTCCACTTCACTATCAACACTCAGTTCACTGGACGATTCGTCTCGGTAAAGGTCATCTTCGTAAGCTTCTATATTCTCATACCCACCAAACATCATGGAAAAGCAGCGACCTTAATGCTGTAAAAGACAGTATCATACAAAGGACATGAGTATTCAGGAAAATGGTGTCAAATTTCAGTAGTACATAGCCATGTTATTATAAAAGCAAAATCAGGACAATCTGATCATCCTGGGAATTAATCTTATGGTTTTTCACTTAACCATAACTTTAAAAAATTAAAGGACATACTAGGGACATATTAAATATAAACATTTCTGATACCATATGCCTAACATTCTCAATAATAAATTGATAATAAAGTGTCATAAAAATATTTAAGTGTTACATGGGGAAAAATTCATTGGCAACACTGGGAGTTTAACATTAAAAGCACAATTTAACAAGGAGTTTACAGAGTTATAAAATTCTAAGTAAAAAGGGCCTAGAAAATATCTAATCTAGTACCATCATTTCAATTAAGAACCTGAGGCCTCAATTAAGAGTGACTTACTCAAGGTCACACAAATAAAAGCAGAGCCTGGATCTGGACCCAAGGTTTCTTTCGCATTAAACCATCACATTACCTCTTCTGAGTAGTTATCAAGAAGGAAGGGTGTCTTTCAAAGCAATTCAAACTGTTCCATGAAGATCACCACTTTCCTCATGAGAAAGACTGGATCACTGATCTGGGAGGAAGGGACCTCAGAGGCCATCTAGTTCAATCTCATTTTACAGTTGGGGATATTGAGGCCCAGGGAAGTTAGGTCTACAGGTAGCAGAGAATCTGAACCCAAGTCTGCCTCCAGAACCAGTGTTCCTTCCATACTGCCTTCTTAAGAACACAGTGGATGAATGAAAAAGCATTTAAGTTCTAAGCACTATTGACACAAATATAAAAGCAAAGACAATCCCTGTCCTCTAGGAGCTTACACTCCAGTAAAGGAGTAAATGTGTAAAAATACACATTTGGGGAACTAAGCTAGAAAGGAAGGGGTTGGGGAAGAAGTACACAGATAGGAGGAAACACTAGAGTAGATTTCCAGAAAGTAGGGAATAAAATGAAGCCTGGTTAGGGTCTGCCTAGAATAGTGGACCATCCTCCCTCCTTTTGCAACCCCACAGTTTTTGTCTCCTCCCCAACCACTCTTGTCTACAATATGTGTATTCGTCCTTCGTCGCCTGACGAAGACCATGCCATCAGAGAAATGATGACATAACTTGCACTTGACTTTGTTTTGAGTGAGGGAAAGCTGTGCAGGTCACCAGCCTCACTTCTCCTCCAGAGCCATCTGAATCCAGTGACCAGATATTCATCAGGATGACTGAAGATGACCCAGGATGAGGCATTTGGGGTTAAGTGACTTACCCAAGGTCACACAGTGAGTGTCAAGTGTCTGAGGTGACATTTGAACTCAGGTCCTCCTGACTCCTGCACTGATGCTCTAATAGGAGAAGGGATAAAGGAAGGGAATCCTTTAAATATCCTACCTTCCAAGTTCTTCAATCTACTCAATTCCCATGAAACCACTCCTCCCTTCCACCTCAGCTACATACTGAGATGCTTATACCCTTGATATTACCATCCCCCACAAGTATTCCAATTCCATGTCATGAACTGCAAGATTCCTTTATATATCACAAACTTTCATCATTTCATCTTTCCTATACTTATAATCCTTAATATTGTTCTTTGTCCCCCACCAGGGCTTGCAATTCCTCTACCCCCCAATGCTTTCCCAGGCCCTCCCATACTGGCTACATTCTCACTTGCCAATCTCAACCTCTTACGTTAATTCTATCCTCTCCTTTTAAAGCCCTTGCCAGTTATCCTATCACTGATCATATTCTGTCAAATCACAAGTCTGGATTACTCACTTGCTTCACTTGTATTCACATGCTGCTAAAGGAAAATGAAATCATGAAGCCATAATGATTGGGGCTCACTATAAATGTATGCTATCAAATCTCAACTGTAAGACAATCCTCCCTCTGTTCTCTGTTCAATTCTTTCTCATTCACCACAAGGACTATTCCAAACTCCAAGACTCTTAAATCTTTCTACAGCATCCTTTGTCTCCAATCTCTCAGTTGAAGTCCTTGCCTCATACTGCGCCAAAAAAAGTTGAGGCTATTTGAAGAGAGGTCCTTCTCAACTCCTCAACTTCCTTTTCATATTGTTTCCTACTATCTCCTCTCCATCAGTCTCTGACAAAGTGGTGGCCCTTCTCCTTGCAAAGACAAACCTTTCCACAAGTACCCTTGATCCCATCTCATGTCCTCTCCAATGGACTTCCCCAGTATCAGACACCTTTCTCTAATCTTTGGCTCTCCCAATCTAATGGTTCGTTCCATCCATGTAGCCCTGTCTCAACTATCCTCAAAAAACTCTCACTTGATCCTACCATCTCCATTATTCTCCTATAATTCTCCTTCCCTTCTTGGCTAAATTACTTGAAAGGCTATTATATTCAGCGCCTCCACTTCCTCTCTTCTAAACCATCTAAAATGTGGCTTCTAAACTCATAATTCAACTCCAGTTGCTCTCTCCAAAATTACCAATGACTTCCTAATTGCTAAATCTAATGGATTTTTCTTGATCTTCACCCATTTTAAGCTCTTTACATAAGTTGAGTCTACTTGACTACCTTCTCCTCCTGCATAACCTCTCCTCTGGGTTTTTGTGACACTGTTCCGATAACCTCTTTGCAGCCTTTGACCCTACTGAGCAACCACTCCTCTTGATACTTTCTTCTCTCAAGGTTTTTAGGATACCACTCTCTCCCGGTTCTCCTCCTATCTCCCTCTGCTACACCTTCATCTAGATCATGCCCTCCAACCTTAGATGTCCCACAGGATTCTGTCCTGGGCCCTCTCCTCTTCCCCTTTCATGCTATTTCACTTGGTGATCTCATCAGCTTCCATGGATTTAATTATGACTTCTATGCTAAAGATTCTCAAATCAACCTATCCTGCCTAGTCTTGCAGTTCCAACTGCCTTTCAAACATCTCAAAATGCATGTCCAGTAGACATCTTCAACTAAAATGTTCAAAACTGAACTCATTATCTTTCTCCCTAAAGTCTCCCAATATCCCAATTTCTCTGTTATTGTAGAGTGCAACACCATCCTCTCAGTCCCTCAGGCTCACAATCTAGGTGTCATCCTTGCTTCTTCATTATCCCTCAACACTCCCCCCATCCCAATTCCAATCTGTTGCCAAGGCCCATTGATTTCACCTTTACAACATCTCTCCTATATGCTCCCTTCTCTTCTTTGACGCTACTACCACTCTGGTGAGGGTCTTAATTATTGCAATAGTCTGCTTATGTATCTGCCTGCCTCAAATCTCTCCCTACTCCAATCTATTCAGCCACCAATGTGATTTTTCTTAAGCATAGATCCTACCATGTCACTCAATAATGTCACTCAATAAAATCACTCACTTACTCAATAAACGCCATTGATTCAAATTCAAAATCCTATGTTTGGTATTCAAAGCCCTTCATAATCTAATGCCTCCTATTTTTTCAGTCTTCTTACACTTTACTCCCTACCATGCCACTTACTCTTTGATCCAGTAACACTGGTCTTTTGACTGTTCTATTTCTTGCCTCTGGGCATTTTCATTTCTCCAGCATGTTCCCTATACCTTAAATGCTCTCTCTTCTCATCTCCACCTACCAACTTCCCTGGTTCTCCTTAAGACCCAACTAAAATTCCATCTTCTAGAGAAAGGCTTTCCTAACTCTTAATTCGAGTGTATTCCTTCATTTAATTATTTTCCATTTTACCTGATATACAGCTTATATGTACTTATTTATTTGTATAATATTTCCCCCATTAGAATATGAGCTCCTTGAGACCTTCTGAGGGACTGTCTTTTGTCTCTTTCTATACCCCCAGTGTTTACAATAGTGCTCAGAACTAGTAGGTACTTAACACATGTTTAAAGACTGAGTACTCTCCTACCTGTCTGACTGTTCCTTTTCAGTGTCCTCTGCTGGATCATCATCCATATATCATGCTCCCTAACTGGGCATGTACTCCAAGACTTTGTCCAGGATTTTCTTTTCCTCTTTTCCAACAATGTTTCTCAATATCATCAACCCACATGGGTTGCATTAGCATCACTACAGAGATGATTTCCAGTTCTACAGATCCAGTCCAATCTTTCTTCAGAGTTCCAATCTCATAATACCAACAACCTTCTGGACATCTCAAACTAGATATCCCACAGGTATCTAACTCTCAACATACCCAAAATAGAATTTATGATCTTTAACCCCAAACCCTCCCCTCTTCCAAACTTCTCTATTATCATTGAAAGCATGATTGTCCTCTTATTCACCTAGCCTGGCAACTTTGATGTCGTCCTTGATCACACACTCTCACTCACACCACACATGCAATCAGTTGCCAAATGTTGTCATTTCTACCTTCACAACATCTCTCCTATACTTCCTCTCCCCTCACACAGCACCCTAGCTCAGGCCTCATCCTCCATCTCTTAGACCACTGCAACATCCTTCCAATCAGTCTCCCTTCTTGTCTCATTTGACTCCAATCCATCCTCCAAAGATCTGCCAAATGTATTTTTTTTAAAGTGCAGGTCTGACCTTGCCAGTCCCTCTACTTAATTAACTCCTGCAGTTCCCTATCAACTTTAGGACCAAATATAAACTCTTATGGTTAGCACATAAAGCTCTTCACAACTTGGCCTCTTCCTACCTTTCCAGTCTTTTTACACTCTGCTCTCCTCTATGTATTCTATAGGAATGCTGGCTTCCTTGATGATCCTCACACACTCCATCGTCTGATCTGATGTGTTTGCACTGGCTGTTCCCCCACAGACCTGGAACATTCTCCCTCCTCACATGATGGGAACAGACTTGCAAAATATGTCAAAGAAAGATACGGTCTTTAAAAAAAAAAATAGTAAGGTCTAGACAGAAAAAATCAAGTAGTGCTCAGAGATGGGAAATAATAGTTATAAAATTTGTTTTTCTACGTACTTTTACTCAAAAGTCTAATTACCTGCTCAAGGACATCCAACAAAGATACTGAAAAGACTGGATTTCTTGCTATGACTCTCAAATGTGAAATACTAGTAAGTTTACTAAGGATTTATCATTAAAGCAGACCTCAAATGCTTAGCTTTGAAAACACAAATGAAAAAAATTCAATAACTACACCTTCCTGCTCTGGACGTTAACAGACATTTGGTCTTTACCTCTAAGAAACATAGCTACCTATAATAAATAACTACTATCCAAAATATGGAGAATTAGGGAAAGTATCTCTTTGGTCCTCTAAAAGTAAAAAGCCCTGGACAAAAATCTATGTATGAAATGCTAATTCAAGTGACACTTCTGGAAAAAATTTAAAAAGCATATCATTTTAGAGTTAGAAGGGACCTCCAAGATCATGTAGTCCAATTCCCTCATTTTACAGACAAGAAAAAGAGGGCAGAGAAGGATGCAGGTCACACATGAGTAAGGACAGAGCAGTGCCAGAACCTAGGTTTTCTGACCCCAAGTTCCTAGGTGGAACAATGGATAAAGCACTGGACCTGAAGTTGGTTAACACCCAAATTCCTAAAATTGAGGCCATTCACTATGAGCTCCCCTTTCTCCTCTCTTCCAGACTTCCTATCATTCAGATGTCTTCTGCCACTATCTCCTCTTTCACCTCTGTCTCACATGATGAAGTGGCTCTACTTCTCATCAAGACTAATCCCTCTACTTGCACAAGTGATCCCATTCCATACTGTGTCTCCTCCAATCTCTCCCTGTCTTATTGGTTCATTTCATACTACCTACGAACATACCCACATCCCCCTCATCCTGAAAAGCCCTCACTTGATCATTCTATCCTCACTATCATCCTGTATCTCTTCTGTCCATTGCAGCTAAACTCAGGCAGTCCACAATAGGTGCCTCCACTTCCTCTCCTTTCACTCTCTTCTTAACCCCTTACAATCCAGCTTTCAAGCACATCATTCTGGTGAACTCATCTCTCCAAAGTTACCAATTATCTCTTAGCAGCCAAATACAATGACCTTTCTCAATCTCCATTCTCTTTGACCTCTCGGCAGCCTTTGACACTGTTCATCACTCCTTGATATTCTCTTTTCTCCAGGTTTTCAGGACACCATTATCTCCTGGTTCTCCTTCCCATCTGACTAGTCTTTCTCAGTCTCTTTTGCTAGATCCCCATCCAGATCATGCCTTTTAACCACTGGCACCCTCATTCTGGGCCTTCTCTTTTTACTCTACACTACTTTTACCTGGTGATGTCATCAGCTCCCACTCTCTTAAAAACTTAATCTCTATTCTGAAGATTCTCAAATCTACCTATTCCTATTCCAATTCCTCTGTTAACCTCCAATCTCACATCTCCATCTGCCTTTCAGATACCTCAAACTGGATGTCCAGTAAACATCTTCAACTAGGTATGTCCAAAATAGAGCTCACTATCTTTTTCCTTAAACCCTCCCCACCTTCTCCCTTCCCTATTACTGTAGGGAATTACCATTATCAGAATATTCTCCCAGTTCCAGTCCCTCAAGGCTGCAACCCAGAAATTATTCTAGACTCCCCCATATCCAATCTGTTCGTATCCAATCTGTCGATTTCTTCTTTGCAACTTCTCCCTCTATGCATCCTTCTCTACTATACGACTAATACCACTCTAGTGCAGACCTTCATCATCTCATTTCTTGAGATGCCTGCTTATGGGTCTGCCTGACTCAAGTCTCTCCCCACTCCAATCCATTCAGCCACCAAAATGATTTTTCTTAACCACAGGTATCCTGCCATGTGACTTAATAAAGTCACTCACCTCAGTAAATTCCATTGGTTACCTATTGCCTCCAGGATCAAATACAAAAAAAACTTCTGTTTGGTCCTTAATAACCTAATCTCCTCCTATCTTTGCAGTATCTTGATACTTTACTTTCTGCCACATACTCATTGATCCAGTAATACTGACTTCCAGGCTGTTCTACAAACAAGATAGTCCATTCTTGCTTCTGGGCAATTTCTCTAACCATGTCTCATGCCTAGAATGCTATCTCCTAACCTCTCCCTCCTAATCTCCCTGGTTCTCTTTATCATAACTAAAATTCCATCTTCTACATCTTTTTTTCCCCAACCCCCATTAGCACTACTTCATTCCCTGTTAATTATTATTTATATTTATTTGTGTGTTGTCTTCCCCATTAGATTGTAAGTTCCTTAAGATTTACATGAACTGATGTTGAGTGAAGTCAGCAGAACTAGAACATTGTACACAGTAACAGCAACATTGTGTAATGATCAAAAGGCTTAGCTCTTCCCAGCAATATAATGATCCAAGACAATTCCAAAAGACTCAAGATGGAAAATGCTATCCACATCTACAGAAAGAACTATAGTCTGAATGCAGATCGAAGCACACTATTTTCATTTTGATTTTTGTTTTTTCTTCTTGTGGTTTTTCCTTTTTGCTTTGATTCTTCTTTCACAGCATGATTAATGTGGAAATATGTTTAACATGATTGTATGTGTATAACCTATAACAGACTGCTTGCTGTCTTGGGGAGGGGTGATGGCAGAGAGGGAGAGACAAAATCTGGAACTCAAAATCTTAACAAAAATGCAAGGTGAATTCATTACATATAAAGATAATTCAAAGGTGAATTATCTTTACATGTAACTGGAAAAAAATAAACACTATTAAGTGAAAAAAAAAACTGTAAGCTCTGTGAGGGCAGGGACTGTCTTTTGCCTCTGTTTCCCCAGTGCTTAACACAATGCCTGGCATGGGTACTTAACAAATATTGACTGACTGACTTTAAATCTGGCCTTAGACACTTGATAACTGTATGACCTGGACAAGTCACTTAAGCTCTGTTTGCCTCAGATTCCCTATGTAAAATGAGGATAATAATAGCACCTACCTCCCAGGGTTATTGGGAGGATCAAATCACATAATATTTGTAAAGTACTTAGCACAGTACAGGTGTTTACAAAATGTTTGTTCCTTTCTCCTTTCCACCAAGCTATGGAAAAGCTATTCAGTTACAAATGAGATATAGTATGAGTTATCCATTTCTGCCACTTAATCAATATAACCAAAAACTAAATACTGTTAGGGAAAGAAGTAATATATTTAATCTCTGGATTCCTTACTTAAATATCAGAAAGATTTTATATTCTAATTTTTTTCCCCCAAAGAAACAGAACAACTTAGACTTTTCTCCACATACTTTCTGCCACATACTCATTGATCCAGTAATACTGACCTTACAAGGGTATACTTGTAATACTTTTTATGATAGATCCCTCATTTCCCTATGCTATTACTGTGTGACTGTGACTACTTGAATTATAATTTTCACAACTTTTATCATTTCATATTCAAATGCCAGTCTCTGCAGAATATGTGCACCTTAAAATGCTACAAATATGAAAGTAAACCCTTTTCATTCTTCTTTAATAGGAAGCTTAATCTTTTTAAAATCAAAAAGAATTATGCTTTATCTAAAGTTCACATGGGATCCATAAGACCATGTAACAAAGAAAAGAATTAAATACCCAAATTACAAACTTAAAATTTTGAATTCCTCTTGGAATACTCCTAAAGGGAAAGGATTAAGAATATAGCCATAGGCACACCCATGTGTTTATGCCAAAAGTGAACTACAGACACATAATAAAATCTGCTAAACCTCCTATCTGAGCCTGTTACTGAAACGCTGGAAAATAAATTTAGCATTTGGGCCCCTGTGGCCTTTGATTAAGAGGATTTTGTACCTTCCATACTTGAAAGCTGTGCTCACTAGAACTTGCAATCTGTTTAGATTATGTATGCCTGCTCACAGATTTGCCTGAGGCTTTTTTTAGTTTTGAGTTACAACTCTAATTAAATTCAAATTATTTAATTTGCTTTACAAAAAACTTTCATGAAAGTATATAAAATGTTTATCGTTTGCTCCAGACTCTTCTTGATAAATGTCAAGAATTCCCAATACTTTCACAAGTAATCAGAGGGGTCCTTCTGTAGAGGGATGTAGAGGGCATAAAATAAGCCTTTCATTTGCTATTTGTCCAGCTATAAAATTATGCTGATTTAAACACCTAAAATGACTTCCTAGGTATTGCATTTTCTTGAAGATGAACAGTATGAGGGGCTGTAATGGAACAGTAATTTTTAATTAGGAGGAAAAATCTATAACTGAACTAAATAGTTTTTAAAATCTCTATGTACATTCCATTTTAGAGTCCTCGGATTCTCAGGTACTAGAAGGACACCAAGACAAAATTATCACGGGATCTTAAGTAACTAGTCTTGGTAGCACAAATATTTTGAAAACAAAGAGGCCTTAACCCTCCTAAGGAAACTGAAAAAACTGCTTACCAGTGAACACTCTGGGCACAATTGAAACAGGGAGTAAATTCTCAAGCTCTACAGAGTTCTACAAAGCAGTAAATGTCTAAGACAGTGTAACAGAAAAGACCCTTTCCAACTAAAAGTAGGAGGAGATATTCATTACCTGCAGCCTGAACTATTAAAAAAAAAAACTATGCAACCTAACCCACATAGGCTTACATAGGTTTTCATTAATAATCTCTACGGTCACTTTCAGCTCTAAAATGTCATCCTATATAGTATTCTCTGCTGGTTTTCCATTACAAGTTCAAGAAGCAAGCTACCCTCACAGAACTACTGTTCTATTTTCCCATGGAAATGAATTTCACACAACTATGGGCCCATTCGTGTACCCTTATTTATTATATGGACCTTTTAGGTCCAAGCAAATCCAACAACGAGGCAAAGGACCTGGAGTTAAACTGCTTGCAAATTTATTTTTTCACTCTAAAATTCAGATACACACTGACAGCAAATTTCAAAACACAAAAAAGTTTCTCTAACACTGTAATACTATTCAGACTTGAATAATTTCTTACAGGAGTGGAAAACCCAAACAAGTGTTAAAACACTGTCCTCAAAAAGGAGAAAGATAGAAGAAAAAAAAAAGGCTTGAGGGTGAACAAATCAGGCTTAGTTCAATATCCCAACTGCCTTTGAAAAAAGCATGGCTCTTCCAAGGGCATACTTTCATCTCTTCAGGGTTACTAGGCAATCTCTCTTTTAACACCTATTTCCCTACTCTAAATGCTTCCCTCATCACGACCTCCCCAACAGCCCTTCACCCAAAAACACATTACTTGATTAGTGTGTCATACTATTCTTCGACCCTCTTCCATTCCCCAAAATATAAAATACTGGTAAGAGCAACACAGATTTTACAAGGGAAAGATAAAGTATTTCTTGAGGGTGGAAAAGGGGGGAAGGGTTTATTTTTTTAATTCCAGCGGTGGAGGTATACCTAGCCCCGGGGAACTTTCCGTCACCTTGGCCGCAGCACGAGATGGCTAACTGCACTCATCTCTAGCATCTCTCCCTTAAGTCTGCTTCAACTCAAGGACTGCCCTGGTGTCCGGGACAACCCCAGCCTGGCGTGGGATCCCAGGGCAAAGGAGAGGCTTTCAGGTTCCGGAAGTGACCACTGCCCCTAAAGCCATCCCCAGGGCCGCCCCGAGCCAGCGGGAGCCCCCTCCTCCTGCAGCCCGGCCCGAGGGGGGACCTAGTGGGACGCCCCGCGCGGGGGCTCGGGACCCAGACCACGGAGGTGGGGGAGGGCGGTGGGGGGAGGTGCCAAGCCCACGCCCCGCCCCGCTCTGGGGAGAGCGGCTCCGGGAGACCAACGGTCCCCGCGAGGAGGCTGCGTGGTGGCCGCCGCCGCCGAGGGCCAGGCGCGGGCCGGGCCGCGGGGAGGAGACGGCCGGGCGGCCGGGCGGTGACTGACGGACGGCCGGGGACAGCGGAGGGGCGGGAGGGTGAGGACGGAGCACGTGCACACCCCCGAGCCAGGACCCCTTCAGAGGCGGACTGGGTCCGTCACATACTCACTGCCGCAGCTGCGACCAGGAAGCACCAACCAGGAACCGAAGCGCTTAGAGGAGCGGGGAGGGCGGGGACAAGCTCGCGGGGGCGGAGCCTCGAGCACGTATTACGGCTCAGGAGACGTACTTCCGGGGAAAGCCAGTTTCCGCGCATGCGCAGAACTATGTGTGTGTCTCCCCCGCCCCCGACCCTTTCACCTCTCCGAGCTCTCTCCTCTCCTACCCCCCGTTCCCAGCCTTCCCGATCTCAGTGAACACTTTTCCTTTTCGCCTCTCTTGTACCCCCGCTCCCCCAACTAGAGTTTCTTCGCCCCGGAGCCCAGGGGTCCCAGGAGCTGTCAGTGAGGCCGGAGCAGTAGGCAGCCGTCCTTGTTGTGCGTGGCCGTGGGGATCGAGCTCCGGGGGCTGAACTTGAGGTGGGGAGAAAAGGCAGAGGGACGGAGGCTGCCCCCAACTACAACTCCCATCATGCCCCGAGGGCGAGCCTTGCGTGCCTCCCGCCCTTCCCCCTAATCTGAGAGGCCCCAGACGCTGGGCGGAGTCCCGGGGAAACCGGAACCTTGAAGAGGTTCTCCCGGTCTCACCTGGGGGAAGGGGTGCCCTTATTAGCCAGAACGCTTTTGGCGGTTTGGGCCCATTTGAAGTTCCTCTGCTCAGGTAGTAGAGGAGTCCTGCATAACGTCTCTTAATACTGAAGCTTCGCTGAACCTTAGCATAATTTAAAAAAGGATCTGTTCTGTGAAGTTTGGGTTCTGTCAAACAGCCATCCTTGAGGACCTAGAGGGCCCTGTGTGGCCTCCAGGCTGCAGGTTCCCCACCCCTGGATTAAACCGTAATTATTAAACCTTCAGATTGTGATTTTGAATGCGTGTCCACCTTACCTCGTTCACCTGCCGGAACTGGACGTGATTTAAAATTATTAAATTTAATCGAGGTATGAAGCACCTACTATGTGCCAGAAACTGCTTCAATAGAGGTCCAAGACAGTCACCGCCCTCGAAGAGCTTAAAAGCTCTTTTTAGGTAGATGACATGCATACAAGTATGTACAAAGCAAGCTACGTAATAAATAAGATATGATTAAAAGAAGGAATGCATTAGAATTAAGAGGGGTAAGAAAGGATTCCAGTAAAAGAAAGGATGTGGTTGGAATTTAAAGGAAGCTAGGAAGGTCAGCAGGGCAACAAGACTGCGGGACTTGGAATCAGGAAGATTCTTCATGAGTTCAAAGCCTGCCTCAAGTCGCTTAATCCTGTTTGCCTCCGTTTTCTCATTTGTAAAATGAGCTAAAGAAGGAAAGGGCAAACTCCAGTATCTTAAACCCAAAATGGGATCAAGAAGAGTGGACACAACTGAATGATAGAAAGTGAGGTCAGTAGAATGAGCAGAGAAAAAGTTCTAAAGATCACTGTTCTCCTGTTGTCAGAAATATGTAAGGTGACCTTATTCAATTCAACAAGCACTCAAGTTCTTACTATCTTCCTAGTACCTAGGCTAGGAAAAGGTATTACAAACAAAAAAAAAAATCCCAGCCCAACAAGGGGCTGGTCATCCATTGGAAAACTGCAAGCAAATAATCTTTTTTTAAGGGTGGCCTTTTAGGTCAGTAAGTGCAGCCTTTTGACTGAGTCCAAATTTTGCACAGCAAATTCGTTTGTTTTTATTAATACATTTTTGTTAATCTTTTATATTTTTATTTAGTTTTTCAAGTGAATATATTTTAAATGCCAAAGAATAAAATAAGTTTCAATGAAATAATTCTCCCAGAATGACCAGTACATTTAGAAGATTAGTAAGCCGTAAGGGCTAAATTGATGGCTGCTATGCTCATTATTTAGTTCTAACTTCTCCTGTCTGACGGTAGCCACTACTATATTAGACCAGCTGTTGAGGGTTATGGGGGTCAAGTACTCAAGTCTGCTACCAGCTTTTGATAACACTGCACTGTGTTTCTGTTTGAAGTAGAATTTTTGAATAGTTGCACAGCTTGATAGTATTTTTTTAAAATTCTGTTCAACAGCCCATCATGTCAAGGAAGATCAAGAGAACACTAAAGTAAGAAAACAGATTTTTTTAAAATGAGGACTGGGAATTGCAGCATTATCTTGTTTCTGCTAAAGATGAGATTGTTTGCTTGCTTTATGATTCTGTAATATCAACATTAAAGAAACTCAATGCTCATAAGCATTATAACACTCGTAAGGACCACAAATATTTTAAATTAACAAGAGAGGCACAAAAGGTTATAGTGCAGACATTAAAAGATGAAAAGGAAAAGCTAAGACAGTTCTTTCAAGCAGCAATAAGATCTGCCAAATAATGCCACTGAAGCAACTTATAAGGTATATTATATGCTTGGCAGGGAAGGAGGATGGGAAGCCATTCAGTGATATGGCTATTGTTGAAGTTGTAGAATACTTAGACCCTGATAATGTTTCAAAGTACAAACAACTGCCTCTTGCAAGGAGAACCAAAATTCATCAGCAATATGAATTAGCCTTCAACTTAACAGAACGACTTCATGCAATACTTAGAAAGGAAAATATATATTATTCAGTCTCTTTGAATGAATCAACTGATACTACTGACTTGATTCAGGTTTTATATTTCATTTGGGTCATAACAAGATTTTTGTTGCTACAAAGAGTTACTTGCTTTGGATGCTCTCGGGAACAGAATACAGGGAATACATATCTTCAAGAAGTTTCAAGAAAAATGTCATGAAGTTGGACTAAATTTGGAGAGTATATGTACAGATGATACTCCTTCCATAACAGGATAACATGAAGGGTTTATTGGACAGATTAAAAAAAAAACTTAACAGATCCAGATGCTGTCTTTTCATTTTATCTTGCATCAGCAAAATCTCTGTGCTAAAGCCACCATTTTAGCAATGTTGCAACAAGTTAGAAGTATTGTTAACTATATTCATGGAAATGCAGCACAGTATCATCAGTTTTGTAATATTCTAAAGTTGAATGATAAGGTTTTCAGTGTGGATTTGCTGTATCATTCTAAAGTGCTTTAGGTATTGTAGGGACAGGTATTAGCCAGGATTTTATCTCTTTGAGAACAGATAAATTTCATGAAGAATAGAATTAATTGGCAATGTGAATTATTGAAAGATTTCTATAGAAATGTTGCATTTCTGTGAGATATATCAAATCAAAAAGATTTGAATGCTTCTTTGCAGTGTAAAACTAAATCTATACATGATATGTGGCAAAAAAAAAAAATCCAAGCATTTTGGAAAAAGCTACCTTTTTTCAAAACACTTCTTCAAAAGGAAATTTCAGATGAACATTTTCCACAGTTAGCAAAGTTCATTGATGAGTAGGACGTTGTATGTGAATCATTTGAAGAATATCCAACTGTTACAGAACTATTAATTGGAGAATATAATGAAAGGTTCACCGACTTTGTAAACCATGATATCATACTCAAATTAGCATATCAGCTTCACCTAGTTGATATTAATATATTAATTAATTATTTTATATTTTTGATGTTTTCATTTCTACTACTACCAAGGGCTATCTTGGGTTCCAAGTAGGGGCTTGAAGAGACTTTAGAAACACCTCTTCACACACATCATCAGATATACTGAATGCCTGCAAAAATTAGAAGTAGGACTTCAGTGTGAAAAGAGGTAAAAGAATCTGGAGAGTCTTGTCTTGAGTCATGAGGATATGAAATGGAAAGATGACATGAAAAGGAGGAAAGAAAAGACTATTGAACACTTGGAGTTAAAACCAAATTTGAGACACTCTCTAAAGAATAAGGGGATGTTTGTTGTCTAAAGTATGCTAGAGTAGATCCACAAATTCTGTCAGGTGAGAAATTATCTAGTTACTGTTCTTGTTTCTTGTTTGTCCTTCATTCTCTAAGAGGACCATGACATCAGGGAGCTGATGCCATGACATGTAAGTGAATTGAATTTAAGTGAGGGATAGCTGTGCAAAGTAACCAGCCTCCCTTTCTCCTCCAGAGCCATCTGGGTCCAGCAGCAAGATGGCCCTGGAACCAGTGGGAAACCATGGCCTTTTTAAACTAAGGTCTTAATAACCTAGCCCCACTCAGTCATTGTTTGGGCCCTGATTGGCTCAGAGTGAATGTAAAGAGTAATTGTTTCTGTTTTGGCTAGAAACCATAAGGATCTCTTCCTCCCAAACTGGTTTTCCTTTTCTTTTTTTTGATTAGGTAAAGAGGCCATTCTCTGTCTCATTTCTTACCTATCCTTAATCCAGATCTGCACAACTTGGCAGTAGGTTGGGACCAAAATTAAAATAGGCTAAACTTCTTCAGGTCACAGATAGGTTAGACTAGAGACAGACTGATGATGGTTGGCTCCTGCATGACAAACAAGAAAGAGTGCAGAGTGGCAACCCTACATCTTTTTGCAGGCCACCAGAAATCCTTGGGTGGGCCAGAAGCAGGGCACAGGCCATATGCTGTGCAAGTCTACCTTAATCACTGAATGGGTGTTGCCTCATCCAGTGTGAGTAAGAAAAAGAAGAGAAGGGTGGTGTTACACTCTCTGTGAAAGTATAAGCTCCTTGAGATGAAGGATCTTTTTTTCATTTTTTTCTTTGTGTCTAACATAGTACCTGAAACATAGTAGGTGCTTAATAAATGTATTTTGATTGATTGTTGGTGGTTAGTAACTCCTTCTTAAGAGATTATGAGGCAGCTATTCATGTACCCAATACAGCATGAGAAAGATGTGTTATCTTCCTCAGGTTTGTACACAGGCCATGACAGAGACCCTCCCAAGACAAGTCAGAAGAAATGACTATTCTTGTGATTTACATGGACACAAATAATATTGCCAAGAAGAACCTAAAAAGCACTACCAATGATTACAAACTCTTGCATAAGAAATTGAAGACTTCCAGGGCACCAGTAGTACATTCATGTTTGCTGCCCATTAAAGGGAAGCAATATAGACTTATGGAAAGCACCCAGAGAATCTGGGTTCAAGTTGTAGCTTTGCACTTAATACCTTCATGACTTGGACTTAAATTTCTTAGCTACTTTGAGGCTTGTTTTCCTCATTTGTGAGGTCCCTTCTAGCTCTGAATCTATGAATTTAAGAAAGCAAGAGATTTAGAAGGCATTAAAGGAATCAGAAGAGAATGTCAGATTAGGGAACTGAAGAGCTTTTTAAGAAGATGTCAGAAAAATAGGCTTTGAACTACTGTAAAACAACATATAAAAAAACTGTCCACTGGGCCTAATGGGGACTGGTAATAAACCATTCATTTAAAGAGTCAGTTGAAAGAACTAATGAAGTTTAGTTTAGAAAAGAAAGGATTCAGAGGTGACATGAAAGAAGTCCAGATATGTTGAAGGGGGGAAGAAGGAACAAGGATTTATTAAGTGCCTGCTACGTATTATGTTTTAGTCCTGTCCTAAATGTTTTACAAATATTATCTCATTTCATCTTCACTACAACCTGGGAGGTGGGTGCTCTTTTTATCCCTATTTTACAACTGAGGAAACGGAGGTGAACAGAGGTTAATAAACTTCCCAAGGGTTACACAGCTAGTGTCTGAGGTTAGATTTGAACTCTGGTCTTTGTGATTTCAGGTCCAGTGCTCTATCCCTAATGGAGATCTGATTTGTTCTGTTAAGTTTTCAGGGGTTCTTAACCTGGGATCTTGTATCACCAAGACAATAGTCACAGCACTGGTAGTGACTATGAATATACCACCTTAGTTCTCAATTGCAAAGTATAACAGACTCTCCCTATAGAAGACAAAAAAAACCCAAACATTTATTCAGACACCAGAAAGCCAAATCAGCTATAGTAGCTAAGAAGTAAAAACAAATTAACACTGAAGGGGACAAAGGCATTTCCAAGCCTTCCCCCTCACCCCCTGCTGAGGCCTTCCCACAAACAAGCACTCAAGATCCTAGCTTTGCCTACCTGCCTGTGTCCTTTCCAGGTATGACTAGCCTAACCAACCTCCTCCCAGCTCTGCTCCACCCTTCCTGTTCCACCTGTTCAGCAAGCTCCTCCCAACACATGAGTTAGGCTTCCGTGTGATTTAAGCAGGTCACATAGGTCATTTAATGAATGGGAAAGATCTTCCCATTTAAATTACCATGACATTCAGCCCCAAGATCTTTTGTATTCACTACATAGCTCAGTGGGGCAATTGAGATCAACAGAACTTTAACAGGGATAACGGAAAATAAGCATATTAAAAAATATCATAGGCAACTGGTGTCAACAGAACTTTACAACAATACAACAGATATCACACAAAATAGAACATAAAAGAATATCTGAGGGTGGGACTTGATCACAAGCACTTGTCCCCCTCGAGCAAATGGGACCCAGAATCTTGGAGTAATGGGCAAAGGTCTCATCTTCCATAACTACTTCCTGCTGAGATTGATTGTAGAGCTATCCCTGCCCCAAGAGTTTCATTTCGAGGGGGCAGTTCTTTAGCAGGAATCCAGGGCTTGAGTGACACCAGATCTAGGAGTGACACATCATAGTAGTGGACAAAGGGTAGCATCTGGCTTAAGCAATCAGGCATCTGCAGGTGGAGGATACCAAGCCTGCAGAAAACAAATCTATCCAACAAGTTTAACAGACATAAAGAAACAAGACAATAACCAGAAGCAGGGTAGATAGGGTCAGCAATACTTCTGGAGTCCATGAACTCACTATCATAGCCTCATTCATGGCAGAATATATGAGTTAGGGATACAATTTGTAATCATCTTCTCCTGAATAAACAAGAGTTACAATATTATCTTTCCTGTGTACTATGATTTCCACAGCCTTTGGAACATCATCTGGATTCCATACTTTAGTTCCCAATTTTATTCTATCAGTAGAACCCAACCCTTCAGTTCTTCTGCCAGTTATTTTGGAAAAAGGGTCAGTTTTCACAAGGGGTATTGTTTCACAAGGAATAATAATCACTTGAACTATTCTGTCATTTTTACAAAACTATATGGGTTTCTTCACCTAAATTTTGACATGTCAGTAATTTCTCCTTGATAATTAGAATCTATCACTCTAGTTAATACATGTATTTCTCAAGCTGCTAATCTTGATTTAGGTAATATCCATCCAAAATGATTGTAGGGGATTCTCATACATACTTCAGTAGATATTTTTCTTATTTCTTTTCTATCCAACCTGAAGTTTTCTAAACAATGAAATCATATCCTGCTGAACCAAGTGTCCCTGGATACAGTGCTGGAACACCTGGCCTCACACTCCAATACTCAATATTTGGAATCTTATGTGTTTGTTGTTTTCTAATTTGCAGATTTGGGGTCATCATTCTGATTAGAGGTATGCTTCCTTCTAATGGTTTATTATTCAAATTAGGCAAAGTAGTGAATCAATTATCTTTCCAACATTGATGGAAATTAATTTCCTTAACTGTTCTTTCAGTAATCCATGTATTCTTTCAATTATCCCAGACTCTTGTAGGTAATATGGAATATGATATATCCATTCTATGTTGTTTAATACACAATATCTCTTCATTTCATTACCTTTGAAATGTGACCCATTGTCACTTTGGATTTGCATTGGGGTTCCACAATATAGACATGATATCTAGAGTTTTGCAGGTGTTTTTCTGGGTTGCATTCTTATAGGGACAAGCCACTAGTATACCTGAATAGGTGTCAGCATGAGTACATATAAATTTCCATCCTTTATCTTGGGGTAGGGGTCCAATATAATCTATTTGCCAAATTTGGGCTGGTACTTTTCCCCTTGCTATCTCTCCAGTTACTACCCAAGGAACAGTTTGTTCCTTCTCCAATTGACATTCTTCTGCTACTTGCTTTAACAGTGAATGAGAGAGACTAATACCTTGGTCTTGTACCCACTTGTGTGTGGCCTGGTCCTCTAAATGACCACCTGTTTGACGGACCCATTTTGCTAGTACTGGATCATCGTTGCTGTCATGGTGACACCACGTTGAGTAGCAATCTTTGCTAGTTGATCAGCATGTGTATTGTACTCACTTTCTGATGTGGTGAAGGTCATGTGAGCATCTACATGATAAACTGACAGATTAGTAACCAAAGACATGTCCCATATATCTTCGCATAAATCTTTGCCTCAGAGTAGTTTGCCATGAATTTCCCAATTTTGATTTTTCCACATGGGTATCCATGTAGCTAATCCATTAGCTACAGCCCATGAATTGGTAAATAAATGACACTGTTCTCCTTGTTCTGTTTTGATAGCTTGAAGTACTGCCATAAGTTCAGCATATTGATTACTTCCACCTATCCCAGTACTTTCCAAAGTATGCCTGGTACATGGATTGTATTTCCAACGTCTTTTGTGGCCCAAATATTTTGCTATCCCATCAGTAAGTCATGCATGTCTCTTCTGTTCTTCAGTTAATCCATCATATGCCTCATTCTATTTT
Organism: Bettongia penicillata ogilbyi; assembly: GCA_023548195.1. Taxonomy (NCBI): domain Eukaryota; kingdom Metazoa; phylum Chordata; class Mammalia; order Diprotodontia; family Potoroidae; genus Bettongia; species Bettongia penicillata. The sequence goes on along the minus strand of JAJHZJ010000066.1, from coordinate 4,041,227 downwards.
TCAAAGGACTGTACCAACTGTTGCTTTGGTTCAGGGGGTGTATCATTTCCCTCAGTACCTATATTTGCTGTAGATTCATGTAAAACAGAAATTCCACTTTTGCCTGCTTTAGATCTATTTTAAATATGCCATTTCCATTTAATCATGCTAGCTTCTTGCACATATCCAATTCTATGAGAAGCTGGGGTACTTATTACCCAGGTAATAATTGAGATTCCAAGCCTATGGCACAAAGTTCAGTCTATCAAAACCCAATATGCAACTAACAACTGCTTTTTAAAAGGTGTATATTGAATTCCAGATGAAAGGAGTTTCCTAGTCCAAAATCCTAAGGGTATGTTTCTGCTTTGTTGTTTTTGCCATAAACTTCATTTTGCATATTCATCTGGTACAGTCGCTTGTAATTCCACTGGGCCACTTTGCATAGGCCATAAATCTAGGGCCAATTGCATAGTGGACTTTGCTTCTTCAAAAGCTTTACTCTACTGAAGTCCCCAATCAAATTCATATTTTTTCCTAGTAATTTTATATAAGGGTTTCAAAATTTGTCCTAGTTGCGGTATATGTTGTCACCAATATCCAAATAATCCTATAAACTTTGGGGCCTCTTTCTTATTGATGAGAATAGGAAAATCCTGAATCTTTTGTCAGACTTGCAGGAGACTCATAGCCCTTATTCTATTGTATACCCAAAATTTTATGGTGTGAGCTGGCCCTTGAATCTTTGTAGGGTTAATTTCCCACCCTTTGCTTTTCATATGCTCAATTAAGAGCATTAAACTCTTCTCCACTTCTTTTACATTTTTTCCCTGTATCACAATATCATCTATGTATTGAGTAAACTCTACAGCAGGTAGTTTTAATTCATCCAAATGTTCAGCCACTATCCTATGACAAATAGTGGGGCTATCAAGATATCCTTGTAGCAAGCATGTAAAAGTATGTTGTCGACCTTGCCAAGTGAAAACAAATTGATCCCATTGTTTAGAATCTATTGGAATATTAAAGAAAGCATTGGCTAAATCAACAACTGCATACCAAGTCCCACTATATTTCTGGATTCCTTCTATTAAAGTAATGGTATCTGGAGCAGCAGCATACAAGGAGGAGTCACATTATTCAATTATCTATGATTCACAGTCATCCTCCATGTCCCATTTGACTTTTATATTGGTCAGACAGGATTATTCTATCTAGTGACTAGGGACTAACACTCCTGCCTCAATATATTCCTTTATAGTATTGGTAATTTTATCTTGCCCCCCTGGCACATGATACTACTTTAAAATAATTACTTCAGAAGGTTCAGGTAAAGTGATTGGGTCCATTTTTATTTTACCCACTAAAACTCTATTAATTCCTATCTTCCTTATTGCAAATTGGTATCTCCTCTCAGGTAAATTTAGAGTCACACCTCTTCAGTACATCTGTTCCAATGATATATTCAGGAATGGGCACAGTAACCATGGTATATTCTTTCTTAGATAATTGTCTAATATTCATCATTAGTTTAACTTGTCTGGCTGATATTTCAGCCCCTTTCAGTCCCATGACAGTGATAGGAGTTCTATATTTAAACTTATCAGGGTTTCCATATATAAGGGAGGCCTCTCTCCCAGTATCTATTAATGCCCCCATTACATTATTTGATCCATTTTTCCAATATGTGGTCAGATTTATGTGGGGTCTGTAATCCCACCTGTGTATTTCTTTAATTGGAGCTGGGGCTTAGCCAATTTCCTATTCTCCATGAAGGTGTGACAAACTTGAATACAAGGGTTCATGAGGATCTGTAGGGACAGTTCTTAATTCTCTATTATGTCTAGTATTAAGCCCCTTTTCTCAGTACATTCTGTATAGTTCATTAGTTGGAATATCATCTATGCTTCCAAAATCTACCGTGTTCTCAGTAGAGCAGTTAACAATTATTCTTTTCTTGTCCATCTATTCTAACTTTGAATCCACTGACTATTTACTCCTCTCTCTTGAGGAGATTTATATTTTCCCCATTCCCCTAAGTCACTTAACTGTGAAATCTTGTCAAACACCCCTGAAGAGAGGGTGCCCCATTTCCCTAATTATTAGAATCAAAACTAGGTATGTGTAAGGAGGAGCCATCTTCACTATTATATTCCTATAAGAAACTGCTAAGGGCTAGCATAGCATGCATTTCCAACCATTGTGACCATCTTCATTGCCTCCTCCTTTAACTTTCTTATGGAATCCCTAAGTGAATATCAGGGACTATCTCCACTATGCCTGGTAGAATCAGTAGAATACTGCTTACTGCATCTTTCTACAGCTAAAGCCAACAGATTAGTCGGATGGTTACTTCCTTGCATACTGTAATCTCTAATGGCTTGCTGTACAAAAGGATTCTGACTGATACCTACACATTTCAAGCAATATACACCATTTATCAATACTCCTCCAGCTCCTTTATCAGTGATTCTCACCACCCAAGATATTAAAGATTCTCCCATCCTTTGGGTAAACTGACTCAAAATATCTGTGACCTCCTCCTGAGTACAATCTTCAATTATCTCCATACACACCAAGATCCTGCTTGGTTCTCTTGTTTTTGCCTTATTATGGAGCAAACTTCAGCTTTAGACACAATATTGGGTTTTTTTCCCTGCAATATTGTTTCATTTTTCAACTCTGATTTAATTATATTTTCCACTCATGCGCTGTCTTGGCCGTGGTTATCATGTCAGCTGGGCCACATCTGTACAAAGGTTTTATGCACACTTCTTTTATAAGCCTTCTCCTTCTTCTTAGCTAAATGAACAGCCTTTTCTTCAACCTGAGACCCCCCAGCTTACTCTTTTAAAGGAGTGCTCAAAAACAGAATTCCCTTGCAAACTAGTTAACTCTTTTTCCATCTCAATTTTTTCCTTGAGCAGTTCATCTCTGCTTTCACACATAATATGGTAACCTACTAATAAAATCCAGCCTCTCCTTCATACCCCTAGCAGTTCTTTTCCTGGTCTTATTAGTATTATTTGCAAGCATCTTTCCAAGTCTTTAAGTTCCCCCTCCTGTAATCTAGCTTCCCAGTTTTTACAGGGTCTAGTGCTTTTAGCCCATTCCTTTGCTAAGGAGGAATATGGTAAATCATCCCATCCTGGAATATTAATTTCTTCCTCTAAATCCTTTCTGCCTCCAAATAGAGATTTTTATATCCTGAGATCCTGTTGGCGATGCCAAATGTATCACCAAGGCAATATTCCCAGCACTGGTGGTGACTATGAATTTGTCAGCATAGTTCTCAAGTGCAAAATATAACAGACTCGCCATATAGAAGACCAAAGAGAAACATTTATTCAAACAGCAGAAAGCCAAATCCCAAAACCAGAAAGCCAAATCAGTCATAGTAACCAAGAAGTCAATACACATCAATACATACTGAAGGGGACAAAGGTATTTCCAAGCCTCCCTCTGTCCCCCACTGGGGTCTTCCCACAAACAAACAAACACTGAAGAGCCTATCTGTGCCTACCTGCCTATGACCTTCTCAGCTCTGACTAGCCTTACCGATTTCCTCCCAGCTCTGTTCCACTCTTCCTATTCCACCTGTGCAGCAAGCTCCTCCCAACACATGTGATTTAGGCTTCTGTGTGATTTAAACAGGTCACTTGGGCCTATTAATGAATGGGAAACATCTTCCCATTTAAATTACTATTATAGGTCTATGAACTTTAAAAACATGTATGTTTTAATAACTGTATTTCAATATAACTGATTTCCTTTGTAATCCTATTCATTTTATTTTATCCATTGAAAAACATTGTTCTGAAAAGAGTGTCATAAGCTTCACCAGACTTCCACAAGGGTTCATCACACACTTTCAGGTAAATTGAATGAGACATTCTTTTTTCATGTATGTGTTAGAGTAGCTACTCAGAGTGCTGTTACTTTGAAATTCTTTGTTTCTGTGAATCCTGTGATGGTGCAGAAAGGGAAACATGGTAATAGATAGTCATAACAAGATCTTATAAACAACTTTCCAATAGGCAGGCCCTAAATCAGAGTCTGGCTAAGAAGCAGATGGAGAAAAGGTAGGAAGGAGGGAGTACTGAATTTATCTTGACTCCATCTCCATTCCACTCACTTGCCTTCAGGAACCATAACTCTTTTGAACTCGGGTGCACCTGCTATACCTCCCAGTGCTTCCTAATGAGTTATCACTCCTATTATGGACAAGTAACTTGCTTTTCTTTTTTTAAAAAACTTCCTTTTTATTACTATAAACATGAGAAATTAATACAATTGAACATTTATTTGTATAAAAAACGGAAAAAGAGGATTACATATGAAACTATGAATTTCTACTATTTACAGAGAAAGCTTTACATTTACGAATTTGCATTTTAAATTTAAATTTAATATGTTAATTCCAACACTACCCTGTTTGTGCTCTCCTCTGAACTTCCTTCTGCTTTCTTGTATTTATTTTCTAAATTTTTCATTAATTCTCTTTTCTTTTCTTCCCCTTTGAAAAAAAATAATACTATCTATCAATTCCTTCCACCTCAAAAAAGTCCTTCCTTATAACAATTAATTATAGTCATGCAAAACAAATCCACATTTTGGTACTGTCTAAAAATGTATATCTCATTCTGCACTTCTAGTCCATCACCTCTCTGTCAAAAGATAGGAAGCACTGCATCATTAGTCTTCTGTGGTCAGGAACATCGTTGCTTACTTTTAAGCATTGTCTTCTTCCATTAGAGCATAAGCTCCTTGAGAGTAAGGACTCTCTTTTTGTTTTTTTTCATATCCCTCACTTAGCACAGTGCCTTCTATTTGGGTTCCCAGCACTTGACATAGTGCTTGGCAGTAAAGGATATAATAAATGCTTGCTGACTTATCATGGTTCTTAACAGTTACTTTCATTTACAATGTCAGTCATTTTATAAGTTGTTCACTTATCTAATGCTGATTTTTTCAAAGAGTACTTTCTTTCGAATATATATACACATGTATATATATTTCCAATTATATAGGTTTTATTCAAGTAGATTTCTATACAATGTTAAAATAGTAAACAATACTAACCAAAAATAATTATGGAAAACTATTCTCAATTAATAAGCTGCAACATCAGTTCAAGCTCACAAGTCTGAGGCAGCAATCAAGGTGATTCTCCGGAATTCTCAATGACATTGGTACCCATCTGGATTTTTTGAAAAGTCTAACATCCTTTTTTATTATTCATGATTTACAGTTCTCAAAATTACAAGGTGATGGAAAGATCACACGATTTTCAACCAAGCTATAAATCATTCTTCAAATTGCTAGCATACCCAAAATGCCATCTAATTTTTCTTCAGAGCTGACCTTCATGAAAAGGTATTAAAAAATTAAGAGAAACAGTTGTTTTCCAAATTATGATATTCCTAAAATAAACTGTCATTGATAAAGCTTTTATTCCAACAATCATTTTCTTGCTTATTGGTTGTAATTTATTTGCATCATCAAGTAGATATTCTCCTATTGCTAAAATTGTTGTTTTTCAATACTTTAGTCCAAGAAGTACTAGCTAGAGGAATTATTATAATTGTAACTTTTAAAACAGTAGAGGAATGGGCAATTGAAAAATGAAAAAAAACCAGTTTTTTGTATATGAAAGATATGCGTTTTAAACAATAAAATTATATCTATTTATAGAGGTTATTTTCATTTAATCTGCTTACATCCTACTCTTTTCAGCCTACAAAAGAAAGCAACAAGACATTCATCAAGTTAAAAAGCAAGCTTTTTGGGTGGAAGCATGTAAAGACAAAAAAGAGAGCTAAATGTTAACCAAAGACCTACTGAAATGCTCAGGAATGTGCGTTGCTCTATGCATGTTACAATAACAACAGACCATCAATAACAAATTAATTCTTGCCTTCTTAATTGTGATAAGTTAATCACTTCATTAGATTTGAGACTCATTATCTTTCTTTGCTATATACTGTTCACTGTTTTATAACATTTTGATATCTAGAAATTTTTTTTAGGAATTGATAGTATTTTGGGTAATCTCCTACTTCACCCCACCCCTAAGTTCTGCCTTTTTCAGAATAGTGGCAGGATCTCTGGTGCTCGTTACTGGTATTTGCAGCTATTTGACTTTATACTCAAGAAAATTTTTTAAAATAAATGTTGCTTGAAATTTCTCCTAATTTACCTGTTATATCACATTATTAGATAGTATAATTTATTACTATATAATTAAACTTTTAACAGCAATTATTAACATGAAATCATGTTCCTCTTTACTGTTGCCTGGATTGGCTTCCTTATAGCTGGGGTTAGTTTGGAATTGAAAATTCCAAGCAAGTGTCAATATTTAAATTTGTTCATTTAAGACTGATTTACAGCTTGGTCAAGTGACCAAGGTGTTGGAGCTGAATACTAGAGTAAAGGACTGAGTTAAGGCTAAAGCAGGTGCAGTAATAATACTAATATTAATAGTATTTATTAATGTTATTTTTAGCTTTTTAAAGTTCATGAAGCATTTTACATATGTTGTGTTATTTGACCCTTATAACTTTGTTAGGTAGGTGCTATTGCTATCTTCATTTGACAGATAAGGAAACTGAGTCTGTGACTTGCTTTTATCAGAAAAATGCTCAAAGCTCAGATATTCTGTCTCTAGGTGCAGCACTTCATAAATTGTGTTAGTAGGCTAATTCATATTTGTAGGAATACATCTCTGGAGGAGGCCAGCCTAGGAAGAAGTAATAGACAATAGAGTCTGTGTAGAAAGTGAATGGACAAGTTACGCATTCATCAGGATGTGTTTAGGACTTAGAAATAAGGAAAGGAAAGTGACAGAAGTACCAGCTCAATATCAGAAAAAATGGATGGGATTGCTCCTGGAGAAATAAATAGTCACTCAATGAATATGATTATCCTTCATTTTATTCTATTATTATTAAGACACTTTGTACAACAGACAACTCTCAACAAAAATTCAAACAAGTGCTATGTCCCATCAAAGTACATTTCCTTGTGAGAGTTAAGCAAAATCACCTGATAATACATTACACTGTCTACTTTCATAGTTACTAAATGTAAATGGAAAGGGTGTGTACTTTAATTTGGATCATATGGTAATGCCATTGTCCGTTTTATTTTCTTGTTTCTGTATGTTGACTTAATTTGCATTGCTACCTTTCTTTGTGTATATCGATTTTTTTTCTCTGCTTCACATCATACACATCTTTCTGTTTCTCTGAATTATTCAACTATGTCATTCCTTATGATTTACTAATTGTCATTATATTTATACAGCATAGTTTACTCAGCTGTTACACAATTATATCAATACATATTGCTTCCATATCTTTGTTAAAACAAAAAAAATCTCCAGTGAATGTGTTTGTACATATTACTCTTTCCATATTGTCAATAATCTTGTTGGAATATAATCTTAGTAGAGGGATCTCATAGCAACAGAGTATGAATCAGTTAGTAACTTTTCTTGCAAAATTCGAAATTGTGTTCCAGGATGACTGAGTCAAATTACAGCTCCGCTTGTCAAAAATGAAAAGTTGTTGAATGAATGATTAATTGAATAAATTATACTTCGTGTCTCTGTGTTTTCATTGACTGTGTACTCACTTAACTATTTGTAGCTCATAACTATTCCATATCTCTTGATTCTTGGTCATGTGTTCCTAGAAATTTTCCATCAAATTTCTGCATAGTGTGCTGAAGGGCATAGGGACACATTTTCATCTCATTCTAATTGAAGGCTGGGACTTTGGAGAGGGGAGAAAGATAGGGGAATGCAACAGATGGCTCCAAAAAGGGTGTCTCTTTAGAATAGGGTATGGTTCCCTAGTACACTGTTTAAACATCTTTAAACATAAGAATAATACTCTTACCTATCAGCATTGCATCTCTAGATGAATTGCATACGGTGCTTAGGCACTTAATAAATTTCTCTTGAGACTGATTCAAGGAATGAAATACTTTAATTCAGAAGCATTTATTAAATGCCTATTTTCAAAATCTTGTGCTAGGTATTCAGGATAAACAAATTATAGGAAAGAAATCCTTACCCTCAGGGAACTTACTGAACAAATAAAATGCTTCAATAGATCTAGAATATCATTGTTGCTAACACTCCTTCAGCTGATATAGAGCATAACCTGTTTCATTCTGTGTAATTCTCACACATGCGTCTCTGTAAATCTTCTGTGAAAGTTCTATACAATGTGTTCCAGATCTTTCTCTGGTTCTTTTAATATTGCGTGGATGCCAATGCGGATCTCACATTAGCCATTTATCTTTCACTCTCACTGTGTAAATGAGCAGCCTCCCTTCTTGATCATGTGTCTTTGATGTTTTTTCTGCTACTTCTTATGCCTAAATCTTTGTTAGCTATATGATGCAGCTCACTTATGGTCAGTGTTTCATGGCCCTTTGAATCACACGTGGTCTTGATTCTTCAGAGAACATGGAGCTCCATGATTCATTCAATCCATCAACAAGCGTTGATTAAATAACTATTAGATTCCAAGCACTGTGCTTCATACTGGGTATAAAAGAACAAACATGAAATAACCGTTGCCCTCAAGGAATTTACACTGTAGAGGAAGTATAAACATTTATAACATGTACACATATAACAATAAAAACCTGCTATTGGAGCCAGAGTAGGGCTGGGGCAATTGCCCTCTCCTTCTACACTAAGGGGCCTTTCTCAACTCTACACCCATGCATACACAGACTTTGTTCTGGAAGAGCCTGGCCTCTAAGCAGAAAGGCCAGGCTCTTTTGTCTCACCTCTGGCTCTGCTTCTACCTTTAGCCTGTAGCCCTGAGAAGAATCACTTAAAGTTGAGGTCTGACCCACATCTAGGGTTTCCCCAAGAAAAGGGGTGAGTAGAAAGGTTCAGCATAAATGAGGTAGAACAACTACACACACACACACACACACACACACACACACACACACACACTCCTACACACAAGATTGTTAAACTCAAAAGATTCACAAGTGCATATTTATATAAGAAAAATTTATATAAACACCAGTAGCTAACAACTACTTATTCTATGTTCCTAAAGGTTGTGACTTACAACATGACTAATGTGGAAATATGTTTAATATGATCATACACGTATAACCTATTATCAGATTGTATGCTGTCTTGGGGAGGGGGAGAATTTAGAACTCAAAATCTTATAAAAGTGAATTTGAAAACTAAAAATTAGCTAAATAATTTTTTAACAGATAAAAGGGGGGAAAGTTTGTGACTTAAACCTCAGAACATAAAGTACTTTGTGGAATTATTGAAATGGAATTTCATTTCAGCTTTGCACTGTCCAAAAAATTCTGGGGTGGTATAATTGCAAAGATGATGGCATGAAAATTATTAGACAAGTGCAATTCCCCCAAAAAATCACTTCAGGAATAATGAAAACAAGAGGATGAAAAAGAGATTCAACAAACCCCCCCCCCCCACCAAGAAATACACCCTGAAAAAAAAAAGATGAGAGCAAACAGAACTTAGGAGCTAAATGATATAAATTAGATTTATTATATTGTATTATATATTACATATATTATATTAAATATAAATTCAAATAACAGAAAAATAAAGAAAACACAAGGCATCTACTATAAAAACTGAACTGGAGATATGATAAGGAGAAATAATTTAAGAATCATTCAATTCTTATCTAAAAAAGAAAAGCTTAGATACAATGTTCAAGAAATTAGAAAAGAAAATTGTGCAAACTAGAGAGGGAAATGAAAACAGAAAGAACTCATATTTTATGTAGAACTTTATGTAGAAATATTTCACTTTTTAAAAAGATTATTGCACCCCACTGCTTTCCATAAAACAATCTATGCAGATACTTTTATTATTTTATATTTTATTTAATAAAAATTAAAAATTTATTACAACTTTTTAATATACAAAACTCACATCTGAAGTAAAATAACATACAGATTTGTTGACTGATAAAAATTTTATAATGTTTATATTTATAACAAAATAATAACTATAATAAAATAATATATGTTATTTTTGGCACAGTGTTCTTTAAAACATGATGTCACCGATAATACTAGTACTGGTAATCCTTTTTCAGCAACTAATTAAGACAGAAATTTTTGTCTTTATAACAGGTACAATAAAAAAGGCTATTTCACACAAAAAAGGTTACAAGTAATAAAATTTGTATTGCTTTGTTAGAAAAATGAGACAACTTGTTATTCACCCATGGTCAAAACACAATAAGATTTTCAAGTTTTTATGCTTGTTTCAACATTTTGTCTATTAAATATTCTTTTTCAGATGGAGTAAAATCAAATGAATCATATTTGTCCATGGCAAATGAGTTCCTATTTCATTAATATTCATAATACTTGGATCTTTAAAATAAAAATAGAATTGCTTATATAGAATAGTCAAGTAATTAATATGTGGATCTTCTATTTCACTGGCAGGAGAGTATATATTTAAATTTGGAAAAATAAAAATATTATTTTGTAAAGGTAATATTTATAATGAGACGCAGCCATAGTATGGTGGATAGAGAGCTCTGGTCTTGGAGCCAAGAATCCCCATATTTAAATGCCACTTTCATTATGTCCTGGCTCTGCTACTCTGGAAAAGTCACTTTACCTTTCAGTTCCCCTAGGCAACTCTCTAAGGTTCTATGTTGCAGAGAGGCTGCCATTGTGTATTAGTAAAGGGTTTTTCCTCCTGTAGGAGTTTCCTCTATCTATGGAATCAAGAGTCCTGTTTATCCCTATTATGCATAGCATTATTTTTTTCATAAATGAAAATTAGAATTAGAGGGCAAATTGAAAATGCCTAGGCACCAGGGTCAATTCTTTATTATAAAAGAGGTGAACTCTTGAAATGTTCTAAAAGGCTGAATACTGAATATAATCCTATAGATTTGAACAGAAATGGAGACTTTCAAGCATTCCTGATAAAAAAAGACCAGAGGCGAGTTTAAAGTCAAGAGAAACCTAAAAACGTAAATGAGCAAAGAGAAAGAGCTAAACGAGGGTGATGTGTGAACATTCTCAGAGGAGAGTTAAGAGAAAAGGGCTCCTTCAGAATCCTGCCATGAAGGAACAATAGAACGAATTTGAAGAAGATGAACGCAAAGTCTGGATGGGGCTTTGTTCTGTTTTGTGGATTTTAAGAAAGAGAAGAAAAGTGGGGCAGGAGGGCTGGTAGTTCTGGTAACCTACTTTCATCGAGAATGGGTTTAAGAAGGAACAGTACATATATGTTTAGAAGAATATAAAAATCTTCTAAAATCAGGGGAAATAAAATGGTAAGGGCATAGAGAGTGGGGAGAGGACAAAGGAGGGATCTTTAGAGGGGAGAGTGAGGGAATAGGTAAAGGGAATACAGAAGGGTGTTTAGGTTTATGGGAATGGGAGGAGAGGGGAGGGATCCTTGGAGGAGGGTGGGCAAGTAATAGCAGGGCAAGGTAGTGGGTAGAAGTAAAGTAGAAGAGGCAGGAGGGATAGGAAACAGGAGATAGGCACAAACATAAAAACCAAAGATCAGGAGTAGAATATTTTTGGGAAAGTACATGTCTATATATGTATGTATATATCCCCTATAACTATTGTATGCCTTCTGGGGTGGGGTGGGGGGAGGAAAAAAGAAAAAAGTAAAAAGAGTGCACAGTAGAAAAGAAAACTCACAAGGAAGCAAAGACTAGATGGACAATTATCAATAAAAGGTGTATTATTCGTCATACAGGCTTTTTTTTTTTTTTTTTTTTTATTTTTTTTATTTTTTTTTTAATTTATTTATTTAGCTTTTTACTTTCATTTTCACAAATTTTGGGGTTCCAAATTTTCTCCCCTTTTCTCCCCTCCCCCCACCCCAATACCCCAAGCAATCTAATTTTCCCTATCTTCAATCTGTCCTCTCTTCTGTCATCCCTCCCTTCCCTTGTCTCTATCTTCTCTTTTCTCCTGTAGGGCCAGATGACTTTCTATTCCTCATTAACTGTATGTCTTCTTTCCTAGTTGCAACAACAATACTAAACAATTGTTCCTGAAACTTTGAGTTCCAAATTCTCCCCATCCCTCCCTCCCCATCCATTCCCTTTGGTACGGCAGGCAATTCATTATAGGCCATATCTGTGTAGCTTTGCAAGTGACCTTCCTGATAGTCGTGTTGTGTAAGACTAACTGAATTGCCATCCCTCTTAACCTGCCCCTCATTGTTTCTCTTCTGTCCTTTGATCCTGTCCCTCCCCAAGTGTTGACTTTCAATTACTCCCTCCTCCCTTTGCCCTCCCTTCCATCATCCCCCCCCCCCAATATCTCCTTCTCCCCCGCTTTCTTATACTGTAAGATAGGTTTTCATACCAAAATGAGTGTGCATTTCACTCCTTCGTTTAGTCAAATGTGATGAGGGTAAACTTTTGTTTGTTTGTTTGTTTGTTTGTTTGTTTTTCCCTCAGCTCTCCTCTTTTTCCCTCCACTAAAAACATCTCCTACTTGCCTCTTAAATGACATATAGTTACCCCCTTCCATTTCCCCCTCTTTCCTCTCACTACATTTCTCTCTCACCATTTACCTTAATTTCTTTTAAGGTATGGTCCCATCCTATTCAGTTCAATCTGTGCTCTCTGTCTCTGCATGTGAATGCATGTGTGTATGTGTGTGCATGCGTGTACATGTGTATGTGTGATCCCACCAACCACCCAGATACTGAAAAGTTTTAAGAGTTAGAAATGTTGTCCTTCCCTGTATGAATGCAAACAGTTCATTTCTGGTAAGTCCCTTAATACTTCTCCTTGCTGTTTACTTTTGCATGCTTCCTCTCATTCTTGTGTTTGAAAGTCAAATTTTCTTTTCAGCTCTGGTCTTTTCATTAAGAATGATTGAAAGTCCTCTGTTTCATTGAAAGACCATATTTTCCCTTGCAGTATTATACTCAGTTTAGCTGGGTAGGTGATTCTTGGTTTGAGTCCTAGTTCCTTTGCCTTCTGGAATATCCTATTCCACGCCCTTCGATCCCTTAATGTAGAAGCTGCTAGATCTTGGGTTATCCTGATTGTATTTCCACAGTACTGGAATTGTTTGTTTCTGGCTGCTTGCAAGATTTTTTCCTTGAGCTGGGAGTTCTGGAATTTGGCCACAATGTTCCTAGGAGTTTCTCTTTTTGGATCTCTTTCAGGTGGTGATCGATGGATTCTTTCAATACTTATTTTGCCCTCTGGTCCTAGAATGTCAGGGCAGTTTTCCTTGATAATTTCATGCAAGACGATGTCTAGGCTCTTTTTTTGATCATGGCTTTCAGGTAGTCCCATAATTTTTAAGTTGTCTCTCCTTGATCTATTTTCCAGGTCAGTTGTTTTTCCCATGAGATATTTCACATTCTCTTCCATTTTATCGTTCTTTTGGTTTTGTTTGGTGATTTCTTGGTTTCTCATAAAGTCATTAGACTCCATCTGTTCCATTCTAATTTTGAGAGAACTATTAAATTCAGTGAGCTTTTGAGCCTCTTTTTCCATTTGGCTCATTCTGCTTTTGAATGCATTCTTCTCCTCATTGGCTTTTTGAACCTCTTTTGCCAATTGAGTGAGCCTATTTTTCAAGGTGTTAATTTCCTCAGCATTTTTTTGGGACTCCTTTACCAAGATATTGACCTTTTTTTCATACTCTTCTTGCATCTTTGTCATTTCTCTTCCCAGTCTTTCCTCCACCTGTCTAACTTGCTTTTCAAAATCCTTTTTAAGCTCTTCCAAGGCCTGAGCCCACCCAACACCCCCCTGGGGTGTCTGGGGTACTGAGGCCCCGCCCTCCACATCTTTCCCTGATGGGAAAAATACGTCCTCGTCCTCCCCATCAGATCCGAAGGTCGGGATCATTTGCATTTGTTGGAAAAAACTCTCTAAAGTCTTATTTTTCTTTCCCTTTCTAGGCATTTTCCCAGCCAGTTACTTGACTTCTGAGATTCCTTTCCACCTCCGCCTGGATCCGCCCAGCTAGTACTTGACCTCTGAGATTCAAATGCGCTTTCTCGCGGCAAGCTTTAGTTCTGGCGCAGGGTGGGGGCAGGGCCGCTTCCTAGCTTGGGCCCTCAGGGGCTTTCTGAAGAGACTTTCAGGAACAGAGCCGATGGGGGCGGGGTGGGGGACCCCGCCTGCTGTGCTCAGCTCCCTTGAGGGTTTTATTCAGAGGCGTTCAGCAGTAGAGCAGGGTGGGGGCAGGGCTGTCTCCCCTGCTCGGCTCCCTCAGGTTGGAAAAACCTTCAGTATTGAAGATCCTACCTGCTGCTGGGGGATTCCTGAGTCCCGGGCCGTTGCCGCCTCAGCCGCCCGCCCACGCCTCTGCCTCCGCCGCTTCCTGCCCCCGTCTCCGCCGCCGCTTCCTCCCGAGGGGGCCCACTCCCCTCCCCTAGCGCAGGCTTCTTTTTAACTGACCTTTAGCTTCTGTGGGCAGAGGGACTTTCCCGGCTGCCGGAGATTCTCCCGGAGCTTTCCTCTCTGAAGTCTGCTCAGGTCAGCTTCTCTGGGTCGCGGCCAGGGGTGGGGGTGGGGTCCGCTTTCCTGGCTGCGATGGACCCCGGGGACGGCTCTCCAGGGTTCAGTGGAACGGAAATCTCTTCCCCTATGTTTGTGCACCCCCTGCAGAGATTCAGAATTTATGGGGCTCTCCTTTTACCTCAATTCCATGGGTTGTGGGCTCGGAGCTCGTGAATGTGCGTCCTTCTACTCCGCCATCTTGGCTCCGCCCCCCCATACAGGCTTTCTTGAATGAAAATGTATTGTTACATATTTGGAATCTTCTCATGTTCTGTTACACACATGGCATGCTTTCTTTTTCTTTCTTATTTTGTATTTAAGTTCATGATATGTTTTTGTTTGTTTTCTCTGTTCTGTATTTCTGTTTTGGTCCTTGAGTCCAAAATTAAAAATTAAAAAAAAGAAAGGAAAGAAAAGAGATCTGGTACACACACACACACACACACATATATCTACATGCATACATGTGTATATATGTATACATATATAGATGTATGGATAGATATTATAAATACAGCTAGAGAGAGAATTGATACAAATCACTCAAAATGACATAAACAAGTACCATTTTACAATACGTAAATGTTACAAAAAATACAGTTCTTGAAAGTTGAAAGGCTAGTTATCAATGATTACATGAAGAAAATGCTCCAAAACATTACTAGAAGTTCCACTTCCCATTCATAAGATAGACAAAGATGACTAAAAAGGAAAATGACATGAGTTGGAGGGGCTATAAAATGTAATATAATCCCATAGATTCAAACAGAACTGGAGACTTTCAAGTAATGTAATGTTGGTGAAGCTGTGAAGTGATTTAGCCATTCTACAAAGCAACTTAGATCTGTACCACAAAAGTCCCTAATCTATCCTTATCATCCAAGAGGGGCTCAGTCTCACAAGTATGCAGAGTTTTCTCTCTATTTAGTGGCAACCTACGTGAATGCTTAGAATGCTAAAACATGGAATTGAGGCCCCTACCTTCCACTTCTGAGCATGTGCAAGTATTCTATGACTTTTTCCTGCTGTTTTACTGCATGATGATGGGAAGCCTTTTAACTGGCTGCTGAGCTGGAAATGAGCGTGCATACAAAAGACACCATCAGGTCAAATTTCCCTGTTTTCCTACTTTCTGGCCACAAGGTGCAAAGATGACTTTCAGAAATCTGGTGGAAAAAGTCTTTGGTGACCCCAAGATTAGAACCATCTTTCTTCTCACTGGGCCAGTCAATGAATGCTTGGTCTCCTAGACAAACCTGTGTCTGGAGTGTGAGTGCATCCTGTTTTATTTTTTCCTTTAGGTCAGTATTCATCACTGGTAGTTTCTTCCACACACAATCATCGAAGAGATAACATGTCCTTATTACCACAAATGACACTAGACAACTGATTTGTGGAGTAGGAAGGCAGCAGATATTGCCAAAAATCCTGATGAGGTGCCAACCTTTCTCTCATCTGATAACCCCTGTGTACATATATAGAAACAATGCTAACTCAGGGTTCTAGGCTGTTAAACTGACCATTATATTGCAGAGATGATTGTGTTAATAGGATGGAGAACAAAAGAGCCAAGTCAGACTTATCCAAGAGCTATACAAGTCTATGGAGTTGTTTTTTTTTTTACCTGAGTGACTTTCCCTATGTATCTATGATTGCATTCCCTTGGGTTCAATGTATCCTTGTGGAGAACCTTACATAATAAGCTGCAGTGAAGATCTTAAGGATCGTCATGCATATCATAAGGTCTATGGCAACTGAGACCTTAATGATACCTTCCTTAGTCACTTGGACATGCTGGTGTCAGAGGTCATAGGAACTTGTAGTTAGAGCTTTTGGGACCCTGAGAGCTTCAAACGTGGTGAGTAATAAGTGGGGACAAACAGTATCCAGAAAAATATTTTTGTTTGCTGCATTCATGAATTATTAATGAATTAACTTTTCTTGCTATGATCTCATGCTTTTTTGCCTTGCTTTGACAGTTCCCTCTTCCATTTTTTTAAAGGAATCTTTCCCTTAAGGAATTTCCATTCCCAGTGATAGCTCATCAAAGGAACATATGAATAGTTGACACTATGTAATGCTTTGACATTTGGCATTCCCATGGTATTATCTTACCTCCAATGCAGAATAAATTGTCAGAGCATGAAATTGGTATTTTTACATATTCTTAATGTACAGATGTCAGTCTGAAAACCCTTTCCTAGTCATATAATTTCACTGTTTGCTTTATTCTCCTTATACACAGACCTGTTTTTTGGGGGGGTTGTTTTGTTTTGTTTTGACTTTGGGGAGTTAAGGAAGACAAAACTTTAATTATTTCAATTAGTAGTTCTGTCCAAAGAGTAAAAGTAAACTCTAAATCACTGTGTAGACTGTAAAATAGAATTATAAACCTAAGCAGCATTCCTCAATTTTGGCAACTGTACTCTGGCAGTATAATAAAAAACAAGCTCCATTTACAGAGTGAAAGTATAGTCAGTAACCCATTTTATAGTGCCATATTCATTGGCATGTTCCAAATAAAATCAGATTATAGTTTACACATTTGCTATTCTGTGCTAATTACCATAAAAGAATGTCCTAGGGAGGGTTAACATTTTTAAAAAATAACATCAATGGATAAGTAGGGAAGTTGTGTCCACTTAGAATTTGACACTGTGTGCAGATGTTTATACACTAGAAGGATGCTTTAATATTGAAATACTCAGTAAACATAAACATCTATTTTTCACAGATTCTTTTTTCTCCCCTTCTTTTTCTCTATGTGAAATCAAAAGATGTTATACAATGAATAACATGAGTTGAATATATACCATACAAAGGTAGTGGATTGTCTCAATATGGTGGCCCTCAAAATACCCATCTTGGCATAACCTTGTCTTGATTTCCTTTATTCTTAAATTCTAATGTTTTGGCTGTCAAGTGGCTTTGCCTTTTCCCTGTTGCCTTAAATAAAGGTAGCACAATCCTGAAAGGTTTGTGTGATTTTTTTCTTTAAAAAAATGAAATTAACAATCATTGACATAAACATATATAAAGAATGAAAAAAAGATAGTATATGTAATTATGGACTTCTCAATGCAATTTTTAGGGGAGGCAATCAGGATTAAGTGATTTGTCAAGGGTCACACAGCTCTTAAGTGCCTGCAGCTGAAATTTGAACTCAGGTCCTCTTGACTCCACTACAATATCCACTACAAAAAATGCACTGCAATTTTTAAAAGCATACGTTAAGTTAAAAAGTTAGTGACACAATTGCCATCTGTGTCCCTTTCTGGATTTCTCTTTATTTTCTTCTGTGTAATTAAAAATGTTTTATGGATACTCTTTTCTTTCTTTTTAAAATTTTGTCATCTTTGTCTCCACACACTCCCCACCCCAAACAGAAGCCCCTACTCACACAACCATCATACTAGTTCAGTCCCTCAGCATCTAGAAGAGTTTTTGAAGAGTTTTCTATTTAGACTCTATAACTGAAGCTTCTCTACCCCCGCCTTCCAATCCATTGTCTATACAGTTGTCTAATTGATTTTCCTCAAAGTTCTTGTCATTGACACCCCCCTTCCAATAAACAGCAATGTGCCCTGTAAGATCACATATAAACTCCTCTGTTTGACACTTATATCTTTTCACAACTTGGTCCCTTGTCCAGAAATTCTACTGTTTTTAGACATTATTCTTCTCCTTCTGCAATCCAACTCTACTAACCTAATCAAAACTCTGAACACAGAATACCTGGTCTTCTTTCCATGCCTTTGTACTGGCTATCCTCCATGGCAGAAGTGCATTTTATCCTTACCCCTTTCATATATGTATTTATATATATATATATATATATATATATATATATCATATATACATATACTGCCATTTTGTATGTATTAGGTATTTACTTACACAGGTTCATATGTAAGAGGCAGCAAGCGGTGCAGTACACAGGATGCTGGACCTGGAATCAGGAAGACCTGAATTCAAATCCAGCTTCGTAGCTGTATGACCATGGGTAAGTCACTTAGTTTCTTTTTGCATCAGTTTCCTCATCTGTAAAATGGGGATAATAATAGCACCTACCTCCCAGGGTTAGTTTGAGGATCAAATGAGGTAATATTTGTAAAAAGTCATTGGCACAATGCCTGGCACACAGTAGGCACTACATAATGCTTTATTTCCCTTGCCTCTTCATCTCCCTCCTTAGAATATAAGGGCACTGATTTTTGATTGATCCTTGAGGGCAGTGACTTTTTTTCCATTTGTCTTTGTTTTCCCAGTGCTCAGCTTGATTTGTCACACAATAAGTGTCTAATAAATGCTTATTGATTGATCCTTACACTAAAATAATATTCTAATACATTCATATACCATAATTTGTTCAACTATTCCCCAGTTGGGAGGCACCTGTTTTAGACTAAGTTGTGTTCTCCAGCACAAGGCACTGTTACAAATAGATTCATATTTGTGTGATATATTAGTATGTTTATGATTCTAAATCAATGATATTCAATTACATGGGTCCATAGATTATTTTAAGAGGTGAGAAAAGTTATTCAGTAAAATAACTGAGGACTGCTCAATGAGGCCTTATGAGAATATTCAGAACGCTTGGCTGACTCAGTCCCCATATGGATTTTGGAGCAGTCACAGACACAAACTGGTTTGTATCTACTAGTTCTCAAGATTGATTGTGGAGCTAGAACTGTAGGTATTAAAAAGGTACTTCTTAAAACAGAACTTGTTCTTTCTCTTGGTCTAACTTCTTCCTACCTGGAGGCATTTTGGTGAGGAAAAATGCCGTAAGGAGAGAGGCCTCAGGTCCTTTTTGTCTGAGAGCAACACCTGGCTCACCAAAGGAGCCTCACGTCTTAGTCTCATTATCTGTTCTAATGTTTTAGATAAAGAAGGTTGGAGAAAACTAGAACCTTCTATCTGTTGAGAGGTCAGGAAAGTAAGCCAATTGAGGCTGAGAAGTAGAATCAGTTCTGGGCTCTGGATAAGTCCTTCTACTCCATCAAAGGATGAGCACTGAGATATAGCCTAGCTGAAAAATGGACTCTTCCAGTAACAATGCTGCATTTGATGTGAACTTAGTGAGACTAATGTTATGTGCAAATGGTTTTAAGTTAAAGCTCACTGACTCCAGAGATCAAGGTTTAATAGTGGGAAATGTGCCCCTAGGTTAGGATTGGGGAAAAGTGTTTGTACTTCTATTATATTTTCAAAATAAATATCCCATTGTAAAAGCTAACTGATGTTAACTGGGTAAATGAAACTGGGGAACTAACAGTGGGAGAACCACACTAGAAGAGTGACTAAAGCATGAGAGGAAAAAAATACCCTCAATCCCTTAGGCATTTCTCTATACACTTAATGAGAAAATGTAGTCACTTTCCATGGAAGAGTAAGGCTAGAACAGGCATTCTTCTCTCCCCTGCAAAAGTATTAAGTTATTTGTATTCAGTTTTCAACAATCACTTCCATAAGTTCCAAATTTTCTCCACCTCCCTCCCACCTTCCTCTCCAAGACAGCATTCAATCTTATATGGGTTCTACATATACATTCCTATTAAACACATTTCACATTAGTCACGCTGCAGAGAAGAAATAAAACTGATGGCAGTCACGAGAACAAAACAAAATGTAACAAAAGAGAAAAAAGTCTGCTTCATTCTGTGTTCTGACTCCATAGTTCTTCCTCTGGATGTGGATGGCATTAAATATGTTATTTATTTATTTATTTTTAGTGTTCATTTAAAAAAACTTGAGTTCTAAATTCTCTCCCTCCTTTACCCCCTCCACTGCCAATTGAGAAGGCAAACAACAGTGGAAGCAGCAGGGGACAGGAGCTCCCAAAGCAGACAGGAGCTGGGATCCATTATTGAAGATCTCCATATAAACCCCCTGAGGGAACTGAGCCCTGTGAGGTGGCCCTGCCCCCACCCGAGCAGCTGAACTTAATCTCACACTGAATAGCAGCCCTGCCCCCACCTGAACACCTGAATTTAACCTCACACTGAATAGCAGCCCTGCCCCCTCTGAAAGCCCTGAGGCTGGGGAGCAGCATTTGAATCTCAGACCCCAAGCACTAGGTGGGTGGATCTGGAGGTGAGGTGGGTGTGGAAAGAAATCTCAGAAGTCAAGTAACTGGCTGGGAAAATGCCCAGAAAAGGGGAAAAAAATAAGACCATAGAAGGTTACATTCGTGGTGAACAGATATCTCCTCCTTTCCTTTCCAATGAGGAAGAACAATGCTTACCATCAGGGAAAGACATAGAAGTCAAGGCTTCTGTATCCCAAACATCCAAAATAAATATTCAGTGGGCTCAGGCCATGGAAGAGCTCAAAAAGGATTTTGAAAATCAAGTTAGAGAGATAGCATTCTTCATCATGAGCCCTTTAGAACCGTCTTGGATCACAGTATTGATCAGAGTAGGTAAGTCTTTCACAGTTGATTATTGTTATAATATTGCTGTTACTATATGCAACATGCTTCTGGTTCTGCTCACTTCACTTTGCATCAGTTCATATAAGTCTTCTCATGTTTTTCTGTAACCACTTCCCTCATCATTTCTTATAGGACAATAGGATGCCATTACAATCTTATACTGCAACTTGTTCAGTCATTCCTCAATTTATGGGCATCCTCTTAATTTCCAATTCTTACACACACACACATACACACACACACACGTTGCTATAAATATTTTTGAACATTGAGGTCCTTTTCCTTTTCTTTTTATCTCTTGGATAGAGATTTAGTGGTATTTCTGGGTCAAAAGGTATGCACAGTTTTATAACCCTTTGGGCATAGGCATTGGTTTTTTTCTTTAATTCATTGTGTTTTGTTTTTTCCAATTATTTGTAAAGATCATTTATACAAAATTTTGAGTTCCAAATTTTTCTCCCTCTCTCCTCCCTTCCCTTATCCTAACACAGTAAGCAATTTGATAGATTATATGTATGCAAAAATGTGAAACATATTTCCATATTAGTCATGTTGTGAAAAAAGAAACAGACCAAAAAGGGAAAAAACACACAGAAAAAGAAAGTGAAAATAATATGCTTGGATCTGCATTCCATCAGTTCTTTCTCTGGATGTGGATAGCATTTTCCACCATGAGTCCTTTGGAATTGTATTGCTGAGCAAAGCTAAATCATTCATAGTGGTTTATCATGCAATGTTTCTGTTATTGTACAAAATGTTCTCCTGGTTCTGCTCATTTCTCTTTGCATCAGCTCATGTAGATCTTTCCAAGTTTTTATAATATTTGCCTTCTCATCACTTCTTAGAGCACAACAGTATTCCATTATACTCATATGCCACAACTTTTTCAACCATGCCCCAATTTATGGGCATTCCTTCAATTTCCAATTTTTTGCTACCACATAAATAGCTGCTATGTATATTCTTGTGCATGTAAATTCTTTCCCCTTTTTTTAATGTTCTATTTTGTTTATAGACCTAATGGGGATATTGCTAGATCAAAGGGTATGCACAGTTTGAGTACCCTTTGGACATGGGTGAACAAGCATCCTTTTTTAAGTAGTGTTTTATTTTTTCCCCAATTACATGTCATGACAATTTTTAACATTCATTTTTTACAAGATTTTGAGCTCCAAATTTTTCTCCCTCTCTCCACTCTGCCAAAAATTGTTAGTAATTGATATAAGTTATATATGTGCTGTCATGTAAAACATATTTCCATATTAGTTGCCGTTGTGAAAGAAGATACTTTTGATCTCAAAAGGAAAAAAAAAAACACACAAAAAAGTGAAAAAATTACTTCAGTCTTCATTTAGAGTCCATCACTTCTTTATCTGTATGTAGATAGCATTTTCCTTTGTGAGTCCTTTGTACTTGTTTCAGATCATTGAGACAAGCTGAGTCATTCATAGGGGATCATCACACAATGTTGCTGATACTATGTACAATGTTTTTTTGGTTTTGCTCATTTCCCTTTACATCAGTTTGTACAAGTCTTTCCAGGTTTTCTGAAATTTGCCTGTTCATCGCTTATTATTGCACAATAGTATTCTATTACATTCATATGCCACAGCTTGCTCAACCATTCCCCAATTGGTGCATGTCCCCTCAACTTCCAATATTTTACTGTCACAAAAAGGACTACTATAAAAGTTTTTGCACATGTAGGTCCTTTTCCTTTTTTATGATCTCTTTGGGATATAGACCTAGTAGTGGTATTGCTGAATCATAACACATACACAGTTTGGCTGCCCTTTGGGTATAGTCTCCAGTAGTGTCTCCAATAGTGCATTAGTATCCCAATTTTCCCATATCCTCTCCAACATTTATAATTTTTCCTTTTTGTCATATTAGCCAATCTGATAGGTGTGAGGTGATACCTCAGAGTTGTTTTAATTTGCATTTCTCTAATCAAAAGTGATTTAGAGCACTTCTTCACATGCCTATAGATAACTATGATTTCTTCATCTGAGAACTGCCTGTTCATATTCTTTGATTATTTGTCACTTGAGGAATGGCTTGTATTCTTATAAATTTAATTCAATTCTCTATATACTTGAGAAATGAGACCTTTATCAGAGACACATGTTCTGTTTCCCAGATGTTTCCCAAAGGTCTGTTTTCCCTCTAATCTTGGTTGCATTGGTTTTGTTTGTACAAAAGCTTTTTAATTTAATATAATCAATTTTGCAATGCTCTCCATCTCTTGTTTGGTCATTAATTCTTCTCTTCCCCATAGATCTAACAGGTAGACTCTTTCTTGCTCTTCAATTTGCTTACAGTGTCACCCTTTGTGTCTAAATCATCCACCCATTTTGACCTTATCTTGGTGTATGATGTGAAATTATGGTCTACACCTAGTTTATGTGCTATTATTTTTTGGTTTTCCCAAAAGTTTTTTGTCAAATAGTGAGTTCTAATCCCCAAAACTGGAGTATTTGGATTTCTCAAATACTAGGTTACTATAGTCATTGACTACTATGTCTGAACAGAATATTCTTAACATGGAACTCAGAAACATTTTTCAATTTGATAATTCCATTTCAAATAATTGGTTTCCTTCATAATTATATTGTTTTATTTCCTGCACTTATAGATTTTATTTAGAGAAGTTCATAGGGAGGCAAGCAACTAAGATGGTGAAGTAAAAAAAAAGAAGTAGAGATGAACTATCCCTTACCAATCCTCATGATGATCTAGAAAATATACCCAACTGAATCCTAGTTGAGAAATACAAGAAAAATATTGATGAAAATATTTTTCTAACCCAGATCAGCAGAGGAAATCAGAAAGGTCTACAGACACTGGGGATGGAGTCTAGTCAGGAACATACAGTGTAGAGCCTTCCAAGGGAGGACCAAACCAAGACATGTCTGCAGCTATGCATTGACAAGAAGAGGGCACAACATAAAGGGGTCAGACTTTGTGTAGACAGCTGGAATCAGAGCCAATTGGTTGTTCTGCCACTCAGTACCTAGTTCTGGATCACAAATTGAGTGTAACCTGAAAGGAGCTGTGTCTAAGTGTCTTGGTCCAGAGATGAACACTTATGGGCCTTAGGTTACTTGTTGATTGAGCAACAAGTAGAGAAGCAAGCAAAAACCACGTGACTCATGCCCCAGCAAGATGTTGAAATTTTAGTTCTAGCCCTCAACCCGTTTTGAAGCCTGGAATGGAAAAACTTATCAAAGAATCCTGCAGTTCTGTCACTTTGAATGTACAGACCTTTTCAACTGGCTGACAGTGGTTGAGTTGAGAAACATTTACAGAAGCTACAACCAATGACAAACTTAAAGTTATGTTGTTGAAACTTAAAACCAGGTCATGAACTTACAATGTTCAGACTGGAAGGGAAGTGCTCAAACTTTACCTTGGATCATACTGCTTTAAACACATAAAAAGTTTCAGGGTCCAGCTTGAATTAACTCAAAGATCCTGGAATAAATTAACATTCAGTTCTCTAAGAAAGAAGCACCAGGACCCAGGAGGGCAAAAACAAGTACATATGGCTCAGCCATTTCTTCCAGAAGTGTTCAAAGCCTGTCCCTGATATAAAGTTTAGTTTCAAGAAGTAAGCCTTGAAGAATAAAGAAATAAAAGAGAATCCCATCATAAAGCATTATTATGGACTTTAGAATATGCTGAAGACACAAACCTAGAAGAAGAGAATGACTTCAAAACATCCACAAGCAAAGATACAAGAGAAAAACACAGCTTGGACACAAGTTCGTTAGAATTGCTGGAAGAGATGAAGCAAAAGTTAAAGAGTTAAAAATGGTTTTTGAAATAAAATGAGAACACTAGACAAAAATATTGGAAAAGAAATGAGAGTGTTTAGGGAAAAAATGGAAAAAGAAATGAGAGCTACGGAAAAAAGAATTCAAAAGAGAATCAAAAGAATGGCACAAGACGTATAAAATTCTACCAAAACAAACTCTTTGAAAACTACAGTGGAATAAATTAATCTAATGATTCTATGACACAAGAAAAAAATATTAAAACAAAGTCAAAAGATTAAAAAAGAAGAAAATGTAAGGCATCTCACAGCAAAAACAATCAACCCGAAACACATATCAAAGAAATCAGTTGAGAATTGCTAAAGCATCTAAAGTCCATGGCAAAAATAAAAAATTTAAACATCACATTTCATGGAATCATTAAAAAAAAGCTACCTTGATTTCTGAAAACCAACAGGCAAAGTGGAAAGAGAGAGACTCCATTGATCATGTTCTGAAAGGAACCTCAAAATGAAAACTACCCAAAAATATTATAGCCAAAATCCAGAGCTTCCACATCAAAGAAAAAAATATTGTAAGCAGCTAGAAAGAAATAATTAAAATACAGAGGAGTCGGAGTCAGAATCACACAAGATTAAGCAACAATAGTGTAAAAGTAGAGGAAACCTTGGAATATGATATTCCAGAAGGAAAAAGCTATAGATTTACAACCAAGAAAAATTGAATGTAATACTATATGGCAAAGAAATGAATTTTTTAAAGTTTATTTGCTTTTAGTTTTCAACAATTTGATTCCATAAGTTTAAAGGTTTTTCCCTCTCCCTCCCCAAGACAATGTGCAATTTGTCATAGACTTTACGTTTACATTCCTATTAGACATATTTTCACATTACTCATGTTTATAGAAGAATTATAATGAATGGGAGAAACCATGAGGAGGAAAAGACAAAACAAAACAAAATAGTCTGCTTTGCTCTGCATTCAGACTCCATAGTTCTTTCTCTGGAGGTGGATGATATTTTTCATCATGAGTCCTTTGGAATTGTTTTAGATCCTTGCATTTGCTGAAAAGGGCTAAGTCCATCAAAATCAGTCATTGCAGACTGTGGCTGTTACTGTGTACAATGTTCTCCTGGTTCCATTAACTTCACTCAGCATCAGTTCATCAGTTTCCAGGCTTAAGAAATGGATTTTAAATGAAATAGAGGACTTGTAAGTATTTTCATTAAAAAGATGAAGGTTGTATAGAAGTTCTAAAATATAAACATGGGAGCTAAGAGAAGCATAAAAAGGTAAATGCAAATGAACAACCATAAGGGACTAAATATAAACATTTGCATTCCAATATGGTAAGATGATACATATTTATTTAGAATCCTATCATCATCAGAAGTAATAGATGTAGTAACAGAGGGACATGGGAATAGTTTTGCAATGTTTTGATTATCTTAAAAGAAAAAAATGAAAGAGTAAGATAAAGAAATACACTGGGGCAAGTGGGGAGGAAGAGTGGAGAAAATTATTCTATAAAACTGGTATGTACAAACAAGGAAGAAGAGTGGGGGCAGTGGGCAATATTTGAATTTCACTCTGAATTGGTCAAAGAAGAGATTATTCATGGGCACACAAACAACTGGGTACAGAAATATATTTTTCCTTAACAGGGAAATAGGAGGGAAAGAAGCTGAGAGAATAAATGAAGGGATATATTAAAGGAGAAATTAGCCTTAAGGAAAAGAAGCTTTAACCACAGAGGGTAGATCATGGAGAGAGGTTGAAAAGGGAAGAAAGAAGGAATAAGAACCTGTGATTAGACTCTGAGGAAAGGAAAGAAAAGAGTGATAGGGGAGCAGAATCAGAATGCATCAAACCAAGAACATTGGTGCTGAGCACACTCCTCTCTCACTACACTCTTCTTTATGAAGAGTAGGAAACAGAAGGAAAAGAGAATAGAACAGAGGGATATAGATAAATAACAATTATAACTGAGAATGTTAATGTGATGAAGTCATCCATAAAACGAAAGAGGATAGCAGAATGCATTAGAAAGCAGACTGCAATAATATTTTGTTTACAAGAAACTCACTTGAACAAGAAAAATGCACACAGATTAAGGGAATGGAGAAAATGTATTATACTTAAGCTGAAGTAAAAAAAAAGGCGAAGGTTGTAATCATGATTTAAGATGAGGGCAACAGCAAAAATAGATGAGAGGAAATACAAACCATATTTGGAAATTACATTTGCTGAAAAGTCTCATAGAAAATGAATTAATATTAATCCTAAACACACATGACAAATGATGTAACATCTAAAAACTTAAAGAAAAAGTTAAATAAATTACAGGGAGAAATGGAGAGTAAACTCATAACAATGTAGTATCTCAATTATTCCATATGAGATCTAAACACATCTAAGCAAAAAAAAAAATACATAAACAAAAAAAGAAGTGAAGGACCTGACAGAATTT
Source organism: Bettongia penicillata ogilbyi (assembly GCA_023548195.1). Lineage (NCBI taxonomy): Eukaryota > Metazoa > Chordata > Mammalia > Diprotodontia > Potoroidae > Bettongia > Bettongia penicillata. The sequence goes on along the minus strand of JAJHZJ010000066.1, from coordinate 4,014,017 downwards.
TTGACAAGTTAGACAACTTATATCTCTGGCTATTATTAAATAAGAATAGAAGCAATTTACACATTTCTCAGCTGTGTATGGAACCTCTATAAAAACTATACATGTTAAGGCATAAAGCCTTACAAATGCAAAAGGTGAAAATGTAAAGCACATTTTTGTAGACTACAATGCAGCATATATTAATTATAATAAAAGACTGATGAAGATAAATAATTCATGATTAACAATTAACTGGAAACTAAATAATAATACTAAAGAATAGGCAGAAGGGGCTAATTGAGTAGAAGTATGAGGCTTACTGACTGAAAGTGTTTGTTTGGCCAGATGAGAACTCTGGGAAGCCACTAAAGGACCCTCCCCCGACCAGCTTTGAAAACGCTGGTGTCAGATGTCGGTGCTTCCCTTTCTGGTAACTGTGATCAGTAGAATTCAGGCAGAGGAAAACATGTCTGTTAATCTTTGATTTCTCTATATTTTCTTTAAAGTTCAGGGTGCTGAATCTCCTGGACTAATGATATATGTGCTTGGTTAAAGGAATGATACATGTGCTTGATTAAAGTGATTGTTAACCCCTTGAAAAAAAAAGAATGGATAAAACAGGCTAAAGTAGCAGATTGGAGACCCCTATCCAACTGAATTCTCCCAACATTCCTCTCCAGACAACTTTAAAATAATTCCTCAAATAAAATTGTAAGCAACCAGAGTAAGCAAAAGGTCAAAGTGAGACATTATTCCAGGCTAAGACAGATTAGGAGGTCAGAGAAGGGGTCTGTGACACCAGGGTGGGAACCAGCCAAGGTGCAGCAAGAGTGCCAGTGGGGACCTTGGATGCGACCATGACACTGCAGGCAGCAGTTTCAGTAGCACTCAGGCCAGATATGGTAAGGGAGTCAGACAGCTGATCAGACAGAGATTATAAGGGGCCCTTTGCTGTCACTAGGTACAGCTGGTACTGACTAGCAATTCTATAACTCATAAGTAGTTCTTGGTCACAGTTCCAGTATAGAAAGGAGGACTTGTGATTGGTGACAACACCTTGTGACCCTGACAGAGACCTTAATCACAGTTCCAAAGTTGCAAGGAGAGCTAGAACTTTGACTTCAGGAGAGTAGAGGATCCAGTCACAGTTCCAGGGTTAAGAAAAGGACTAGCAATTATGGCTGCCAGATCAGGGGTCTTTCCTGGGTAAAGACCAGAGTACAGACTAGAAGAGCAGTGACCATATCTCTTGCTGAGTCACTCCACCTTGGAAGCATACTTGAAGGGCTGTGGGAAAACACATGCACTATTGCATGAAACTTAATGCACTATTGGTGGACCTGTGGAGTGTTTCAGCTACTCTGCTAAGCAATTTGAAACCATGTCTGAAAAGTTACTAAATTCTTCATTCCCTTTGACCCAGCAATATCACTCCTAGGTCTATTCTTCAAAGAGATGAAAGAAAAAGGAAAGAAATCCATATGTATGAAAATACTTATGGCATTTCTTTTTGTGGTGACAAAGAACTGAAAACTAAAGTGGCACCCATCAAATGAGGAATGGTTGAAAAAATTATGTTACATAAATGGGATAGAATATTAATGTGCTATAAGAAATTATGAAGGGTGCAGTTTCAGAGAAATCTGGAAAAACTTGTATGAATTGATGGAGAGGAAAGAACTAGAAGAACAGTTTATACAACGACAACAATATTGCAAAGACAAACAACTTTGAAAAACTTAAGAACTCATCAATGCAATGACCTATTTATGACTTCAGAGAATTTATGATGAAATATGAAAAGATGAACTCAAGGTGCAGAATGAGATAGTTTTTTTTCTTTTGGACATTGACAATGTAGAAATCTGTTTAGCTTGACTGAATATTTGATGAATGGTCTTGTTTTATATAACATTTTTATATAGAAACAAAATAAAGGGTTTTGTTTTTCTTTCTATTTCAATTGAAGGAAAGTTCATTTTTACTAATTAAAAAATGAATTCAACATTTAGAAAAAGAATGTGTCAGACTTCAATCGATTGTCAAAATGGTCTACAAGACAAAAATGGTTTAGAGCTACAGTAAAAGCTAGAATCTAGACTAGAGTCACTGGCTGAAATAATATACTACGTTGATGATAAATGTCCTTAACTCATTTCAGATTGTAGCCCATGTTTAGAATAGAAGAAAAGCAATTATTGGGTTTACACAGACTAGGTTCAACATTGAAACTTCTCATTAATTCTTTGTTGTGAGCCCTCCTCGATTTATTGTCCTCTGGAGACATCAGAATTTGATTAGTACCTAGATTTCTACCAAAAGGGAAAAGGACCCTCAGTTCCATGAAAGCATCCAGACTAACAAGTCGCTGAATATAGACTTGAATCTTTATCAAAGATTTGACCTCAAACTCAAAAGTAGTCAAAACTACTCCCCTTCTCTCTCCAGTGGACTTTAATCTCCCCCTGAAATCTCTACAATCATCCAGATTTATATTATTACCCTGAGGTTTTAGGCCTGACAATAAGAAGAAAGCCCTCAAAGTTGTTAGAGAGCAAAACAATTTATGTCTCTAGTGAGTTCTTATAGTACAGTCCTAAGATTGAGTCCACTGGCTAGAGAATAGTACTAGGAAATGTTAAGGAGTTAATCCAGAACTGAACAGTTTGGATGATTCACAACACTAGCTCAACGTCTATTTGCTCTTCTCCATTGTAGCACTGTCCCTGATTATCCATGGATCCAGGTCCCGCTTGGTCCCAGCTGGGTCTAGGAAACTTATTCTAGGAATTCCATTGCTCTACTACTGCAACTCTGCAGCTGCCAATGCACCTTCTAGCCCCTATTTTTGGCCAGGAACTCCTCATTGCTCCATTGCCAGCTCTGTACACAGTCATCTGTGAGGTCACATGATGGTCAGTAACAAGCTACATGGCTATGTAGACTTGTTTCTAGGGAAATGGAGCTGACGGATATGAATAACTTCTCTTTGTCCATCTCAGGTTTGGTTCTCTCCATTTGTATATGCCTCTCCCTTTAGAATCTAGGTCCAATTGTATAACACATGTTTATATCCTGATGGAGAATTAATCATTGTTAATGTGTCATTAAAATGGAAAGGGAAATATGGGGTCATACAAAGAGTTAAACTTATCAAGGGATTATCATCTCACTTAGAATACAAAAGAAGAATTCAGGAATGCCTTTAATAATATAATAAGATTTCTTCTTTTCCATTATTTCAAAAAAAATCTATTATTTCATTTGCATGAGTATTCCTTCTAACAAAGTGAATTTCGATACCTCTACAACTTGATGGACAGCCCTGAAGAATTACAGGGACTGAAAGATTTATCATCCTTTCACCAATGTGGCAAGAAACTTAGCTATGTCAGTACTTAGGTGAAAGATACATAGTCCATGGTTGGGATCATACTTGAAGTTTGTCCTGTACGTGCAATGGGAGACTAGCACATTGCCAAATGCCTCTGATGACATCTCAAAAAGAGGAGGCTGAGGAACCTGTTTCTGGAAAATTGTGATAACGTGTAAGGAAGTCTCTTGGAGAGACTTTGGGGCATGCATTGGCATTCTGTAACTAACTGATTCTCGTATGCTAATCACTTGTTTAGGAAAAGCCTCTTTAATTGGCTGCACAGTCAGGACTGAGAGTGTCTTGAAAAGCACTAGCTGACCAGAACAAAGTCATTCTCTTTGGACACTCTCTTTTGGTGTGACTCTCTTACTGGAGGCACATGGGAGAGACAGTGCTGTTATGGGGAGAAGTCTTGGACCTTTTGGTGGCATTACCACTGTAGTTGACAGAGAAATTCTGATATACAAAATAACTGACCTTGAAAACAGGTCAAGGAGAGAGAATTTAAAAATCAGTGGATTGGCAGAAAAATATGAAAAAAAAAACCCTCTGGATACTATATTCCAAGAAATCATAAATGAAAACTTTCCAGATCTGGTAGAACCAGAGGGGAAAATGAAGAGAGAAAAAATTCACTCATCATCTCTCTGGAAAGAAATCCCCAAAAGAAGAGTCCTACGAATGTGATAACCAAACTCCAGAGCTGCCACATCAATGAAAAAAAATACTACAAGCATCCAGAAAAAAAAGCAGCTTTCATACCAATGGAGCATCATCAGGTTCCATTGCCTTTTTTCATATATCTGCAGTGTCTGGAATGTAGAAAATGTTTAATAAATGCTTGTTGACTGACTGAAATAAAAGCCAGAAACTTTTACTTTAAATGAGAGAAGAAAATGGAATACAATAATCCAAAAGGCAAAAGAGATAAGTTTATAACCAAACATAATTACTCTGTAAAACTAAATATAAGCCTATAGGAAGAACAATCAACTTTTAATGGAATAGAGTTTCAAACATTTCTGATTAAATGACCAGAGTTGGACATACAGTCACTCTTTTCTACAAACTGTTCTTCCTATTGTCACCAAAGAAATCTTTCTGATATAAAATGTGATCGGGTAAACCCTCATTTTAAAACCTTCAGTATTGTCTCCTAATTGAAAGGCAAAGTCTTTTGCCTGGTAATCAAGACTCTCTGCAATCCAACTCTGGCTTATCTTTCCAGATTTTTTTTCATAGTACTTCCTTTCATGTATTCTACATCTCAATTAAATTGGACTATTTCCCATTCCTTTTCTTGTTTTCTATTACCTCTAGGCATTCATACAAATTGTAACTCATACCTAGAATAGACACTCCCTCCATATCCACCTATAAAAATCCTTCCTTTCTTCAAGATCCAGCTCATAAGCTACTTTTTCCAGAAAATCTTTCCTAATCCCTTTAGTAATAAGTCATCCTTTCCTCTTCAAATTCCTCAGACCATTTTGACTTCATATATGTATATATATTCATATATATGTATACATACACACAAATCATATTTTAACATTCATTATAAATGTTTTTATACATTTTTATCCTCCTTACTACCATAAGTTCCATGAGGGCAGGGACATTGTAATTGTCCATCTTTCTAGCCAGAATAGTTTCTATAGTATCTTACACACAGTAGTATCTATAGTATCTATAGATATAGATACAGTTTCTATAGTATCTTACACACACAGCATCTTTTCTACTGCTATGAGGTCAGGGCTGATGACTTATTTGTCTTAATAGTTCTCCTAGTGTTTAACACAGAATTCTACATGTAGTAGGTGCCTAAATATTTCTTGTGTGAGGTTGTAAGTGTTTAGGTTAGCAGAACACTAGCCATCCCCTTTTCACTGGCCCTACTATGTGCCAGGCACTGTGCTAAGTGCTTTAAAAATATTATCTTATATGATCCTAATGTTGAGGTCAGGGAACCATAATGTTGAGGTTTGAGGTGCTTGCGACCCCAAAATGCCAACACCCTGGGTTCTGCTCAAATGAATTCAACCCAAGCCTTCTTTCAGTCAAAGTAAAACAAAGTTTACTAAAGATCCACCATATTGGACTGACTCTTAAGAAGCCTCACCATTTGAGCTACTTATATTGACAAGTGGGCCAGATAGAATCTGATCTAGATTCGGATCTGAGCTATATTAATTCTGAGCACCTTCATGGAGGTAAGAAGAATCTTTTATACAGAAAGACTGTGGGAGGAATCTAGGGGAGTTCTACTAGTCTGGGGTGATGGGAGGAGGGATTTAGGAAGGGTCTTAATGAGGAGTCTAAGGAGGATCTTGATGGGACTGGGGTGACTAGAGGTCATAACCAAGAGAGTGGGATTTTGATGTGATCAAGGGTGGGAAACAGCAATTGGGAGATAATAGACAATGGAGGGCTGGGGTGGGAAGCAGGTGGGGCAAGTCAGAGGTAACAGACAATGGAGGGCCAGGCTAGGTTAATGGTAACAGATTTGGGTATAAAAATCCAGATTAAGTGGGAAGATTCAAGGAGACTTCAAAGAGGTTCCCAGAGTCTGAACCCCATCACTCACAACAATCTGTAGAGGTAAATACTCTTATCTCCCATTTTATAGTTGAAGAAATTGAGTCAGACTGAAGTTAAATGACTTGCCCTGAGTCACACAGCTAGTAAGTGGTTGAGACTTGATTTGAACTCAGGTCTGGCTCAGTCCTCTAGCTACTGCTGCTTCCAAGAATAGAGTCTATTAATTCAAATAAATTATTAAATTTAGGTATAAAATTTTATAAAATTATCTATTCATAAACTTTATAAGATTATAAACATGAAATCCTTAAAAATAAATGCTATTATTGTTGCTTCTTTTTTTAATGGGAGAGGTAGGAGATAAAATTAATTTTAATTGAAAAAACATTGATTGTAATACTAATTACCTTGGTCTCACTGCCTACAGGCCAGATATGTTACATTTCACCCCTCCCCCAGGGCCCTCTAGTATCCTTAAGATTGGGAGTGTCTAAGGCTAGATTCTCAACAAAAGACTCCAGCCCTGAACAATAGCCCTCCTTCAAATGGAGGGAGTAGTTCCCTACTCCAGTTCTATTTAGCCAACGATAGTCCGAATGTCTTTCACAAAGGAATACCTTCAAAAGTTATAATAACAAATATGCAAACAGCTTACTCCCCAACTTGTGGAACTTAATGCTCTCTACTCCCTTACTCAGTCATGGTTCCAAGTCTGAAACCCCCTTGTAGTCTCGAGTCCCAGGCACTCTGGTCTCTCAAGGCTTCTCTGCCAGGCAGATCTGCAAAGGCTGGCTAGAAAGTCCTACTGGAATCCTGGTTCCAAAGTTGCCATGACTTAAACTTCCACATCCAATAGGTCCGGTGTCGATCACTACTGATGCCTGTAAATGAGAAGGACAAGTGAAACAAAACAGAAACCAATACGTCCAGGTCCATTTCTCAGAGTCAGGTACAATAGAAGGTCAGCAGGGAAAGGAAGTCCTTTTCCTGTCATTGGTTCAATTCATGGCTCTGTACTGTGGTTCAGCAGGAAGGAACCCACAGGAAAGAGACAGATGTCCCAATCTAGCCAGTTCTAAAGACATAGCCCGTTTGGGCTAAGTAGCCAGTCATAGAAAGCTACGGTGCCTCCATGTTAGGCAATCTGGACAGACAAGCCTCCTCATAAAAATATTTTTTAAAAGATGGGATGCATCTAAATAGAGAGAGAGCTCAAACCTCTGTCCCTTTAACTTCCAAATATATATGTAGCCATCATAACCTCCTTTTTCTCTGTATTCTCTTTTACAGTAATGATGTACCCAGTTTAGAAATAGTCATAATCAGTCAGAGTTTATCCACAAATCAGACTAATTACACAAAAACTATATATACATACATATATGTGTATACATGTATGCATACTATATATGTGTATACACACACATATCCTTAAAGATGAAAACTTTGGCTTTAACATCTACCCACAGGGACAGAAGGAGAGGGAGGAAGGGAGGCAGACATTTCACCTTTGATATGAGTTCTTTGCCAAGGTGAGTTCAACACCAGTTGGGTTTGTTCCTCCCTCTAGTGTCAAGCTTTGCCATCTGGCTACAAGGGTAGAAAGTCAGAAGGTCTCAAACACCAGCCATCTGACTACCCTTTTCCAGTCTGTCTCTCCTACTTTCGCCCCTCAGCTCACTTCATTCCCAGTTGTATTGATTTGTATGTTCAGTCTCCTCTTAAAATGCCTTCCTTTTGCACACTTCTTGATCCTTCTAGGAATAATTCTACCCTCCTTCAGGACAGAGGGAATGTCATTCCACCTCATTTTCTTCACCCTGGAGATTCATGCAGACAGAGATAAAAGACCTACCCTCTTCCAGAAAGAACTGGCCTCCAATCCCCATACTCTACCCTCAGCATTTGAATGAATGGGTTGTACCTAGAGTAGGATGGGGTCATATCAATTTGGATACAAATCCATTTGATTTTCTAGTCTAATCGAACTGTAAAATCATTAAGGTATAAACATCAGTTACATTTTACACAGGGATGGCTCTAATGCTTTTGAGTTGGTACTTACTTATTAGATTATGAGTGGTATGCTATAAGCCAAGTGGACAAATATCTTCCTACCCTTCAGTGACTGAAGCTGTGACAGAGCAATGGAAACGCACTCCTTGAGACCTTGCTTTTCCCAAGGTAAATGATACTCACAGTCTTTTAAGAGCGTTTCTGCAAACGACAGACTGTTCCATTGAACAGTATATCAGTAAGCAAAGTCTATTTGCCTGTCTTAAATGTTGCTGTTTCTTTACCAAAAATCTGTTTATATAGTCAATATGTTTTATTTTTTTGGAGCAGTTTAAAGACTCTCTGCTATTCTGTAAGGCATTCAGATTTATTGCAATGTTTACAATGAATTTGTTGTTCATTAAACAAATTTACCCAGGCTAACCCAACATGAAAGAAATCATCTTGTTTACAGTGGAATCCTGACAAAAATACACGCAGGAAAGATAGGCAAACACATATAAACCTGGATTGCTTAGTGGAACACTGATTTGCTGCCACATCCAATTTTTCTCATTAGAACTTGCTTTATTTGAACATGACTCAGTACCCCGTGTAAATGAGGAAGTTGTTAATCTTATCACTATATGGAAAACAAATTAATTATTATGCATGATATTGGAAATGGGTGTTGGAAAGATTAGAAAAAATATACTCATTACTTTAGATGATATCTGGTATATGGATATGAGTCTATTTTAAGATCAGCTTTGATCTATGAATGACAAATACAGCCAATAAAATTTTAGCTTTCATATGCAGGGTTTAAAGTTAGGTGAATGGACAGATTATTTTCTGCCCTTCAGAGTTGAAAATATATAGCTATATCAGTTATTCTGGAAACCCTAATTTTAGGGCATAAAGTTAATTTGATATGTAGTCTGACAGTCAAGAAGCATTTATTAGGTGCCTACTATGTACCTGGCATTGGGTACACTAGGTACATAAAATATATTGTAGTCAGTACAGTTGAAAGAGCTCTGGATTTAGAGTCAGAAGACCTGGGTTAAAAATAGTGGAATTATACCGCTGAGTTCTCTTTCAGGTTTAAATATATGATTTTAAACAAAATATTGCACAGAATGGGGCAAAAGAAAATCGTGATTGAGTTTGAATTTAGGAATTATTTCTGGAGAAACTAGTAGTAAACATATACCCTTACAAAAAATCTTTGGCCATACAGAGGCAACAATTTATAATAAAAACAAGTTAAATTTGTTGAGAATATGATTGTCTTTAAGAATTCGTAGCAAATTGTTGTCAAGAATAGTTTCTTTTGATGTTTTCATTTTTTTAAACTAGGTTATATTTATTTTCTTTAAGTCTTCCTTTAATACAATGAAGAAGGATTCTCTCCCAAGAGTGTTGCCTAGTATGTACAAAACCCTCAGGAATGGAGAAATAAACACAAAGATTCATTATAAGCTAATAATTTTGCCACTAAATCTGCTAAAGGAGTCACTGCAGAATAGAAAATAAAGCCCTGCACTTTCCTTCTCTCTTTCTTTTTAAAAGAGTTTATTTCAATTTAATAAGCACCAGAATTTACTCTAGAAACAATGAGCAAATGTAGGTTATGCATAATTCATGTTCAAATTTTCACAGATCTGGATAGAAGATTTTTCCAGATCCTATACAAGCATTCAAGGCAATAAATACATATTGGGTATCAGATAGCCTTTATTTCACTTTACAGATAATGCAGAAAGTGGAAAAGGCTCAAAGAGCTTATGAGCAAATATAGAAAACACATGAAAGGACTCAAAACTCCATACACAACCAACACAGTTCTCAACTCTCTCTCTGGTGCATCCTATGATTTCCCCAGGCTCATAGTGCCATCCTGTAATTTGGACTCTTTGCCCCTAACCCTGGTCACCATAAAAGAAATATATTTTGAGACTACCAGGAAGGTAACCTATTGCCATCAGAATTGTACAGTCTGAATAACTGGAAGGTCTTTTGCTCCCTCACATCAAGGCTGTAGATCCTTGTTGCTTTTCTTGTTTTGAGTGTTATTTGGGTTATTGTCTTTTCTAAGAGGTATACTTTGCAGAAAATTCCCCTTCTCTTGAATTTCTGAACTCTTGGATTTGTGGCTTAATGATAAGGGGTTTTCTGCTGATTTGAAGTTATAGAACAGAGGGAATCACCTGATCATTATTTTTTTTTAATGAAAAGTAAGATCATGTCCCCTAAAACCATTCCAAATTCATTAAAGAGCTGGCCTTCTTGTCTTTAGATGCATTCTGCTTATTTGGGCTGGCTGCCTCCTGCCCTTACCCAGCGTATGACACTCTACGCTCACAAAAATATTACATGATGTCTTTATGCATATGGGTCAAGAAAGAACCCTGAGGCTAGTAAGAGGCTGATTTTATTTCAAGATGGTAATGTCACTAAGAAATGTAAGACTTATGGCTGAAGTAACATAAAGAAAGGAAACACCAACTTATGCTGCATATTTGAAGAATATAAGCATTAACAAACTATTGGAACTTATTGACACTGATTTGCCGTTTCTGGAAGGAGGTAGTAAAAATATAAGTCATATATAAGTAGTGACTAGTGTTTTTACCAGACATGCACAAACATACCCCACCAGAAAATACCCATGGTTGCCAAAGTATCATGGGACAAGTATTCCTCAGTATGTGGATTCCCTGATAGGATCCATTCTGACCAAGGCAAAGACTTTGAGAAAAAGCTACTCAAGGAAATGCTAGTTTTGATAGACATCAAGAAATCTGGAACTACACCTGACCATCCTCAAGTTTACCCATAGCCTGAGTGTTTCAATTGTACTACATTTAACATGTTAAGAACACTGAGATGGGAGTAGAAATTTCTGTGGAGCCAACAACCCAACAATGTAGCATTTCTAGTACTGTACATTCATAACACTTCATCAGCAGTAATACTACAGGTTTTACCTCAGCATCATCGTTGATGTTGTGACAAGAGTCCCATTTATTCATTAACTTGTACCTTGGAGAAGATTGATAGGATGCAGGTGCTCATTCCAGAATATCTCTCACCTGAAGAAGTTCTCTGACTAGTGATGACTTCAGTTCATAAGAGCTATGACAAAACCAAATAAACCATACGTTACCCAAATTGTCAAGATCTCCAGTGAGAATTATGCTGAAAAACCTTGATGCTCAAAGGGGTACATGATCTATCAGGTCGGTAGGAAGCTACTCCATACACAGATATTGAGAGAATGGGCAGTTTGTCTATTTACCAGATAGTATGAAGAAGAGGAGGATCCCTCCCCCCCAAAAAAATTCACTGCAACAATTTATTGCCCATAGGAGAGTTATGTAGATCATATGATAAGTAGGTAGAGAAAAGTGGTAAACACTCCTCAGTAGACTCCAAGTAAGGGAGACCACTCACCAGTTATGCAAAGATGATCTAAATCAGATACTGGTTCACGTAGTGAACAGCAAATCAGGGTGCTATTGTATACTGTTACCTACTTAGTTGTCAGGTAGGTAGTTGAGTGGATAGAGTGCTAAATGTAAAGCCTGAGTTCAACTCCCAACACATGCCGTGTGACCATGGACAAGTCATTCAACCTTTGTCAGCCTCAGTTTCCTCACCTGTAAAATGGGGCTAATAATTTGAAACAGCTAGGTGGTACAAAGGGTAGAGTTCTGGGCTTGGAGTACGGAAGACCTGAATGCAAATTCTGCCTCAAACAGACACTTACTATGTGACCCAGGAAAAACTCAATGGATTTTTTCTGCAGTCTGTCTCTACAGATTCCTAGGTAGTAAGTTCTAGGTAGGAAAGGTTCTACCTCTGGGTTCAATTCACTTTCCTTGAATGAAATATGATTCACCTTGATGGGAATTCCCCCAAAAGGAAAAGATCACATCTTTGAGATCTAGACTCCAAAAAGGAAAAGCCCTTGGACTTTCCCATTACCCTTCCCAGTTAATTAACTGCCCTTTCTTTGTCTGCACCTAGCCCCATCCTAGACTGCCACTCCCTTAATTCTATCTACACCTCTTCTCTGTTCCCACAGTCTTATAAAAGATCCATTTTATCTCCATGGAAATGCTCAGATTCCTTAATAGTCTGGCCAAAATGGTGGATTTTTAGAATTATGCCCATTCAATCAATGTTCTAATACGCCTTGTCTTTGGCTGAAAGAAAGCTTGGATCGAATTCATTCGGGCAGGACCCATGTGTCACTATTTTGGGGTTCTAGTACCCCTAAACTTCAACAACCTCAGTTTGAGGCATGATTGATGGATCATAGGATGACATATGCAAAAGAAAGTACCTTGAAGGTCACTGAATCCACCCCCCACATTTTATTGATCAGATACTTGAGCTTAGTAAAGGGTAAGTGACGATTTGAACTCAGGTCTTCGGAACTCTAAATCTTGCATTCTATCTACTCTAACATTTAGTTTTCTGTTAAGTCCTTACTATGTGCCAGGCTCAGTGCTAAATGCTGGAGATACATAATGGAGAACTGGACAATGGGCACAGTCCATGTGAGCCTTCACAGCCTTCATCAGCAGGTCTAGCTGAGGCAATTCTCTATATGGATGTGACTGAGGAGTCTCCTTTTAGGAGAGTAGTAATTATATGTAATGGAAATTCCTTGGAGAGGTTTTGGAGCATGTGTAGACATTCTGTAACTGGTTCTGATCTGCTACAGTTGTTACTGGTGGTTGTCCTTCATTCTCAGAGGAGCAATGACATCATGAAGGTGACGTCTCGAGTTGCAAGTGAATTGGATTTGAGTGAGGCAGCACTGTGCAGAGTCACCAACCTCACTCTCTCTTGCCAGAGCCATCTGAATCCAGTGGGAAGATATAGATCAGGACCACTACTGATGGCCCTGATACAATAGGAGACCTTGGTCTTTTTTTTTTCATTTAGTATATAAATTTATTTATTTAACTTTTTACATTCATTTTCACAAAATTTTAGGTTCCAAATTTTCTCCCCATCTGTCCCCTCCCCCACCCCAATACACCAAGCATTCTAATTTCCCCTATCACCAATCTGCCCTCTCTTCTATCCTCCCTGCCTTCTCTTGTCCCCATCTTCTCTTTTGTCCTGTAGGGCCAGATGACTTTCTATTCCCCATTAACTGTATGTCTTATTTCCTAGTAGCAAGAACAATACTTGACAGTTGTTCCTAAAACTTTGAGTTCCAAATTCTCCCCATCCCTCCCTCCCCACCCATTCCCTTTGGGAAGGCAGGCAATTCAATATAGGCCATATCTGTGTAGTTTTGCAAATGACTTCCCTGATAGTCATGTTGTGTTAGACTAACCTATATTTCCCTCCATCCTATCCTGCCCCCCATTGTTTCTATTCTGTCTTTTGATCCTGTCCCTCCCCAAGAGTGTTGACTTCAAATTGCTCCCTCCTCCCATTGCCCTCCCTTCCATCATCCCCCCACCCTGCTTATCTCCTTCTCCCCCACTTTCCTGTATTGTAAGATAGGTTTTCATACCAAAATAAGTGTGCATTTTATTCCTTACCTCAGCTCTCCTCTTTTTCCCTCCACTAAAACTTCTCCTGCTTGCCTCTTGAATGAGAGATAATTTATCCCATTCCATTTCACCCTCTCTCCTCCCACTACATTTCTCTCTTACCATTTACCTTAATTTCTTTTAAGATATGATCCCATCCTATTCAATTCACTCTGTGCGCTCTGTCTCTGTGTGTGCATGCATGTGTGTAGCTATGTGTGCATGTGTGTGTATGTGTGTATGTGTGTGTGTAGTCCCACCAACTACCCAGATACTGAAAAGTTTTAAGAGTTACAAATATTGTCTTTCCATGTAGGAATGTAAACAGTTCAACTTTGGTAAGTCCCTTTGACTTCTCTTTGCTGTTTGCTTCTTCATGCTTCTTCTCATTCTTGTGTTTGAAAGTCAAATTTTCTTTTCAGCTCTGGTCTTTTCATCAAGAATGCTTGAAAGGCCTCTATTTCATAGAAAGACCATTTTTTTCCCTGAAGTATTATACTCAGTTTTGCTGGGTAGCTGACTCTTGGCTTTAGTCCTAGTTCCTTTGACTTCTGGAATATTCTGTTCCACACCCTTTGATCCCTTACTGTAGAAGCTGCTAGATTTTGTGTTATCCTGATTTTATTTCTACAATATTGGAATTGTTTCTTTCTAGCTGCTTGCAATATTTTCTCCTTGACCTGGGAATTCTGGAATTTGGCCACAATGTTCCTAGGAGTTTCTCTTTTTGGATCTCTTTCAGGCGGTGATCGATGGATTCCTTCAATACTTATTTTGCCCTCTGGTTCTAGAATCTCAGGGCAGTTTTCCATGATAATTTCATGAAAGATGATGTCTAAGCTCTTTTTTTGATCATGACTTTCAGGTAGTCCCATAATTTTTAAATTGTCTCTCCTGAATCTATTTTCTAGGTCAGTTGTTTTTCCAATGAGATATTTCACATTCTCTTCCATTTTTTCATTCCTTTGGTTTTGTTTTGTGATTTCTTGGTTTCTCATAAAGTCATTAGACTCCATCTGTTCCATTCTAATTTTGAGAGAACTATTTTCTTCAGTGAGCTTTTGAACCTCTTTTTTCCATTTGGCTCATTCTGCTTTTGAAAGCATTCTTCTCCTCATTGGCATTTTGAACCTCTTTTGCCAATTGAGTGAGCCTATTTTTCAAGGTGTTATTTTCTTCAGCATTTTTTTGGGTCTCCTTTAGCAAGGTATTGACCCGTTTTTCATGCTTTTCTTGCATCTCTCATTTCTCTTCCCAGTTTTTCCTCCACCTGTCTAACTTGATTTTCAAAATCCTTTTTGAGCTCTTCCATGGTCTGAGCCCATTGGATTTCCATTTCGGATGTTTGGGATACAGAGGCACCAACCTCCACGTCTTTCCCTGATGGTAAGAATTGTTCTTCCTCATCAGGAAGGAAAGGAGGAAACATCCATTCACCAAGAAAGTAACCTTCTATGGTCTTATTTTTTTTCCCCTTTTCTGGGCATTTTCCCAGCCAGTTACTTGACTTCTGAGATTCCTCTGCACCCCCGCCTAGATCTGCCCAGCTAGTGCTTGGGGTCTGAGATTCAAATGCTGCTCCCCAGCCTCAGGGCTTTGAGTGGTGGGTGGGGCTGCTATTCAATGTGAGCTTAAGTTCTGGTGCTCAGGGGGCAGGGCCACCTCCCAGGCTTTGTTCCCTCAGGGGATTTATGCAGAGATCTTCAGTAATGGATCTGAGGTCCTGTCTGCTTCGGGAGCTCCTAGCCACCACTGCCTCTGCTGCTGCCTCTACTGCTGCCTCCTGAGGGGGCCTGAGTTATGGAGACACCCCGCTCCCCTCTTGGCCAGCCCAGAAGTCTCTCTCACTGACCTGTAGTGCCTGCGGGTGGAGGGATCTTCGCAGGTGGAGGGATCTTCGCGGCTGCCGAAGGTTCCGTCCCTGAAGCGTGCTTGGATCTGCTCCTCTCGGGACCACACGGGCAGGGCTGGGCTCCTCTGTCTGGTGCACAACAGACTTTTGGGGTCAGTTTTTCAGGGCTCTCTGGAATGGAAATCTCCTCCACTGTGTTGCTGCACAGCTTCCACTGCTCCAGAATTTGTGGGGAGTTCTTTTTACAGGAAATTTATGGGCTGTGGATTTGGAGCTAGCATATGTGAATCTTTCTACTCCCCCAAGACCTTGGTCTTTTTGAACTAGGTCTTTCTCTGGTCTCAGTTTGTCTGAGGTGACACCCATTCAGTAACTAAAGTCTGGGTAAGAATGGTGGCAAAAGATGTCTTAGTTGGCCTTCACAAAAGAATCAATCAGGGAGGGGAAGACTCTCAGGATTTCTGGCCACAACAGAAACAACAGCTATTACACTAGCTCTGGCCATCAAAACCCAAACAATAAATAAATGAAGCTTGGGATGGGACCCATTATTGGTCAATTAGTGAGAGCCAGAATGATTTGGATTTAAAGGCATAGTCTGGTAGCTCCATTTGAATCTCCAAAGGCTAGTTTTTCAGAGCTATATTTCAAGAAATCATAAATACAAACTATATGAGACAAAAAATTGAATCAGTTTTTTGAAAAACAGAACAATGATAGAATAAATAAGTAGGAAAGAAAAAAATATAGTCCCTAAACACCAAGATACCTTGAAAATTATATATTATATAAGTGATCAAAATTTATATTCCTTTGGACAGAGTACGCACATATAAGGACATGACTACCCATGTGGACAGAGGGAGAATAGGAACAGGAGGAAGAGGAGGAGGAAATAGCAGTATTTCCCAGGGGACACAGATTGTTCTTCATCCTTCATTCTCAAAGAGGACTGAGGCAAATGAATTGAATTTGAGTGAGGAAGAACTGTGCAAAATCATCAGCCTCACTCCCTCCTCCAGTTATCAGAGTCCATTGGCAAGGCATAAGTCAGGATGACTGGTGATGGCCCCCTCTGCTCTGCTAACCACATGAAGGATGATAGGCTTTTAACTGCTGTTCTGGGACCATAACTGGAAATGCCTTCAAAAGGCTTGAGTCTATGTAACTGATGTAAGATATTTCAGCAAAAACAACTGACCTGGAAAGCAGATTGAGGGAAGATAATTTGAGATTCATTATTCTCATCTCTGTTGCTAATCCTCTCTCTCTCCCCAATACCCAATTAAAAATGAAAGAAAAAAAACCCTTAGAGACAAATCAACATAGTCAAACAAAACAAGTCACCACAATGGCCAGTTTGGCCATGACCAGAAATACATGCCTCCTTCTACATCTCGGGTCTATCATCTCTCTGTCAAGAGGTTGCAACCTGCTTCATCATAGACTTTCTGGAGGCAGGTTGATCATTGGCGTTGAGCAGAGTTCCTGTCTTTCAAACAGATTTTTCTTTATAATGATATTGTCCTTGTGTAAATTATTCCTCTGCTAACTTCACTCCGTCTTAGTTCATATGAACCAGCTTTCTAAGAAATCATCTCTTCAGTCATTTCTTATGGTGGGACTAATGGAGGCAGAATGATTAATTGAGTCACAACGTCCACCTGTCAAGGGAGAGTGGAGGTATAGTTCAAGGGCAAAATATATTGAATGAGTATAGCACACGTGTTGGGGGGCAGTAGCCCTAGTCTGGGCTGCTCCAAAGATTGGGCTTTAGGGAGTACTTTGTACGGTTTTACAACAAAGGAAGGCAGAACAGAGGAGGTCCTGGGGGGAATTTGGGGGTGGTATTCTTGGGAGGAGAATTCCAGGAACTGGGTGGAGAACAGAAGGCATGAGAGTACCAGGAACAAGGATGTTTGTGCAAGCTCTGTCCATGTGGGGCTGATATGAACCAGCCAACCCTGTGGTTGCTGCCTAGGGTCTTCTAGGCTTTTGCATTTGTATATCAAAGTTTCTATTCAGCTTTGGTGTTTTCATCAGAAACACTGAAAAGTCCTCAGTTAAAGGTCCATTTCCCCTCCCAGTAGGATTCTACTCAACTTTTCAAGTTATATTGCTCTTCTTTTTGTCCCTGGATCTTTTTTTGCCTTTTGGAACATTGTATCCCAAATCTCCTCTCATTGATAGAAGCTACAAGGGCTTGTGTGATATTGACTCAGGTTCCAGATATTGTAATACTTTTTGTTTGACATGACATGGAAATCCTGGATTTTGGCTATAGTATTCCTGGGAATTTTCATTTAGGATTTCTTTTAAGAGATGAATGGTAGAGACTTTTTATCTTTACTTTATCCTCTGATCCTACTAGATCTTGACAGTTTTAATTTATAATTTATTGAAATACTCTGCAGATTTTTGGTCTATAGGTCAATTTTTTTATTTTAGATATATTACACTTTCTTAAACTTTTTCAGTCTTTTAATTTTGTTCTAATATTGTTTGTTGTCTCTTGGAGTCATTGATTTTGACTTAGTCTTTATTCTAGTTTTTAGGGAGATCATTATTCGGGTAAAGTTTGTCAAACTATCTTTTAAACTATTATCTTTCTGATTCTTTCCTCTATAGTTTGTATTTTATTTTTTGCCCCTTGCTTCATTTCTTCTAGTTATTTAGGTAATCTTTATGAAAAAACTCCATATTTTTTTCCCTTTGAGTCTCTGCATGTATGCATGTTATATAGTTATTTTCTTCTTTTGGGATGCATTTTTTGAGCATTTCTACATCTACAATATTTTTTTTAGGCTTATTGGTGTCTTTTCTGGTTTGCTCACCTCTCCAGCTTTGGTTTCTAAATTGGGGCTTTGTGTCAGGGCCAGACTTTAGCTATGATGTGCTTTGGGAGGTGTGGTGAGTTCTGCTTTGGTTTGCCCTGGGCACCTGAGTTTTTGTGCTGACCTCCACATCCCAAAATCAGGCTGTCTTGGCAGGGAGCCCCCTCTGAATTCTTCATATTCATCATTTTTCAAACTCATTTGTTCCTGATTAGCATTTGTATACCTACTATAATGAAAACAGGCACATGTTTAAGTACTTAACAATAATAACAGATGTTTATTTAGACTTTTAAAATACATACATTTTATATATACTATATATATTTATATATGCATATTTTATACTTTATGTATATGCATATGTATAAAATCTCATTTGATACTTTAAAAAGCACTAGGAGGACTAGTAAATAACTGGGTCTTAACATTAATATAAATGACCTTCTTCTAAGTTCTAAATAAGAGAGGCAGTGTGGCATGGGGAAATAGTAGAATCTGAAAGATTTGAGACCAAGACCCATTTCTGACATATACTGGGTATGCCTCAGAAAAGTGACTTTACTTGTCAGTGCTCTGGCAGCCAGGCTGCAGACCAGGGAGCTCCCTAAACCCATGAAATCATAGATCCAGCAAAAAAAAAAAAAAAAAAAAAAAAAGTGCTAAATAAACCATTTTGTTTTTACTCTGATTCTGTTCACATTTTCACAGACCATTTTATTCTTTGAAGATTATTTCAGTTTTGATAGAGAATGAAATCTTGTCTAGTATTTATTCATTTTCATGTTAGAGAACTATATAGTGTTTTTTTTCCAAAGAGTTCCAGGTGCTGGTCTACTGCTTTGGTTTTTGAAGATCATTTTGCACAGCACTGAAATGCTTTTATTCATTGTTCAGCATATAAGACAAATTTTGCTTTTATGATTTTCTTTTGAATATAGAAACTTCTCTGGGGCCAGTGAAAGAAAGGCAAGGAAATGAAGGAAGAAAAAATGATGGAAAGCCAAAGATGAATTTAACCAACAAGCAAATCCCTGTCACTTATTGAGCCAATCAACATGCATCTCATCCTGCACCATCCCCCCAGTGTTTAAAACTGATTTTCTTGTCACTTTATCAAGAGAAAGTGCCAGGAAGTACATTTGGAGAGAAGGGGAAAAAATTGTACAGTATTCATGATAGGGAACAATTGACATAATGGAAAGATCCAAGAATGGAACTAGAGGCTTCTGAACCACAGGTTGAATCTGTATAAGTTGTGCTTTTGTTAAGAAAGCTAATATAATATGTTGGTGTATAAACAGCATAATAAGTAAGAATTAGGAATTAATCCTTCCCTTATAATTGGCACTGGTGAAGTCTTTGTTCAAGCCCTTTGTCCAGTTGGGAGCTTCACATTTTAGAAGCATGTGGAAAAAGATAAGGGCAAAACCAGGAGAGACCTAAGAAAGTGATTAAAGCTTGAGAAAATAGAACTGATGAGACAAAAAAAAATCTAATTCAATATTAGTCTGCATTAATAGAAGTTTAGTGTCCAGAGCAAAGGACAGCACCACTGTATTCTGAATTGTTCAACCATATCAGAAATATTGTGCTCAGTTCTAGACACTGTATATTAAGTGGGATATTGTCAAACTGGACCATATCCAGAGGAAGGATGATGAGGGAATTTGCAATCCTTCTGTTGAGGATCTGGTTATTTATTCATTTATTTATTTTGCATATGTTTATTTGTACATATACTGTCCCTCCCCCCAAGTTATGTAAGCTCCTTGAGGGTACGGAGTGTTTCTAACCTTTTATTCCCAGTTTAGCATGTAGTAAGTGCTTAATAAATGGTGATTGATTGCTAGATCAGTTGAAGGAAATACAGATAGAACAGAGAGAAAGAGAAAACTTAGGGAATGAGAGGGCATGATGTCTATCTTCAAATATGAAAAGGGATACTATATGGAACTATATGGTTAGACTTGTTTGGCGTGGCTCCAGGCCAGCAGATTAAAGGTGCAGGGAAGCCAATTTTGGCTCAAAATAAGGAAGAAATTTTTAACAATTAGAACTCTGCTGGGTTCTTTGTCAGTGAAAGTGTTCAGAGACTAGACAATAATTTTTTTCACAGACAAGATTCATAAACTGAGCAAATTAGATTATCTGTTTTCTCAGCTGCCTTTTAATTCTAGATTCTCTGCTTTCACTTAGATATTTCTATATAAAGAGAAAAGTAAACACTGTTATATCCATTATTCATCTGAAAGTTTACTTGGAATCTTTTTCTCTGTTCAAAGGCACAGGAAAAGTTAACATTTATGGCTTCACTTTTTGTAATAGTAAAGAAATGAAAAGAAACTGGGTGTCCATCTTTTGGGAAATAACTGGAGAAGCTTTAGCCTGTGAATGTATAATGGGGACCTGGCCAATGAAAGCCTAGTCCTGGAACCACATGGATGTCTGGTGAGCTTTGGCTCCACTTCAGTGCATAGACCGGCATTCTATGACCATTTCTGGTCCACTTACTGCATGCTGTATGCCTTTTGGTTGGCTGCTGAACTGGAACTGAGCAGGCATACAAAAGACTCCCAGAGGGGTAACTCAAGTCTCTTTCTTTGCTGGTAGTGATCAAGGCAAGGACTGCTGCAAGCCTTCTCATGGGGAGAGAGTTAATAGCAGCACCAATCGCAGCCTCCCACCGCCAACTATTTGCCTACCCCGTCAGCATAAATCCATGAGCACATTGTCTTAATGAGGTGCTTGGGTGCTTGTTCTTGGACCCCAGTTTCAAAATCATATTTCTCCCTAGCTTCAAAACATTATTCCTGATAGTTTTCTCCCCAGTCTAAGGATACAATGCCTGGCAATAACTCATGAGTGGACCCCAGTAAGACAAGTTATCGTTGTCCTTCACAAGAACAAGCTGACCTCTGAAGAAATTCTCTTATAAAAACAGGACTACCTAGTAATCACAGAATTATTATATATTGATGTCCAAAGTTATCATATTCAATCTAGAAGTCAAGCTTTAGACATCAACTCTCAAGACTATCTTTCTACAGATATAACAGACCCTGAGAAACCCCTTCCCCTGGTTTCCAGTAGTGAGTAATGTCTGTGACGAAGGCTATAAGTTATCACCAAATTAGCATATCTGCCAGATAATCCTCTACTTTTCCTATATAAGCTTTAGCATCATTCCTATTAAGTTGCAAGTTCCTTAAAGAATTCAAGTTCCTTAAGGAATTCAAATTCCTTAAGGATCTTTCCTGCCATATTGGCATTACAATAAACCTTTGCCAATTTGACTTAAAGAATGCTTGAGTCTATGAATTCATTCCAGACAGTCCTATCCAATCTTTGCTAAACCTCTGAAACCACATCACTCTTACTGCTGCATTTATCTCTATGGAATCTATTCTTTCCTGCTCTTGGATTAAGGAGTATGACCTTGTGAGATTTGAAAAGTCAGAGGACCAGAGGTCGGGTTATATGAGTCCATGCCAGAATTTGTGGGCCAGCAAGACTTGATGAGAAGCAAAGCTCCCTGTGATCTTCTTGACTCAGGACAGCATTGGATAGAAGACAGCCAAGAGAATTCAACCCATCTTTGAGCTAGGTTAAACTCAAAAGTAAATTTAGAGCTGAGGAGGGGAGACAAAAGCTTTGTAGTTATCACTTTAAGGTAGAATCCACTCTCCACAGGGTCTGAGATGGAAAGGGGAAAAATGTGTTCCCAACTGGGAATATGTTTGTACTTCTGTTCTTGCTATATCTTTTCAGTAATTATTCAGCAATTCAATATCTTTCAGTAATAAAAATTCTTGTTGTAAAAGTTAATTGATTTTGGTTAAGTGATACTGGGGTGGTAATCAATGGTATTGATGCTGAAGAGATATTAAATGGTACGAGTTAGATGGCATTGAAGAAATAATTGGTAATTGTTATTGAAGGAAACACATCAGAACAGGAACTTGTGGTAATAGCATTAGAAAAATACCTCACTAACTTTGACAGGAGAGATAACTCATCATTGTGAGTCGGAGAAAAGATCCACAGAGCATAGGAGGGCTAGGAATGAAATGAAATATTTTTTTTCTTTTTTAAATTTATTTATTTAAGTTTTCAACATTCATTTCCACAAAATTTTGGGTTCCAAATTTTCTCCCCATTTCTCCCCTCCACCCACCCCCAGAGGCCAAACATTCTAATTACCCCTATCACCAATCTGCCCTCCCTTCCCTTATCCCCATCTTCTCTTTTGTCCTGTAGGGCAAGATAAATTTCCATACCCCATTACCTGTATTTCTTATTTCCTAGTTGCAAGGACCATACTCAACAGTTGTTCTTAAAACTTTTGAGTTCCTCAAGGCCACATGTGACCCATGTGAACCTCAAGTATGGGGCTTTGACTGAATCCAAACTTCACAGAACAAATCACCTTAACGAAAGGATTTGTTTTGTCAAACTTGGACTCAGTCAAAAGGTCTAGGACCTAGAAGGCCACATGTGACAGCAAGGCTGAAGGTTCTCCACCCATGGACAAAATATTTGGGCCCAAAATGAAACAGTTAATTGAAATTATAGCTTAGCAAAACAAAATAGAAACTAGAACAGGGAGAATTATCAAGATCATCTAGCTTGATCCT
The DNA here is from genome assembly GCA_023548195.1 of Bettongia penicillata ogilbyi. NCBI lineage: Eukaryota > Metazoa > Chordata > Mammalia > Diprotodontia > Potoroidae > Bettongia > Bettongia penicillata. The sequence continues at coordinate 3,991,236 of JAJHZJ010000066.1, read as the reverse complement.
ATCTCTTGATTTAAGAGTCTCCAGAGTCTCCAACTGATGCCTAGAAAAACTCAAAACTTTTTTTTAGCAAGCCACAATCTTTTTGAAGTTGTTTTAACTTTGTTAATACCCATTCCCCATTGCTAAAATTACTTCTTAGAATTTTTTAAAAGTTAAAGTAAATTTAAGATTATTGTTTGAAAATGTCTTAACACCCCCTAAAACACACTGGAATGCTGAGAAACCAAGGAAGAGAATCATAAAAGAATTATTATGGATTCTTAGAGTTATAGATAATAGATCTTCAGAGTTTGGAAGCACTTCTGAGCTTCTCTGTTTCAGTCTGTATCTGAACAGGAGTCCTTCATACAATACCTCTAACAAGTCATTGTTCAGCTTTCACTTGACTGCTTTCAATGATTGAGAATTCACTGACTCCATAATTTGGTCATCACTTTTCAAGTCTTTCATTATTATTAATCATCCAATGCTTCTAAATAGTTCCTGCATGTTCCACTTCTTACTACACTAGTGATCTTTTGTAGATGGGTCAATTTTATCTTTCAAATTATCCAGAACAGCTTTTCCCTGTCAATAGTAATGATTTAGTTCTTTTTAGTCTAGAATAGACTAATTATTCATCTGCTTAAATGTTTAAAATTAGAGCTTTGTTTTTGACCTCCAGTCAAATGTCAAGATTTTTTTGCAACTTTACCATTTTACAGTTTCCACACATCTGAAACCAAGGATACTATGTCTAATTCCTTTTGGATTATTTATTTTTTTGTCTTTGTACCTGAAGTAGCTAGCATGATGCTTGGCACATAGCAGGTACCTAGTAAAGGGCTTATTGATGGAATTACTGTTTGGGCATGATTAAACCTTAGTTGTGCTGGGCTTTTGTAATGGTAATTTAAATGGGAAGATCTTTCCCATTCATTAATAGGTTCATGTGAACTGCCTGGGTCACATGGAAATCTGAGTCACATAGAGTCTTTGGTGGGAGGAGTTTGCCGAGCAGGTAGAGCAGCAAGGGGTAGAGCAGGAAGTGAGTCAGAGAAATCAGATCTGGGAAAGAGAGAGGAGGCAACAACTAGCATGAGTGGGAGAGCTTGTCTGTGATTTGTGTAAGGGAGCTGGTTTGTGGGAAGCCTAACAGAGGGAAGGTTTAGGGATGGTATTGCCCCCTGCATTGTTATTGAGTACGATTTTTTTGTTGCTGTGATGGATTTGGCTTTCTGGTGTTTGAATAAATATTTTGGTTCTGTTTTTTTAAAAAAAAAAACCTTTTGAGTTCCAACTTCTCTTCATCCCTCCCTCCCCACACATTCCCTTTGGGAAGGCAAGCAATTCAATACAGGCCATATCTGTGTAGTTTTGCAAATGACTTCCATAATAGTCATATTATGTAAGACTAACTATATTTCCCTCCATCCTATCCTGCCCTCCCGTTTCTTCTATTCTCTCATTTGATCCTATCGTTCCCCAAGAATGCTCCCTCCTCCTACTGCCCTCCCTTCCATTGTCCCCCCCCACCCTGCTTATCCCCTTCTCCCCCACTATCCTGTATTGTAAGATAGGTTTTCATACCAAAATGAGTGTGCATTTTATTCCTTCCTTTACTTAAATGTGATGAGAGTAAGCGTCATGTTTTTTCTCTTACCTCCCCACTTTTTCCCTCCACTGAAAAGTCTTTTACTTGCCTCTTTTATGAGAGATAATTTGCCCCATTCCATTTCTCCCTTTCTTCTTCCTATATTTCCCTCTCACTTCTTAATTTCATTATTTAAAGATATGATCCCATCCTATTCAATTCACCCTGTGCTCCCTGTGTGTGTGTGTGTGTGTGTGTGTGTGTGTGCAATCCCACCAACTACCCAGACACTGAAAAAAGTTTCAAGAGTTACCAATATTGTCTTTCCCTGTAGGACTGTAAATAGTTCAACTTTAGTAAGTCCCTTATGACTTCTCTTTGCTGTTTACCTTTTCATGCTTCTCTTCATTCTTGTGTTTCAAAGTCAAATTTTCTTTTCAGTTCTGATCTTTTCATCAAGAATGCTTGAAAGTCCTCTATTTCATAGAAAGACCATTTTTTTCCCTGAAGTATTATACTCAGTTTTGCTGGGTAGGTGATTTTTGGTTTTACTCTTAGTTCCTTTGACTTCTGGAATATCATATTCCACACCCTTCGATCCCTTATTGTAGAAGCTGCTAGATCTTGTGTTATCCTGATTGTATTTCCACAATACTTGAATTGTTCCTTTTTAGCTGTTTGCAATATTTTCTCCTTGAGCAGGGAACTCTAGAATTTGGCTTAGGAGTTTCTCTTTTTGGATCTCTTTCAGGTGGTGATGGATTCCTTCAATACTTATTTTGCCCTCTGGTTCTAGAATATCAGGGCAGTTTTCCTTGATAATTTCATGAAAGATGATGTCTAGGCTCTTGCTTTGATCATGGCTTTCAGGTAGTCCCATAATTTTTAAATTGTCTCTCCTGGATCTATTTTCCAGGTCAGTTGTTTTTCCAATGAGATATTTCACATTCTCTTCCGTTTTTTCATTCTTTTGGTTTTGTTTTGTGATTTCTTGGTTTCACATAAAGTCATTAGCCTCCATCTGTTCCATTCTAATTTTGAGAGAACTATTTTCTTCAGATAGCTTTTGAACCTCCCTTTCCATTTGGCTAATTCTGCTTTTGAAAGCGTTCTTCTCCTCATTGGCATTTTGAACCTCTTTTGCCAATTGAGTTGGCCTATTTTTCCAGGTATTATTTTCTTCAGCATTTTTTTGGGTCTCCTTTAGCAAGGTATTGACCCGTTTTTCATGCTCTTCTTGCATCTCTCTCATTTCTCTTCCCAGTTTTTCCTCCACCTGTCTAACTTGATTTTCAAAATCCTTTTTGTGCTCTTCCATGGCCTGATCCCATTGGATATCCATTTTGGTTGTTTGGGATATAGAGGCCTTGACTTCTATGTCTTTCCCTGATGGTAAGCATTGTTCTTCTTCATCAGAAAGGAAAGGAGGAAATATCTGTTCACCAAGAAAGTAACCTTCTATGGTCTTATTTTTTTCGCTTTTCTGGGCATTTTTCCAGCCAGTTACTTGACTTCTGAGATTCCTCTCCACCCCTGCCTCACCAGTGCTTGGGGTCTGAGATTCAAATGCTGCTCCACAGCCTCAGGGCTTTCAGCAGGGGGAGGGGCTTCTATTCAGTGAGTGATTAAGTACTGCTGCTCAATGGGGGCAGGGCTGCCGCCCAGGCTCAGTTCCCTCAGGGCGTTTATGCGGAGACCTTCAGTAATGGCCCCAAGCTCCCCTGCCACTTCCTCCTGAGGGGGCCTGAGCCACAGAGACACCCTGCTCCCCTCTTGGCCAGTCCAGAAGGCTGTCTCACTGACCTGTAGCGCCTGTGGGTGGAGGGACCCTCGCAGCCCCCAGAGATTCTGTCCCTGAAGGTTGCTCGGATCTGCTCGTTTGGGGCCGCACAGCCAGGGCAGAGACTCCACTTGGTGGCCAGTGCCCGACAGACCTTTGGGCTTGGTTTTTCAGGGCTCTCTGGAACAGAAATCTCCTCCACTCTGCTGCTGCATGGCTTCCACTGCTCCAGAACCCGTTGGGTGTTCTTTCCATAGGTAATTTATGGGCTGTGGGTTGGGAGCTCGCATATGTGAGTCTTTCTACTCCACCATCTTGGCTCCTCCCCCATTTCCATCATTCTTATATGGAATATAGGTTGTGATTAAAAAATATTTGAATGAATTCCATTTTAAAAATGCTGGTTGAGTTGAGCAAAACAACTGTATTTTGGACCTATCAGAGTATATCAGCAAGGATCCTGGCATACACAGGAGGGAATGCTGTATAGGTTCTTAGATCTGCTTTTCTAAAAGGAAAGCAACATTTGAGGTGTCAGTAGTCACTTTAATCAAGCATTTGTATCATTCCCTTAGTTTAGGGGAAAGAAACTTCAGAGAAAATAAAGAGAAGCAAAGATCAACCAACAGAGAGGGCTTCCAACTGTCTGACCATAAACAATACATTTATCACAGAACAACAGAGAGATCCAACTGTTTTACCATACCTACATAGTTACCAGAGAGAGAAGCATCAACATCTGGGTTTTCAAAGCTGGGGGGCTCCTTTACAGTTGCCCAGAGTCTTGTCTGGCCAAATAAACACTTCCAATGAGTAAGCCCCCTGTTTGACAAGTTTAAAAGAAGAATAGAAGGGTAAGGGAAGAGGAGCGCTGTAACACTGATGAGGGGGGTAGGAAATGAGAGGACAAAAGGGGAAAATTCTCATGTAATCAGGGGAGCAAGTAGGAAAGGGAGAATGGAGCAGATGACACCTGAGCTCAGGGATATGCTGAAGCCAGCTCAAACCGGTTCTTGGGAGATGATTGTTAAATGCTTGGTGTGAGCATTTATGCTTCAAGAAAATGTCAATAATTCATAAAAAAACTTTAAGATATTCCATGGGTACTTTTTTCCCCTTCAGAAAACTAGTTACTAAACATTTACCAGCCCACCCCATTTGAGTCTCATTTTTATGTAAACTAGTTAAAAGAACAAAGAATACACAAGAGAGTATATATATATATATATATATATATATATATATATATATATATACATACATACATACACACACATATACATATGAACACACACAATTGAGTACAGAAATATATTTCACCTAATAAGTAAATAGTCTCTTTTCATTTTTTTATGTTGTTGTTTAATAATTTTGTGTCAGACTCTCATGACCCCTATTGAACTTTTCTTCAGAAAGATACTGGAGTGTTTTGTTCGTTTCACAAATGAAGAAACTGAGGCAAAAAGGGATGTGACTTATCTAGGGTCACAGAGCTAGTTAGTTTCTGAGACTAGATTTGAATTTAAAAGAGGTCCAACACACATGCTCACACACACACACGCACACACACAACATAACTTGTTCAGGCATTACCCAATTAATTGGCATCCCTTCAATTTTTAATTATTTGTACTGTCCTGGGAATAAGTTGACCATATTTCCTGTTACCTGTATTAGGTAGTGTAGGAGGCTTGATATCAGCATGATCACTAACGTTTCACTGGTGTCCTTTAATACTACCACAGATGAGGAATCTATTAAGGATTCCTCTATTGAGAAATGTGCAAAAAGAAGGAAGAGACTAGCTGAAGCCTGAACATATAATGGGCTACCAGAAATTTAGCATCCAGGGCTTGAAGTAATGGGTTGATAGGGCTTAAAATCAGACGTTACATCCAGATCGGCAGTGGCAGAAGTATCCAGAATACAGAGGGAACAGGACCATACAAGGTGTACACAATGCACCCAAGAATGCTAAAGGGAACTGGCCCAGGCACAAAATCTCTAACCAAGAATTGAAGATGAGATTGTGAATAGACAGAAGAAAACACTAGGCTCAGGAGAAAATAGCTCCACAATAACTACAAACAGAACTTCACAAAAACAAGTTGTCACTATGAAAATGAATGGAAGAATTAAAGCAAAGGCTTCAACAAAATAATGAAATTAGGATTTGGAAAGGATAAAATGAAAAGAGAATAAATAGCTTAGAGCAGATGGAAAACTTACCCAAGGGACTATATTGCTGTTCAGTCATATTTGATTCTGTGACCCCTTTTGGGGGATTTTCTTAGCAGAGATGCTAGATTGCTTTGCTATTTTCTTCTCTAGCTTATTTTAAAGATGAGGAAACTGAAGCAAACAGGGTTAAGTGATTTGCCCAGGGTCACACAGCTAGTAAGTGTTTGAGGTCAGATTTGAACTCAGGTCTTTCTGCCTTCAGGCCTGGCAATCTATTCACTGTAGCTGTCCTTAGGGGACCATTCTACTTGAAAGTAGAATGGAACTCAATAATTCATAAGATGATTAGAAAAATTAGAACAAAGTCAAAAGATTGAACAAGATAGAAGAAAATGTAAGACATCTACTATCAAAATCCACCTGGAAAATAGGTTAAGAAAAATAGTTTAAGAATTAAATTCCCTGCAAACTATGACTACACAAAAATCTAGAAACCTTATTTCAAGAAAATTGCTCAGATCTTTGAGAACAAGAGTTCAAAGAGAAAATAGAAAGAATTCAGATTAAATCCCAAAAGAAAGAACAAGATGGAAACACTCAGGAATGTAATAGTCAAAATCCAGAACTACTAAGTTAAAGAAAAAAATGTGTGCTGCTTTAATGGAGTGGAATTTCTATACATATTACTAGTTTTTTTTTTTTTGTAAATTTGATTGGATGGGAAATATTTATTGAAAAATTGTGTTAAGCTCACAGAATTTAAAGCATATATCATCTGTATTTTTAAAAATTGTATTGTTATTGCCATTACACATGTTCTGTGTAATAACATAAAATAAAATATATAATAAAAAATATTGTAAGACTCTAAAAAGAAAGAGTTCAAGTACCAAGGAACTCCAGTCAAGATCTTACAAGACTTGGTAAGAACCAACATAAGGAAGAGAAAATCTTGGTATATGATATTCTAAAGGGCAAAATACTTGCAACATGGATATAACCAAGGATAATACTTTACCATGATGAATATAATACTTCATGAGGGAAAAACGTGCTCAAAATAGAACAGAGGACATTCAAATGTAGCTGATGAAAAATCAGAATTGAGCAGAAACTTTGATATGCAAACATAAGAGGAAAGAGAAACCTAGAAAGGCAAATGTATCTGAGAGATTTGGAGGGGCTTGATAATAATGAAGAATTCACATTCTAATAGGGAGAGAAGATAAAAACATTCTTTCAGAATCCTAACACATTTGAGAGTCACAAAGAGAGCGAGGCAAGCACAGAGAATTGAAATATTTTGTTCTGTTTTGTAACTCTTAAGAGAAGGGAAAAAAGTAAGGCAAAAGGAAAGCATTAGGAAAAAATTAGGAAGACAGGAGAAACTTAGTATTTTATACACATGGGGTCAATGAGAGGAAGAGTATAGAAATGGGAAGGAAAGAGTAGGGGAAGTAGGTATCTATTCTTAAGTCTTATCCAAACTGGGTAAAGAAGAATAAACATTTCTCTTACCTCTCCCATCCCCGTTCCTCATGCATATACAGTTTAGTGTTGAAATATGATGAAAGTGTTAGTCTGCTTAGAAATTGAAACTATTTATTGACAAATGCCAATTTAGCAGAGCCTCTTAAGTATGTAGGTCATATAGGAATGAATATTGATCTAGAAAAATATAAAAGCGCTCCTTAAGTGGCCACATCCTAAGAACACATCTAAGATTTAAGAATTCTTTTGTGCCTTGGAGATTATTATCATAAATCAGTGGAAACAGTGAGTGTAACCCACCTATCCAAGTGAGCTGAAAGTGACAAGGAGAGAGACTGAGTGATAGTTGGTTGAGGTAGTAATAGAGTTAAGCAAATATTTCCTTAAGAGGGGGAAAATTTCATTCATGTACACCCTGCATGTCCCTCCCTACATACCTTAATAGGAGCAGAATGAATGTTTGTTGAATGGATAGGCAAAGCCAGGACTTAGGTCTTATGATAGGAAAACCAGCAGAAGATTCACTGCTTGTATCCTCCCACTGCTCATTCCACCCTCCAATCTCCCATTCAAGATTTATCAGGGCACTCTGAGACAGAGAGGTCTAAATGCTTGTCTAAAACATAAAAAAGGAAAGTAGAACTCAATCAGATGGTAAGCTAGCTGCACAGGTGACATGGAGTGGTGAACATCCACTCCTGAAAGATCCAAAGCTGAAGAGGCAGAGCTTCTCCACGTTGATGGTGGAGCTAAAATAAGATGAAGCCTTACCCAGTGACAACTGAGCAGTCAATGATGGAGCTACTTCAGAGCTGTTCTAGCAACAACTCAAAGCTGTGTTCTCTCCAGTTTCTTCATCTCCCTCTCCTGTTCCATTTTTCCTTCGTGAGATTTATGAGGTTGATTTAATTGAAGGAGTTTCTTGTTATGTTTTGTTAGTATAATTTATTTAAATACTTCAATATTTGATTGTGATTTGCCCTGTCTGTGGGTTGTCTTTTCTATATGGTTAGGGGAAGGGCTTACGTTGACAATATGCTTCCTTTCCTTCAAATTGAACCCCAGCACAGTATGTTTCCCCATTGCAAATGAATTAATATTATAAGGGAAGGGAGATGTGGAAAAAGAAAGATTAAAAATGCTGGAGAGGAGAGACAGTTAAGAAAACAAATTTCCAAAAGCAAGGAAGGGGGTAAGGACACAAGTTTGCTTCTTCTATTACTGAGAAGAGGACTGAGAAGATAAATGTAGAAATAGGGCTGCTGGGGGTGAAAGATTCAGTTAAATGATAGAATTTATGTACAGTAGAAGTTAAATCTTCTTAGCTGAGAGTGAAATAGAAAGTGAGCATAAGGAGATGGGGATAAAACTGGGGGCTTGAGTAGAGAGGAGAAGCTCTAGAACAGCCACTGAACAGCTAGGGAGTCAATGAAAGGTAGATAATTGGGTTGCCAAGGAATGGTGAGGACCAGATTGAAGTTGAACAACATGAATTTGTAGTGGATGGGGTCTGTTTCTGTTTCTCAATCCTACGAAGGTATTAGCAATGCATCATCCTGAGTGTAGAAAGGAAAAGAGCTTCCACTTTATAGTCTCCCCTCCGTACTGGTGCTTGATTGGGAAAATAGTGGCTTTTGATGCTTTGCTAGAGTGTAGGCAACCAAATAATGTTGAGTAGGACTGGGCAAGTTTCTAAAATACAGAGCATTTTTCTAGGGAATGGGAATACGTAGCTACCGCACTCCAGTCCTCTACAATATTTCCTTTCAGGCCTGTGAAATATATCAGACCCCATCCATAAATGTAGTATCTCCGCATGCATGTATGCTGTCTCTATACAGAGTGACAGAACTGAGCCAATTGCATATGAAAAAAATCTACTGAAAATGGTGATCAACTGTTCCCCTTTTCCCTTAAGGGCAAAACAAGAAAAACCAGGCTTAAGCTGCAGCCTAAAGGAGTGAATAACAGACTTTAGGAAAATGTTCCTCAGAGCAGGGATAATGTGGCAGATTGGAAAATCATCCTTCTCAAAAAAGTCTTTACAATTAGACTAAATTCTTTTCTGTCTGGGATAGTTCAGATGTGTTCCTAACTAAAGACAAGTAGATGGGGTAAGTGATTTCCTGACATCCTTTCCAGACTGTGAAAACAATGCATACCGAGAGTAAAAAGAATGTTTAGAGACTAATGCTATCATTTATAACTCTCCAAAAATTCAACATTTGGATTTTTAAAAGAAAAATGACTGAACTAAATGTTTTTAAGATGATGGTGTAAGCAAAGAAGTAACCAAGCACAAAATGTAAGTCTCTTCTTAATTAAAAGGGTTAATCCCCCAATAAACATAGGGTTTCTCCAAATAAACAAATAAAACCCCTAAGGCAATTGTCTAGTAAACAAGGGATCTCATAGACAAATCGTTCAAAGTTGTCTGACTATGATCTGATGCAATGAGTATTTGTGTTTTTCATGTTTTTTTTTAATAAAAAGCTTTTTCTTCACATTTTCTTTTGCTACCTAATTTCATGCATCAGAGGTCAAAAGACAAAAGGTCAGACCTTGTTTAAGCTAACTCCTTGCCATGAGTAAAATCTAGGGAAACGTTTTTTTCACACAGCCTGTAAGTATTTTTACATTAGCTATAACTTTAAAATTTTTCTCTTTACCCACCAAAATGGCAATAAATCATCCCCACCCCTCAATTTCTTCAAGTGTATTTTCATGCTTGGGTTTATCTTAGGTTCCAATGCTATTAAATGGCAAGAGAGTTTTACTTAACCTTGTACACAGGTAGTAAGTGACATTTACCTATGTACAGGTAAGCTTTACTTACATACACATACATAATTTTAAAAATATTTTGAACACCTGAGTACATACTTTATGGTTTTCTTGGGAATTTGTAAAGACTTATGAAAACATACCCAATTTCTCTATCATTGTAACATTTTGCTTAATGAGTAATTATTTTTAAATACAACTTTTTTTTTAGGTTCTCAAAAGACCATTGGCCAACTATTAGGATTTCTTTTTAGTGTTTTCTTTTGCTGCTGGTGAATTTCCAATTAGAAAAAAAGGGAATTATGCTATTGCTTTTCATTAGAAATATTTGACATTTTAAAAAAGTCTTTTTAACATATTATTTTTCTGTATGCATGGCCTTCATATAACAACTTAAAGTTCTTACAGAGGGATAGTTTTATGGATGGGATTGTATTTTATAAAATTGTATATATCAATAGGGCCTTAGTCCCTTAATGGGGCATAGAGGAACAAAAAAGTAATGAAAAGGCAATTTTAAAGTGCTATTTTTCTCTTGGAACTCTGTTGCATTTCAAGAAATTACTAGGAATTTAGTTTGGTGTCTCACAGACCTTTAGAATACAAGGAAATTTTTAAAAAATTACCTCTCTTTTAAATGGCCAGTAAGTTGAAAAAAAATTGGCTAGTGATAAGTGCAAAGTACTAAAAGTAGTTGCTTAGTAGCCGATTTTAAGAACCATAAAAAAAAAAAAACTCAGCTATTTAAACAAATGTAACCTGATCCAATGTAGCTCTATTCTCTCTCCACCTGACTTTGTCTTCAAAGGAAAAAATAAAACAAAATAAGACAAAAAGAGTAGCTTAGGGTTGAAGTGAATATTTAAACAAAATTTGGCATTTTACTGATTTGTAATCTAAGCTTCTTGGATGGGAGCTTATGTTTGCTGTGATGCATACTCATTGAGAGATGTATATATCACACTTAATAGAAATATATAATCAAAGATTCTCAGGAAAGAACTGAAGATATGGCCTAATTAATTAAGTGCATCACTTTACTTTGCTATAGTGTCATTTTGACCTGTGTTTAAAACCATATGAATTATTTTGCCCAACTACTAACTTGGATTTTCAAATCCCTTGGGAATTTATTCATTTTTATGTTTTAGAAGTTTGTAGAAGCAAATTATCTTCAATTGTATTATGTTGAAACAAACTAATGTGGTAGGTTCACATTCTAAAGTACACATAATACAGAGAAAGAAAAAAATTGTCACTTATAAGTATTACTGGAAATAGAATAGATCCAACAAAACTTTCTAATGTGAAAGTTATAGAATAATTAAGTTAAAATTAAATACAACAAGAATTTGTGAGTCCTTATTTTACAATTAAACTAAGGTTTGTAGAAGCTTTTAAAAATAATTGTTTTCTCATAAATTATCATAGCTTTTAGAAAATTTTAACTATCATCAAAAGCACTTTTTTTTTTCAAAACTGAAAATTACACATTTAACTTCACAGGGATACATGTTCTATAAAAACACCAAGGAGAGGCACACAAACAGATCTATTCCTGCCCTTATATGAAAATATAGCTTCTCTATCTATAAATGTAAGTCAGAATCAAAGGTTAGCAACTACTTACTGGATTTGAATTGAAATTAATCAGCTCAAACAAACCAGATTTTTGGTCACTTGAACATTTTCTCTACAATATCTTGTTATAGCCCTCCAAAGAAATAAAGAAAAACTAGGTTTTGTCACATGGGTCGCCATAATGCAATATTGTGGGTGTTTTAATCTTATTTTTAACATTTCTCCACGAGTTACAAGCACGTGCTGCGATTTTTAGAAGTCTTTGCTTTCAACCATTTAAAACACTTAGAATAAAAGATGTAGGCATGTCTTTGGCATGTATTATTTGCTGGGACACTGCGTTTAAGCGTCACTCCCTTTCCACTTGCCACGGGTACGAGTTCTTCTTTCTATTAGAGGCCCGTAAATGTGATTTGGAGAAAAATGACAAAATGTTTATTTTCATACAGTGCTGTACCTCCCCGGCCTAGGGAATCCTCTCTATTCGAAAGTGTTGATTAGGGACTGTGCCTTCCTGGAGCGCGAGGTCACATCAAGCTTAGCAGTCAGCCAGGGAGATGCGGGGGGTAGGTTTTCCGATTGGCCGATTGATTGATTGATTGGCAGAGCTAAATCACTGGTAAATTGGCCCCCGGCAGCGTGCGATTATTTAGGGCAAAGTGGCTATGCCTTTGAATCAGCTCTCCGAAAGTAGCCCTTCCAACTCAACGTCCTAAACTCGCTATTCCCAGGCCTCTGTGCCGAAACTGGCGGTCAAAGCCGGGAGGCCAATCTGTCCCTGACTTTTGAGTACAGAAGCCCTATTAACCCTAGGCTTAGGTTCCGAATCCCGCCCTCTTCTGAGGCTACGTCTTGGGATCTGGGTAGGAATAGATAAAGTGACCACTGGATATTGCCTTTTCCCTGGCCTACTGCAGCTCTCCGACGAATTAGACCACTCTCCTGCATCCTGGCTGGGGTAATTTTTGGTGGCGAAACCTGGGCCTGGATCAAGGAGGCTGAAGGCCGCTGTTAATAGCTCCAGACCCCAACTGCCTAGCGCTTGCTGGGCTGAAGTGCTAAGAGATCTAAGGCTTCACTCCCTATATCAGGACCATGGCTTGCTTCAGGGCCCACTCTCAGAGAAGTTATCACAGTCCTCTTCAATGAGGAGGAAGAGGGCCTTACAAAGCGATTTTCCGTAAGAAGATGCTACTCATTGCCGAGGCACCTTCCATTCTACCTGCTTGGCTCCAGGAATCTGGGGGTGGGACGGGAGGCAGAGAGATTGGGGTAGTGAGGAAGGTCATTATCACCTCCATTCCGACACTCTCACCTCCTCCCAGTTTTCATCTCGCCCCCCCCCCCCCCGCGCCATTCCCCAACCCCCTTTCCCCACAGGCCTCTTCTCTCAAACCCAAATAGACAGTTTAGCTAGCAAATATGCTCTTTTGGGTGTGTGTGTGTGTGTGTGTGTGTGTGTGTGTGTGTGTGTGTGTGTGTGTTTGCGGTGGATGGGGGTGGGGAAGAAGGGAAGGGAGTGGAAGGCGAACCCTGCAAGGTTCCTTCACTCGATAGAAGGAAAAGCCATCTTCAATGTTAGGATCTGCAGGGCCAGCAGTTCACAGAATCACAGGCTAGGGAAGGGACCTTAGGGATCGTTTAGTCCAACCCCCTTATTTTACATAGGAGGACCCTGAGACCCTAAGAGCGATGAAACTTGCTCAGGGTTGCACTGGTAGCAAAATGGACCCAGAAGGTAGCGGTTGCAGTTGCACCTCGGTCAGCGCAGGCCTCGGACAGCTCCTGTCCTTGGTTTCAACTTTCTGGCTACCAAAGCGGCAGCGACAGGGACTAGTGGGACTGGGAAACTACGAAAAGAGGCGAAAGGGGAATCCTCTGCTTGTTCATTAGGCCAAGTCCTCGGCAGGACTCCAGCTCAGGTCTGGAGACCGGGGTTACCTTGAGGCCAAGAGGACAGCCGAGCAAACCGGCACGTTTGGGGGCGTGCCTGTCCTCGCAGCTAGAGGTGCAGGAGGGAGGGTTCTGTCTGTGGGAGGAAGGGGGGGAGAGGACAAGAAGGAGGGGGGTTCCCCTTTTTTTCTTCCGGCTGAAACTTCAAAGTGCGGCCACCCTCCTCCGCAGTGATCCGAGCCCGGCTAGAAGCATTTCTGAAGATGTCTGCATTCCTTCCCTTCCTGCTTTTGATTTCCTTTTGTTCCGGGGGCACTGTAGAACTGAATGAACCTCACCGAGGAGCTTTTCTTTCCCTTCTGTTGAAGCTTTTTAACTGGGAGGTCCCCTTTCCTGGCCTCCACCTCTGGCCCCCCTCTTCTCTTTCCCCACCTGTCCTGGCTACTGCCTCAATGTGTCTGCAGAGTCTTGGTGTGCCCCTTAGAGCACACGTTGCCGCAGCAGGGGGGAGAGAGGGAGGGAGTGTGGGAGGGGGTGGGCAGCCCCAGGGACCCTTGCCACACGTCCGGCTCCTCCTGGCTCCCCAGCGAGTCCAGACCCTCCGCTTCCTTTCGTACAGCTTTTCCTCCTGCTGGGCCCTCGCACGGGTCCACTTTGGGCTTCCAGGCAATTGACAAGAAGCAGTGTCCAGATCCCAAAGTGCGCGTGTCTGCTACTGGCTGTGTGTAAGGAGGGAGAATGATTGGGAAGAGGGGGGAGGACGAGAGGGAGCTGATTTACCACCTCTCTGGGAAGACAGTGGCCATTACGCCCTGGATTGGAAGAAGTTGTGCTGAATTCTGCTAGGTTTCAATCCAAAGGCAGAAGATGACCAGAATACCGCAAGCTGGTTTGCAGCTGTCTGCTTAAATGCGTATATAAGTTCGCCTAGACTTCTGTTTCTCACCTTTAGGAATTTTTTGAGTGGGAGGGCAAGGGAAGGTAGAAGAGGGGGAGGAGGCCACAGCTTTTCTGAAATGTCAACAGTTTTCTTCCCCAGACTCAAAGGTATTAAAGCTAAAGGGAGGTTTTTAGAGTCAGCAGCAATCCAAACCAGGCCCTTGTTGCGACCGAGAATATTGGTGGTCCGGAATGCATAGAAACTGAACGGAAACGGGAATTTGGGAGTAGGTGCTGGAGACTGCGGTAGAGTTTTTAATTCGGACCGACTATGTTTTAAGTTGTTCGAATCCATCTGACTTAAAAATACTCCAGTCAAGTTGAGATTAAGAAACCGGAAATATAAAATGCATACACATACACGAATGAATTTATTTTTAAAAGAAACATATTCCAAAGAGAAATGTTTTTATTCTCTCTCACTTAGGGTGGGTGAGTGGGATTTAAGGGGAATTAAACTTCAGCGGAAAATGAAGGATCGTATTTTTAGGAGAATTCATACCTGAAAAAATATATTCAACACATTTTCCACTTCTCTAGGGGCAAAAACACTACCAATCCCCCAAATATATACGGTCAAACCCTGGTGTCTCTCAGACTACGGCTTTTATTTTGTTTCTTTTTCACTAGCTGAACACCCCCTCCCGTCCGCCCCCCCCTCCACTTGTCAGTGCGCCACTCCACCCCTTCCTGCTTCTGCCAGTCAAACAAATACTTAATTTCAATGAACACATTCGTAGTCTACGCGGGATGGAGAAGAGATAACTGTGAAAACAACCAGTGAGACGGTTGTGGGTTGCCCCCTCCCCAATCAGTGAAATAGGCAACAACTGAACAAAGATAAATTTGCAATAAGAACGCAACGCACTATTTTGTTCGTATATCCCAGACTCGGGGTTTCAATATTATACATCCTTTTGCATTGTGGGAAAAGGGACCGATAAACGGCAAGCCTGAAATTCGTATAAGCTAGCTATCCTGGAATAGGAGAGGAATCGTGGGCGAAGGACACGTCCACTACTGTTAGCGGGAAAACAGCAAGAAGTATATCGCTGCAGTACTGCACAGATTTATGCCTCTAAGGGAAGTCCTAATTTAGGTCGTATTCGCACTGCTCACATTAACTGCTGTAAGCATCGAAGGAGGAGGGTACCCTTCTACCACCCAAGAGTAAACGATTCCTCACTGCATTATTTGGAAATCGATTATCTTTTCTTGTTACAAATCCAATATTTTTGATTTTAGCCATTGGTAGCAGTGAGTCCCTCTCCTGAACACTTCCGGGATAATGATGAAGTTAGATGCAGGTTGTTAACCACAGCTGCACCAAAGTAGATGCCCTTACCAAAACCAGAAACAACAAAAAAGGACCCTTCCTCCCCACAAAAGGACAGCAATCATACAACCTGATAAAGTAACAAAAAAAAAAATTGAAAACGACATGTTGAAATGTAATTTTTTAAAAAAGACTTTTACTCCTTCTGAGTGGTAATTTCTCCCATCTTCCCCACCTCCCATTCAGTTCTGGGTTAAGTAGGGATTCTCCGAAATCTATCTCTGAGAACTGGGCAAAATGGAAAGTTTTCACCTTGCAAGATTTATTTTCTATACCATCGCATTCTAAGGGAAGGAAACTCTTTGGTAGAATTGAATCGAGGAAGAAGAAGGGCACTCCTCTTAAGATTGCTGAAAGAGAGTAAAACGTTTTTACATTTTGCATTAGTATATAAAGAAAGAAAGAAAAAGGTTTTAGTAGAGGGAAGGAAGTGAGAAACCCAACCAAACCAAAAAAAAAAAAAAAATTCTCAGCGAAATACTACCTGGTAGCCTAGTGAGCTTCTAATTATAAACAAGCCATTTTTACAATTGTTTAAATTCTGTAAAGTATGAAAATTATTACTGAAGTATGTAAATGTTACTTGACATGGTTATTTAAAAAAACATTTAAAATCACATGTCAAAGTATTGCTTCACCTGCAATTAAAATAAACTGTGTTTCCTCCCTTTTCCCCTAAATTTATACCCTACGGAGACTGGTCAGGTTACTTCTTTGAACATTAACTAATTCTGAGCACTCTTACCACAGAAATGACTGTTGTGAAGAGTGAAGGGATTTTTTTTTTTCAGACTTTTCCTTCATTTGCACAATCCATGTTGGGAGGTAGTTTCCACTTAAATGGATATATTTATATAGAGGAGAGGGTCAAGAACTCCAAAGGGTGGCTTGTTGCACCATATTTGGGGTCAAAATGAACAGAGACAAAACGTTTCTGCATGGTATGGATCCTAATCTCCAAGATGCACAATTTGCACAATCTGTATTTAATTTTTTTAAAAAAAATTCACACACTACAAAAAATTCCTTGGCAAAACATATTTTGCTGCCAAAACAAGCTTTTTGTGTTGGAAGCATATTTCACATGTCACAGAGAAAGAAGGGGTAGGGAGAGAAATAAAAGCTTTTTTGTTTGGGAGAATGGTCACAGTAAATATTTAGGCTGAAATGATAAAAAAAATTAGGTCATTTTATTAAGGTGAATTCAGAAGTTACACAGCTTTTCATGCAGGTGCATTTTTATTATTGTTTTCAACCATATCACAATGAAACTTTGGTGTCTGAAGAGTGTAGTAAAAGGGTAGCATATTTATTGCTCATTTTTAGGTCTCTTTTTATGTCTTAACTCTAAGGACAGGTATTTAGTTTAGGTCACTGTTCTAAGACATCCCTTTGCTCTGTATAAGTGGGGAAATATTTTGCATAAATGTATCATTTGCTATTGGATCAACACCAGTTTTTACTTATTTTTATGCACTAAATTTGCTAAAGGAAGAGAGTTTTCACTTTTCTCAGACTGTATTCAGTGAAGCAGCAACCTATTTTGAACTCAAGAAAAATAAGGGTCTAGATTAAGAAACTATTTTGATACCAAGTTCAACTGTAATGGCAAGGCAGGGATAGTTTATTTGACTTGAAGAACAAGTACATTTTAGACAGGCAATAATATTTTAAAATTAATGAGATTTACTAAAAGAATTAAAGGAAGATATTTTTAAACAGTTGCTTTGAAGTTGATATTTGATTTTTCTCTTAAAGCAAGCCTTAGTCCTTAGTTGTAAAACTTGTGTAGGTTACCTATTATGTGTACATATATATATATATGCATACTTATACATTCATATGCATATACAGGTACAAATAAATACGATTAAGATCTAGTAATAAGGAACTACATAAAATGGTATTAATTTGAATATAATAATTTGACCTCTATATTCCCAAAACCACCCTGAAGGGGTCTTTATAAAATAAAGTGGGGAGGATCAGATAGAGAGGGTACCATGAACATTTTTCTAGGGGGAGGGGAGATTTTTATTTTATCTACAGTATGTAATTTTGGGGGGAGAGGAGGGAGCTTTTCGATTTGTCCAGTAGCATTATGTGGGCCCTAAGGAAGCTATTCACAAAGGGGCTGTACGCTATCTTAGAGGTTTGTTTGTTCTTAAAATTAATTTAGGGTAATATAAATCCTCAGCTCCATTTTTAATATCTTTTACTTTCCCTCTTTAAAAAGGCATTTATTATTATTTTATTTTTTAAAAAATGCTCACCACAGCAGGTTATATGCTTTCTACTCATTCACGATCGTTTTTGAAAAACTGTTGTCCTGCTAAGGTAAAAATCTGGACCACAATTGAGTTGCAGTTAAAACCTCTCTCGTTTTAAACAACGATGCATGGCATCATGGGATAATAAAAAGACATAGAGTCCCAGGAAGGTTAAGACCCTCTATTCGACCTCCTTCGCTTCCATTGACTTTACACACACACACACACACACACACACACACACACACACACACACACACACGCACACACACACGCGCGCGCGCGCACACACACACACACATTGTGGAAAAGTAGGAAATAACAATCCCCAGAACAGTCTACTGGATGAAAATGATGCTCAGCTATGTTTCTCTCAGCTCGCCTTTTCTGTTGATTGTAGGAGTCGGTTATGTTGAAAAGTTTATTAATCCTTCCCTCTCCTAACCCCCCACCCACGCTTTGCAACGGTCTCCCTCCACCCCCAATCTATAAAAGCTCTTTAGATGTGTGGTGGTGGTGGTGGGATTGTTTGTTTTTCAATATAGTAAAGTCATCTTTCTTTGGCTTCCCAAACAGTGCTCTGTAAACATCTAAAGTCATACTTTCAGGCAGTTGGATGCAAACAAACTTTGATTCTTGCTAGAAACGATGTCAGAGTTTCTTGGGTTTTGGATGCGTCTGGGGACATCTTGTGATGTTTTAGAGAACAGGACATGATCTCACATGGCGAGAAGCTCTTTAGTTCCTTAATCATTTCACGGTTCCTTCGGAGGCTTTTTTTTCCACCTAAAACGTTTAGTTTCAGCTCAGTGATCAGCTGCAAAAGCTCGACGGGGAGCGGAAGAGTTGAATTATTCCGACCTGCAAGCAGCCCCTTACAAAAAAAAAAAACCCTAAAAAAAGTGGAAACTTTTTTTCCCTGTCCATTCCACCAAGTCCTGAAAAATCAGAATGGAATTAGAGAAAAACTACCCGACTTCCAGGACCGGTAGAACAGGTAGGACTGAGTTTCTTTTTTACAGGGAGTTATAATACATAATTATGAAACAGGTTTAACTATACATGCATAATATTCATTAAATATCCTTACAGATCTCTCGATTTATAGTTGTTTTTGAATGTATATTTAGATATGTGAATATATGTAGACTTTTTGTGTTTAGGTGCATTATATACATGTATCTATATTATATTTATGCTATAAGACACATAGAAAGACAAGAAATCTACATATACACATATGTATGTATATACATTTGGTGTGTAGATGTACTCATACTAAAAATATACATACATATCTTGTGATTTGTGAGTATTTAATATAGACATGTCTATGCATGAAAATCTATAGAATATAGATGCATGCATGTAAAAATAGATGTATTGATTTTTATTATGTATATTCATCTTATGCCCATGAAATAATATAGTGTATCTGCATTCTGTTTACTAAAATGTGTATATGTGAGTGTTCATATTGTCTGTACATATTTTATAGATTAAATATGTGAATAATTCTATAACATATCTATATATGCACTCTAAAAAAATGTGTAGAGGCAAACTTACATAACTAGAATCTAAAAGTTAAGGAGAGAGCTAAATTCTAACCTCAGCTAAATGATAGAGATGGCTTTGGTGGAATTTTTATTCGTCTGTTTTTTGGGGGATGGTAGCTCCTAGGAATAACCAAATGTTGACTCAAAAAGCCAGGTGCTTTCATTTTATCGAGATATTTGGATTGAATTGATCACTGTTTGCCTGGGATGTATCTTTTGGATCTCCAAGGGATTAGCTAGAGCAACTATTTTCAAAGGGAAAGTCAACATACAGGACCTGGGGTTGCCTTCAATGCTAGGCAGACTCCTCGACTCAAATTGTGACTGCCAGACACTTGTGAGCTCACTGTGTGCAGAAGTAGAGTTGGGTTTTCCTGAGGAAGTGAGGAGAGAAAAGGTATCAACTATCGATTTGGGTCTCTGTGCAACACTGGAGCCTTGAGGATAAGCCATATGCCAGTAGAGATCGGCCTCAGCAGTACCCTTGGCAACAGTAATGGAGATGAGGACTAGAATTGGAGGGGGGGGGTTTGAGGGGTGGAGGAAGAGGGGGAGGGGAACAGATGTAGGAAGGGAAGGAGACACAGGAGAGAAGAAGAAGAAGAAGAAGAAGAAGAAGAAGAAGAAGAAGAAGAAGAAGAAGAAGAAGAAGAAGAAGAAGAAGAAGAAGAAGAAGAAGAAAAGGGGAGAGGAAGGGAGGGAGGAAGAGTGGTGTTGGTGAGAGTCCCTGAAAACCTTTAAGAGAAAACACTAGCTTTAATATGATTCTGGATCCTCTGATCCAAGAGGAGAGAGAAAGGAGGGATCAGAGAGGAAGAGGCGGGGAGAAGAGAGGGAGGAGGAGGAAGAGGAAGAAGAGAAGAGAAGAAGAAAGGAGAGGAGAGGAGAAAAGGCAGCATCTGCAGTCTTGTCTCTGTATGGTTCTACACGTTTTCAGAACAGGGAAAACTGCAGGTCTATGATTTCGTGCCAGACGTACAATATCTACAAAAGTCACTTTTGCAGCCTGCTGTCTATGTTCTAAGGTGGAGAGGGGAGGACATGCCGTGGTTGGGGAGGGGACCGAGAGACGAGAGAAGGGTAGATTCGCTGCAGATTGAGGACTGTCCCTATCCTTGGCCCCTTCTTATCCCACTAGTTCCTAGCATCCCACTCTCACCTCTCACCCAGTCACCTCCCAGTGTCCTTTACCCTGGCATCGCTCTCTCAGTTACTCCCAAACCCAAACTGCAGTTCTGCGGCTAGGAAAAAAGATTTCGGCTTTTAGGATTCCAGATTCAGAAGGGAAAAAGCAGGGCCGGGGACTGAGAAGGAGTTTGTGGCACGAGGAGAGTGGGCATGTATTTTTAACTGTACAAAAGGGTATAGGAAGCAGGGCAGGAGGCTCATAGTGGTGGATCCTGGTGGAGGAGTTGGGGCGGCAGATAGAGCCACTGGAGTGCCTGGCATCCGTGTCTGTTGGAGTACTCTTGTACTGACAAGCTGTCTATAAATAATGTAATTTCAAGGAGATCGATGAGCTCTTTTATTAGTTAAATCGCCTGAATAATCGTTTAATCGATAAAGCATTTCATTCCTCTTTGCTGCAGGCATTGGAATGGGGTTGGTTGAAGGAGAAGGAAGGGAGGGGGTACTAGAAGGGAAAGGAGGGCAACTTTGAGCTTAGGTTGGACCTATTTCAGAAACCCATAACCCTCTTTCTTCCATTCCTCTGTCTCCCAGTCTCTCCTTCCCTCCCCCCTCTACTTCCTGTTTCTGGGCTGCTCAGGCAGACTTATTTCTAGTGATAAACCCCTGCCCAACTTTCCTAGCTCATTCCAACTGAAGAATCTGCACCATTTCCCCCTATACCCACCCCACCTTGTCATCCCTTTCTTAAGTGTGTATGTTTAGTTGGGGATGGGTGGATGTTGCTTTGTATTCTCCAGCTTTTACCACCCTTGAGCCTCTAGTTGATAAAGGCAACCTGTAAGGATGGATGCTAAACTGGACCCTATGTGAATTAGTGGAGAGAAATTTGTTTGAGAATAGGGGAGGGAATGAGAAAGAAGCAAAATGCTGGTTGAGACTTGACCCCTTCTAGGTCAGATTTGTTGGGGCATGAAGAAAAGAGAAAAGGTGTGGGGGGTTGAAGAATGGAGGGTCCTCTGGATTTGAGTCCAACTGTATGAGAAAGGTAGTAAGGTCATTGTGTGGCCTGTGATGGGAGGAGGCCACAAACCTGAAAGGGAAAGGAAGGGAAAATTGGAGAATAGGTGTAGAAGGCATCAATTAGAAAGTATGTAAGTGTAACGATCTCAGTTTGTCTGTTCTTCTATCACTCCATGGTTCTCATACTTCACTTCTGGTAGGTTGGGCCTTACTGGAAGTTTGAGAGGTTTAGATTCCTAGTTCAAGCAAAATGACACATTTTAAGGATTTGGGTTGGAATGAAAGTTGGAGTTTTTCTTGGAGCCATTTTCTCTTAGTTAATAAATAATGCTTCCAGTCTGTAACCTAGTTGTCAAACCTCTCCCACCAGCACCCCAACCAAAACTGTTTGAGTCATGAATTAGGAATGGGGTATTTATATGCTTCAACCCACTTACAATGGAGCAAATTCCGTTTCAGGTGCTGAAGTTGGTGTTAAATGGATTAGGTCAAATTTAGAGAAATGGTTAAGGGCTGCCACATAGCTCCTTCTTTTTCCTGGTCTCTTAGATCCAGAATCACAAAAAACAAGTCAATACCAATGCTTTACCTCTGTCCCTAATCTTTCTCAAGGCCCTTACTTCTTTCTCTTTTCTGTCCTTTTGGGGGCATTCCTTGCCATCATGTACACAATTCTTTTCAACCTTCCCCTGATTTAGTGATTTGGGCAGAGCATTTGTCCTTAGCATCCACAGGGTGAGTTGAGTTGGGAGAACTATCAATGAGGGACCTCAACTGGGATGATATGAGGTTGGGTTGGCAGGTACCTGGAAAGGTTAGGGTTGGTATTGGTGTCACACCTTTCATTGGTGGAATCAAGTCCTCTTGTCTGAAACACTTTTTGCCTTAAAAAAACCCAGGCCAAAGTAGGAGTCTGGGCTTCCTCCTTTGTCTTCCATATAATCTCAAAAATTAGCATCCTCTCCCACTTTAAACCCAGAAAAATGATCACTTTGACCAATTATATATATCCCAGAAATGCCTAAAATCTTATAGGCTTTCAAATTCTCTTTGGTTGGAGGGGTGGCATGAGAAGGAAGCAAAAGAATTAGAGAATCGAATTAGAGTTAGCAATTTCCTAACTCTCTCTGGCAAGGGGAATCAGCCAGAAGGAAGAAATGGAAGAAGTAGAGGAAGACAGCTTGGGGAGAGGAAAGGGGAGGGGAGGTTTAGCTAGTCTCTTTTGAGTCTCGCTCAGGGGTAACGTGGTACTGATGGACACCCTGGTCTCCTGGTGCCTGACAGGTCACTGAATCTAAGCAGTCTGTTAAGGGAGGTGCTTTTCCTCTCTGTGACCCGTGAAATAATCTATAGAATTGTTTACTTTCAGATCAAATCTCGCTGTCAAACACTTTCTGGTCGGACACACGTGGGGACCACACTTCCACTCTCAGCTTCTGCCATCCTGGGTGGGTTTACATAATCACTCATCAGGACTCCTAGACTCTATATCGTTTCTAGGGAGTAAAAGGAGGAGGGAGGCTGGAGGGTGACCACGGAGTCCTATAATGCTCCCTGCATTATTTATCCTATATAGCTTTAAGGGGAAGAACAGACCAGTTGTTGCCATTTCATCCAAAGCTAGACCTGAACCACTATTGTGAATATAGCAAACTGCGGAGCGTTCCAAATAATCGCTAAAGCAGATCTCTGAGGCTCATTGTTCTTTAGCAAACACAGAGGACACACTCTGATCCAATAATTTCCCAGGAACCCAATGACTAGCCATCACTTTTTAGTCCCGGAGTTCGGTGGCCTGGGGGCGTGGGGGTGGATAGAGGGAAAAAGAGGATAAGGAAGATTGGCAAATTGGAGGTTACCACGTGCATCTCCGCTTCTGCTTTAGGTTGGAGTTCTGAGAGAGATGGTAAATAAGAGCACACGTCTTTCCACATTGTTTTTTTTTTTTTTTTTTTTAAAGAAAACACACACACACACACACATACACACACACACACGCACACACACGAAGAAACAAACTACCTCAGAGTACAATAGAATTTCTGCTTGGAGAAGTTAGCGGTTTTTTAAGCTTTTTTCCAGACAACTTTTGGTGGTGTTACTTTGATGAAGGAAGAAAAGCAGGTAAACTAGACAAGTCCAAAATTTGTCACCTATTCTCCTTCAGTCCAAATTGGAATATTTGGTTCTTTTTGATTCTTTTACTCTGCCCCACCTCCCCAACCTCCACCCCCAGCAAAAATGAAAAGATCCAGTGGACGAATTGGGACTGAATATGAGCAGGCAATGGACAGAGACACAGAGAGACACAGAGATCGGAAGATAAAGAGACAGAGAGAGGGACGTAGAAACAACGGAGACAGAGATAGAAGCAGAGACAGAGAGAGGTACACGAAGAGAGGAGAGAGAAAGAGAGGGGGGGGGCAGAGACAGACAGACACAGAAAGACACAGAGACAGAGACGTACCATGTTACAGCATGCAAGTCAAGGAACAAGGAACTCTTTCAAGCACAAAGATATGGAAACTTTTTTTTTGGGGGGGCGGCATTGAAGAATCCAGACAATCTCTGTCCTTCACAAACTCAAAACAAACTTGACATAGACACCTATGAAACCTAAAACTGTTTCTTTCTCGGAGGGCGTGCAGTGGGACATATATTCAGCGCTCCGAGTTTAGGGACCGTAGGCTTTCAGCAAAGGTCCAAAGAAATGGAATCCCTTGTCCTACTTTCGATTTCTCAGAAGACACTCAAAAAGTATTTTCAACGAATCCTTTTTTTGAGTTCAAAGTTTTCTTGCCGATTTGTTACTCAGATTGGGTGAGGGCCGTTATACACCGTGTGTACGGTGGGAATACTTGGCGGAAAAGATTGTGTGTAGGGGCTGGGGAGTGGTGGGGTGGGGAACGCAGGAGAAGTCCCCTGAACTTCCCGTGCTTAAAAACGGACACACCACCATGGATCAGTGGTAGACTGGGGAAGGGAAGGGAATAGAACAGAATAGAGTTTACTGTGTGCCAGACACTACACTAAGCGCTTTACTAATATTATCTCATTTGTTCCTCACAACTGCCCTGAAAGGTAGATGTTGTTATAATCCCTATGTTTCTATTGAGGAATCTGAGAATCAAAGTTGAGTTCCAGGGTTTGGTATTTCTGGCACATAGGATGTACAGGTAGGGGAAAAATATAAACTCAAAGCAGAAGTCACGTCAACTAGTTTACATCTGGAATAGAATGTTTGGGGAGGTGGAGAAGTTGGGAGGGGAAGAAGAAAGAGATTCAACTAAACCTTTAAAAATAATAGTAAAAAATCCAACCAAAGTATTAATGTAGTAGTTGGTTCAGGGCGGCAGGAGGAGAGGGAAAGATTGGTTCTGGGGTTCTATTTCTAGTCTCTGCTTCCAATCCTTTTGAACTAGACTAAGATTATTAAGGAAATATCCACAACAAGCTTCCCTTTTCATCACCACTGCTGGAACACTGGCACCTTCCCCCAGCGATAGAGGGATCTCCAGATTGTACTGAGGAGGAAGAGAAGATCAATACTGAGAGGAAATCTTTCCTTAAGGAACAATATCCCTCTTGCTTGGGTAGCTGTTTTATAGTTTGCACAGTTCTTCACACCAATGACCTTATTTGAGTATCCTAAGAGTATCTTATCTTTCAAGACATTGGCACAAAGTTCCTTAAATAAATCTTCAAAGATGTCTGACAATAAATAGGATGAGAGCAATCTTGATTTAAAATAATACTAACAACAATAGCTAGAGGTTTTTTGCAGTACCTAAGATTTGAAGATACCTAAGGAACTCTAGAATTTTGTTTCTTTTTTAGAGGGGATGGGGTGGAATAAACATTGGGTGATTCTGAGTTTAGGAACCACAGACTTTCAGCAAAAGTCAGAAGAAATAAAATCTCTTGTCCTACTTTCATAACAACCCTTTGAAGTTGGTGCTATTTTTATATCCATTTACAGAAGAGGAAACTGAGGTTGAAGAAAGTTAAGTGACTTGTCCAAGGTCACACAGCTAAATAAATGCCTGAGGTAGGATTTGAACTCAGATTTTTCTGATTCCATCACTCTATGTACTAAGCCATTTAGGTGTGCCCCGTTTGATGAAAATTAGGATGTACAAAGTAGATAGATTAGGTGATTCCAGAATTTATTAAGCTCCAAAGACATATTAACTGTTACTATAAAGAGCACAGTATGGAAATTAATGAGAATTAATGATCTAAGTGTTCAGAAAGCCTGCAAGTCTACTTAGGGACGCTTTAGAGTTGGAGAATAGTTCTATGGCAATGTGATGCCTCCTACATTTTTTACAGTTTTACATTTATATTGGTCTCAGCCTCCCACATACCTGATCTCATTTGTTTATCACAAATTATTGGTTTATTATTTGTTTAATTTTATGAGATCAGTGAATGTAAGTACTATTATTGTTTTAAAGATGAGTGAATGAGTTCCCCAAAGTTTAAATGTCTTGCTCAAGTCCACGCAGTCAGTGGGAAGTCTGAAAGCCAGGTTTTTCTAGTCACTCAAGCATTTATTAAGGATCTACTATGTGCCAAGCACTGGGCTAAGTCCTAAGGATACAAAGAAAGGCAAAACAAAAACAAAAACAAAAAATTCAAATAGACAAAAAAATCACCCCAAAACCCATTCCTGTTCTGAAGGATGTTGAATAGGGAGGCAACGTATAATCAACTATACAGAAGAAGATGTATGCAGGATAAATAGGAGATAATCAACATGGCAAAGTCACTAGCAACAATGAATCTTGGGAAAGATGGTGGAATATTAGCTGGAATTTGAAGGGATCCAGGAAAGAGAAGAGGCAAAGATGTAGGGAGAGAATTCCAGGCATGGGAGGAAAGTTTAATTCATTTTCCACTATATCAATTGGAGTATAAGTAGATGGAGATTGAGGGATTTAGTGTGTGGGTAGAACAAGTAAAGGAGCTACGAAGGTGATGGATTTAAAAAAATTTTCAACACAAGATTCTTTTCAATCATGAGTTCTTTTGGTACTTAAGATTCAATTTACATAAATTGATTTACAGACTAACCCAGGCCAGACATCTATTGAAGTAAGACACACCTGCATTATGGAGACGTCTAAGATTCTGTGTGGGATGACATATTTCAGTCAGGATCAGACTTCTTCCTAGTGTTTCCCTTTCCATAGGAGTAGACTTCAGTAAAAAGCACAGGAGACCTAGGCTTTGTTCATGATGCACAAGCCTACATAAGAGTCATGAAATAATGCTACACCTACTACCACTGTTATAAGTAACAATAATATAATTATGGATGAATGCGGTACCTGATGTGTTGCAATTATTGAAGAGTACCCTATCAATAAAGGAACTGGTTAAATTAAGGAATCTTCTAGGGCTGCAATGCCAAGGTAGGGAATAGCTAGGCTTATGATAAGAACTCATGTTTCTCTGTCTCCTCCTCTTATGGTCAGAGTTCATCCCTCTTGCTTCCTGGAGAAAATTCCTGGCAATAAAATGGGGCAGGAAAGAGGAGGGAAGGTAAAAGGTGGAAAATTAAAGCATCTGACCCAAAGTGTCACCATCCTGCAGAGTCCTAGGCAGTATCCCCCAGCACCTCTTTCCAAATCCTAGGGAGAGCCAGTGGTAAAATCCCTCAGATCAAAGTCCAGTCCCTGTGAAGATGGCTCTACACCAATGTACCTGGGGCAAATCTAAACATCTAACAGAGGGGGAGAAGAAGGGCTACCCCTTCCCCCACCTCTGGTAAAAAACCTGCTAGACTGATCTGTGCACTGAATATTAGATTGGAAACTCCCTCTGCCGGGCGCAGACAGAGACTGCAGTAGCAGCCTGAAGGACATTTCCCTAAGGTGGGCATAGATTGCTGGGATGGTCCTGCAAAGTCACAAATCTGGGATGCAAGAAGAAAGGATCTGCAAAGGAAATAAAAATGTCTAGGTGGCATCTCCTCTCCTTTCCCTAACCCAGGAAATCACTTTAGTCTCCTAACCCTAACCCCTATTTCCTACTGAGGGGTTATTATGTAGAGAAACATAGCAGTTAATGTTATCAGGTGACATCTATCTTCAAAACCAAATTTTAAAAATGCAGCCCACTCAAGTTCAACCTCCCTCTCACATACACCCAGGCCCATCCCCATTAGAAGCAAGGCTGAAGGAGAGAATAGAAACCAACTCTATCCCCATCCCCATCCCCATTTTGTTACTGTTTTTCTTCTGACAAATATTTCCTCTTCTGGTGACTAAAAGAAGTCTAAGACTCAGATCCTCACTGGAAAGGGTTTACTGGAACAGCAGTTCTCAAAGATAAAGCTACAGGGCCTTGTTCAAGCCAACCTTTAGTTAGCGGTAGAGAAGCTTCAGAGGCCAGGGATTCAGGACTTCTAGGAAAACAAGAGTTGTCCATGACAAACAACCTTCAGAAGAGAGTGGAGATGCTTAGCTCAGGGTCTGACTCATCCCAAGGAGGGTCAAGAAGGCATTCTCTCTGAAGGCGTGGGGTGAAAGGCTTAGGGTTTCTTTCAGTAAGATTTCTCAGGCCCTCGGCAGGGAAGATCTCCTGCTGATTTCATTGCTCCCATAGCCCATTTTCCCCTCCACCTCACCCTTTTAGGCTAACTTGTGTTCTGAATGTACAATGTATGTCCTATAAACCTGTCTACTAATGTGTAGACAAGAGGACACATAAAGGAACCTGCCCCAGGAGAAAGGAATCAAATAGCTGGGCTGGCTTTGACCAACTTGATTTTGGAAACCTGTTGTTCACTTGTTCATCCCAGTATCTTGCAAAGAATTCACACTCTACAGAAGTTTGTGCCTTTGGGTTTAAGAAGCAGGCCCTGTTGGATGGCATTCACCCTTGCATGTAGGAGGTTTTCTTGCATTTTCTCACTGCAAAAATGTCTTTTTTTTTTTTTCTTGAGGAGAGGGAGCACTAAGATGACATCTTTTCTGTGAGAAAAATGTTCCTCCCAAAACAAACCCTGCATAACTATTTAAATTCTATTTGTCCACTAGCTTCAAAGAAAAAGAGTCAGACCAAATCCAAGACTAGCCTTTTCAAAAGGCTAAGGAAAGCTAAGTGGTAAAGTAACCACTGAACTAAAATAGAGTTGGGAAATAGAAGTAATTCTTTTGTTATCGCTATTGATAATTTCATATACTAGTGAAGCATAAACTGTATGGTGGGGGGTTGGAGGTGGTGGAATTAATAGCATACAATACTCACAAGGACAATAAATCACATACTTCTCTATTTTCAGAAACGTCCTCCGAACAGGAGACAATATTATAAAACCGCAGATAGGCTTTTGAGCCCAAACATTTTTATTTGTATCTGAAGCTTCCAGGAAGGATTGGCTGTAGTTTAGAGGTCTCAGTGACCACACACATCAGAACAACTTAAAAAAAACAAACAACTCTTCATTGTTCTAAATGGGAAAAAATAAAGCAGGAGGAAATGACAATCTGGTTTTTTTTGGGGGGGGGGTTGGGTTGGGTGTTTGGAAATGGGAATGAAGGTGGAAGAAGTTGCTACAAGGAAGAGACAGATAAATAAGAGATGGAGACAGACACAGAAAGATAGAATGGTTCATCTCAAGTAGTGATTTCATGACTTTTATTTTCACCATAGGCCTCACTCTTGTATTTAGAATATAAGGATGTTTACTTAATTTTAAATTATTTTGATAAGAAATCATAACAAAGATCAAGGAATATTACTCAGGGAATATTAATTGCACTGCTTCTGTATTTTAAAAGAACTCTCATGCTAAGGTCTGCTTTTGGTGCTAGATTTCTTCCATGGAGTATAAATTTATACTGAGGATTCTGACAGATAGAGAAATAAGACAAGAAAAAAGTCAACTTTGCTTTTATGTAGGTAGAAACTATTTAGTGCTTTCTTAGACATCTTTTACAACGTCTAGCCACTTCGTGGAATCTCTTGGCTTTAGCTTTGTCTTGCAACGTCATAAAAGCAAACTAAGATTTCTAATCTACATAGGTTGTGACTATCTTTTATTTCAAGTAAAAGTATATACCTTTTTTCTCTGGTCCTAGATCTCTTTTTCATCAGTTTGGGAGATCTGGTGTAGAAACTGTTTTGGTGTAGATACTATCTACTGTTGTTGATGGATTATGTGTCTGCAAATTATAGTGTCAGAGTTGCCTGGGGGTGCAGAGAGGTTAAGTGATTTGCCAAAGATAACACCACCATTATGTATGAGATGCAAGACTTGAAACCTGACTCCAAACTCAGTTCTCTATTCTCTATCTCTTATTGTGATATTTGTTTGAAGTAGGATAGGGACTTGGCCTGTTTTTTCACTGGTATGAAGGGCTCTTTGGTGAGAAAACTTTCTCTTCGACAGCAGGTCGCACCTTTTTTGCTTTTAATCTGAGAGTTGCCTAAAGCACTAAGCCTAAGTGACTTGCCCAGGGTCATGCAGCCAATTTAGAGTTAGAGGCAGGAATTTGAGTTCACGTTTTCTTCCAGGCTTGCTCACTATTCACTTCACCATGCTGCCTTTCATCTCACCTGATTTCTCAAAAATACACTGGGAGTAGATAGGATGGTGGAACCAGTAGTAGTTTTGAATGAGTTTTTTTCCCCCACTTTGGTAAATGCTTGCCTATGTATTAAGCTCAAAACTCCAGCCACATATACATCTACACAACATGGAATTGATGATGCACAAAATTATCTAAAGGGAGACGGAGAGCATGAGAGAAGGGAGACTGATTCTGAAGTCTGTCAGGCATCTGAAAATACACCCGGCAATAACTATAGATTTCATGAAGGCCGAATAATAACCAGAAGAAAAATGAACTGTGTCCAATCTCTTTTGTGAAGTATGCCATTTGCTCGAGGAGCGGAGGCCAGGAAAGGCAGCGAGCTTCTTCCGTATTTAATGATCATTATCACACACTCTCATTTCGCGGTTCACTATAGAAAAGGGAGCACCCTTCTGTGACTTTTATAAAAGTGCCTATTTTTTAAACAAAATCGTCATGGTCTTTGTTGCCATTTCATTAACTTCCTACTAAGGTGATGAGACTGGGGGTGGGGTGGGGTTGGAGGGGTGTGTCTTTTATTTGAAAGGTGTGTGTGTGTGTGTGTGTGTGTGTGTGTAGGCGGGGGCAGTTACAGAGAAAAATCCTCTCCGAATCAGGAGCTGTGAACTCTGAAGAACATTGAATGAACGCGGCTTCAGAGTGCATCTTATTCATTTATTAGCACTGACACTAATAAAGGTCCCAGAGGCCTCATTTCCTCCAGCTTTTGGGGTGTGTTACTTAAACTAAGGATAGCACTCAATTTTACTTACTTAAAAACAAACCTCAAACAATCCTCAAAGTCCCCTTCTCCCTGTTCTTTGTAAACATGTAATTCCTGGGAAAGCTCGGAGCTCTATGTACGCCCAGGACAGTCTGGCAGAGCAAGAGAAAAGATGGAAGTGAGGACCGCGCTGAGGGTCATCATGGTCCACAGGACAGGATTCGATCGAGATCCATCTTTCTCCCTTGCAGGGCATTCCCAGCGAACCCAGAGCGTAGGGATGCAGTGCAACAAGAGCACCTAGGGCTCCCGGGCTGCCGGCGTCTCTCGGCCTCCTCCACCCCCTCCCCTTTCTCCCTCCTTTCTCCACTGCTCTGGGCTACCCAACTTCTCCCTCTTACTACGCCCTTCGCATTTGTCAATGAACGTGGCGCCGCCGTCAGAGCCCAACCCCCCGTTCTCTCCCATTGCTCCGGCGTTGGCTAATCAGGCGGGGCCCGCCAGCCATTCAGCCAATGCGGCGAGACCGCGGGCCGGGAGCGCCCTGGGCTGCGTGGATTGGCCGCGGCGGCCTTGATTGACGGGCCGCCCCCCCACCGCCCCCCCCTGCGGCGGGCTGGCTCCCTCCACCCCCGAGGCTGAGCCCCCGGCAGCGCTGTCCACATGCAGCGGGTCCTGAAAGCCGGTCCCGGGAAGCGCGTTTCTGCACTATGGGCGTGGAGTAGCCGGAGGGCAAACCACCAGCGCCAGCGCCAGGACCACCAGCAGCAGCAGCAGCGGCGGCGGCGGCGGCGACGGCGCCGGCGACGGTGGCGGGGAGCAGCGGAGGCGCTGACATACTGAACTCCGCCTTGCCCGCCGCCTCACCCCGGGCGCCGCGGGGGGAATCGCGCCGGTCGCTCGGGCGGCTCGCGGCGCAGGAGGAGCGCTTGGGAAGCCGGGTCTGCGTCCGGAAAGCCCAGGGGAGGACCGCACGACCTGAAACGAGGGAGGACGGAGGGCTTGTATCTCGATCCCCAGAGCCGACGCAGGTGGCAAACCTGCCCCGTCGGCCCTCTTCCCTCGGAGGCTGGGACCGCCTGCAGCGCCCAGACAGACTCCCCGCAGGCGGCACCCGGAGTCGGCCCGGTCTGGGCATCCGCAGCTCGGGGAGCGGAAAGAGAAAGAGCCGACGGGGGCTCTCCGAACGACTTAACTCTCGAACAGTGGTCGAGGATATGGGAGCGCTGCTGTTTCAGCAGGCATCTAAGAAACTTTAAAGCCATAGACTAACCCTGCACCTACGGGACCCGGAGCAGTCAAGGACAGCGTTCTCAACCGTATCACTATCTTGCAGTAGCAAGAGCACCTTCTTTGCCCCTGGGGCCCTGCCTGGTGCATGTGTGAGTGTGTGTGAGTGTGTGTGTGTGTGTGTGTGTGTGTGTGTGTCCGCGCGCGCGGGTGTGTGTGTGTGTGCTTATGGATGGCAGAAATTAAAGAACGTCCCCATTTTCTCCAGCTCTCCATCTCTCTAGTAACTCCTCTGCTGGGATGTTAAGAATTCACCTCTGTTGCTTCTATTGGACTCATTCCAAGCTTCTCGGTTCTCTCGGGTCCATTTTCAAGTGTCCATTTGAAGCCCTAGAATAAGTTTTTAGAAATAAGAAGAGAGAGAGAGAGAGAGAGAGAGAGAGAGAGAGAGAGAGAGAGAGAGAGAGAGAGAGAGAGAGAGAGAGAGAGAGAGAGAAAGGGGGAGAGAGCGAGAGAGAGCGAGCGCGAGAGAGCGAGAGAGAGCCTTGCCATGGACCTCAGTATAAATTGGAAGGAAAAGAAAAGAGGATCTGAGACCTAAGCGGTTCTGATTTGTCTTCAGAACTGTTGCCTTCTAAACAACATCCCTTGTTAAAGCTGATGTATACGAAAAGGTTTTGTTGCAATTGTGTTTTTTAATGCCCAGTTGTGTTCTGGAAATCTTTACAATCTTGTCAACACAAAGGCATAAACTCACCACCAGGCCAACCGCCGAACAGCTCTCTCTTCTTATCTTCCCCAGTGTCCCTACATGTACAAATAGCAAACAAATTAATCCCCCAACAAAAAGACTGATTCCAGGTCATTCTTTGGTATATTTATGATCTCGAGTGCTAACTATATTTCTTTGGAGAAATACGCCTTTAAAAAACAAGGTCCACAATATCTGGATTGCTGCAGGTGACCTCCGACTTTGGACAACTGCCACGGAAGAAGCTCTGGGTCAGGTGCCTGGGGTTTCCCTTTTTTGTGACATGCGTATGGCGTTTTGATACTTTTTTTCTGGGGGAAAAAATCGACCTGACTCGGCAGTCTCTGTCTTCAAGCTTACGTCCGAAAAAAAATAATCTTGCAGTGCCTCCTTAGGAGTTTGGGGACATAATTCTATACCACCGCTAATTCTATCAGCAACTCCTTAGCGTAGTGATTGCGCCCCTCCCAATCACTTTCTCCTTTTACTTTAAGAAATAAGCAGACTTTGCAATTTTCAAAGAGATTTTAAAAATACACACAAAATTTCTTCTTGTTGTTGTTGGCTCGAGTGAGATCTTTGCAGTAGGTGCAAGGTGGTCGTGATCTCATCTGAAAAAAAGCTTCTGACTCAAGCTGTGGATCGCTCCGATGGAAATACACTGTAAGCACGACCCGTTTGCAGCAATGCATAGTAAGTAGGCTGCTAGTTCACTTCTCTCTCATTTAGGGCCAATCTCACCACACCTTTCCATCGGTCGCAAGGCATCTCCAGGGTTTATTAAATGGGGTTAGGAGATAGGGAATGCCTGTAGACATCAAGTAGTGAGCCGACATGTACTTGACTTGCTCCTCAAAAAAAAAAAAAAAAAAAAAAAAAGAACCTCCCAATAAATGAGGG
The DNA here is from genome assembly GCA_023548195.1 of Bettongia penicillata ogilbyi. Lineage (NCBI taxonomy): Eukaryota > Metazoa > Chordata > Mammalia > Diprotodontia > Potoroidae > Bettongia > Bettongia penicillata. The sequence continues at coordinate 3,957,508 of JAJHZJ010000066.1, read as the reverse complement.
CAAAGAGATGGGAGTCCAACAACGGCAACCTGAAACTACAGAAGCAGCTTCTCTCCCCAATTACACCTCCTTCCTTGAGAGCAACTTTCAGAATATCCTTTTTACTATCATTTGAACGCAAAAACAAATATTCTTTCCCTTTTCATTTTGTTGCTATACATAGAAGGCATTAAAATACCATTGTTTCCATTAGCATTATTATTATTCTTTAAAAATTTTTTTGCTCTTGTTACTTCAGAAAGTCAGTAAATATCAGATAGATGTTTGACCTGCAATGCATTTTTTAAAAAAGCCTTCCTATACAGATTATTTGATATTTTACATTAAATCAAGTAAGATCTATCCGTTATTTTGATTGCAATAGATTTTAAAATCTCACATTTAGATTTAAGGCGGTCAATTAACAATGAGATCTTGGTATGGGAGCACAAACAATACTGTTTAATGACTCCCCTTTGACAGAATTCTTTCCCATTTTTCTTTTTCCTTTTCCTTTCTTTTCTTTTTCCAGTTGTCTGAGAAGTTTCCGCTAGAAAGTTGCAGAAATGTGTCAAACTAGAGTCACTACGCCTTAGTTTAAGAGTGTACAAATGAAATTGCAGACAGGACGGGCGAATACTGGAAGGACCATGTTTAGGAATGAAAACAACATTTCGTAATTTGAAGGGAGGGTGTTAAAATTGTATAAAGTCGTTGTTAGTCAAGTCCCCTTTTAAGGAGAACTGGTCAAGTGGTGGGGTCCTTTTTTTTTTTTTTTTTTTTTACCTACCTTCCCCTTAACAAATGCTCAGGTCAAACTCAAGTTGTCTGACTCGACTGTCTTTCTACTATATGTAGAAATAAATACATATGCGTATATGTATGTATATATAAAGCACACACACACATATATATATATACTTGTATACATATGTGCACGTGTTCAATATATAAAAGTACTATCCCTCTAGCATTTTGAAAGAGAAAATTACTATATTTCTTTTTCTGATACGGTATTAATCCGGCAAGGTTAAAGTCATGCAAAGCAGCGCTGGCATGGCAAAGCTCTAGCCCTAGACTTAGCCATGAAGTTAGCAGATTGTGTGTAATGCGTTTGGCTCGAGATTTGTTGTGGTTGAGAGATTTGGGGAAGATTTATCCATTAACACAGTGTTATGTGAAATGACATCTCCTCTCATGGTGAGTTAAACGCTGGATTAGATCTAGAGATTTCAAGGAAATATAAACTAGAACTAATCACATTTCCCTCCTGGGCGCTGCCGCCTTTTGAGCTAAGATCCTGACGTTGTAAAATGCAATGGCGAAGATTGTGTGGTTTTCTTTTCTTTTTTCTTTCTTCTTTCTCTTGTTTACTTTTTTCTTCCTGTTTTGTTTCTTAACCTCCCCTTTCCTAGATCTACTTTCATCTGTAGCATAAACAATTTTAGAGGGAGAACACTGGGCAAGGTGTCCTGGTCCAAGAATACAGAAAAGGACAGACAAACTGAAAAGTACATTTTCCTGTCTGGAGGATACTATCTTACTTCAGGACGTGTGAAAAAAGAAAAGAATCCTGGGTCAACAAATACGATGCAACTGAAATAGTAGACATTTTTATATTTTAAAAGATGTGATTGTTTTGTGAAAAGGGTAGACCTAAATAAACAGGCATATGCTTAAATGGGGAGGAGGTCTTTGAAGTGAAAAAATTAGAAATCACTATTAATGTCAGTGGCAAATCCATTTTTTTTTTTTTTTTTTTGCTGGACTTGTCTTTGTGTTAACTCATGCAGATGGAGCATAAACGTAGGAAATGACTGGTGACTGAGTGTCTTTCCAACATTCTCTCAAACAATGATAAATCTTTCCCAAAGTGCTGTAAGGGGAGAGGGATGGAGATTCTCAGACTTTAAAAATAATTTAAATAAGTAAGTATTTGCCAAATATTTTTAGGAGAGTGATGTAATGTGCCAGTGAAAGAGAAGCCAGGGGGAGAAGTTTCTGTTTTAATTTCCCAGCCCAGTGGGGTTCTTTTTTGACTAAGCACATTCCACTGAACAAAATGGATTTGCATGATTTTCCCTTGCCTGGTGGAAGAGTTAATTCAAAGTTTTCTCTTCCTTTATTTCTGGGACCGGAAGCCATGGCCTTGTCTCTGACCTACGTCTTACCCTGTTAGGGCTCACTCTAGTTATTTGTCTGCTTTCTTTTCACCTCCAAAACCAAGATGAGGGAAGTTTTCTAAGGGATACAGAGTTAGCAGAGTTAGACTCTGAGATAGAAATGATCTAAGTAAATACCTTTACTCTTTGACATTGTTGCAGAAAAAGATATATGAAATTTAAACAGCCCAGAATGAATGATGTTTGTAAACTGCTGGATAGAAATGTAATATCTTCCATGCCCAGATTTTGTGTTAAGCACAACAAATGTATTCTAATTTATCCCTGAGGTAGAGGAACAGGCTGTAAACCCTTGTAGGGATTTCTTTCTGTTTAAATAACATTAGTGTATTTGTATTAGCTTATCACTTTGATTTGAGGATAGTTATTTAGTTACAAGTGGAATAAACATAACATGCTATCAATATGTACTGCTCAATCTGGCAATCTTTCTTTAGGGCTACTGCAGGTCCACACACCTATGCCTGTCTACCACTTCTCTCTCGTAAATCCTATTCTGGCATCTTATGCTTCTTATGTTGTATGCCTTTATTCATGTAAGAAACAAATGGGGACTTGACTTTAATTGCTTGTTAGCTTAAATACGCAGCCAAAGAGTTGCCTTGAATTGCTTGAAAGAATTGGCACCATAGTCGATAGGGACCCTGAGTCGGAGCTCAGGAAAGGAGCTCTCCTCTGTTTAGTTCCCTTATTTCCCATTGCATCTCTTCCTACCTCCATGGTTCTGGAAGAACACAAGGTTAATTAAAGAGCAAGTTCTTCACCTTTAACACCCCAATATTGTAAGAACATTTAATCAATGTCTCTTCTTTAAAGGAAGGAGCGATTCAACTGAACTATCTTGGCTAACGCCCCCAGAGAATTTAGAGCCCTGTAAACTCTAGGGCTAGAGGAGTTGACCCAGACAGAGTAGTATACAAATAACTTTTCCTTTTAAAAACTCAGACGATAGGTTTCAGGGTCAATCTCCTACTCACATCGATATGACGAATGTTTACTTTCTAGTTTCTACTGGTAGAAGGTAAAGGATGTCTCAAAGCAAATGAATAACGACAGCAATAGAAATAAAGCTTTGAATCAGGATTTCTTTATTCGATAGGGAATTGGGGATGTGGGCTCAATTTATCCAATAATATAAGGAAAGATATTTGTAAGTATCTTTTCCTAGAGTATACAATTAAGGAAATCTTTGTATATGTATTTGTGCATATGTACTCATGTATACAAAAAGAAGGGAAGGATGATGGGAAGTCATACAAAATCCCAGATTGATTAGATTTCATATTGGGAGGTCAAGAACAGTTAAATAGCTAGGAAAGATTATTTCATTTGATCTGAGTAGTTCAAGTTTAATTCTGAGCAGGATCACATTGCACAGACTGAGAAGTAAAGAAGACTTTTTCCCCCCTGTGGGTTTACACTTATGCCTATGAGTACATAGAAATACATTATGCACATGGGCATGGATCAAGGACTAGACACATATTCTTTAACCCTTATTGAACAGGGCACATTTTAAATTATATCATTACCTTGAAGGCTACACTTCCTTTGGTTGAAATGATAGAACACATTAAGTATGAGAATCCTGATTTGTGTCCACACATTATTATCTTATATATTACTTTTAATTATCAAAATTTCTCTCCCCCAAATCTTTCTTACCTCAATTCCTCACACCCTCTCATACTCAGGATGTAGCTAGAAGATATTTAAAATGGAATAGGATGTGGAACTTCCTATTGGCTTTACATGTGTTAATTGGTACTTACTTTTAAGGCTTATTAAATTACCCAGCTTCAGGAAAACGGTGCCTGCTATTATACATTATTTTACAAACTGTCCGGTACAAACCTCCCTTTACCTGGAGGACTTGACTTGAGACTGTCTCTGCCTTTGCTACTTTTCTCTGCCTCAGTTTCTTCCCATCTCCTTTCCTCACCAGCTCCTCTGTCCTACATTTTATGTGTTTATTCCATGAATATACATGTATTCCCTGCTTTAATTGTCTGTCTCTGTCTCTATCTATCTATCTATCTATCTATCTATCTATCTATCTATCTATCTATCTATCTATCTATCTATCTGCTTTGGCTACAGTGTGTGTGTGTGTGTGTGTGTGTGTGTGTGTGTACAAGGGGGGAAGTCGAGATTTTTTTTGCTCACAGAACCTAGTAATATTTTCTTTACATTTGTGGGTGAAGTTTATAGTCTAAGGACAGACAGTTTCCAGCTCAGAGCTTCACAGTTAGCTTCCCAATGTCTACATCATGTCTTTACATTAAAGAGGGATGTGCAGACAGAGGCATAGAATACCTATGGAAATGGTCCAGGGCAGGTGAGTATGGCTTCTTTGTTGGCACTGGAAGACTTCAGTGAATAACCCACTCACTACTTTGAGAGGAGCAATTTGGAGAGTTTCCTTCAGAAACACAAAGTAGCACTGAGGACCAGAGATTTTGACTGGGATGCTTGATTAAAAAAATGTGCACAAATGCATAATGATATTTTACACACAAACACAGACACACACACACACACACACACACACAGGACAGTAGAAAATTGAGCCACATCTGGGATGTCTAGTTGCTAAATAAATCAGGTAGTGGGCATGACACAGAGCAGAAGATGGAGTGAAGATTTAAGATATATTTCTTTAAGCTAACTAGGAACTTAGGGCATTTCTTTATTTTGACTACCTTTATTTGATTTTTCCAAATAGAGGAGCTCTAGGGAAAAGAAAATATTTCTCAGCAAAGAGTTCTGACAACTTCTTCTTCTTCTTCTTCTTCTTCTTCTTCTTCTTCTTCTTCTTCTTCTTCTTCTTCTTCTTCTCCTCTCTCTCTCTCTCTCTCTCTCTCTCTCTCTCTCTCTCTCTCTCTCTCTCTCTCTCCACACACACAAACATATATATATATATATATATATATATATATATATATATATATATATATATACACACACATACACACACATACATATTCTTAAGGGTAGTGAAGTACAGTGGAAAAGAACTGAACTGAGAGTTGGAAGACTTGAGTCTACTCTGCTCTCCACCACTAATATGTTGTATGATCTGAGGGCAAACCTTGGATTTGTTTCCTTCTTTATAAAGTTGAGGCCAAAGAGGGGAAGATTAGATGTTCCCTGAGACACTCTAACTCTCTGAGACTCTTCGCTTCTTATTCTCTCCCCTTTCCCTGCCCCCTCCCTTACTTGCCCTTTCTTTTTATCTTTTTATTTCTTTGCCCTTTCTTCCTTCTTTGATTCCTCTCTTCCTTTTCCCTTTCTGATTTACCATTCTTCTTCTATTTCCCTCTTTTTATCCTTTCCTCCCTCCAATTTTAATCGATGGTTCTAATACTTAGTATTGCTTTATCCTTCTCTACACAAATAGAACATGTGCTTTCCTATTACCTAACAATGGAAATCTCCTATGTAATAGTTCTGCAGCATTTAAGGAAGATCCGAACATGCTGAGCTTGGTGCATTATAGGAAGTTAAATCTTAACAGGTTTTCACTGTTACTGAAAATAGCCAACTTACTTATATAGCTCCAAACCTCAATACCATAAAGTGAGGAATGTGGGGAACTGGAATTCTGAGTCTTTTTATTGCCCTGAGTGCTTTTCCTCAAAAGAGACCATCCAAGTCATTGCCATGATCAAAAATTAACCTTAAAGGGCAAAAGTCTTTCTGTTTAATTCATTTTAACTCTGTTATGTTTTATGCAGTCTCACTTGCTACATGCATAGAAAAATGAGTCTTTGTAGATTTGATATAATTTTTATATGTCTTCTAATCATCTACAAAGTACACTAGAAGGATTTAGCTCTCACTCTCTGCCCCCTGTCTTACCCATTTGAAACTTACCAAATTTAAATTGACTTTCTGTTTCTAAAACTGATCCTGCTCTTGAAAAGCTATGTAGCCTCTTTTATCAAACACTTTCTTAATTCATTAAACAAAACTTATTCAGATCTAATGATCTGAAGGACTGGAGTATTCCTCTTTCAGTTGAATTATGCAGTTGCTTTCTAACTATAAAACTCAATTAAGGATTAAAAAGAAAAAGCAATCCTTTCCCCCTTATCATAGGAGTATTTTGGAACCAAAACAAATTGCTGTATTCATTTTTTTTTTTAAAGCATTTTGTCTCTGGAATAAAATCAAAGTAAAATTTTTCTAAGAATGTTATACTACAGATATTTATTTAATGTATATCCATATGTACTATACACAATATAGATATAGATGCAGGTACATGTATATATATGGGTGTATATGTGTATAATATATATACATACATACATACACACATCTGTAAATGTAGTATAGATATATAAAGAGGTATATCTGTATTTCAGTTTTAACCTGGTTTGGAAACTCCTAAGCAACTACTTTGTTAAAGAAAATAAATTCCGAAGCTGTCAATAAATGTTGATGAATGGCAGCTGCCTCTGCTTTATCAGGTATCAGAAATGGAGTATTTATTACATTCATGATACTTTCTGATAGTTTCAGAAGACATTCCCCCAAGTCAGACAGTGTTTGAACTAGGATGAAATAGTTAAACTAAACTTACAAAAGTGTTTCTTCAGTAACTTAGACCTATTTTGTTTTGGAAAGCCATGGAGGTGCTTCTGCCTCCTTGACTTAGTTTGCAAATCGAGGGTATTGCCTCTGGCTCTTGTATCTGTGCTGACAATGATGCTTATTACTGTTTTCCACTTGTTTATTTGTTTTCCATTCTAATGCTTTGTAACGTAAGGTGTTTGGCTGATTAACAGATTTGGGCTTAGTTATATTTCTCAGTTGTTGCAAAGGGCCACTCTGTACTCTCTTCATCTGGTAGGGTCCCCGTTTTAGACCAACTGTATATTTCACCTTGCTAAAGGTGAACAGCGCAAATCGGCCCAAGAAAGAATGATATACTGGGCTCTTCCAGACACTCACATTTTATTTGTGGGAAGCATAATATCCTCCTACAAGGGTCACTGTAAATTACAATGGTGAAACCATTTCACAATAGTTTTACCTTTCCCCTTGATTAAGTTAACTATCTGATTGTTGAAGTGTGTGTGGGGGGGAGGGGAGATGGAGATATTTCTTTATAACAAATGTCAGTGAAGTAGAACAGAATGTATAGTAAGTACACAGAAGGGAATCTCTCCCTCCCTCTCATTTACTTTTGGCCTAAGAGGCCAAATATTGCATCTGAACCATATCATTTTAAACAGCCATGAATGAGCTGTTTGAAACAAAGATTCTTTTAACAAGCAAATATGTAAATTTCCATCTTAATTTCTGTGGTGAATATTGAAAGTGCTCTAAAAAAAGGTACAGGTCGCCATTCCCAAAGAGATGCTGAATGGCAAAGAAGAACATGATTGCAGAGTACATACTGTACGATTAAGATCAATTTTTCTTTCCTGTTTTTCCCTTCTTTTTCTACTATGTTTCAGGACATGGAGGAGTGAATCAATTAGGGGGGGTTTTTGTAAACGGCCGTCCCCTCCCTGATGTAGTCCGCCAAAGGATTGTGGAACTTGCCCATCAAGGTGTGAGACCCTGTGACATCTCCAGGCAGCTTCGGGTCAGCCATGGTTGTGTCAGCAAAATTCTCGGCAGGTAAAGGCGGGAGAACCTCATCTCGATTAATTTCCTTAGTAAAGATACAAAGTGGTGCCCTCCAAAATGAAATGAGATAAATAACAGAAAATGGAAAACAAGGAAATGAAGGAGATTTCATCCAAAATTGTCCAGCAATTGCCAATCCCTACTTTTATTTTTTATCTGAATAATTTATTGTCCATTCTGAATCACACAGAAGTGAACCAGTACCTGAAATGAGTGATGTAGAAAAGACATTTGGTTTTCAGAATTCCTAGCAAGGCATTCTGAAGACTAGGGGAGCAGAGGGTGCCTGCAAATTTCTTCTGCCCTTCTTAGATGAACCAGGAACCACAGATGTTTGTGTTGCCTAATGTAAAATGGAAAACCCACCAGTTCTGAAATCATTCAAAGAAAGTTTTTTTCTTTTAAAGAATATTATTATTTTTTAAAAGTAGAGTCCCCATTCACTATGTAATTTGCAGGCAATTTATGGGTAAGCTTTTATGAAGTTGGTAAGAGTGTTTTTCTTTTAAGACTTTTTATTTTACTTGAAGTAGAATGTATCCCCAAAGAGATCACCAAATGTATGAAGCAAAACCAGTCAGTTCCCCTAGATTTGATATTTGAAAACTGCCATTTTTGCAGTGAAGCCTTGGAAGCACTATGAAATATCAGGTATATTTGTGAACCTGTCTTATTGTTCTAGATTTTTATTTTACTTTAGAAAAAATTAGATGTGTTTAACTCCTCCAAATGACTTTTTGAACTGATGTTGTGAAGCATTTTTTTGCCATTAGTTTTAAGTTCTTTCTCTTCCTACTTGAGAAAAAAAGTTTTAAAATGTATTTTCATGTTCATTATAGTTTGAAAATTAGGTCTGAACTGGTAGTTTAAAAAAATCATGAGTCAATTACTTTTTAGCTCCTAAAAATTGCTATTTTCCTTATACAATATCTTGGCTTATAAAAAAAAGTTGGTTTTAGTAGTTGTTAAGGAAATGACCTATTGGCAAGTGGAGTGATGTCCATGGCTTTAGCCGAACCATACTTTGGTGTTTCTTTGGAAAGTTTGGTACCTTTGCCCCTTTCTTTTACTCTTCCATGTATGTCTAGTACCTCGTCTCCAAATCTGATGAGTCTTGGTTTTCTTTATTTTTGGAAATGGCATTTAATGACAAGGAACTAAACATAAAGTTTGGGGGAGAGAGAGAGAGAGAGAGAGAGAGAGAGAGAGAGAGAGAGAGAGAGAGAGAGAGAGAGAGAGAGAGAGAGACTTTATTTTCACTGAGATATTTTCAATGAACCTATATTTTATTTAATATTAGAGACCTTTACACAACACGATTCCAAAGCTTCCCCAGTGTAAATAGCGGCTGCTCCAATTGGAGACACTGGTTGTCTTGTTATGTTCACTCACCATTGCCCCCAGCATCAGGGTAGGGCTAATATGTAAGCAATTACTTTTCTGATCAGTGACACTGTTGAACTCCTTTGGCTTCTTACCGTTTGAATAGATTTGTCATTGGACGTAGTTGTGCTATGAAGTTAACAGCTGCTGTGGAGCTTTGTCATTTAAGTTGTCAACAATAAATTGGAATTTCATAGCTCATTATTTTCATAACTAATAACCACAGTGGACAAAATGTCATTCTAATTAGAATTGCCTTTTAAGAAACAACTTCAGCCCTAAAACAATATGACTGAAGATTTCTGAATTGTGGTCATTGAGTCCATAGATTATTTTGCTATCAGAGAATGAAAAGGACTATGCAGTAGGAGAGAGATTGTTGTCCTGCAAAATATTCAGCACTGGGTCCTCTTAGGAGACCTCGAAAGAAAGGCAACTAGAACCCCAAGTGGGCTTATATGTACAACACCAGCACATCCCTGTGGAAGGGGAAACATTTCCATCATTCATCGGTGGGTCTGGACTGTACGACACTAGGCACCTGATGTTTCCAGTAGCTGCAGCTTGCTTAGAGCCTGGGGACTGTGTCAAATTGACACAGAGAACTTACTTTCCTCTTCAATGTGTAGCCCACATTGAACACTTTGAAAGTCTCTAGATCTTTTGGCGTAAGGTTTTATATTTAATATTGGCACCTGTGGTCCATATCAATTGAAGCTCTTGTCTTCAACATGAGGTTGGCGATGGCCTGTTTTAAAAAATCCAAAGGACTGGTAATTTGCATGTTCTGTAGTTCTAGATACTCTAAAGTCCTGTAAACTCAGGGTTGAGATAATTTTTGTTTGTTTGACTTCTAAGAGTCTTCATTAATATCTATCAGAAGGTAGTTAGAAATGATGGGTGATGAAGATTTGATGTGGTCTGGTGGCCTGCCTGGGCTAAAATACATGATGTCCTTTTATTGGAATCACTGCCCAGTATTGTCTTCAGTTAACATGCCAGAGTGCAGAAAGAAGCAACCATCTCTAGTCATGGTAGACATGGAAAGTTGGCTCATGGGACTGAAGGAACAAGATTCCATATCAGGGAAATAAAAAGGCTGTACATAGATGACTCTTGTATGGTCCTGGGGATTATAGTAACAGGTCTCTGATTTGGATTCAGGTGTTTTTGCATTATTTTTTTTTGTTCCCACATGCAAAAACCACTGGATAAAAACTGATTTCTTGGGTAATGTTTTAAAATTGGGAGTTACTAATTAAAATTTGCCAGTAAGTGCAGAATGAGGGAATAGCTTGATTTTTCTTTTTATCTTTGTTATGCGGTTGAAATTGGGAAAGGAAGTAATTTCCTGAATAATAAAATTTCAATTTCCCTGCCACCCCTACAGATTAATTTAATATTTGTGTAACATTTGACGACATATCTTAAGTAGACCTATTAAGACCTGGATTTTGATTATATTTCTTTAAATTTAATCAGTTTGATAATTGATTTTTTCCTGCACACTTTGTCTCCAGAAGTAGACACAGACTTCACATATTTCAATGTTCTAAATTCCTATTATTTGCTTTTTAAAAATTTTCAATTTTTATAGTTTTATTTGAGCTTAATATACACAGTCACAGGAGGCTGATCTCTCTAGAGAACAACACACAGGAAAATACTTAAATTTTTTTTTAAGAACAACATTGTAGGAACCTATTGAAAAATGCTGTTAAACAATTCTTTCCACCAAAAAATTGTTTCTTTCCAACAACTTTCCTTTCACTAATATTTGTTTTACAATTAAAAAAACTCTACCATATTTCAATGAATAAAGAAGGCACTACGGAATGAAAATGTCCTTAGAAATTATAATTTACTGTGTGAGAGAGAGCTCACTGTACTGTACAAAGTTGTGATTTATTTTTGTTTTTCTTTTTATCATTGCTTCCGGTTAATAACACATATTTGTAGTTAATTTTGGATCCCAGCACACCCTTTAATCTTACCCTGTATCTGTTGTCTTGACATTATAGAAAAAAATATATTTTACATCATGGCATGATTTCAATTAATGCAAGTTAATCTGTGACAATAGGGGAAGTACCACTAGTATAACAGAATTTCAAGTCATGGGATGGAGGGATGGTTTTCAAAGGAGAGTTCATCTGCCTCTGTTCATCTGTATTTCCTACTAACTCTATGTTGAGTATCACCTTATTTTGTGACAAAAGTCAGCTTTCTTGATTTATTTCTCATCTAACTAAGCAATTTTCCCCCCTCTCCATCTTTGTTATAGGTATTATGAGACTGGAAGTATCAAGCCTGGGGTGATTGGAGGGTCAAAGCCAAAGGTCGCCACACCCAAAGTTGTAGAAAAGATTGCAGAATATAAACGCCAAAACCCTACCATGTTTGCCTGGGAAATCAGAGATAGGCTTTTAGCAGAGCGAGTGTGTGACAATGACACCGTGCCCAGTGTCAGTTCAATTAACAGGTAAAGATTTGTGGGGGAGGGTCGCCGGGCGGGAGTGGGGAGATAGTGTATCAATGTTCAAATGAGATCTAACGGAACATCGATATGGTTTGAAGAGTGCCGTATCCTAAAACGGAAGACCTGCCTTAATCTTACTTTTCAAATGGCTTTTTCCAGACTCGTTTTTGGGGTCGCTAATAATGAAAAACAAAGAATCAGGACTGTACTAGGGGTGTATCTGACCGTTTTCTTCTCTTTTCAAGAGGATGTACCCTCTTTAGATGGTGGCACTGTCAGGGAGAGGCGAACCATTTTGATGCTTTGCGGGGCTATTTGAGATTTCTCCAGGCCTAGACAATACCTCTGCTGTTCTTTTCCCTAGCTTCTTGGGAACAAAGACAACCCAGAGTGTGCTGGGCTGGGCTGGATTTTCATCGGTTGTGTCGATCAATCTCTCTTCCCCAGGCTGAGACCCCAAATGTGAAAGAATGAGGGTAAAATAATCAGACTTGAGGTGGGACCAGGGGATGAAGCTTTCTGGGATGAGCATGAGTGATCTTTTTTCCATATTCCCAAATGTTATAGGAGTGCTACCTCTCCTTTGAGCTTTAGCTTTTCCACCTCAGAGAAGATAAGTGAGATGCTATCACTGGGTCTGAGCAATAAACTCAGAAAAGATCCCTTGGCATGGAAGTAGCCAAAATGGGAACAAAGAAAGTTAAACTGACTTGTAGGGGAAATACCTATCTATGTGACAGTCAGGATAAAGGAGTAACAGATCAAATTGTCCTTTTCCATATAGCTATCTTCACGATTGTTATTTGTTCATGGTTTGAAAAGATATTTACTTAGGTTTGTTTTGGGTAGCAGGTGTTCAGTGTTTGAAACCTCACAGTGGCATTGGTTTGCTGTTAAAATAAACCATAGCAAGCTAATGGATATATGACTGGAAGTACATAGACCAAGGAAGCAAAAATAACATTGGATCTTTCTTGCTTCCATATCAAACTAGGATGTATTTATCAACAAAGATATCAGAAGTCTAGAAAAACCAACATACAAAGTAGATCTTAGTGGAGAGGCAAAATAATTATAAGATTTAGATTAGGACATAAAGGGTCATCTAGTCTATCTTCCCCCCTTTTTTTAAAAATGTAATTTACCCTTGGTCACATAGACAGTAATAATCTGGACTCCCAATTAATTTCTAAAACTGGTGATTTTTCTTCATTTTTGCTGCTTTTTCTGCCACTTTGTCTTGGGAAACAACACACAATCTTTATGTCTGCTGATGTCATATCCTCCTTGTAGCTTGCTTCCTGCCAAGGGAGAAATCTTTACAAAATGAGCTGGTTAGGGAAAGCCCAGGGAAGGTCACAATTCCTAGAGGTGATACTCATTTAGGAGAGGGAAATCCCATCAGTTCCTGCAGTGATGTGGGGTCAGAGCTTTCAAAATTCAGGTATTTTTAATTAAATTTACTCTAAATGATTTTAATACAATTGCATGAAATGTCTGCCTTACATATAGGTTTACATGGATTATTTTTAGTATGCAGAATTTTTGGCAAGTTTAAAAAATGCTCAAATAATGAATGAATTCAGAGAGAGAGAGAGAGAGAGAGAGAGAGAGAGAGAGAGAGAGAGAGAGAGAGAGAGAGAGAGAGAAAGAGAGAGAACAAAATACAAAATACAAAAAACCAAACTAGGCAGATCTACTTGTTATTCAGCATCAGAGACAAGAAAGCAAAATTTCTCTTTAAGCCGATTGTTGTGGACTAATTTTTCTGTTACTCACGGCCAAGGATAATGTCTCTGATGAAGAGAAGATCCCTTTGGTTCTTTGTTCACAAATATATTATTTCTTTCAAATTTTTTATTGATGCATTGTGTTTTCATGTAATAGTTACTTTGCCTTTGAACTGAGATTTCCTCTCTTTTGGGGTTGTTTTCTCTTTGTTTACCTGGTTGAAGTCATTCTCATGAGATGAGTCCTAATGTGGCGGATGGGCATCTGACTTCAGTAGGATTCAAGTTCTGTCTCTGTCACATATTGGTTTTATGACCCTGAACAAGTCACTGCCCTGGACATTTCTCTAAAATGATACATTGCAGTGCAGCTGCTGATCTGCATTGGGAGGGAGAGTTTCTTCATGGGGAAATCCTTATACTAATGAAATCACAAGTGTGGGTCTTCCCCCTGCCCGCCGAAGTGTTCTTAGTTGTATTTCATGAAGAGTTCTTTATACTAAGAAAATCACATGTTGGGCTTTCTCTTCCCTTCAAAAGTCATCGTTCTAAGAATGCATGTAAGGACCAGATATCTTAAATATTTACATTTGAGGATCAAAGGATAATTTTCCTCACTAGGGCCTGGAGTAAAGGCATAGAATTTCAACTCAGTGAATTTGATATAACTGGATTCAGGGTCACTTGACTCAAAGACTTCAGGATATAGTGGGAAAAGCACTAGATTTAGGTGTGAACAGACTTGGATTTAAGGCAATAGCTATGAGAAAGTCATTTAATCTCTAAGTTCATTTCCAGTAAAATGGACCAAGAATCTTTATAGAACACAATAATGCCATTGGATCTTTCTCACCTTTATATCAACTTAGGATGCATTTATTAATGAGAAATTATAGATACTTGGAAAGGAAGATAGATAGATAATGCATTGCTTCCCCCATAGAGTATTTTTTTTAAGGGAATAGCTTTTGTAAATTGTAAAGCACTGTAGCAATGAAATTATCATTATTACAAAATGATTTAAAATCATAATTATAAGGTCATGTTAAATTGCATTCAGCAAATATTTATTGTTTTCCACATATTCCAGAGTCTATTGGGCACTGTCCATAAAACTTTGCAGGCCACTGCCTCAATGAACTGACAATTTCATATGAAATCATTAGAGGATAATACAAGATTATATATAATCAAATGTCAAATGTGTGCTAAAGTTGAATGTGATAGTTAAAAAAACCACTCAAATTTGTATAGCATTTCCATCATGTTTTTAGTACAGTTTTAAACTATAGTAAGACTTTGGGCATACATATATACAACTTGTTAATTAAGCAGCTCACTTGAACTAGAAAATTGAAGTCATTATAAAATATTTTAAACCTACAGATATTCTTTTTTTATATGACTGAAATGCTCCCAGAAATCTGAACAATTGTGATTATCACTTACATTCAACTTCTACCACATGTCTTGACATTCCGTGTGTATGTATGTGTGTGTGTGTATGTGTGGTTTTTTAATGTTTTCTGAAATATTTTCTTTTTCCTTTATTGTATTGGAGAACTTTTTTCTTTTGCTGTTATTTTGTTGTTCAAATATAGAAGGCTAGGAGAGTGGTTGACCTAGAGAGGCATCTTCTCTTAATATCTTTTTTCTTATTGAGAAGTAGAGATGTAAAAGGTGAATGACATTTTTCTAATGATTCTTCCTCCTCTTTCTCCTCTGACCCTGAAAACCTCTCTCGGGCGTTGCAATAACTTTCTAATTGGTTTTCTGTCTCAAGTGTTCCCCTTCTTCAATTCATCTTCTACTCAACTCCCAAAGTGATATTATTCCAAAAACACATGTCTGACCAGGTCATCTCCCCACTCCCATCCCCAGCTTAAAAAGAAGCAGTCATTCCCCATTGCCTTTAAGGTAACATACAAACTCCTTCATTTTCCATTTAAAGCCATCTATAATCTGACCCCAATTTATGTTTCTGTCCATGACTCACCTTCACACACTCTATGTTGCAGCCAAACGGCCCCATTTCTTCTTCTTCTTATGTGTCATTCCTTTGCCTATCTCCCTGGCTATCTCTCACGGCTGGGGTGTACTCTCACCTTACCTCTTAAAATAACTCACTTCTTTCCAAGTTCTACTTAAGTGGCATCTCCTAAATGAAGACTTTTTGATCACCCCAATACTAATATCTCTCTAAATTGCTGGTTGTGTATGTGTATTTTATGTTCACTTATATAAAAATGTTTTACTTCTTCTTGTGGAACATAAGATCTTTGAAGGGATGGAGGAAATGTTTTAATTTAGTCCTTTTTTTCCCTTGCACCTAGCACAGTGTTTGGAATTTAGATGCTTAATAAATACCTGTTGATTGACTGTTTGGGATTTTTCTTTCCCTTCTCAGTGGGGTGGTTCAGTGGAAAGAGTTCAGCTTTGACCTGACCACCAAATTGCGAGACTGTAGCAATTGATTTTACCTAAGTGAACCTCACTTTCTTTGTCAAATGGTGGGATGTTTGGACTAGATAAAGTAGATCATTTAGCTCTAAATCTATAATTCTATGATGTGCATGATACTTGGGGTTTTAATTTAACTCTTTCAATTAAACCTGAAAGTCTCTTCCTCATCTCCTCCTCCTCTTCCTTCATCCTAGGCCACTGCTTAGAAAAGGGGGGAAATGTATTTTTGGTATCCTGAATTGTAACTCAGAATGCATTTGCTCATATAAACAATGTTAAAAATGATGATTTTTCTCTTTCTCTTTCACTTCCCTCTACCTAGCTGTGGAAATTCATTTGTGCTTGTATAAAACCTTTCAAACACTTCCTTACTTTATCAATTCTTGTAATTACAAAAGGGGAAAATTTGAATAATCACAAGTGTCTATAATACCTATTTTTAAGTTCTAAGCCTGAGATTTCAAGTGGATTTAACATCTGAATAGGCTTTATCCATATATGAGCAAATGAGTTAGCATATGGAAAGTGCTTTGCAAACTTTAAAGTATAATATAAATGCTATTATTATAATATGATTTTTGGTATGTGGCAAAGGGGCAGATATTTCCTTTAAGTGTTATGAAAAAATCACTGAATTTAGGATTAGGAGACCAGGGTCCTATACCCAACTCTGTCATGGGTTAAGTGTGTGACTCTGAACCTCTCTGGGCCTCAGTTTTCTTATCTGTAAAATGATGGTGTCCTATTAGACGATTATTAAGGTCGCTGACATCTCTAATATTTTATGATATTTGTATAGCGTCAGGTAGTGTGCCAATACTCTACAAAATAATGAATGCTAATGTGAATTTAGTTTTCATTAGACCTAATTTGGAGTATATACTGTGTGCTTTTCTCATATGAATATTTTGAAAATAATTTATATTTATTAATATTTCTATCATAGTTGATTAGTTTTCTTATCAAAGTCTTCTCTACTGCAGCTCCTCATTGTAACAATGGTCTGCTCATTCTTTTCTGGCTCTACAGGGTGAATGCTTGCATCTCCTTATGGAAAATAGTTATAGGATTATAGATTTTGAACTGGGGGGGACTTCAGAAATCTATTTTGACTCCCTTATTTTAAAAAAAAAGATTCTTGGTCTAGATCTGTGTAAGGAACTCCTGAGAAGAAAGCTCTGTCTCTGTTATAGAATTACATCTCACCTATAACTTACATGTTAGTGAGTTGCCTGGGCCCCTGAAAGCTTAAATAAGGTAACTATAGTAGACAGTCAGGATAGGTCAGAACAGGACGTGATGCTTTGTCTTCCTTACTCTAGGACCGGCCCTTCCTCCATTTTGCTGCACTCCAAACCCCTTCATTTTATTGACCAGAAACTGTGGCTCAGAGACAATGTGGTGTGACCAAGCCCACAAAGTTTTCTCTTTGGTTTCCATATATTTCCTTTCCTTCATGCAAGTGCCAGGGAACTCTTTGTGTTATTGCATTGTCGGAGCATTGCTAAGTCAGGATATGATTGCTTCCATTGCTCAGTCAACAATGTAGATTGGATGCCCCTTGTGTCTTTTGTGCTTATTTTGTGCTTTTGCAAAGTCACAGGTGGGATGCTCCAAGCTAAAATGATATAGTCATTCTTCGGTGTCCATCTTTCTCAAAGTTGTGTTCAACTCTTTGTGAGCCTATCTGGGGTTTTCTTAGCAAAGATACTGGGGTAGTTTTTGCCATCTCCTTCTCCAGCTCATTTTACAGATGAAGAAACTGAGGCAAACAGAGTTAAGTGACTTGCCCAGAGTCATACAGTTAGTTAATTAATGTCTGAGGTCAGATGTGAACTCATGAAATTGAATCTTCTTGACTCCAAGCCCAGTGCTCTATTTACCGCACCACCTAGCTGCCCTTCTCAAAGTTTAGGCTCACCCAAACAGAGACCTCCAGCACCTTTGCCTATTACTTGCACAAATGATAGTTTAGGAACTCAAAAAGAAGTTTTCCTATGAGGCTAACATATTATTATCTCTAGCATTAAATAAATGGCATTATAATAAAGTAGATTGGTTTTGATTCATTGAATGACTAAAGGAGAGAACAGCTATTCTATAGTCAGGTCTCTATAGATGACACCAGAGGCCCATGAAGAGTTTACAAATGTTATTGACATAACCATTTCTATTTCATGGCATGGTTCTGCAGTCCTTACATAGACAGGGCACTCAATAATAATAGTTCAGAATTGCAAAAGAAAGACTATCATTTCTCATATTAGAGAAAATGAAGAATCATAGAATGTTAGTCCTTAGAAGTCATCTACTCTGACTCCCCCATTTAATCTGTGAGGAAACTGAGACCCACAGATGGCCATGATAAGTACAAGGTAGTATCATGGTCCAGTATCTGGGTTTGCCCCTATTGGAGTACATGGGTTTTTTTTTTTTTAATAGACAAAACCCAGGTTTTTTTCTTGCTGCAAATTCATTCATTATAAATTTTGCAATAACTCTTCTTTCTACTACATGCACGTATCACTTGATTCAATCTTTCTCCTTCCCTTGGTGGGAATGCTTTTCCTAGTGTATTAAATTCTGGTCTTTCCATCCACCCATTAGCCTCATAGGGAAGGTGTAAGAAAACATCATCATTCATAATGAGGCCTCATGATTGGACTACAATAATTTCTCGGTTCCTACATATTGAGTTGTTTACTTATGCCAGTGGGTTTTCTTCTCCTCTCTGTCATGCCTGATAGTAAGTGGTCCTTTTTCTTCCCCAAAAAATTACATCCAGGATCATCCGGACAAAGGTACAGCAGCCACCCAACCAGCAGGTCCCAGCTTCCAGTCACAGCATAGGTAAGAGGAACTTTTCTTTTTTTTTTTAAATTAAAAAAATGGAATCAAAATATTCTAAAGAACTTTTAATCATTCTTATGGACAGATAATTCTACATAAAACAGTTCAGCACACGTACTAATGCGCCTTCTTTGTCATTCTCCAAGGGCTGAACATGGTAAATGAATTTTATAAATACTGCTAAAAGGTTTTGAATTTTACTGATTATTATGATAAATAGTCTTCACCATGAGACAGAAAATTGAAATCTAAGCCAAAAAAAAAAAAAAGAAACACACTAATGGGGGTCTATAGAATGTCAGATAATTAAAGTAATAAATCAAGAAAGGGATACTTATTCATAACATTTTCTGCATCATTAGTCAGTAAGTAGTTTTGAATGTGTTTTTTTCTTCTATCATCCAACCATTCCATAATTCTTTGTGCACTTGCAGTCTTGAGTGAAGTGGTAGCAAAACTTTTCAAACTTTCTTTTCCTTTCTTCTTCCAACCTAATTTAGATGCAGGCTGACTGCATTCAGTGAGGACTGATCATTTTTTGATGGGCCTTTGCAGGTTAAGATTGAGGAACATTGATGAGGGATCGGTATCATTATTAGAGTGAGGCCATGTTGGCTGTGACTTTGTTCTCAGAGAGTCACCTTCTCTCCAACTCCTGTGAGAGAAAAATAGTATTCCTTCATTGTAAGTAAATCCAAATGAGACAAAAAGGACATCTTAAGAAATATTTGTTTTCTAGGAGGGCCAATTATATGTTTACATAAACAGGCAGAAAGAAGTCAAATTTGTTCTCCTTTCTGGGTCAGTACAAAGCAAAAGCCTAATTAATTTGGATCTTTGAGTGCTTAAACCTTTATCAACTCTGCTTTGATTGGGGTATATTTGGGATGATGTCTAGTAGAAGTCCTTCCAGTTATAAAAAGAGAATTGCGCTTCCTGCTTAGAGATACTGGTTGGGACTCTACTTCAAGCTTCTACTATTACAGTTTGGTACAATACAGGAAATGTAGTTTGTGGGTTGTTCTAAAGACAGTTGTTAAAATTTGTTTTTGCCATTGATTTAGAATCAAGCGTGGGGAAGCTATGACCTCAAGACCACATGTGTCCTTCTAGGTCCTTGGGTGCAGCCTGTTGACTGAGTCTGAGTTTTACAGAACAAATCCTTTTATTTGGTATAAATATTTGGTATAGAAGGTACCTATTATTGGTACCTTCTACCAAAACAACATATTTTGTCATGGGATCTCAAAGCACTTTTCCAGTGCTGGTTTGTCTCTGGCCAGCCACATTGGTAACACAAAAATAGTCAAGAAGGCGATTGTGTCAATGAGATAATCCCATTGAGTTTCTGATGATGCAGAGTCAATGAAGGTATGGAATGTCTGTGAACTCTACTATCAGGGGCACACCCAAGTCAGTGGTATTTCTCACTTTTATAGGTATTCCCCTATATCTGATATGCTAAATTTCCTCAGAACAGAATGAAGTTAATGTTGTCAATTATCTGGTCTATTTAGGCTGTGTAGACAGATGATTTAGATATTGAAATCTTCCCTCTACCCTCCTGTCAGGTCCATTATTACCTCCCTCCAATTATGGTTTGGTGGGTAAAGTGCATGAAACTGAAAAAGGTAGCATGTCATGGTGGATTGTAGTGATAGAATGCTGGACTTGGAGTCAGGAAACCCTGGGTTCAAATCTCACCTCTGACACTTGCGAGCTATGTAATAATAGCTGACATTTATTTGGTTAAAAGCAATAGATATTTCGTGTGTTCTCTGCAACATTAGGCAGACTTGTAAATTCATTGTTATAGAGAACTATGAATGAGGAAACATTCTACCTATGCAGATTGGTATGTGGTCTGCAACTTGGTGAATAATCTCGGGGCACTGAAAGGTTGCTATTTGCCTAGGGTTACACATCCAGTAAGTGTCAGAGGTCAGACTTAAACCACATTTTCTTGACTCTGAGATCAGCTCTCTATTCACTTTAATATTATTCTACTTCTAAAAAAATAAAATTATAGTATCTTATATACTTGATCTCCGTGTTGTAGAAGGCAAATGCCATTTCAGCTATGTTACGGACATAGAAATTGGATTGAAAAAGGATAAGATGTAAAAGGGCTAATTGATCATTCCCACACAACAAAATAGACCTCCCTGGTATTTGAAAGCTTTAGGAAATAGTTTTTGGTAGCATATGTACCTTAAAATTCTTCTTTTTAAAAATCTTCTTTGGCACTTAGAAAAAGATACTTTGCACAAAGTAGATTCTCAATACTGTTTCATGGCACCTGAATGATATTCAAGCTGCCGTGTCAGATTATTTTCTGTGTGATTCTGGGCAAGTCACCTAACTCTGTTTGCCTCAGTTTCCTCATCTGTAAAATGAGCTGGAGAAGGAAATGGCATACTTCTCCTGTATCTTTGCTAAGGAAACCCCAAATGGTGTCATGAAGAAGAATATGACTGAAATGGTTGAAAAACAGCAGTGGCAGTTTATAGCATCAGAGGTCACTAAAGTAGAGCTCAAAAATAGTTCAGAGGGCTTCTAGCCCAACTCCCTCTCTTTTTCCAGCTGAGGATAGGAAAGTATATATTCATATCCATAGCCATACATACATCTATATCTATTTATCCATCATCCATCCATCTATCCGTCTATTTGTCTGTCTATCTGTCTCTGTCTCTGTCTCTCTCTGTCTCTCTCTCTTTCTCTCTCTCTCTATATATATCATAGTAAGTAGAAGAATTGGGATTTGAACCCGTCTTCCCTAAATTCCAGAACCTGTGTTTTTCCACAGTATGACATTGCTTCCCTCTAGTGTCTGACACTGACAAAGACTTTATTTCACCTTTTTCATTCCAAACAAGATGCTTACTGTCCCTGTAAGAGTGACAAGCCAACAAACATTTATTATTACTTATATTATAATCACACTGATTATACTTATTTATATATTATATGTTTATTATAATATATTGTAATCATGATAATCATGCTATAATATAATTGTATTGTAAATACTCATTAGGTACCAGGCACTGTATTAAATTCAAAAGACAGAACCTATCCTCAAGGTGCTTACACTCCAACAGAGGAAAGACAATATATAAATAGAAGCTGAAAAGGGGATTGGGAAGGATGAAAGAAAGAAGGTACTGAAGGGGTCATGGTGGTGAAAGAAGTCCTAAGTCAGAAGCAGAACTGGAAAGGAATGATGAACATGCATGACCTGGGCACTTCCTTAAAATAAAGGTTCCAGGAGGAACTGACCAATCTCAGGAAGGGCTAAAGAGTCAAACAAATTCTGTCCCTTCATTCTCATGGTTGTTAATGCAACTAGACTGACCTATGAGCAAATTTACCCTTTAAAATAATAGCAATGTTCAAAGGCTGCCAGAATCGTATAGCAAAAGCAGGATTGTAAATAGATTATATTGCCGATGTACACTGTGATTCTTAGGGCAATGGAAGCCTTGTGTTGGGAGTGTCTTAGAATCATATATAGAATGTGAGTATTAGAATTGGAAGGAACTTTAGCACTCATTTAGCCCCTATCCTTTATTTTTAAAGATGAGGAAATAGAGACCCAGAGAGGTGAGATGCCTTGACTGAAGTCACATAGTTAGTGACAGAGTCAACATTTGTACTCAGTTCTCTTGATCCTCAGTCCAGTGTTTTTTCCATTAGTAAGAATGTTAAAATTAGAGGTGGAAGTAAGTTATACTGATGGGAAAAAAATACTCCTTGATTTTGAACTTGTGAATTCTGGATGTTATCAGTGACAGGTACTCCCTCAGAGAACAAATGCTGCACATCTTCTCATTCTATTCAGAGATTCACTGGCCACAAGAAAGGACTATAATAGATCTAGAGTTGGAAGTGACCTGAGAGACCACTGGTTCCAACCCTTTCATTTTACAGATGAGGGAACTAGGATCTAGAGAAGTAAAGTGACTTGCCCAAAGTCACACAGCTAGTAAATAACAGAGCCAGGATCTTAATTATTTAATTAAGTCCTCTGACTTGAAATCCTTCACACTTTCCTACGTATCATATGGTTGGTTCACATCATCTCTAAACACTACATCAAAGATCCACATCATGCATTGCTATCCTTGCTCTGGTTCTTTGAAAACAAACACATGTGAACTCTAAAAAGTATGCCAGTTTATGCACAAAGGCTCAATGAGAATGTGATGTCACAAGATTGTGCAAACTCAAAGAAATCTTTGCTCTTTTACTCCCCACCCCCTTTAGGTCATGTTTGTAATTTTGCCTATCAGGGTTATCTCTAATGGGAAGCAAGATAAACCTCACTCTTTGGCACTCCACTTCCAATTCCTTTTCCCTAACATTTATATCTAGGTGAAATCAGGTTCACAGGGAGTATGGAGAACCTCTTTGCTGGACTGTGAAGAAGAGATATCTATGTCACAAAAGGAAGGGCTACCCGCGGAGTGCAAGATCGGTTTATCTTCCTCATTTAATCCCAGTCTTATCTTTATGCTACTGCCATGGGTGGAACTGAGATGCATTAGGAGATATTCAGGGGGGAGCTAGTAATATCGACTGATTGTGTTGATTACATGTAGATGAGAACCTCAATCTCTCCTTCCCCTTGGGCTGCTTAAGATACCTATTTCCCATGCAAGGCATCTGGGGCAAATCTCTTTGGGTTGCCAGACTTTAGCACAGTTTTTATATACAGGTTATTTCTTTCAAGGGCTAGGGCAAGGAAAATAAGATGACTAGTTCCTGGTGACCATGATGTTAAGAGTGCTAGGCTAAGTGGTCTCTAAGATACTCCACAGCTCTAAATTTTATGAAACTCTTTCATATTTTTATTTTTGTGACAATTTGACTTTATTTTAGTCTCCACAGGCTCTGTGACCCAAGTGTCTTCAGCAAGTACTGATTCTGCAGGCTCCTCCTATTCCATTAGTGGAATTCTGGGAATTACATCTCCTAGCGCTGAAACCAACAAACGCAAAAGAGAGGAAGGTAAACGATCATTGTTTCTGGGGGACCGCTACAAGTAGTGACTCCCAAGCAGTTGTTTTCAGACCTGGACTTATCACACCAGAGTCACATTCTGAGTTCTCAGACATGCACATTGCAATATGATCACCCCTCTTTCGTAGTTGCACAGTGCATTTTTGTGCATAGGCTATATACCTACGCTAATGTCTTAGGAAAATATGAATGATTTAGCCACTTTCGAACACGATAGTGATAGTCTCCAATTAAAAATTTCTGGTAAGGGCAAAGATGCAAATTGCAATAGGAAAACTTCCTTTTTCATTTAATTGAATATATTAATACACGAATAGGGACAGAGTTTCCTTTCCAGTTTGAAAGAAAATGCTTTGCGGGGCAATTAGGTGCAAAGTACCTAGAGGTTATGGTGACCTTTTAGTATGAGAAAAGATGTTAGGTACATGCATTATTATTAACTATCCTGGGGATTTCATATTCTTTTAGATCAGGAAAAAATTGCAATTCCCAATGCATGAGTAGCATTGTTCATTATTATTACTGTAAAATACGGCACCATTTTTTTAAAGGCTTTGATGGGGTCAGCTCATAGAGAAGTCTCAATGTTGGTATCATCAATCTTGTGGCAGTCACTAGAACAGAAGGGGCACCAAGTAGTAGTGTACTGAGGAGAGCTTTACAAAATGAAAAACAAAGTCTCCTTAGAGACTTTTGGGGAAAATAGTTCATTTCTCTGAAAAAGTGGGAGCGGAGGAATATTTTAATTTCTGCTTTTTACCCCTTTAAAGAAGTGCAGCTGAAGGATAGTCATTATATTCAGGAACATGGGAGAGGGAACCCCTTGTTATCATATAGATAATTTATAACTTAATTCGTTTTAGGGGTGACAGTATTGATGTTGCTAAAATAATAACTCTTTATTCATAGCCCTTAAGTAATTTTTTTTCCCAATCTTGTGATTTCATCAGTGTGGGGAAACTCCCAGCATGGACACTCTGTCCACCAACACAGATCGGCAACTAGTCTGTAATTTAGAAGCTTGCTTGGGTCACTTCCAGTAACTTACTTATCCTCTAGTTTTTTCACATTAGAGGCAGGACTTTCTAACTCCAAGACTGGTCTGCTATCCACCGCACACTACTACCTCTCATCCATTCCTTCGTGATATCATCATTGATTTTCAAACTCCCTTGTTCATTTAAAAAAAATAATAATTTATGCTACTCCCATGGAGCAAGTAGGATCCTATGTCTCAAAGACAGTGGGCCACCTTAACTAAGATTTTTTATTTTTCCCCTCTTTATAAGACAGGCAGCTCTAATTGACACTAATGGGACTGAGAGAAGGAATAACTCCTTGGGAATTAGTAAAACCTTAGTTAGGAGAAGAGGAGAAAAAACCTATGGTAGTCTGAAACCTGAAAGCAGTGTGACAAAAATCTTGATTCAATTATTGTGCTTTTCAGTTCAACTCCCTTTCCAGAATATATGTAAGAATGTATATGCACATGCACACATGCTTAAGCACTTAAAATCAATAACTAGAAAACTGAGTCTACTATGACGGCAGATTGTTGCACATTGTGAGTGGTACTGGGGAGTTGCTTGATGCTGTGAAGTGTATTCATGACTTTTGGTGGCTTCTTCTCTTCTCTTTTACTTTTTAACAGATGTCACTAGTCTTTAACCCAGTGGGTTGCTTGCATGGTAGCAACAGGGGCAAACCAAACCAGACAGCCTCAATTGGTTAATATGACTGAAGGTGTCATTTTTTTCCTCCTGTTGTAATAGGGACTAAGAACAGATGTGTCTTAGTAGGGGATCGGTTGCTCCCACTAACAGTAGAAGGACGTGATGAGAGGCTGACACAGAGGCAGGGGGTGCTTCGGTAGCAAGTTTTGAAGGCAGGCTTGGATTCTGACCCACAAACAGACAGACACATAGATAATGGTCCGCACAGCTGTGGCTTCCAGGTTGGGGGATTATAGCTTGTAGTGGGATTCGGCAAGAGAGGCTGTTGCTCTGCAGGACATAGGCGCAATCTTTAGTGTATGGCAAGGTGAACTGGGGCAATCAGTCCATTCCCACCTCCAAATTTTGTACTGTACTAAAAAACTCTGTGTTCCCCTTTCAGTGAAGAAATGAAACCACACTTAGGTGTCCTTGTTTTATGTTCTTTCAGTAATATAACAAGGATTCAGGCTTGCAGTGACCCATTCTTAATAAGAACTGTCTTTGGACACTCTCTGCTCCTTCCTTTCTGCTAACCACCTCACCCCCATGTGTGCTTTTCATTCTCAGTGGGGAGCATGTCTTCTTCAGACTTGGGTACTCCCACACTGATGCAAAGCAAGGGTGTCTATGGGGAAAGAAAGCACATGACTGCTCAGTCTTTGTACTTTTACACCTTAGGATTTATCTTTAAGGTGAAGTCTAAGAACCTGTTGTTGCTGTGAGGCAATGGTGTTAAGTGACTTAAAGTCACACAGCTAGTAAGTTTCACATGTCTAAAGCTAGATTTGGACTCAGGTCCTCCTGACTCCATGGCTGGTATGAGAACCTGTTTTAAAAAAATAGTTTGATAACTATATTTTCAACATTCACTCTTTTAAGATTTTGAATTCCAAATTTTTTCTTCCTCTCTTCCCTACCCCTTCCCCAATATGGCAAGCCATCTGATATAGGCTATACTTGTACAATCATATCATAATGATAACTGTATTTCAATATAATTGGTTTCTTTGTAGTCCTATTTTATTCTATGCAGTTGAAAACATTTTTCTGAGAAGGGATCCATGGGCTTCATCAGACTGCCCATGGACTTCAATCAGACTGGTTGAGAACACAAAAAATGATTAAGAACCACAGCTTCAGGGATCTATTTTGAAAGTAGTAGACTCTGGGCCTGAAAGTCAGTGGTTATACCACCAGTTGCTGTGGGTCTTAATTTTTCTCATCTACAAAATGAGGGAGACCAAGATTATCACCAAAGTCCATTCCGGTTATAACATTGCACGATTCTATGAATGTATGTGTCTATGCATGGGAGCTGGCTAGAAAAGGGGAAAGTTTAGGGATTTAGGAACTCAATCCATGACAGTCTAAACATTAATGTTGAATGAATGTTCAGCGTGGGCGTATTTCCCATTGATGATGTGGATAGAGAAAAGAGCTCTGGAGGGAGAATAAAGAACTAGCCAGTTAGTATAATAATGATGGTAATGGTAAACCACCACCGCCACCATTTATCCAGCATTACTACGTGTCAGGCACTGTGCTAAACACCTTACAATTATTATCTCACTTGATCCTTACAACAACCCTGGGAGGTAGGGGATGCTATTATCTTAATTTTATCAACCATAGCTGACTATTCCCTTCAGGCTCAAACTGGAGAGATCTTTGGATAAATTCCTCCATGAGAGTTCTATTCCTGTGCCTGGTTTTGGTCTGGAGATGACTTTGGGTTTTGGAAGGCTATACGTAAGGTCTTAAAAACTGGGATGACTTTGAGTCCAGGTCAGTTGATCACTCTATCTTTCCTAAAGGCTAGTTTAACTAGGTTTGACCCCACTGGATAAATACCTGTGGCCATAACAACATATGGAAGTCGGTCCTTAAGAAGCATTAAATGCTTATGTGCTAGATATGTGTACTAAGTACTAGAGATAACAAAGTATTATAAAAACAGTCCCTGCTCTCAAGGGGCATATGTTCTCATAGGGGGACAATGTGTAAATAACTAGGTACCATCTAACCACCTCCTTGATAGAGGGGAAGAACAGTTTGGATTCTCAGGCACTTTTGACCTTTGGATTTTTTTTAAACCTTATTTACTGAGGCAAGGAAATATCACTTGCTTTGGGACTTGGGTGAGATCCAAAGGAGAGCCTTCATGAAGACAAATGTCCAGACATCTGGAGGACAAGAAGGTGGCATATTTCCCTTATGAGCACAGGGCAACAGAGGTGGTAACAGGAACAGAGCAGTTTGATGGTGGCAGCTCAGCAGTTTCCATCCTTAAAACAGTTTTCTAGGGAGATTCTGCAGATGAAAGCTAAAGGGGAGAGGAACAAGGAATAAAATGGATTTTTTATAGTGGCTGCTCATTCAGGAGGTTGGAAGGCTGAAAAAAAGCAGATACTCTCCATAGAATGGGAAGGAACCAGTGGTCCTTGTCACCTTCCCCTGCCTTACTTTACTCGTAAGATTTAGAACCTCTTTCTAAATATTCTGCTAAAGACCTCTAGTCTCATTTCTTTGACTTATGCATCTCATTTCTCATAGACACCTGTGGTTGGCTTTAGCACCTGTCCATTTCCTCATGTCCCTTTGCTTGTGGCATGAGAGTTTGGGGAACAGTATCCTAGCATGTGACTGAAATTCCAACTTGACCTTACTGTTGTCAGGGAACAAGGGACATAATCATGAAAGGTTAATGGCAGAATTATTATGAATGCAGGCTTTCAAATCTGCTCCCATTGAACCATGTTGTTTTATCATGTAATTCTAGTGTCTGATTCACTATGGGTATCATGGCCCTTGGGCTCCATTGCTATACAAGCTATATATATATATGGAGGAGATGGAAGATAATAAAAATAGTAATAATAACTGACATTTACATAGTGCTAACTACATGCTAAGCACTGTGCTAAAAGTTTTTCAATTGTTATCTCATTTGATTCTCACAACAACCCTGGGAGGCAGGTGCTATCCTTATTTTATACATGAGGAAACTAAAGCAATGAGAGGTTAGGTGATTTGTCTAGAGTTACCCAGCTAGTGAGAGTCTTGCCACTAGCATCTAGGAGGCACTAGGAAAGACCTCTAGCAGAATGTGGGACTTGAGCTGAGCTTTGAAGGAAACCAGAGTTGACCAAGACGTGGAGGTGAAGAAGGACATTCCAGGCATGGGGTACAGGCAGTGCAAAGAGGAGGAGCACATCAACTAGTAGAGTTGGATCATAGAGGGCATGGAAGGAAGTCATGTATGAGAAGACTGGAAAGGTAGGAAGGGGTCAAGTTATAAAGAGCTTTCAATGCCAGAGGAGTTTATATCTGATGCTGAAACTTATGGGATATGAAGGTAGTGACATGGTTAGACCTATGCATTGGAAATATCCTTTAACAGATGAATGGAGAATGGATTGGAGTAGAGAATGACTTGAGACAGAAAGACTAAAGGTTAGAAGTTAAGAATTATTTGGATATTACAGTAATCCAGGTGAGAGGCAAGAAGGGACCTGATAGAATCTCAGCTGCATATGTGGAGAAAAGATAATGTTTATGGGAAATGTGAAGGTTAAAAGCAAAGATACAGAAGGATTGTAATGAAATCATGGATTTTTAAAATATTGAATAAATAGGGTGGGATTAATAACGACACATTTAATTGATATAGCACCAAATACTCTCCAAAGAAGCATCAATACTATGATGGAGTTAGGAAAATGAGGAGGATGAGGCTTGGAGTGAGGAAGACAGATTCAAGTCTCATCTTTGGCATTCATTGAGTAAACCTGGAAAAATCACTTAACTATTGGGCATCTCAGGTAAGTGCCTACAACTTACCTGCTAAAGTCACAAATGAATCATGATCTGTGTTGGTAGATTTCCCACACTGGGAGTCCCCTATACTGATGGATTATTCTTGTATCCACCTTCCAAAACACTTTTGAATCAGTTGGCTCATTTGAGCCTCACAGCGGAGTGGCAAGGTATAGTAGTGAGTGGGTAAACAACTGGTCACAGGAATTTTAGAGATGTGGATTCAAGTTTTGTCTATGACAAAAAATATCTGTGTGACTGGGCACATTATTCAATCTCTCTATGCTCTAGGTAACTCTCTCAAGATTAAAAAACTACAGTATAGCTGCTGATTCTTATTGGTAGAGGAAAAAACTCAACACGCTACTGTAAGGTAGCTAGAGCACAAATAAGGAAGGAGAGTCTCCTTTAATTCTTCAGGGTAATTCAACAGCTATGTGGGGAGAGACAGGCTTAGGATGTGGGTCTCCTGACTAATCCTGTTTCAGCTGTATCACTGCTGTCTTCTTTAATTCAAGAAGATGTAAGATTCGAAATAAAAGTGGTGAAGTTCATAGTTGGTGAGTAGAACACTTTAGTGGTACGTGAAACACAGAGAACTAGGTGATGGGACTAATCTTGGGCTGGGTAAGGATGGTAGTATAATCTATTGGACCTCTTTGTCAGGAACACCATGTGAATTACTTCCAAGTCTGAATTACTGGATATTTGCAAGAAAATGTGTTTTTATTAACTTTTCAGTAGCTCAGTCTAACTGCTAATAGTGGCAGACAGAGCTCCTTGGGGATCTATAGGAAGGAATGATTTGTAATTAGCCAATCAATATTTTTTATATGTTAGTAAGGAATTTACGAAGTGCCAGAAAACAGTTTTTCCTTTTAGGTAGGTAAATGTCCTCCTGCAGTCTTGTTTACACAATTTATTTGATTATTTCCCTCCATAACTAAAAGTAAACTTCAGTCTGCCCCTGTCAAAATTGTCACAAACTCTAAATGAGCAGAATCTGAATTAATGAGGCTTTGCTGTATCCAGCCAGGAGTGAAAGGAAGAGTTTAATTTCCCTCTGTGAAATCTAAGGAAGAGTGGAGACCTTGAAAAACTACTACTGAGAGAAGACTGACGGGACTGAGACATAACATTTTAATAAACTATTGTGCAAGCTATATTTGTTTACTGCTAGCTAGTCTAGCTTCTTTTGGATTATTAGGGGAGGGGAACAGCACAGAATTGGGGGACTCCTCTACCTAGGGATAATATGGTGATAAACTTGAATTCACCAGTGCAGGTAGTTTTCTCTGTTGACTGGGTTGAAACTTTGGAGTTTGTCTTTCTTTTAGTGGAGCCTGGTTGAACAGGAAATGTACACAAGTACTCTTCTTGCTCCCTGCCTACCACCTGCTCCAGTTTCAGCTCAGTCATACACATCAGGAAGCACCCTTCCTCATCCTCAGAGCACCAGGAAGGGAGCTGGGGCACAGCTGAAATCAGCAAGGGCAGCTTTGTGCATGCCCTTTTGAATCTGGAGGAAGGCAAACTTCTAATTCCCAAACCATCCTTCAGAGAGAACTGATTGCACCAATGAGTTTAAAGTTAAATTCCTTGACGCAATTATCCTTCCTCTCCTTCACAAAAATCCAAAGGAGATTAGACTGGGTAGCAGTAAACAGGCATAGTCTACAAAAAAGAACACAGGATTTGAACTCAGAGGACCTGGTTTCACACAACATGTATTTAACAGATGAGCATAAGGCACTATGCCAGGCATGGGGATCCAAAAGAACACCCCCCCCCAAATCCTCCCTGCCTTCATGAAATTTGATAACTAGGTGGATACCACTTGGGCCTCAGACACTTAAAAGCTGTGTGACCCTGGGCAAGTCACTTAACCTCCATTTGCCTCAGTTTTCTTATATGTAAAATGGGAATTATAATAGCTCCTATCTCCCTGGGATCAAATGAGATAATAGTTATAAAGCTCTTAACACAAGATCTTTTCCAGGGTAAATACTCAATAAATGTTAGTTATTGTTACTATTATTTTACACTATCTTTGGTCCAAATCATGATTCTAATACTGAATACCAGTATGACCTCATGCAAATTATTTAGCGTTTTCATATTTTTTTCCTGTTTTTGTTAATTGAGGAGATTTGACTACATGAGCTCTAAGAAAACTTGGGTAACTTTTATTGGCAATTCAGGAAATACTACCACTACTGCTACTACTACTACTACTAGTACTATATACTAGTACTAGTACTAGTACTACTACTACTACTATATACTAGTACTAGTACTAGTACTAGTACTACTACTACTACTACTACCACTACTTCCAACAACAACAATCCTGAGATATGGCCACTGGGGCTGTGATGGTTAATGATGACTGGGTTAACATGTTGGTCAGGCTGCTCCAATGAGTGCAAGAAATAGATGACATGATATTAGGTTATAAGCTGATCTTTCTGGGTACCACTGTGATGATCAGATTGACAGAGAGAGCAGTAGAACAAGTGACTCTCCTTCATGCTCTGACATCCACAAAAAAATCAAAACAAGATACATTGGAGCACATCAGAAAAACTGGACGGACCTGCAGGCAATCTTTCAGTATAGAGGGTTTGTTGAATCACTTCAGTTGTGTCTGACTCTCCATGAATCCGTTTGGGGTTTTCTTGGCAAAGATACTGGAGCGGTTTGCCATTTCCTTCTCTAGCTCATGTTACAGATGAGGAAACTGAGGCAAAGAAGGTTAAGTGACTTACCCAGGGTACACAGCTAGTTAGTGTCTGAGGCTGGGTTTAAACTCAGGTCCTCCAGTGCTCTATCCACTGCACAACCTAGCTGCCCATAGCATGGAAAGTACTCTAGCTCATGTTACAGATGAGGAAACTGAGGCAAAGAAGGTTAAGTGACTTACCCAGGGTCACATAGCTAGTTAGTGTCTGAGGCTGGGTTTAAACTCAGGTCCTCCAATGCTCTATCCACTGCACAACCTAGCTGCCCATAGCATGGAAGGTACTAATTACTAAAAGAGGCAAACTTTCAGTGTTCACAAACTAGGTTGAGAGTATGAATATTTTTGTAATTTGACAAAATTGAAAACATTATGCCAATCTCTAAGGTTCCTAACAACAGATTGTATATGAATGCAGGGCAATCATAAGAACTCACTTCATTCTTAAAACCAGATTAGGTGAAGTTAGAATGGAAATCTAGAAGTTACCATATTGAATACTTATACTCTCCAAACTATGTGGCATGATAAACTTTCAAAATAGGCAGAAGAAATTAAAACCATGTGGGAACAAGTCATCCCTGTTATTAGTCTTGAATTTGCCCCACAAATGCTTTCAGTAAGTCTACAAAAGATGAGCAGTCATTGCATCACTTTGTACAAAAATCTTATCTGGGGCAGCTAGGTGGTACAGTGGATAGAGCCCTGGGCTTGGAATCAGGAAGACTACTCTTAGAGTTCAAATCTAATCTCACTTATTAGGTGTCTGGGCAAGTCATTTCACCCTGTTTGCCTCAGTTCCTCATCTGTAAAATGAGCTGGAGAGGAATGGTAAACAGCTTCAGTATCTTTGCCAAGAAAACCTCAAGTGGGTCACAGTTGGCCATAGTTAAATGACGGAGCAACCACGAAACGAGAGTCCCAAAGAACGTTAAATATAGCAATAACAACAATGATGAGATGCCATGTTAGAGTAGTATAGCTGGAATTAGGAAAACTTGAACTGGAATCCTATTTTAGGTGAGTGGACCTGGGAATTATGTTCATCTCTCAAAGCTTCATTTTCTCTATCTGTAAATTAGGGATAATAAATAGCGCCTCCCTCAAAGGGTTGTTGTGGGAAACAAATGAGTACTCTAGAATTTTTAGCCACTATTATTTGTAGCAAGATAGTGACGTTCTTAGGCAGTTTCTAGTTGAATCTCATTGAAAAGAATGAGATAGCATCTAATATTATATATATGTGTGTGTATGTAAATTCATATTTACATATATGTATATGTGTGTGTATAGATAGATAGATAGATAGATAGATAGATAGATAGATAGATAGTCAGCTACACAATGTAATACATTTACATATCACAGAATGAAGGAGGATTTCCAAGAGTAAAGAGACTGCTTTTTAGAAGTACGGTAATGTCTGTTAAAGGGATTCACATTTGGTTAAGGAAAAGATACTCAGGCCATTTGCCTGTCATTTCCTAAGAGTTCTTGAAGCTTCTGGCTTTCTCTCTTGACTTAGTTTCAGTCTTGGATTATTCTTCTAGCTGACAGATTCAGAGATAATTTGAGATTTACATTTGCTCACCATCCATTTAATTTCTCTTGGCTTCCTCCCCTGTAAAAAGAGCTAGCATTTTATATAGTGCTTTAAGATTTTTCAAAGCACTTTACACATATTACTGTTATTCCCAACTTTACAACTTTACTGAGGCTGGAAGGTGAAGAGATAGAACCCAGGTCCATGCAGCTAGTATCCCAGGTTCTTTCTGACTCCAATCCTGTACTTTATCCCCTGTGTACTTAGCTTCCTGTAAAACAAGGAAATTAATCTTAGAGTTGGAAGTTCTCTGAGGTCATTTCTTTCTTGTGTACTGGACCGGGAATCTACTTTACAACATCTCCAACAAGTGGTCTTCTGGCCTTTACTTGAACACTTCTAGTCAAAGAAAGCTTGCCACCTCCCAAAGCAGTCCGTTCTCTCCTTGGGCAGCTTAGAATTCTTCTTTTCCTTGAATTAACCTTAAATCTGATCGTCAAAACTGCCAAGCCTTGCTCCTAGTTCAGGGTCAGACAGAACAAATTTAATCCCTCTTTATCATGACAATCCTTCAGAGAGTTGAAGATAGCTGTTATGTTCCTACTAAGTCTTATATTTTCTTGGCTCAACATCCCTAGTTTCTTTAACTGATGCTTCTATGACACGATCTTAAGTTCCCTCACTCTTCTCATTGTTGCCCCCTAGAGACCTGCTTCAACTTGTCTGTCTTGAAAGATACTTCCTAGACTGAATGGTAATATGGTCTGACCAGAGCAGGGGGCAGTGAGACAGAGGTGCTTAATAAGTGCTAGTTAATTGACTGGTGGATATCATTATGCCTCTCAATGCAGTTCAAGTTCATTTTCATTTTCTTGACCCATATGTTGCCTTAATTCATATTGAACTTGTCCACTAAAACCTCTAGGGTATTTTCCCCATAAATGGATATATCTAGCTGTGCCTCCCCTGTCTTATACATGGGAAGTTGGTTTACTGCACCACAGTGTGGTATTTCATAGATTTTTCTTTTTGTCTTTGTATGCAATGCCTTGCATTTAGTAGGTCCCTCAGAAATGCTTGTCGAGTGAATGAATGGAATCTGATTAGACCTGATCTTTTACTCTAAATGGTCTCTAAGACCCCTTCTAGCTATGTAAACCCTGAAAGTAGCCTCCCCTTTCTCCCCCATATATATACATATATGTATACACACTATATTTGAATATATTCATATATGTATATGTTTACATATACACACATATGAATCATGACAGCAGGATTCCACTCAGAGGATGGTATCGTGCTAAGAACATTGAACTTGTAATTAAGAGATTTGAGACCAGATCTTGGTTCTGAAACTTATTAGCTGTGTGACTTTGCACAAGTTATTGTAACTTTTGGAACATTAGTCTTCTCATTTGATGGTGATACTGGTACTACCTACTTCATAACTTATGATGGGGGAACGTAATTGATGAATCATAAAGTTCTATTAAAATTATTATTTTATAAGGGAGTGTGTAGAATCCCATGGTTTGAAATTCTATTCTGTATTAGTTCTTTAAATCACATTTTACATCCGATACCTTCTCTAACAGCTGAGGTTGGCCCAGCCCTGTTGGCAACATATATATCTATAGCTGGGCCAGGGTATGATGAAACTCCTAGAGTGGAGTGATGAAGTCCTCATATGGACTGAATTCTGCCCCCTTTTAGCTTTCTCCCTTTGTTTCTTATTCTATAACTTCATTTCTCCAAGGCATGGCCACAAACCAACAGGCGTGAGCAAAATATTTGTCTGTTATTCATGAGGACACAAAGTGGATGCTTATAAATATATACAAAAGTACCTGCATATACAATAGCATATATACATATATGTATATGTAGTCATGTATATGTGTATGTGTGCACATATGTGCATATATGTGTGTATATATAAAAGTAAGCATAAGTATAAGGTGGCAAATTTTCCCTGACTAGAAGTCTTCAAATAAAGTCCAGAACACCACTTGTGGGAGAGGTTGTAGATTCCCACTCTGTATGCAATGGACTAGATGACTTCTGAGAAATTCAACTCTAAGATTAGTTGCATTTTAATTTGCATTGTCTACATTATATCATTATTAAATATTACAGTATTTATATTAATTGTAATTAATTACATTAATTTCCTCATCTTCTAGGAAGCTAGGTGCACAGTGGATAAACACACAGACACATATACATGAAACACACAAACAAATAGGTTTTTGTAGTTCACAGAGGGGAAAGATTTTCTCAGGCCTTCACATAGGGTTGGGGGCCGGTGATCCAAGGCTCCCACAGTCATTTTGCAGTGACATAGCTCCTCATCTGCCAATGAAGTTTGGGCATATCCTGATGTATGAAACTTAAAGGCTGAAATAGGGCTCAGGAACTTGCAATAGTGCAATACAAAGGCATCAGACATATACATATACACACAAACACACATACACATGTACACATATAATACATATATGGATACTTAGGAGTCTATCAATAATATGTGTATTCATAAATACCAAAGGACAGTAAGATTAGGGTTTATTGTACCTCTCAGAGCATGTTTCCTTGTCTGGAAAATGAGGATGGTAATACCGATTCTACTCACTTTGTGAAGTATTATGGTGGAATGTTTATACACACACACAAATATATATAAATAAAAATTTGTATACATTTATATGTATCCACACACGCACAAACACATCCCCACACACACTATACTAGATATGGCACACATGTAACACAGTGAATATATGAAGACTATTGTATGTTATACATTTAGATATACAAACACAGTACATACATGTACACATGCATGTATGCTTTGTGCTTGACCAAGCACAAGAATAGTTCTTATAAAATTTAGACATGTACATGGAAATAAAATTTACTCTTGGAATATAGTATTATACATGAGAATCTATTATTTTGCATTTCTAGAACTTGTAAGTTAATTAATTTTGTATTATGGAAAAAAAAAGAATATGGCAGAGAGTGTTTAAGTTGGTTATATTTAGACTATAGTGTCCTTCCAAACTGTGTTTGCATGTCTTCTAAATGGGAAAGATTCAGGGTCATCGTGTTTTTTCTGAGGCCCCATTACTCAGTGGTCTTCTCTTGAATATATTTCACTCCCAAGACTGGGAAGCCGTAACAAACTCTAATCCTGCTTCCAGGGTGTCAGAGAAGGTTGTTCCCAGGGGCCATGTGGCTAAACTGTACTTGGAATGAAAAATAAAGTGTCCTTTGAACACCAGGGGTAACATGAACTGATACTAGGACATATGTGCCCTTCAGTATTTAGGAAGTTAGCAATAATTTTTTTGCTGTTGTAGACTGAAAACAATTTAATAAAAGGGATGGGGGGAGAGACAGAGAGACAAGGAGACACAGAAACACAAGAAGGGAGACAGGAAGAGAGATACGCACACAGAGATACAGAGAGAGACAGAGACAGAGAGACAGGGAGAAAAGGAGGAGAGGAGATGGAAAGGAGAGGAAAAGAGAAGAGACAGGCAGAGAAAGAGAGAGAGAGCTCATTAAAGAAAGAAAAAGGTAATGTGAAATGATTTTTGATAAATCAGTGAGAATCTCAGTCTCATCTGAAGGTGAACAGTTTAGATTTGTTCATTTTTTTACTTGGACTGAACCTGAGGGTTGTTTCCTGTGATGTGCTTGTTTCATCATCCCAGGGTCTCCGAGCAGTGCTAATGAACTGTTTACATAGGTCTTGGGCACAGCAGAAGTAAAGGAAGGATTGGGTCAAAATGGAAGTTTCATTTAGTGGTGGAGGGGATAAAATACTAGACAAAGTGTCCAAAGTTCTGGGTTCAGTTTCCGCCGTTGACACTTCTTAGCTTTATGAACATGAATACGATACAACATTTCTGGGTCTAACTTCTCCTCTCCTGTAAAATAAAGGCACTGAACTAGACAAGGGTTCCTAATCTTTCTTTTTTTTTGTTCTTGTTGTTGGATGGACCCCTTTTTCAGTCTGGTGAAACCTACAGGCTCCGCAGACTAATTTTTTTACATGCATGCATAAAATAAAATATACGGTATTACAAAGGACATCAATTATGTTGAAATAAAGATGTGTTGTTTCCCTCATTCAAGGTAAGACTCCCTGAAATCTAGCCATGGATCCCAGGTTAAGAACTTCCTAGATTAGAGGGCATCTAAAGTCCTGTACAGTCCTAAATCTATAATGCTATGGTGCCTGGAAAGAAGAGAAAATGAAATATGTGAATGGAGGCAGGGGACACAGCCTTTAAAAAATATGAGTTTAAGGTTCAAAGGAAGAAAAGGACCTCTTCAGAGGTTTAACTAGGCCTAGAATACTTTTATAAGATCATAGGATGGAGAGCTGGAAATAGCTCAGAGATAATCTAGTCTCCTTCATTTGATAGATGAGAAAACTGAGGAAATGATTTGCCCAAGGTCACCCAGGTTAATATTTGAATTGGGGTCCTTGGCCACCAAATCCACATTTCCTGCTCTATCACATAAAGCCTCAAAAAAAGTTTATTCAAACCAAAGGGAACCTCTATTGCAATATGTTGATTCCTCAGTGACATCATTTTAGCACCACACCATAACTGTGATCATGACCAGTAGACTTCTGGGAAATAAAGACTTAGCTCTCTGTGCACCTGCTTCTGTGGTTTGTCGGTCCTTTCCTTGGTGGTTTTCTTCAGTTTAATAATAAACAGGCTAAAATACTAAAATGGAGACAAAAATCTACCCATGTGAAAAACGAGAAATGTGTTTTCCCTTTTGTAAACTACAGAGATTTTATAAAAGCTGGTGAATCACAAAGCCTGGAATATCTGTTTTGGTTTTTTGTACAAAGAAAGCTGTGATCTACCGTTTCAGGTAAATTCGGAGTCAATTTGATTAGTTAGCAATGCTCCTCATCTTCTAGTACACACACAGGCAGATGAGCACAAGGGATTTGGCATTAAGAGGCAGGAAATGAAGGAAGGGACAGTGGGCAATTTCTCCAGTTTCATCATGAAAATAGACTGTTACTCTTTATGAATGAAATTAATTCCTCAAATAAACCAAATAAACCTTCAGCAAAAAAAAAGTAATAATCCTTTCCATAATAACATAGCATGTAAAAATGTTATGGCAGGCTCTGTTCCACTTGGTGGGAGAGGTGGAAAGAGAACTGCCTGGAATCTTAGACTCAGTTTCTCCATTAAGTGACTATGTGACTTTCATTACTTCACAAGTGGCTTGAAAATCAGGACTAGGAAGTAGCCCTAACTGATTAGCTGGTTTCCAAACATCCTGCAATTGGGTTACGGCTATCCTTCTTGTGGAATTTGATTCCCCTTTGTGGTCAAGGTCTTTTCCAAATACTTTTTCTTTTCCACTTTTTTCTTCCTTTTTTTCCCTTTCTGTCTGTTTGTCTCTCAGGGTCTGCCTGCCATTCACAGTTGTTTTACACTTCTCTGTTGTGAATGGGGCAAACCCGGACAAGATGGTGCCCTGACTGTGAAATGGCTGCTTTGTGTCCCCCTAGGCCAACTCCTGAGGGCTTTTATGAATGGAGCAGTGTTTGCCTCAGGGGTCAGGGACTGTGAAGAGCTCATTAATAGATAATGAATCCCCTCCCAACCCTACCACACCCCCCCTTCCCTCAAGAATGGTTGGCCATGAAGGTGGTAGCAGTGGTTTGACATAAACAGTGACAGGGTGGGTATGGGCTGGTGAATAGCTGCTGTCGGGAAAGATTGGCTGGACGAACGTCAGCCGGGTTGCTGCTCTCTGTTCTGTGCCTGTGACTTTGATCTCTGGGAGTGTTGGTTTCCGCTGGGCCTCTGAGGGGAACTTATTCAAGACAAGTCCCCATTCCCTGACTCCCTGACAGACTGAGAACAAAATGGACAGAATTCTCTCTCTCTCTCTCTCTCCCTCTCCCTCCCCCATCCTTCCTTTCTGTCTCTCACCTTTCTGTCTCTTTTTCCTTCCCTCCTCCCATTCCTCCTTCCCTCCTTTTCTCCCTTTCTCTGTCTCTTCCTCCCTCTCCTCCTCTCTTCCTGTTTTCTCTCTTTCCTTCTCTTCCTTTCCCTCCCTTTCTTCCATCCTTTCTCTTGATCTGTGCCTCTCTTTCTGTCTTTATCTGTAAGCTAGGGTGAGAGGGGTAAAAGTAAGAATGCTGTGGTAAAATATTTTTAAAAATTTTCTTGCAACATGATTTGGCTAAGAAACAGAAAGAATATGGGGACATCAGAATCTTTGATTGTTTTTATGCCTTTAGAAATATGTCAGGTCCAATTAAGGTGCCCAGGAGATATTTAGGAGGCCTCTCAAAAGCTTGCTCATGGAACTCTCTGGGAGTTCCATGTACTTGCTTTCTCCCTCCCTGGTGACAATAGGTCAAAGCCTGTGCCCAGTCTTGTGGAGCTCTGTTTTGGGGTCTTTCTCCACAGGCATCCTTGGGCTTGGGTTTTGCCTAGTTAAATAGCTTTGAAAGACCTTGCACTTTCAATTCTATTATTTATATTGTGCTTTTTCTACAAGGTCAGAAGTCTGTGCCTAGTGGGACCCCTTAATGGAGGAGAGCTGAGTGTTCTGAGATTTGCAAGTTCTTTCTGTGCCCCCTAGGAGCACCACTTTGAAAAACACAAAACCACTTGAGACATTTTCTCCTGAGTCTCTTTATTCCTTTCTAGACGTGCCCCTGTTTGTTGTCAAGGTTGCTCCATAGGGGTTTGAAAGAAGATACTTCAAGTGGGATGGGGTGGGGGTGGGTGGGGAAGATAGGCAATCCCTGTCTCTGCTAGCTTCATTTTCAGAGGCAGAGAGAAGAATCACATTAACCCATAGAAAAGCATTGTTAGGTCCAGAAAGTCAACATGCATTTATTAACTGCGACTATGTGCCAAGCTTTGTGTTAAGCCCTGGCCATACACACGGAAGCAAAAAGATAGATGGTCTTTGTCTGTGAGAGCTTACATTTAATGGGGGAAGCTAGTATACAAAAGGAAGTTGAAAAGTGGGGGAAAGTACCCAGGTGAGGGAATGGTGGAGAAGGAAGTTGGGAGAGCAGAAATGGTTGGAAGAGAAACGGAGTGAACATGGCCACCTTAGGATAGCTAGGTGGAGGCAAGGACAGAACACCAGGCCTGGAGTCAGGAAAAACTGAATTTCAATCTGACCTCAGCCTCCACCAGTTGTGTGACACCCTGGGTAAGTTATTTAACTTCTGTCTGCCTCAGTTTCCTCAACTACAAAATGGGGATAATAATAGCACCTACTTCCCAGGGTGTAACAGTCAAATGAGATATTTGTAACCTTAACTGTCATGTAGCAAACACCATGTAGCTGTTATTATTAAAGGCAGAATGGGCTGCTCTTCTATTTAGTAACATTGCTACATTGAGTCACTCACTTAAGTACTTGTGACCTCAGTTTCCTCATCTGTAAAATAAAGAGGAAGTTTTCTTCAAGTTCTAAGCCAAATGATTCTGGGAAATGGAGAAAAAAGGAGACCTCTGTCTTTTTTTTTTTTTTCAATTTGGCTCTGAACTTTAAAACTGAATGAAATTTCATTTAGAAATCTTCAGCCTTAAGTTTAATAATCTTCAGCAATCCTCAAGTTTCACAAAATGGGACAGGGGAGAGCAGCATGAAAAGCGTCCTTAAATCAGCTTTTAAGACAAATGCAGATGTCTTTGGTACTCAGAGATGGCCTGGGACCCTGGCCTATGGGGATGGATGGAGACACAGGACAGAGCAAGGTCACAGGAGTCACAGAAGTCACTTGATGCATAGCAACCAGAGGCTAGGAACTGCATAGCATTTTGCAATTTCTCATTTTAATTTTTTAAAATCTTGCAGAGTAGGTAAATTGCAATGGGAGTGTTAAGTGCTGTTAGCACCATCCATATTTTTGGTGTCCTGAGTCAGAGACCTGATTGCCTCATCCTAGTTTTGGCTCTAGTGATCCTTGTTTCCATTTGCCTCCCCAAATCATTTTACTATCTAATTAACTCTTGTAAACATTGATTGCTGTATAATGACATCTTGGCTTCATTATCGTTGGCTTCAATCATCAAAGGAAAGGATGAGTAAATGGATAGTAGAAATGAAAGCTCTAACTCAAAGTAACTTCTGGGAACGAAATTGAGTGTCAGCATATGTAGGTGTAGTAGGTGGCTCTCATACCTCTCCTTTCAGTTCTCTTTATCATTTAGGGACCTGCACAAATAATGCGAGGATAGGTCAGTGGAAAATGGCTGTCCTGAGTCCTAAGCGAATGAACAGTTGTGTATCCTGTACTGATTGCTGTCAGGTTTGCTGTAAGAAAGTCATCCTCTGCTTAAACCAAAGAAATTAGAGGCAACAGGCTATAAAGGGCTTTCAAATAATCTTTTAAAACATTCTTCATGTTCTGACCCCTTTCTACTTTTCTGGTTTTCTTAAACTTTATTCCCCTCTGCAATTCAGTGACACTGGAATCCTTGCTTTTCCTCCCATGTGATATGCCCTGTCCTAACTCTAGGTAATTTTTACTGGTTATCCTCCCGTGTCTGCCCTCTTTCCTTCCTGTTCTCCACCCCTTTCCCCTTCTTCTTCCTTGTCATCCTTGAGGTCTGAGCTAAAGTCCCACTTTCTACAAGAAGCCTTTCCCATTCCTTAATCTTAGTGCCTTTCTTTTGAGATTGCCTCCAATTTATCCTGTCTATGTCATTTGCACAAAGTTGTTTTCCTGCTCTCTCCTCCTTTAGACTGTGTGCTCCTTGAGAGTAAGGTTTCTTCTTCTTTTCTTCTTCTTCTTCTTTTCTTCTTCTTCTTCTTCTTCTTCTTCTTCTTCTTCTTCTTCTTCTTCTTCTTCTTCTCCTTCTTGTTCTTCTCCTTCTTGTTTTTCTTCCTCTTCTTCTTCTCCTCCTTCTTCTTCTCCTTCTTGTTCTTCTTCTTCTCCTTCTTCTTCTCTTCTTCTTCCTCTTCTTCTTCCTTTTCTTCTCCTCCTCCTCCTTCTCCTCCTCCTCCTCCTTCTTCTTCCTCTTCTTCTCCTTCTTCTTCTTCTCTTCTTTTTCTTCCTCTTCTTCTTCTCCTCCTTCTCTTCTTTTTCTTCCTCTTCTTCTTCTTCTCTTCTTCCTCTTCTTCTTCCTCTTCTTCTCCTCCTCCTCCTTCTTCTTCTTCTTCTTCCTCTTCTTCTTCTCTTCTTCTTCTCTTCTTCTTCCTCTTCTTCTTCCTCTCCTCCTCCTCCTCCTTCTTCTTCTTCTTCCTCTTCTTCTTCTCTTCTTCTTCTCTTCTTCTTCCTCTTCTT
This sequence comes from Bettongia penicillata ogilbyi, assembly GCA_023548195.1. Lineage (NCBI taxonomy): Eukaryota > Metazoa > Chordata > Mammalia > Diprotodontia > Potoroidae > Bettongia > Bettongia penicillata. The sequence goes on along the minus strand of JAJHZJ010000066.1, from coordinate 3,914,646 downwards.
CTTCCTCTTCTCCTCCTCCTCCTCCTCCTTCTTCTTCTTCTCCTCCTCCTCCTTCTTCTTCTTCTCTTCTTCTTCTTGTTCTTCTCCTCCTTCTTCTTCTTCTCCTTCTTGTTCTCCTTCTTCTCCTTCTTGTTCTTCTCCTTCTTGTTCTTGTTCTTCTTCTTTTTCTTCTCCTTCTCTTCTTCTTCTTCTTCTTCTCCTTCTTCTTCTTCTTCTTCTCTTCTTCTTCTTGTTCTTCTCCTCCTTCTTCTTCTTCTCCTTCTTGTTCTTGTTCTTCTTCTTCTCCTTCTTGTTCTTCCTCTTCTTCTTCTTCTCCTTCTTGTTCTTCTCCTTCTTCTTCTTCTCCTTCTTGTTCTCCTTCTTCTTCTCCTTCTTGTTCTTCTCCTTCTTCTTCTTCTCCTTCTTGTTCTCCTTCTTCTTCTCCTTCTTGTTCTTCTCCTTCTTGTTCTTGTTCTTCTTCTTTTTCTTCTCCTCTTCTTCTTCTTCTTGTTCTTCTCCTTCTCCTTCTTCTTCTTCTTCTTCTTCTTCTCCTTCTTCTTGTTCTTCTTCTCCTTCTTCTTGTTCTTCTCCTTCTTCTTCTTCTCCTTGTTCTTCTCCTTCTTCTTCTTCTCTTCTTCTCCTTCTTCTTCTTCTTCTTCTCCTTGTTCTTCTCCTTCTTCTTCTTCTTCTCCTTGTTCTTCTCCTTCTTCTTCTTCTTCTCCTTGTTCTTCTCCTTCTTCTTCTTCTTGTTCTTCTCCTTCTTCTTGTTCTTCTCCTTCTCCTTCTTCTCTTCTTCTCCTCCTTCTTCTTCTTCTCCTTCTTGTTCTTCTCCTTCTTCTTCTTCTTCTTCTCCTTCTTGTTCTTCTCCTTCTCCTCCTCCTCCTTCTTCTTCTCTTCTTCTTCTTCTTCTCCTTCTTCTTGTTCTTCTCCTTCTTGTTCTTGTTCTTGTTCTTCTTCTCCTTCTTGTTCTTCTCCTTCTTGTTCTTCTCCTTCTTGTTCTTCTTCTTCTTCTTCTCCTTCTCGTCTTCTTGTTCTTCTCCTTCTCCTTCTTCTTCTTCTCCTTCTTCTTCTTCTTCTTGTTCTTCTCCTTCTTCTTGTTCTTCTCCTTCTTCTTCTTCTCTTCTTCTCCTTCTCCTTCTTCTTCTTCTTCTTCTTTTTCTTCTTCTTCTTCTTCTTCTTCTTCTTCTTCTTCTTGTTCTTCTCCTTCTTCTTGTTCTTCTCCTCCTTCTCCTCCTCCTTCTTCTTCTTCTCTTCTTCTCCTTCTTCTTCTTCTCCTTGTTCTTCTTCTCCTTCTTCTTCTTCTTCTTCTTCTTCTCCTTCTTCTTCTTCTCCTTCTTGTTCTTCTTCTTCTCCTCCTCCTTCTTCTTCTCCTTCTTCTCCTCCTCCTCCTTCTTCTTCTCCTCTTCCTCCTCCTCCCTTTTCTTCCTCCTTCTCCTTTCTTAGAATCCCTGCCACTTAGCACAGTGTTTGGCACATAGTAGTAGGCACTTAATAAATGCTTATTGACTTGACTTCAATTGAACATTTATTAAATGGACAAAAACTATACTATGGAAAGAGGACTGATTCTGGAATCAGGGAACCTGTGTTCAGATACCATCTCTTATGCTTTTTACATGTGTGACCTTTTGAAAAGTCATTTAACCTGTCTTTACCTCAGTCTTCCCATATTTAAAATGGGAGTATTGGACTGGATGGCTTCTGGCATCTCTTTCAGCTCTACATCTATGATTCTGTAGCATCACAGTAGAAAGGCCTGCTTAGGTAGGTAGTGAGTTACCCAGACAGAGTTCTTCAAGCAGAGGTTAGGTGAACACTTTTTTGGAGCATATTCTAGAGAGTTTTCCTGCCTAGCTATAGGCTGAATAAGTCTTTTCCAATCCTGAGATTCTATAATACACTTGTCTATTACAGAGTACTATGTAAATGTGAGCTATTAATATTTTATTGTATTTTTAAAATTTTTCTGACAGTGGGTCTCCCCATCTTTCCTGGGCTAGAAGTGCAGCAATCACTGAAGGACCTGATTTCAAAAGAGTGGCACAAAAGCTTTAACATGACAAACCAGATGTTTAAAATCAGTTTTTTCAACCTGACTCAGTATAGCCCTCTTAGAGAGCCTGGTGGCCCTCTGCTCCAGAGGACTCATCATATTTGTGTTGGACTTCCTGTGGGCAGCCAAATGCTCCTTAGCCCTCCAGCAACTGAACTTTTGATCTCAAGTGATCCACCAGCCTCATTCTCTCTAGGAGCTAGGAGTATAGACTATACCACCACACAGGATATAGTTATTGTTATTTTAAGTAATAATGAAAGAGAACAATAGAAAATGAATGATAAATTGAAAATTAAAGAATTGAAAATTAGATAATTTGGGGGGGATAGGGAAACAAAAACTTGAAAAATATTGGTGGTACCTGGTACATTATGAAAGTTATTAATTTAGAATGTTTTGGTCTATCAATTCTTCATATTTTGAGTGCTGCCTTTCTCTCCATCCGGCCCTGGAAATATGGAGAGGTGCAAGTATATGTCTCTCTTGGCAATTCTCTTAAGGACAAAAGGCCTACTTGCCAAAAATGTTGTAAATTGAGACTTATTTACTTCAAAAAGAAACATGATTATATCTGGTACCTTTAAAGGGTCATTCATATTTAGAAAAAATAATTTTAAAAGTGTAGTCAATTGCAATAAACCATAAGCCCAGTTATACACAGAGGAAAAGTTGTTTTTAGAAGTTTAGCTATGTAGGTTACATGAAGATAGATATTTCCTGTGGTCTCTGGCCTCTGTCTCTACTCAAAAACCTGTGGATAGATATAGAAGCATCTATTTTTATTAAACACACACACACACATACACACTCTCACTTTTACACCCCTGCCAGCTTTTCTTCAGCTGGGCCTCTTAGTGCTGAAGTGATCAGTTTCTTGCTTAGATACCTGAAGAAATAAGAATAATTGTGCCTTTGTTGAACTGCTCTGAGGATTAATCAATAAAGGACCACAAAACTCTTAACAAATGAAATTCCACAGAAATACTTAATAGCCAGCCATTATGGCTTATCTCATTTCTTTCTGTTTAAATTCACCTGTGGATTACACTAGGCCTATCCAGAGAGGTTGTGGGTTGTCTTTCGATAGGGGTTTATGAGTGGAAGCTGTATGCCTACTGGTCAGGGACACAGGAGAAGGAACTCTTGGCCAGGAATAGATTGGACTCAGTGGCCTCGGAGGTCCCTCCCAGCTCTGAAATGAGCTGATTCTGACCTGTCTATTCAGCAGACTCACCTGTTCTGGGAGCAATCACTGGGCTTTCCAGAGGCAGATTTGGCAGTGTCTACATACTTACTCGGACTGTAGGGGATACACAGAAGAACCTGGCTAATTCTCCCTTCACTAATCCTCCAACTTGATAATTCCCTGCAAATGCCTAGCAGGCTCATACTACTTTTCAACAACAGATTTAATGCTGAGAGCTGTAGTCAGGGCTCATGTTATTAAGACCTTCCTTCTTCTGGGGTGATAAACAACTAGATATTTGTTAGGGGATATTGAAGTATTTTTATCAGGAAACATCAGCACAGAATGGGCACTTACCCAAATCAGTAGCCATTAATTTTAGTGAGTTTCTCTCTGAATTCACTGAACTGGTGATTTCAGGATAAAAACTCCTACAATTTGAGATAATGGTAAACGTTTCCATGTCAGTTTGTTCTTAGGACTTTTAGGAATCTTAAGACTGGTCTTTTTTTTTATAAAGAAATAATATAAGCATTCCTATTCTGGAGGCCTGAAACAATGAGAAAAAAGACTTTAGGGACAAATTCCTTGTCTTCATGACTTCTTTCTTTCTTCCATTCTTAAATTGCAATCTGTTGGTACTGGTTTTGGCCAATGGCAGAGCAGACTTGGCTGGAGTTGGCCAGGAGGGGCCACTAGAGCAAGGAGGATGACTAGAGTAGGTCCCAGAAGCCAGAAATGATAGAATGTCCAGACAGGAAGGCAGTCCACATCAGGGATATTCAGCAGTAAGGAATGTCCTAGTAAATAGCTGGGACATCGTATCAGGAGAGCTGGGTTTTAAGTAACAGAGAGAAGAGCTGGCAGGCATCTAGTCCTGGGAAATGGAGTAAACAAGGCAGGACCCTAATTTTTGAGGATCTGAGATACCAGGCTAAGAGTCAAAACAAGAGCTAAGGAATGTTTAGGGAGTGGAGAGGAGGGGGAGGTACATAGGAGAAGCTAGAGAGACCCAATTATTGGAAATGGGGTACAAGATCATAGCAGGATTGGCATGAAGGCTGAGATATCTCTTTATGTGTCCTCTTCCTGGGGGTCTGCAGGAATACCTCAAAAGGAACAATTTGTGTTGAATAACAAGAGGTTGTTGCAAGGCAGAGAACTAGAAATCAAAATAGATGATAGATCTAAAGCTGGAAAGGACTGAAGAGGTCATTCAGCTCATTCCCCACCCAGGTTGAGTGACTTAGCTCAAGGTCACAAAGGTACTGGGCTAGCATTTGAACTTAGCTCTTCTGACTCTGGATACTGTACTCTTTCCACTGTTTAATTCTACTGTCTAATTCTCAGTCTATTGAGTAGAATAATATGCACAGTAGATTAGGAATTAGGAGTCCTGGGTTCTAATCTGGACCCTGTTACAAACTAGCTATGTAACTAACCTTGGCAGGTCAGTCTATGTTCCTGGATCTTAGTTTCTTCTGCTTTCAAATGAGAAGTTTGGAAACAATGATCCCTAAGATTTATTTCTGCTCTAAAATCTCCTTTACCTGTTTGTACTTTTGATTTCAAGATCTCAAAGATGCTCATTAAAATGTAGAGGTTGGTAGGAGAACAGAGGGATATATATATATATATATATTGCCTCTTTCTGTAAGCTTGTCCATCCATAAAGCAAGCAAAGTAGACTTGAAGGCCTAAGGGCAAATTTCGCCTAGAAGACTTATTCCAAAGTAAAATTTGATCCCAAATGATGCAGATCTATAAGTACGGAGGAGCAACTCAGAGAGGAAATGCAGAGCTTGTTTAGCAAAGATTACAAAGAGACAGACAAGCTAAGCTCATTTAAAACACAAGGACTTTTGGAGGTTACCTTTTCAGTAGATAATTCTGGAAATAGCTTATTTGATACAAGTCAAGTCTTCTTCAGTCTTTCCTGTCCCCTTTTCCCTTTCTCCTTGTTCTTGACCTGTGGATAGTACATTGTTGTTAGAAGATAACCACAAGAGTATTTACTATATACAATCTTAAATTTTAAAAAAAGTGACACTTGAAGAAACTTGGATTGGAAATAGGATCAAAAGCAAACCAGTTGCTTCCTGTTTAAATAGCCCCAACATTCAGAATCTGGGCAGAATTACTCTTTTCTACTTTGTTCCTTAGCTGTTGTTGCAGTAGAGCCTGTAGTACACTCCGTACCCAATAGCGACCAGCTTTCAGACATAACCATCTTGGAGTAAAATTTTGCCTTTGTTGGAATCTTTACTTAGTCATTCACCTATCACTTAAACCTGTGTCCTAGCTCAAATTCTTTCTGTCAAAAATGGGGGGCGGGGAAGGGAGAAGAGGGAGATGAGATATCTTATTATGAGTCAGTTGATCCCTTGGTATGAAATTCCCTGCTCATAAGAAGGTCAGTTGTAACACCTGCTGACAAGACCAAGAGGAACAGCCTAGGAATGTTTCCCTTTCTCTAGGAGTTAGGCTGTTTTGAGCACCATGGTTCTAGGGTGCAGTACACAGCATGAATGTCTCATGCTTCGCTTGTGGGAACCTGAGAAGTATCTCAGTTCAAACTGGATGTGCATTGATTTTGTCCTTTTGAATTTTTTTGTGGGAAGAGGCAGGAGTGTGAAATCATCAAGGCAGTGATAGTGATGATGTCAACTATAACAGAGACAAGAGGAGTTGTGATGGGTAGTATGCTAGACCTGGAATCATGAAGGCCTAGATTCAAATTCTGTCTCTGACATTCTCTTCTGGTACCTTTCCGTTATCTAAAATCACTCCCAGATATCCTTGATAGAACCAGGGGTTCTTAAGACTTTTGGAATATTGTATTAAATTCCTGTTTTCCATTTAAAGTACTTTACCGTCTGACTTATCTTTCCAGTCTTTTTACACATAACACCACTCCATGCATTCTACAATTTAGTCATACTAGTTTACTTGCTGTTCTGCATACTTGTTGGCCATCTATTTTGTCTTTACACTGACTGTCCTCTATGTGGAGAATACTCCTCCATGACTTTTGGAATCCCTGGTTTCCTTCAAGAATAAGTTGGATGCCTCATTTTCAATAGGAGGTCTTTCCTGGTTGTCCAACTGTTGGCACTTTCTCCACTCTATCCTGCACTGGTGCTCCATCTATTTATAGAGCACCAGTGCAGGAGTCAGGAGGACCTGAGTTCAAATCTCACCTCAGACACTTGACACTCACTAACTGTGTGACTTTGGGCAAGTCACTTAACCCCAATTGCCTCATCCTGGGTCATCTCCAGTCATCCTGGTGAATATCTGGTCACTGGATTCAGATGGCTCTGGAGGAGAAGTGAGTTTGGTGACCTGCACAGCCCTCCCTCATTCAAAACAAAGTCAAGTTCAAGTCTTGTCATTATTTCTCTGGTGGCATGGTCTTCTTTGGCAATGAAGGATAAACACATACCTTCTCCACTAAGTTTACTTCATATCTCTTTTGTAAATTATCTTATAGATGCCTTTCTTTGCAAATGGCATCTCCCTCATTAGATTCTAATCCCCTGGAAAGCAGATCTCCTGGCTTTTGTCTTTGTTTCTTTGGCATGTAGCAGAGTGCTTGGTGTGTACTCAGCACACAATAGTTATGTGCTCCTGTGTGTAAGACACCTCTCTGAGCCTCAACTTTGTCATCTGCAAAAAGTAATAGTACTTCTAGCACTTCTCTCTTATGATCAATAGTGAGAGTGAAATGAAATAAAGTGTGTAATCATTTTGTAAAATTAAAGTACTAAATAAATGTTAAGTGAAAGAATAAAATAATGTCTAGAGGGATGGCCTCAGTCAGAAAGATGTAGATTCAAATAATGCCTCTGACATATCTTGCGTATAGGATCCTGGGCAAGTAAAAGAACCTTTCTGTAATGACACCCCCCCATCCATCCACAGTCCACCCCCACTCTTTAAGATTCTTAATTCCTTAAGAATGTTAGTTTTAGAACAAGCACTGCTGATCTACATTGACAGAAGGATTTTCCTAAGAGTAAGTTCCCCAAATATTGAAATTTCAAGCCTGGTCCAATATATATAGAGAGACAGAGACAGAGAGAGAAAAGAAAGGAAGGAAGGAAAAAAGAAAAATAGAAAGGTAGAGATAAAGAAAGAAAGAAAAAGAGGGAAGAAGAAAGATAGAAGGAAAGAAAGGAAGAAAATCAAAGAAAGGAAAGAAGGAAGAAATAAAGAAAAAGAAAGGAGAGAAAGAAGAAAAAAGGAGTGAAAAAAGAATGAAAAGAAAGAATAAGATAAAAGAAAGAGAGAGAGGGAGGGGGGAAGGAAGATGGAAGGAAAGAAAGGAAAGAAGGAAGAAATAAAGAAAAAGAAAGAAGGAAGAAAAAAGAAACAAAAAAGAAATGTCAACTCTTATTATATACATAACAAAAGCAGCTGCACTTAATTGCCTTCTTGGTGCTCCTTGAGGAGAATGAGGGCATTGGACTAGGTTGATCTCTAAGGTTTTATGACTTTATGAATTGAACAGTCTGAGAAGTGCTTATGAGATACTGTAACTATTTTTCTGAGCACAACTTAAACAACTGCCTTTCTCCAAAAGTCTATGCCCTCTTATTAAAGGGGAAATGATGCCAATCAATTTCTTGGACCCTTAGTCCATTGTACATTGGTAACAATACTAAGTTTTGAGATATACATACATATACATGTATATATACATGTATGTATGTTATATATACACATATATATTTCATTTATAAATTTAGAGAACAATGACACAATGAAAGACCTGCAGATTTTGAGCCAAGAGAACAAGAGTTGAAATTCTAGCTTTATTAACTTACTACCTGTGTAATCTTGGGCAAGACATTTAACTGCTCTGGGTTTCAGTTTACTCATAAGTAAAATAAGAGAATTAGACCAAACTTGTAAGGAGGCTCTTTACAGTTGTTACCCTTTTAAATGGGTCTTTGAACTTAATGTGCCCATATTTATTTACCAGGAGGGTCTGGTAAGTGATTCCCTAAATGTCCCCTACTGCAGAAGGAACATTTCCCTATTTTTTGCAGTGGATGTGGATTGAGCTACCACTTAATAGGACTACTGAGAATAACAGTAATTCCTTGTACTTGTAGAGTGCTTTATAGTTTTCAAAGCATTTTCACACTTACTTTTCACAAGAATACAATGAGATAGGCTGGGCAGATGTTACAATAACCATTTTCTAGAAGAGAATTCTCTAGCAGCCTGTAATAGAAGAGAGTCCTGGTCTTGGATTTTGTTTCTGACATTGACTTTGACTCTGGGCAGGATGTGACCTTCATGTGTCATCAGACAATTTCCTGGAACTTGTGTACTAAGTCAAATAGTGGTTATGATTTGCATTGGTGAAGGGAGTTTCCACTTTGGGAATTTCTTATGCTGAAGAAATAGTATCACTGATTTGGAGTGGGAAGGGTTCTGAGATTCTACTCATTCATTTTTCAGATAAGGAAACTGAGACCCAGAGATGTCACTATCAAATCACAGATCTTTCACAAATTCCTTAGGTAACTTGTTTAAGATCACATAGCTAGAGAAATATCTAGAAGCTAGACCTTCAGATGCCTAATCCACTGTTTGGAGAACACCTCTTAGGCAATTTCTTTTGTTGTTGAGGCAATTAGGGTTAAGTGACTTGCCCAGGGTCACACAGCTAAGTGTAAGGTAGAATTTGAACTCAGGTACTCCTGACTCCAAGGCTGGTGCTCTTGTGCAGTAGATAGCTAGAGCCATCTAGTTGCTCTGGTATACGTTTCTAATAGAGAAAAACAGCGTTTTGATGGATGAGTTCTATGCTTTTAAGAACAACAATTAGAATTAGTTTTGTCTACATCTCTACTTTAACATCAAGAGGTATTTTAAACCAGGGAATGAGTTGTTATGAGGTACTTCTCTGTCCTTTCCATGGGAACAGCCATTTTGGGGGGTTCACAAGACCTAAGTGAAACTTAGAGATCAGTTTCAGTTCCTACTGGGGCATATTCTTAGGAGTTTCACTTTGATTCAATAGGCACAAATTGGCCTGAATCCACAAAATAGCCCTGATACACAAAATGACCTTTTCTCCATGGTTTGCCTAGGAGTTTATTTTCCTTTCATCTGTGGTGAGGGACAAGGGAAGCCCACTTAACGTTCTATTTTCAAATCCTAGGGCAGGAGTGGAAAACCTGCAGCCTGGAAGTCACATGTGGCCTTCTAGGTCCTCAAGTGAGGTCCATTGACTGACTCCAAGCTTCACAGAACAAATCCTTTTATTAAAAGACTTTATTCTGTAAAACTTGGACTCAGTCAAAAGACTGCACCCAAGGACCTAGAAGGCCACATGTGGCCTTGAGGCTGCAGGTTCCCCACCCCTGCCCTAGAAACTCTGGGAGCTTTCTTGTTAATCTACTATCAGGTGACCCACTCACCTTTGATTTTATGGAGAAACCTGGGCATAGATCTATGTCTTACTAAATCCCAACCTTGACTTGGTGAGAAAAACGTTTTTCATTGTGTTCCCCCTCTGATTAAGAATTTGCAGTGGTTTTGAACTGCTTGTTGGGTCAAATCCAAATGCTTCTAGCTGTCATTCAGGTCTTCATCATTTGCCATCCTCATCTTTCCCTCTTCCTCACAAATACCTCTTTAATTTCATCTTTCACCTATAACATAGCCCATCTTCTAATTGTACCTCCCATGTTCACATTCCACCTCATTTCTTGTCTCCGCTAGCTTAGAATTTCTTTTTCTTTCTTTTCTTTGGAGTCAGGAACTTTCTTTAAGACCTGGCTCAAGACTTTCTTCCTTCATAAAATCTTTCCTGAAAACCTCTACCCCTTGGTAAGATCTTCTTTACTTTGAATTTTCTTAGCATTTAATGATATAACCTACATCACATTATCACGTGCTTGCTTAGATGCTGTTTCATAACTATTTTCTAGCTGTCTCTCCTACTGGCCACTCAAATAAGTAGTGGTACTATATTTAAAGCAAAGCTGCCTCTTAACACAGACATTTATTATATGGTCTTACTATAGGAGAGTGAAATACAAAAAAAAATAAAACATGATCTTTACCTTTAATTATATTCTGTTTATTACAATCTTGAGTCTTCTCCTTTAAGGGTGACCTTTCTTCTACTTTCCATTTATTTTCTATATGCCTAATTATTTACATGTGGTTTTCCCCATTAGAAAGTGAACTCTTTGAGAGCAGGGACTGTTCTTGTGTTCCTACCTTTCTTTGTATCCCAATGTGCTTACTATGTTTGTATGGAGTAGGTATGTAATATATTTGGTATGTAGTAAGCTTTTAGGGGCAGCTAGATGGTGCAGTGGATAGAGCACCAGTGCAGGAGTCAGGAGGACCTGAGTTTAAATCTCACCTCAGACACTTGACACTCACTAGCTGTGTGACTTTGGGCAAGTCACTTAACCCCAATTGCCTCATCCTGGGTCATCTCCAGTCATCCTGATGAATATCTGGTCACTGGATTCAGATAGTTCTGGAGGAGAAGTGAGGCTGGTGACCTGCACAGCCCTCACTCAAAAACAAAGTCAAGTTCAAGTCATGTCATTATTTCTCTGATGGAATGGTCTTCTTTGGCAAAGAAGGATGAACACAGCAACAGTAAGCTTTTAATAAATGTTATTAATTGATTATAATCTAATGGGGACATGAGATGCAGAAAATGAGAATAAATCTAGTATAATGTGATATATTATGGTAACTTAAGTGATACAGATCTTAATTATGGAGGTATGGAGGAAGGGGTGAAATAGGAGCATGGTGGAGCCAGGTCAAACCAGATTAGGAAATTGTTAAATTTCCAGTATGTGGTAGCTAGGTGACACAGTGAATAGAGAGTTGGGACTGGAGTCAGACAGATTTCTCTTCCCGAGTTTAAATCTGGTCTCAGACACTTACTAGCTGTGTGACCTTGAGCAAGTCAGTCCTTTTCGTCTCAGTTTCCTCATCTGTAAAATGAGCTGGAGAAGAAAATAGCAGACCACTCTAGTATCTTTGCCAAGAAACACCAAATCGGGTCACAAATTATTACTCTTGAAATTGACAACTACTTTTTTTTCTCTTTTTTAGCTTTTATTTAGTATTTTGTTTACCCCCAATTACATGGAAAGATAATTTTTAACATTTCTTTTTAAAACTTTGAATTCCAAATTCTCTCCCTCCCTCCCCTCCCTACTTCATTGAGAAGGCAAGCAATTCAAATAGGTTATACATGCTACAATTACTTTTCTAAATCTTTGTTTTATCTTAAGATTATATTTAATTTCCTCTTCTACTTTTCTGAGGCCTCCTTTGGAATTCATATTTTTGGGGAGAAGCTTTATGTTTTCTTTCCTTCAAGTCCTTTTGTTTCCTTTTCTTATTTATGTCTCTGACCACTGGGAACAGAAGTTGGAGAGGATGTGATGTCTGCTTTCTCAGTATGGTTAACGTTAAATAGAGCTTCTGGGGGACAAAAATGACTGTTTCTAAGTTAAAGAAAAGATTTTATAGAATGACTCTGGCTATAATGAACTCCAGGATGTAGCTTTAATTCCCTTCATAATTCAACTACCTTATCCAGTCTAGCCTGGACTGTACCAGATCATACATCTGACAAAGCTTTGGGACTCCATAAAGCACAATTCAGAGCCAATCAGAATACAAAGCTGACATTCAGTAATCCTATGTTGATCCACAAAGAAAAGTTCCATAGAGTTGTGAGGGTCCCTGAAGTTAAGGAGGACAATGCTGAAGTTTTAGAAATCAAAGCCAATCTCTTCACTCTTCATTCTTGTCCTTCTTGATAGCTCAATCTGTCCTTTGATGTCCACCCTGCTTCTACCACCCTCCTCAGAAAGCTCCTCAGGAGACACAGCAAGACTTTCATCAAGCTATTAGTCAAACTTATCAAGATCTTCTAGTAGTCCTGTGTCCAGATTGGCTGCTGTTCTCAAAATGGACTAAGTTTGCAGGACATGGCTTCGTGTCTCAGAATCCTTCTAGGTGTGATTATTCCCTTCTGGTCATCTTAGGGGGAGAGGTGTTTTTCCTTCAAGGCAAGCATGGTTAGAGACCTTACCTCTATCTTGGCTATGCCTGGAATCAAGGAAGGCAGAAGCTGTAGGGAATGGGGGAATGGAGAAAGCATAAAGTTCTAATTAAAATTAACATTGTTGAGTCCTCTAGACTGGATTGCCTCCAAGCAAAATGGGATATAGATGAATTCTGTTCCCTTAAAATACCCTTGTCTCCTCTTTATTTTCATTGTACCCAGGGTATCCAGTATCTCATTTGTTTTCCTGACTGCCAGTGTATCCCTAGTGAGGGCCATTCTCTCTGAGTATCATTTTGTCCATTCTCTTTCAGCTGTCACAATGGCCTTGTTCTCTCGGGGAAATAGACAATTCACCGGATTAGGGGTGGTTGTTTTCAGCGTTGCCATTTACTAGCTATATTTATCCTAGGCAAGTCACTTAACCATTCTAAACCTTAGTTTCTTCATCTGTAAAATGGGGATAATAGTTCCTACTTACCTCATGGACTTATTGTATGAAATGAGAAAACGTATTAAAATAAAGTCTTGGAAATTGTATAAGCACTGTATAAATGTAAGGGATTTTGTTATTGAGTCCTGGAAAGAATAGTTTAAGCTAGTTCACACCATGATGTGAATGACTAAAAACAGCTGTGTTGCCTTAATGCAAGAGACTATCTAAATGTGGAATTCCAGTCATTAACACTAGATTGATGGGGAGATATTTTGGGATATATGAGGGGCTATTAGCCTTCCTTGAATTTCACCAACCAGCAGCTTATTCTCAGTGGCTCATCAGTTGTGTTTATTAATTTTTACATATAGCTAAGCCCTTATTGACTCTAGTAGCTTGGGCTAAATACTAAAATCTGGTACTTAGCATTCTGAAAAAGTGTTTAGCACTGATGAAAAAGAGTCACTTGAAAAGTAAAATAAAATTGCCAAAGGATTTAAATGCTTATGTTACTACTCACTAAGAAGTTATTGTAAAGTGCTTTGCACAAATAAAGGATTATAGAAATGCTCAGTGGCAGTTATAATACTAGGAGACTATTGCCTTCTACATATGGAAAGGAGAAATTTAGGAGGCTCCTCAGAGTAAGATCATGTTGAATTGTGTGTATTTCTCAAGAAAATGTTCAAATACAATCCTGGAATCTAGACCAAAAATATGAAGTAAAACATGGGCTTTAAGGTCTGGGTCTTGTGACAACTGTCTTCCTCTCTGTGAATTTGGACTCTGGTTTTTGACACATTATTACTGTCTGATTCATTCTATGGCCATGACCTTGGGCAGCTAGGTGGTACAATAGACAGAGCACTGGGTTTGGAATCAGGAATATTCATCTTCATGAATTCAAATCCAGCTTCGGAGCCTTGTTAGCTGTATGACCCTGGGCAAGTTACTTAACCTTGTCGGCCTCTGTTCCTAATCTGTAAAATGGGCTGGAGAAGGACATGGTAAGTCACTGCAGTATCTTTGCCAAGAGATCCCCAGATGGGGCCACAAAGAGTCAGACATGACTGAAATGACTGAACAATAATATGGCCATGAGTGTACAACCCATAGACGATACTGATGGAATATTAAAATGGTAATTGACTGAACAAGTGATAACTTACACTGCATAAACTTCATGTTTCATTCAATATGGAGGCCCTCCTAGTAGGGTGGTTGTGTTTTACATTCCTGGGAAATTTCCATGTGGTGGGATAGGGATTTCCCAACTGGTGGACGTATCATTAAATACTGAAGATTTGTCTCCCTTGATGACCTACCTCGTTGCTGCTGCCATGTCTTTCTCTTTGCCACCTCTAGAAATTTGTAGGGATTCCCAATGGGAAGCCACTTGTGCCTGAGTGTTATCCATTCTCCTTGGCTCAGTTTAAGATATTCAACAGTGTTTCTTCTTCGTTCTCCTTTGACTCCAAAGATTCAGGGAAAGGAAAATTATTACTCTGACCTCATAAAAATAGTCATAACTCAAATGGACCTCTGATTTTTAACTATTTGGAAGTTCCTTGCAGTGATACTGATTGAAATCAACCTCTTCCAGCCCATCACATGTAATTATTCTCCACATTCTTCTGTAAGTTCATCAGAAGGAGTTTGACATAATGTGCTGGAGACCTCATCTCCTTCTCTTTCTCTTGACATTGTAAGGTGACTGTGCATTGGTCATCCCTGGATCTTGCTAATGACCGACTCATTTTCTTTACTTCTCGCAATTCCTTGATGACATTTTTTTCTGATGAATTTACAGTCTGATTGTACAGACTACTTACTCAGGAAAAAGCTCTTACAGTTTGTAAAAATACAAACTCCCATCAATTACAAGTCTTTTTTTCTATCTGTTAAAATAGAATCAATTTAATTTTTTGTAGTATAATTTTGTTTACCATATTTAATGCTCACCAATTCTTTTATCAAAGAAATTGTTCATGACCTAAAGGCATGATGCTTCTGTATAATCTGCAGGTTTGAGAACTTTCTCATTTCTTTTTTTCCTGAACCAGGCTTGCTCATACATTTTCCCCCATTCCTATCTTTTCCCATTTTCAAACTGAAGTCACCAATATCAGGGTATATGTTGATTTAGTTGGAAGAGTCTTATCAAGTTCTTTGTAGAAATTTTTTACTTCTTTATTCTCTGAAATGATAAGATTACCACTGCAATTATTTTCATGCCAGTCTCTTTGCAAAAACTTATAATTAGAGCTGATATAATAATAAGAGTAACTAGCAATTGCATATTTTTTTAAGGTTTGCAAAGCACTTTACATATGTTATCTCATTTGATCCTCAAAACAGACCTGGGAGGTAGGTGCTATTATTATCCACATTTCACAAATGAGGAAACTGAGGCTTACAGAAGTTGGACACAGGTAATGAGTGTCTCAGGCAGGATTTGAAGTCAAATCTTCCTGATTCCAAGTCAGAAGGAAATGGCAAACCACTCCAGTATTTTGCCAAGAAAACCCCATGGACAGTACTGAAATGATATGTGGAGATAATGGAGGATAGAGAGGTCTGCTGTGATCCAAGGGGTCACGAAGAGCTGGGCATGACTGAATGACTGAACAACAGCATTCTACCCATGGGTTTACCAGGGTCCCCACTCTACCGTGATAAAGCCTCAGGGAAGGACTTTGTTGAAGAATTATATTAACAACATTTTACTGATATTTTATATTCATGTAGCCCCCTTGCAGTTCTCAAAGTGTTTTTCTATATATTTTATTTGTTCTTCATAATAACCTTGTGAGTTAGGCAGAGAGTATAATATTATCCTTACTATATAAATGAGAAATCAAGACTTAGATTAAAGATAATGAGATTGGGAATCCCTGTTATTGGTATCTCTCTGTATATATGCATGTATATAAGTATAGACATGTTATATATGTGTGTATATACATATATAATATATACATACTTATATACTATATATACACTATGCTTTTACATATACACTTACATAATATACATATACATACATACATACATATATATATATACACACACACACACATATGGAGTTTTGGTCATCTAAATGTGGGCTATGGGGTTTGGCAATACTTACGATACATAAATGTGTATAGTTGACCCTATCTACTTTATATGCACTGCAAGTGATTGTATTATACCCCAACAGATGAGTTTCTTAAATAGAGGAGGTGACAGTATCCCAGATAAGTTTCAGTAAAGAAGCTACTTATAGAGGGGATACTATCAACAGGAAGCTGATAGCCAAGTATGTAGATGAATGAGCCGCAATGTAAAGTCAGATAGGATGTGGCTCTGTTTTAATGACTCTGTGTATTTATATTATCTGTGTGATTGATCTAAAATTGTGTGCTCAGATCCTAAATAGGATCTATCTTGTTTACTTGTCTACTTTGTCCATGTTTTAGAATGTATGTAGAGTTTAGGAATAGAGACTAAACCTAAGATTTCATTGATCTAGGGAAAGGGTTCTTAATTTCTTGTGTATCATGGATCCTTTTGATCATCTGGTAAAACCTATGCACTCTTCCTCTGAAAAAAATGTTTTTTAGGCGCACAAAATAAAATACAAAGGAAACCAATTATATTGAGTTATCAAAATATAACCCCATCTCTCAAAAAAACAAAGTTCATGGAGCCTAGGTTAAGAACTTCTGGTAGAATGAATCTTAACTGAGGAAATTCATACTACCTATCCAAGTTGGCAACTTTGCTGAAACTCACAGTCGTTCAAGGACACAGTCAGTTTGTGTCAAAGGTAGGATTTGAATCCAGATCTTCTTGGCTCTCTATCCAATATGCAACACTATCTCTTATAATAATCAGTGTTATCTCACTGAAAGTCATAAATTAGCTCTGTGAAAATACATATAACATAGCAACATTTTAGGGGATAGTTAATTATGTGTATACATAATACTCGTGAACCCACAAGTTAGGACCATTAAGCAGATCAGAATGAGCAAGCAGTATAGGACCTTGAATTATTGCTAGCCATTTATCCAACTGGCATCTTAGGATAGGGGTGAGGTATTCAAGACATTTCTTACAAATGATATTGGTCAAGGTGATGTTATGCGTGTGAATGTCCATTAATGCTGTTGATTCTAGGAGAACCTGTGTACCCTCTAAGCAGCATCCCAGGGGAAATTTTTTTTCTGCAGCTTGTGGGTGAGAGAAAGAATAGCCCAATTAGGGCTTATGCACAGGTGTTAGTATTTCAGAAGAAAAGCTTAAAAATGGGATCATTTGGAGCAGTGGTTGATTCAGCTCCTGGTGTTAGTGTGTTACAGATGGAACCACAGGATGCCTTCAAGCAGTGCTGGAGCAGGTGAAATTGTAAGAACTGGAAATCCCCCTTTAGTTATAATTCAGTTCAATTTTAGGATGGGAGACTGGACTAAATGACCTTGAAGGCCCCTTCCAGCACTAAGATTCTGTGGTTCTAATTGGATAAGTTCTGACTGAGGATTTTTTCTGTGTCTGTGAAAGAAAACCTCAAAATAACCAACAAAAGTCCAAAATCAGTCAATACTTGGTCCCAGGTTTAATTTTCTAAATGAGTTATGTTTCAATATGAGAGAAAGCTTCTCATTAATTTCTGTTTAACCTGAACTGAGAATATCAAAGAAGCCCAAGAGAAAATTCTGGTCCTCAGGCTGTCCCAGCCCATAAAATGGAAATTGCAGACTAGCAAAGTAAAACCTTAAATAGATAATGCTTTTTTCCTGGAAAGATGTCAGGGTACTTCTTAGGGACAATTTTATTTATCTTTACCTACAGGGACCCGGTGAAATGGGTAAAGAAAGAGAGTGATAACTTATGTTTATGTAGCACTTCAAGGGTTTACAGAGCACCTTTCTTGAAATGACCCCATGAGGTAGGTTGTAAAGAAAATTTTAAATCCCCATTTTTCAAATGAGTCACTGAGGCTCTCAGAAATAAGTTGACTTGTCCATGGTAACCCAATTAGCAATGTAGGTTTCAAATCCAGGTCTCTTGACTCTAAGCCCAGAGTTTTATTTACTATCCCATGATGCCTGCCTTAGTATCCCTCTTTTATCGATGGGAATTCTGAACCACAGTGTGGTTAAATGACTTGTCCACAGTCACAATCAGCTGTTCAGCTCATGCCCTTTAGCAGGAGTGCTCTACCAGTTTGGGGCAGAGCAGAGCTTAGTGTTTGGGAGTAGGGATGATAGGAAGGGGTAGACTAAGCAACAACCTATATTTGCAGATTTTTTTGGTAGGAAATTTTCTCACTGTCTGATGAAGTTGGAAATGGGAAAAGTGGATTTTACAAAAACGCGTCGGTTAGTCAGAGAGACAGGTACAAAACCTTGTAGACATCAGGTTTCAAAAATGGAGTAATTCTCTCCTGTCTATCCTTGCCTCAGTAGATTTCTTAAGGGAGATGGGAGAGAAATTCTAGGGACTATGCGCCTATCTTTACTGAACCATATTTGCAGAATCACAGAATATTAGCACAGGGAGAAACTCAGAAATATTTAGCGAGAGGGTTCTTAACTTATAAGAACAAATCTATAAACTTTTTTTAAAGTTGCCAACTATATTTCAACATTATTTTTTTCCTTTGTAATCCTGTGTATTTTCTACATTTAATAACCTTATTGTGAGAAGAAGGGGTTCGCAGTCTTGACCAGACTGACGAAAGGGGGTCTGTGACACACCAAAAGTTAAGAACCTCTGACCTAATGACACAGCCTCATTTTATGGAGGCAGATGACAACAGGTCAAAGAAGTGATTTTTCCTTCAGGTAACACAGCTTCTTAATGGTAGAGTTAGGGCTAGAACCCAGGAGTCCTAATTCTTGGTCCATTCATTTTCCATTTACTAAATTGCCTTATAGGATCCCTTGCCCCAAATAGGTTAGGAATTGAGTGAGGTTAAGGGGCATATTGACTGGATTCTACCAGGCCTTGCAGATGTGTGTGTGTGTGTGTGTGTGTGTGTGTGTGTGTTTGTTGGTGTGATATAAATCTTTCTGGGAAATAGTGCTGTTGACTAGAGACTGGCATCTCTCCCTACAACACAGAATAACTATGCCCCTACCCATCACCCCAGAGAAAGGAAAAAAACCCTGAAATTGTTTGCCTGATATCAGAGATGTGGGGGTCATTCTGGTTGAGTGTTTGTATAAGTGTGAGGGTCACCCAACTCTGATATTAAAAAAAATGGGCCAAATGGGTTTACAGCCTGCCAGGTGGGATTCTGCAAGCTAGTCACATTGAGCCCGTTACCATAAAATTGATTCGGGAGCCTTCTTTTTTTTTTTTTTTTTTTTAAGAAACCTACAACATACATCCCAGGCAATCATGCAATCTCCTTCAAACACCAAGTGAAATGAGTTAATAATCACTATTTGAGGGAGTAGAAAGGTCTTCCTCATTTCCAGGGGGATTTATTTTATGAGCACACAAATACACACATGTTCATTGTATAACACGTACCTGATGTTATACACCTCTTGGATCCTAGAACCATGAATGTATCTAGGGCACTATGTGGTCATTCAAAATAAACAAACATGACCCTAAAAAGACAAAGTTGATGAAATCAATACCTTAAAAAAAATGAACTGTAGAGCATGAGTGATAATAACTTCATTCTTGATCTGTCTTTCTAACTATACCCAGACAGGTCTGCCAAGATGTGTATTTTATAAAATTTACCAACAAACAGCAGCAGCAGTAGCAGTAGCAAAACAGTTTGTTCAAGGATCTTCCATTTTCCTCCACATTGTTTTATTTGCTTCTGTGGACTTTGGAGGCTAACCTGAGACTCCCAGATTTTCCCCCTTTCCATATTTCCTGCGTCTCCTTTATACTACTTCCTTTTAAATGTAAACTGGAGAATTCCCCTTTACTCCTGCCGTTCAGTTGATTTTGTTCCTGCACAACTTTGCAATAGAGTTGACCAAGGCAAGTAGAATTTAAAAACAAAGGCAGGGTCTCTAGCATATTGATCTCAGGCTTAAAGAAGACCTTTGTGTGAATCTTAGAAATGCCCAGCTGGTTTTTTTTTTTCTTTTTAATGTTTTGAGCTAAGAGCAGAACTGAGACCTGCCAGGATTTTTATTTTTTTTTCAGGCTGGTACCAAAAAAAAAAAAAAGTACTAGAATTTAGTTTTACAGAATTTTAGCTGTGTTTTTCAGATCTTAGAAATTCAGAAAATTCAGCTTCAGATGAAGAGGGAAACTTTTGTAATACTGGTCTGAATCATGACAGATAGTGCAACTCCCATTCAGACTTGATCCCTTTGGGTCCCCCAGCACACTGAATAGCTGATTGCAAGAACATTTATTTTTATCTGACACTCATCGGGTGTCCTTCCAATTCCAATTAGCATGGCTTTGTCTCAGACCTCTCCGTTTATCACAGAGTAGGGACAGGCTTTCTGAATGTAGTGAAGTTCATGTTCCAAGGAGCAATGTGGTGCTGGGCACTCAATGCTCTCAAAACCCAGGATCTTGCCAACAATAGAAGTGTTTGTCCTTTAATCTCAGCAAAAAGAAGAGAGAGAAGAAGAAAGGTTGAGAGTCAGACTGTGAGGCTTTCTGGGAGAATGTCTGAGCATGGAGAATTTGTTTTCTTCTGCAGCTCTAAATGAATTCTTCCTAAAATATAGAATCAAGTTATATGTTTATCTGTGAACCATTTCTCCCTTTTTTACCCTCTGTTTCCAGTCTTATGTCCCATCTCTCCTTTTTTCTTTCTTTCTTTCTTTCTTTCTTTCTTTCTTTCTTTCTTTCTTTCTTTCTTTCTTTCTTTCTTTCTTTCTTTCTTTCTTTCTTTCTTTCTCTCTCTCTCTCTTTCTTTCTTTTTTCTTTCTTTCTCTCTCTCTCCCTTCCTTCCCTTCCTTCCTTCCTTCCTTCCTTCCTTTCTCTCTCTCTCTCCCTCTCTCTCTCTCTCTCTCTTTCTTTCTTACCACAAATATCAGACAGACTTTCTCAGTTACTCTTAATTCTTCACATTTGCTGTGTAGAAAGGACAAAAAGAACACAATGGTGTATATCTTTAAAACAGATCAGGCATTTTAACTGATGAGATATTTGAGCACTTTTTTTTTTTTAAATCTCAAACATTTCCCTGAAACACAGTGGAAAAGAAATAGGTGGAGTGGGCACCTCTTCTCGTGAGAGCGGGGATTCTTGGGAGATTTCAGTACATCCATCAACTTGGATTGGAAAAATATAGCATAATAGCAATAACCTCAACAATATCATCTAGCATTTATATAAGAATGGCGAAGTTTAACAAGCATTTATTAGGTGCTCAATATGTGCCAGAGAATGTGCTAAGCATTTTACAAATATTATCTCATTTGATCCTTATAATAACCCTGGGAAGTAGATACTATTATTAGCAATAATAATAGCTAATATTTATATAGCAACTATTGTGTGCCAAACACTATACTAAGCACTTCATATTATTATATATATAATATATACTCTCTCTATATATTTATATAATATATTTTATAATACTATCTTATTAGATCCTCATGACAACCCTGGGTGGTGGGTGCTATTATTATCCCTATTTTACAGCTGGGGGAACTGAGGCAAGTCACACAGCTAGAGAGTGCTTGAAGTTAGATCTAGTGATTTAATTTCCTTCAATTACGAACATAGGCAAGGAAACATTATTCCAAGGGGGCCCGAGGTTACACCAAACTGCCAAAGGGGGTCCATGACACATACCAAAAAGTTTTCTGGGTTGACAATGCCAACCTCTTTGGGTGACCGCTTCATAGACAAACCTTTTTGGAAGTAATTGGGGGAGAAGCAGCTAGCTAGTTGGGCATTGAAGGAGAAGTATAGGGCATCCATTAAAGATGAATTATAAATTGAAGCACTCTGAAGGCCTAGGCCCGCTGGCGAGCATTGCCTAGTATCTTCAGGAGGGCTGACAGTGCTGTGCTGCCAGTAGTCACTTGAAACAAATGATCCAATGGTGTGATCCCTCAGCTCCCAATAACAGAGGGCAAATGGCCTTCCAGAAGGAGATATAGATTTTCCTTTGAGATATGGAAAGAGAAATAAATTAAATTATGCTGGGACTCAGTGACAAAGGGGGTGGGGAGAGGAAGAAAGGAGTCAAGAGAGAGACAACCTTTTCCCTGGTCTTTCCCCCCAAAAAAATAAAAGAAGGAAAAGAAATAAAAGAGACACTCCTCCCCCACCCCCAATAAAGAGAGTGACAAACTCTCCCCTGCCCTTTTCCAAAAAAAGAAAGAAAAAAAGGAAAAATAAAAACAAATTCATCCTGCAAACAACCCAATCCTTTGGAGTAAAGCGAGACAGAATCTCCTTTGCTCCTTCCTCCCCCTTTCCCCACCCAAAAGGAAAGAAACAGAAAAAAAGGAAAATGCAAGCCCATTCTGAAAACCATGCAACCCTTTTAAGTAGAGATAAGAAGGTCTCTCTCTTGCTCATTTCGAAAGAAAGGAAGGAAGGAAGGAAGGAAGGAAGGAAGGAAGAAAGAAAGAAAGAAAGAAAGAAAGAAAGAAAGAAAGAAAGAAAGAAAGAAAGAAAGAAAGAAAAGGAAAAAGAAAAAATCCAAACCACCCAGCAAACCACCCAACCCTTTGGCCTGGAAGGCATTTGCAATTTAATTGATATTTGGCGGCAGGAAGCCAATCAGTATAAGTAAATTGACGTTATAAGATAAAAATAATCGCTTAATGGGATACCTTCCCCCATGGCTGAGGCAGCCCAAATAAATGGAGGCGCGCACTTGGAAGCAGCATGATGGTGCATCCCGCTCCAGCCCTCCGCTGCCTTACTGGCAGGGTTCTGTTCAGGCGGCAGTTTATTTTTATGGCATCTGTCTCCACTCCCTGAGAGAAGGCAATGAGCGGTTTCACATTGATTGCCGCCCCAGCCAAAGGCAGCCAGAGCGAGCCCATAATTAATGACTTTATTTGCTGGAAGACTGCTGAGAACAATTGAGTTTGTTATGGTAACAACTGATGCCAGCTTTCCTAGAGGCTCAAGGGAGGTGTTTTAGTGTTGGAGTCCAGCAGCCAGAAGCCGGGCAGTGGACCAGATGATCCGCAGGCAGAGGGAGAGCCTGGCAGATGAAATGTCAATAAAGCTGAGTGATTCAGCCCTTCAGTGATGGAGCCCGGTCGGAGCAAGGGATGAGGGCTTGGGGATGGAGCACTTTTCAGAGCCTAGCTTTGAAGATTAATTATGATGATTCCAA
The DNA here is from genome assembly GCA_023548195.1 of Bettongia penicillata ogilbyi. NCBI lineage: Eukaryota > Metazoa > Chordata > Mammalia > Diprotodontia > Potoroidae > Bettongia > Bettongia penicillata. The sequence goes on along the minus strand of JAJHZJ010000066.1, from coordinate 3,891,631 downwards.
CCCACAAATGAATTGTAGGATATAATCATCATAGGAGAGTAGTCTCTTGTTCATTAAACTATTTTTTTTTTTTTTTTTTTGGAAGGGGGAGAGATAGTGAGGTTAGATTGGAGCAGCGAGACTTTCAGGGAAAAAAAGCCCACAGTCTCTTCCTCTTGGTATAAAATAGAAAACCTTTCTTCTTTTTCTGTATTTCCTTCTAGGGATAGTTTCTCCTTTCCTTCCCATTCTTGTTTAGGCACTCCAGTGAAAAAATGCTATCTTCTCTAAGTTTGAGGAAAGGAGATGATGTATGACCTTTTTCCTCTCCCCTTTTCACCTCTTTCCTCTCCCCCAGTTTTCCAGAACCAGTGAATCATACTGTATTTTTGTTGGATGGCAGGAAAAGTTATTTCCAAGATGGTGACTTCCCTTGGACTTTCTATCTTGGTAATGATTTCACTTCTCTGTTGTCATCTGAAAAAAGACTCCCATCAACAGAAAAGGATGGCTGGTGCTATAAATGAAGTGCCCTGTACCATTTGAGCCCTGGGCTTCTCATCTATGGCTGTGTTAGGGGAGAACAAGCAGATGCTGCTTGTCCTTGGGAAGGAACATGACCAGCATAGCATCCATCCATCCTGGACCTGAAGCTGGGCTTGTAGGCTGGGAATTCCACCAGTGTCAAGATTTGTAATGATTTATTTGTGAGGGAACCTTCACCAGAATGAACAGTCATTGGTCTGGGAGTTCTTTAAGCCTTTTGGTGTTTTTTGAATTTCTCTCTCTCTCTCTCTCTCTCTCTCTCTCTCTCTCTCTCTCTCTCTCTCTCTCTCTCTCTCTCTCTCTCTCTCTATATATATATATATATATATATATATATATATATATATATATATATGAGCACATATGCATATGTATAAATACACATGCACACACAGGCTTTTAAAGTATCCCAAAGAATGATGCTGTTTCTTTGTGTATGTGTGTTTATTTTAAAATCACATCTTATGTTTAGGCTGGTATCAGTGCTTAGTAGATGCACCTCCTGGATCCTGTGTAGCCAAAAATAGAGATAGCATTTGTTCTTTTTTTTTAAAATTGATTTATTTTTATTGATGACTTTTGTTTTTATATCACATTCATTTCCGAATATATTCTCCCCTCTTCCTATACCTAGAGAGACTTCCTTCATAATAAAAGACTAAAAAGAAAAAGCAATATAGTTCAGCAAAAACAACCAGGGCAATGACCATATAACACAAATAAATAGCTAACATTTATATAGTACTTATTATGTGCTAGGCACTGTGCTAAGTGCTTTGCAATTATTATTTCATTTCATCCTCATGAGAACCCAGGATATAGATGCTATTATCAACCTCATTTTACAGAAGAGGAAACTGAGACTAACAAAGGTTAAGTGACTTATCCAGGGTCACACAACCAGTAAGTGCCTGAGACCAGATTTGAATTCGTTTCCTGACTGTAGATCTGGCACTCTATTCACTGTGCCACCTACCTGCCCCATATCTGACACTATGTGCAATATCCCATACCTATAGTCCCCCATATATGCAATGAAGGAAGGAAGGTACATTTTTTCAACTTCTAAGTTCTTTATAATTACATAACTTACTATAATTATATAGTGTTCAGTTTCATCATATTCTTTCCTTCTACATTGTTAGAGTTGTATGCACAATCTTTCTCATTTTGCTTAATTTGTTCTACATCAATTCATATATATTTTCCTATATTTCTTTGAATTTATATATTCACAATTTCTCATGGCATAGTAATATTTCATAATGTTCATATACCATTTTGTTTAGCTTTTCCTTAAATGATGGTTACCTATGTTGTTTTTGGTGCTCTGCTACAATAAAAAGTAATGGCATGCATTTTTTGGTATATATGAACCTTTTCTTTCTGTCTTTGACCTCCTTGGGGCATGTGGCTAATATTGTGATCTCTGGGATAAATAGTATGACTATTTTAGTCACTTCTTTAGCATAATTCCAAATTGCTTTCCTGAATAGTTGGGCTAAATCACAATGCCACTAATAGTCTATTAATGTATCTGTCTTCCTATGTTAACTATTGCTATCTTTTGTCATCTTTATCAATTTACAGAATATGAGGTAAAACTTTAGGAGTGTTTGACTTCTTAGTGATTTGGAACAACCTTTCATAACATTGTTAATTCATAAATCTTTTTAGAACTATTTGTTCATATTCTTTGAATGCTTATCTATTATTGGGAATGGTTCTTGGTTTTACATCTTTTCATTAACTTCCTATATATCTTGACTATCTGTTCTCTATGAGAGATATTTGATAAAAAGATTTTTTCCCAATCAATAGTTTACTTTTTTATCCTAGCTTCATCGATTTTGTTCATGCAAAAGCTTTTCAATTTTGTGTAATTGAAATTATGTGTTTTCTCTTTTATGATCTCTGTTGCTTGTTTGGCTAAGAATCTCCCCCTTTCCATGGTTGTTAAAGATACCTCCATTCATTTTTTTTTAATGTTGTAAGCCCTCCTTCTTTCCTCTGATACTGCAGCCACTCTAGTACAGGCTCTCAGCTTCTCATGCCTTAATTATTGCAGTAGCTTGTTGATTGGTTTACCTGACACAAATCTTCCCCTACCATAGTCCATCCTCCAATCAGCTGTCAAAATAATCTTCCAACCTACTCAATAAACTCCAGTTGCTCTTTATCATCTCCAGAATCAACTATAATATCCTCTGTTTGGCTTTTAAAACCCTTCATGACCTTTGTTCCCACCCCACCCCACTCCAATCACCCTACTTTCCCAATCTTTTTACACCTTACACCACCACCCATATACTCTTTGATTCAGTGATGCTGGCCTTCTTGCTATTCCTTGAAAAAGATACTCTATCTCTCAGCTCCAGGAATTTTAATTGGCTATCCTACTCATCTGGAAGATGCTCCCTCCTAATCTCCACATTTTGACTTCCTTTAAGTTCCAGCTAAAATTCCAACATCTACTGAAAGCCTTTCCCAATCCTTCTTAATTCTAGTGCTTTCCTTGCATTGATTATTTTCTATTTATCATGTATATAAGTAGTTTGTATATAGTTGCTAGCATGTTGTCTCTCCCATTAGATTGTGAGGTCCTTGAGGACAGGGACTGTCTTTTGCCTTTCTTTGTATCTCCAGTGCTTAGCACAGTGCCTGGTACATAGTGGTCACTTAATAAATATTTATGACTAATCTTTCATATTTAAGTAGACTTTCCATTTGGAATTCATGATTATTACCTCAATGGTGTAAGATGCTGACCTAAAGGTATTTTTCTGTCAAACTCCTTTATAGTTTCTAAGCAGTCTTTGTCAAATGGGGCCCTCCCAAATAGTTTATATTGTCAGGTTTATTGAACACTTTGTTGTTGTGCTCATTTATTTTTGATTTGCATTTATACAATCAGTTCCATTGATCTATATTTTGACTTTTAAGTCGACACAAACTAGTCTTGATGGTTTATAATTCTTCAGTTAGAGCAATGGTGCTTTTAAAAAAATTAAGGTCCAAAAGTGTTATTTTCCTTTTGTCCTCCTTTTTCTTCGTCATGGTTTTCTTGAAGATACCAGATATTCTGTTCCTTCAAGTGAATTTTGTAATGATTTTATCTAGTTCTATAAAGTTATCTTTTAGTGGTTTGATTGGAATATCAACAAACCTGTAAACTAATTTATGTAACATTGTCATTTTTATTGAATTGGTATGGTCTGACCATGAGCAGTATGTTTTTCTGTGATTATTTCATTCATTCTTTGTTTCTTCAAAGAATGTTTTATTATACTTAGATAAGTATTGAGTGGTCACGGTAGATTGATTTCCAGATATTTTATGCATTTTGTAGTAATTCTGAACAAGGTTTCCCTTTCTGTTATTTATTTCAGTTTTTGTTATTGCTAAATAGAAGTTCTGATAATTTTTGTGATTTTATATCCTTTAAGTTTCTATTAACCAATTTCTTTGTTGACTCTCTGGGGTTTTCTGAGTAAATCATGACGTTATCTGCAGATAGATATTATTTTATCTCCCTTTCACCAATGCTTATGAAGAGCAATTACTCCTCTGAGGAAAATATACTTTTTTCTGGGCCACTAGCTTTTGGGAAGACAGCTTTAAAAAACAGCACAGTCTTTATATATACAATGACTATCTTGTTGTAGGTGCTAAATGCTTGTTGATTTGATTAGTAATTAAAAAGATGAGATATCCTGTCCTTTTTGCTATAGATGAATGCTATAGGTCTTGATTAGACAGGATGGTTTGATTTTTCTGCCTTTCTTGTTGGATATTTTCTGGACTACTATTTATTCTGTATATAGCTTGTATATAAAAGATGTCTTCATTCTAGGGATGAGTACTTCAATGTAACTTGTAAAATAGGTTAAGAATTCTTTAGGATAAAGTTCCTAGGAGTTCTTCCATGATTCCAGTGGAATTCATCTGGACTTGATTTGAAGACTGGATCTATCAACCCATATGTGAAATGTTGAGAAAAAGAAAAGGATTCAGTTTGAACACTGGGGTTTTTTAAAAACAGATTTCAATTTGCCTAATTGTCATGTCTGAGGAAAGAGATGGGTAATTTGGGAGCCACTGCACATTTGGGAAATGTTGGTTTCTCTCTTTATGTTGCTTTGGAAAAGTTTGGGGTTCCTTTCTGTTGCTATGTATGTGATCCAATGGCATCCCTATGGAGAGTCAGCTAGTAAATAGAAATGTGCAAAGAGGGTCAATGAGTGTTACTCTCCCTTCACTGCCCTATGATAGAAAATAATATCAGTCAGACAGGAATGAATTTGAAGCTCAGGGGTTCAGCTGTGTCTCTTAAAGCAATGTCATGTCAGCAATAGCCCCTTCCAGAAATCTGTCTTTCATTGCTTGTTTGCAGATTTCTTCTTATTGTAGCAGTGTGAGCAAAAATTCTATTCCTTCTCTTGGCTATGACACAGGATTAACTGGAAAGAAAGGAATGGAGTATAGGTAAGACTGACATGAAAATGAACAAAACAGAAAATCAGAAGTGAATGTTTGATGGGTCTCAGCTTTTGATGAGTTCATTTCTGGTGAATCTAGGAAATAAGGGAAGAAATAGACAGTCAGCTTGTCTTACAGACTCCTGCTCTCCAGCATGAGACATATATGGGAGTCCCAAACTTATAGGAGGCCCAGAGCATTTGCAAAGAAATGACAAAGCTTGGGTACTCTAATGCTTATGGCTAATGAGATGGGTTTCATTTCAGGGAAGCAGCCTGGTGTGAATTCTCCTACCAAACTCTTTCTACCAAATAGAAAAATATTTAGAAAGCACCTTCCACAAGACTCAGGGCTTGGTGAGGTGGGCAGATAGGAAGAAATATAACACAAATTTATTCTGTGGGGACTATGAGAGTTCCTTATAATAGGCAAAGGGGGGACCACATACATATGCAACACTACCTACTTCGCCATTATGATAGGTGGCCTATTTAAAAATGAACTCAGCAAACAAAACAAAACAATAAATTACTATGGGCTATCTGATTTGTCTACACACACACACACAGTATGTGTATCCTCAGAGATATACTGTGTCAAATTATAGAAGATAACTGCTTATATATTCATATGTACATAAATATATGCACAGCATGTAGTAACTGTTGTGCACATAATATGAAAATGCAGCCCTTCATTAATAAAAACAATAGCATTGGCATTTTAAAAAACTCCAACAACAAAACCAGCTATGTATGAAGGTGCCAGAATTTTAGAACTGAAGAAAACTTAGAAGTTCATCTCATCCACTCTCTTTATTTTAAAGATAACACTTGGGCCCTGGTTGAAATAACTTCTCCGTGGTCACAATTTTAATTAGTGTCAGAGCTAGGCTGAGATTTGGGGTTCTTGAACTTCTGCTTCAGGGCTCTTTCAGTTCCATCCCATTGTTTCTGGGACAATGGCACCTCAATGGGTAAATGCCCTTTTCCTATCCTTGAGTAGGAATTCGAGGACTCTTCCTGGAGGTCCTGGAACAGGCTATGCCTCTTCTTTGCAAATCTACTTTGCACTTCAGAGGCATGGCCTTTATTGTTTGGGAGGAGGTTACTCAAGGTGGTCACTACGTGGATGAAAACGCATCATCTAAAAGGGCATCGCCGCCTTTACACTTCATCAACTCTATTACCTCCCTCTTACATTCTATAATTTCATCAAGCTGACTGAAGGGTTGTTTAGGGATCCCTTGACCTTCCCCTCATCCTTGCTCCCTGCCCTGTCCCCTCCCACCTATAAATATAACATAACATTAGAAATGTATATAAATATAACATATTATATAACTATATGATATTATATATTATACTGTTACATAATATATAATACAACAGTTTGAATTTTGTCTTTGTATCTACAATGATTAGCATTAATAATGTTAATGCTTAATAAATGCTTGGTGATTGATAATTTAAAAAATAAGGTGTCTCAATTTAGAGTCAAAAGGAACCTGAGAAAGCTCTTTGCTGAGTCATAAGAAAAGTACTTTGTAAACCTTTAAGTTATACAAATGTATTATTCTTGCTATCATCTAGTTCAGCATCCTCAATCTCAGTTGAGAAAACTGAGGCACAGGAGATAGGGGGGAAGGGTGGGAGAGTAGGTAATTGTTTTCCCAAAGTGATGCAGTTCGTGCAGCAAAGATGCCAAGGTTCAAAACTATATTTTTTTTGAAACTCCAAATTTGGTTTCCACAAACCTAATCTCTCTCTTTTTGTTGTTCAGTCACATCCAACTCTTCATGACCTATTTGAGGATTTTTTTGGCAAAAATACTGGAGTGGTTTGCTATTTCCTTCTCCAGATCATTGTACAGATGAAGAAACTGAGGCAAAAAGGTTAAATGACTTGCCCACACACAGCTAGTAAGTGTCTGAGACCAGATTTGAACTCAGGGAGATAAGTTTTCTTAACCCTAGACCAGACACTCTATCCACTGGGCCACCTAGCTGCCCCCAAACTTCCTCTTAACAAACCAAAACAAAATCTAAAAAAACTTAGAAGAAAGTTTCCATCCTTTCAAAATAAGTGGACACCTCCCAACCTCAAGTTTTTTCTCTCCCTTCATAGATTTGTATAACAAGAATATTTTCCATAGAATTATATAAATATATTCATAAATAACATTTATTCATTCAATAAATACTTTTGAAACACCTACTATGTTTCAAGTACTATTTTCATATGGTATTAAAAAACCTAAATTAATTAGATATGGGCAATATCCTTAAGTAGTTTACACTTTAGCAGGGAAAGAGATTTTTTTCTTATTTGACTATCTCTAAACTTGACCAAGTAGACAAACTGACAGTTTCCTTTTTAGAAGAGTTTTCCAAAATTGGGACACCACTTAAAATTTGAGTAACTATGGTGTAGAAGGGGCTGTATTCTTCAGATTGATTTTATGTGCAGGGTGTTGGGATACATCTTATTGGGAAGAGTCCTACAGTTCTCAAAAAACATTACCTCTCATAATGAAAGAATAATTTCTGTTAACCATTCAGTACCTATTAGAAAATTTGTTGATGCATGCCTTTTTATTTCAAAGATTCACTGTGAGTACCTATTTCAAACTCTGGGATATCTTTGCAGAAATGCTTGCCTATCTGTAAATCTTCTTATGTACACAGACCTCTTATTGTCCTTAAATATGGACGTGGCTAACTGTATTTATAACCCCTGAGTGGTCATTTTAGCATTTGCAAACCTGTAGGATTCCTCAGAATCACATACAATGAAATCATGCTGAGGGTCATGATATGTCTGCAATGCATTTTATCACATTTAAAAGATGTCCTCTTTGGGGAGCTGGAGAAGGAGCTCTTCACAAAAAGGAAATATCAATTTATTTACTTGGTCAATTTTAGATAGTGAAAACTAAAACCGAAATAAAAAATCCCACTTTTTACACCTCCTCAACTAACACCCTGTTTGAGAGTGCCTTGAAATGACTTTTATTGCCAGGCTCCCAAGCTTGTAGTGGGTAAAAATGGTCCCTGTGGACATTTAACTCTTAACTTAACTCTTTCTAGGACCACAATATCCATTAATCTAGTGATCCTCAGTGATGGTTTTGAGGATAATTCAAAATGCCTTTATCTGAAGGGGTATGACCTAATTCTCCAAAAAGCCAATTCAATTCAAGAAACATTTATTAAGCATCTACTATGTGTCAGGCTCTGTACTAAACACTGGAGATATAAATAAGAAAAATAGAGTCCCTGCCTTCAAGGAGCTTACAATCGAATGGGTTTATTTTAAAATAGATACGCATGCATACATATGCAGTATATTCAGATGATGTGCATGAGCTTCATGTGACACTTGAAGTGAGAGTGGGTGTGCTGCAGTAGAAGTAGCAGCCCTCTTTATCTTGTGCACTGTTTTCCTCAAATTTACCAGGAAGGCAAAAGCATCACTTTATGAACTCCTCAGAGAGTGAGTGTAATATTTGATTTGTTCACCAGGTGGTGCTATACTCAAGTAGCCAGTCAAATGGTTTCACCAGTGTTTTTCTGGTGTGCATGCACAGGCTTTCTCTCTGGTATGCATGCACAAAATTCCTACCTCATTAACTCATATAGTTGCAGGCACTGGATGGAGGTGGGAGCGAAAGGTGGGGGGGGTGGGGGGGGGAAGTAAGACTGAGGTGGGAATTAAAGTCCATGTTGGAGAGATTCTATTGATTTAGACTAGAAAGCCAGGAAGCAATGAAATATGGTTCCTATTCTATTTATTTAGACTAGGAAGACCAGGAAACAATGATATATGTTTCAGAATTATTGGAAAATGTTGAGCTTTAACCCCTCCCTCTCCATTTGAAATTTCCCTTTTCAGTCAACAACCCCCACATGCTTATAGGATATACTTAGTTCATTGTGGATATGTGGTTTATTAAGCATAGCAAAAATGCAAGAAAAATTGTGATTCCCTCTTTGGGAACCTTTATTCTGCTTACTCATGGTCCCCCACTCCTGCTGCTGTCTTAGCTTTTCTTTCCTAGGTGGTAGAGGGACTGTCCCAAAACAACCCTCCATCTTCCAAACTCCCCCTGTGGTTTATGAAGGCATAAAGAAGAGGGGCTGTGTATTTGAGACAGTAAAACCAAGGGACAGTGATGTGAGGACAAGTCCTTCCTATCCTTTTCTCTTCTCGTAGGTTCTTATCAGCTGCCAGGTCAGATAAGCCCTAGCTTCATCTATTTTGATTGTTCCCTCTACATGTATACTGCCTTCTGACTGCTTGTCCTTGCCTCCTGCTATAGGCTCTGTCTTGCTTTTGAGTATTGATAACAATTCCAGTTCTCCCACTGCTGGTCCTGGGCATGATAGTTTGGGACCCATGGGCAATCCAGTAGTCCAAACTCCAAAATCTGTTGTTGCCCTGTCAGTCAGGGGAGCCTCAGTCTCACTACTCTACTTCTCATGCCACCAAAATGGTTGATAGAAAGTGATTCTCAAAGACAATGAAAGAGGAAAGGGAAAATTCTAGGAAACCAATGGCCAGTATTGAGGTCATGACACTTACCCAGTGTCTAACATCTTCCCCTCCCTTTTCAGAATTTCTATGAGCCTCCATTAACATGGACAAATACCATGATAGAGTCACCCACTATATGCAATAATTGATTTGTTTATAATGGAAATTCTTTAAAGTCAAAGGTTTTCTTGTTTTTTGTTTGAATTTTGGTATTTGTATTCCCAATGCTTAGCACAGAGCTTGGCACACAGTAAATATTTAACCATTATTTTTCATTCATTATTCAAGATGTGGAATATAAGCACACCATCAATGTAATATATGATTGAAAAGGGAGATGGGTCAGTTTTTAATGAAAGTGAGTTACAACCAGTAGATACCCTGAGTACTGTACTGGCTCATAGAGCATTAGAAGAGTCAGAGAAAGGCCATTACCATATTGTGGAAATCTTTTCCTGAGGATTTGTGGAAGGATACTGTATATATTGAACTTGGAATCATAGAATTTGAGTTCACATCCTGGCTCTGTGGCACCTGCAAACCACTTCACTTCTCTTTCCTCACCTGTAAAGTGATGGAATTGTTTTAGATGGTAGCTAGAGTCTCTTTTAGTTCTAAATATATATGATCCTATGAATGGACAAGAACTGCACAGGAGGAGGAGGAGTTCTGGATAAGTGGTTGGACAATGATTTGTCATTGTCATCTACAACAATGAAAAGAGTATGATCATAGATAAATTAAAATATGCAGTGGTCTGTTGGAGCCAGGTCTAACTAGTTTGAGAGAGCAGACTGTTAAATTTTCATTTTGAGCGCATTTACATTTCAGAAATCAGCAAACACTATGCACACGTACACATATATTGTTTTGTTGATTTAGACAATAACCTTCAGAAAGTGATGGAGAAAATGTTAATAATGCCAAAAAAAACTTAAAAGTGCATTGTGTATACACCATTCTCCATACCCCAAGATCTGGTTGTTAAACATTTACCAGAACACCCCTGAATATATGTATTCATGCTGTATACTTCAATACTTTTAAAATACCCACAAATTCAGCATACTGGGCAGATTGGTGGTGTAGTGTAGAGAGTGCTGTGCCTGGAGTCAAATGTAATCTCAGGTACTTATTAACTGTATGATACGGTGTGAGTCAATTAACCACTGTCTGCCTCAGTTTCCTCATCTGTAAAATGCGGATAATAATCGTATGCAGCTCACAGTGTTGTTGTGAAGATCAGATGAGAAAATAACTGTAATGCATTTAGCACAATTCCTGGCACATATTAATCCCTGAATAGATGTTTAGCTATTATTTTATCCATTAGTGTGGGATCATAATGCCTCAGCACATGGTTTCCTTTTGTTATCATGGATAAAATACCTTCTAGTCAACAGAATGATTATCAATCTCTCTGAATTTAGTTAAGCTATAGATATAAAATCGATGTACAATATACAGTTATAGATATATAGATATAGATATATAATATACAATGTGCCAAGCACTGTGCTAAGGATTGGGAATAGAAATACCAAAAACAAACAAAAATCCCACAAGAATTTTTAAATTTCATTTAAATCAATTTTAAAATTTAATTTAAATTTAATTTAATTTAAAGAATTTCTGTTATAAATAAATCAATTATTGTATATAGTAGAAGGTTCTATCATGGTATTTGCCCATGTTAAGGGGAGATGGGGGCTCATAGATATAGATATAGATACAGATACACAATCCAATCCAGGACTGTGTAAGATGTCCTTTTAGGTTGGTAGGATGTATTGGACCTTGGGCTCTACTTGTATACCTTTCAAAACTCAAGATCACTGAACAGTAGAATTTTACTGGAGTGTGTGTGCCATATAGTATTTTTAAGAGGTGGGAAAGAATCTCTAGAAAAAAATAGCAGAGTGGTCTCCAGAAAGTTGGATTTCTTGTTTAGTCATTTCAGTTGTGTCTGAATCTTGGTCAATCCCATTTTGGGTTTTCTTGACAAAGATACTTCAGTGGTTTGCCATTTCCTTCTCTAGTTCACTTTATAGGGTTAAGTGACTCATCCAGGGTCACCAGGGCTATTAAGTGTCTAAGGCTGGATTTGAACTCAGGAAGGAGAGTCTTTCTGATTTCAGGCCTAGTACTCTATCCACTGTCCCATCTAGCTGCTTCAGAATGTTGGATATCTATTATGGCATATATTACGCTGTAATTGGCTATTGTAGTTCTCTTATTTCTACTAATTACTGTCTTTGTTATTCCAAGAGTGGTCAAGGGAACTAGGAATATTTGTTTTGGAGAAGAGAAGATTTAGGGCGATGTGATAGTTGTTGTATGGAAGAGGGATCACATATGTTTGACCTAAGAAGGCAGAAATAAAATTAATGGATGGAGGTAAATTTTGGTAAATATAAGGAGGAACTTGATGAAAATGAGGGCTTTCCAGAATCCATCGACCTCACTGAAGAGATGTGAGATCCCTGTTTTTTAAGATGGTTTCTGAATTATCATTTGCATGTGATCGACATACTTTATGAGGTACAGATTCAGAGCTATTGGCTTCCCTTCCTTTTATCATTGTAATTTTAAAATAAATGGCTTCTGTTCTGCTTATCCCTTTATAAAAAATGAAAGCTTTCTGGATTGACTCTCTGAGTGGTAGAGAAATAAGACAGACATTACGGAATGAAGTGATATTTAATATATTGTAAAAAAATTTTTAAAAGGGAAAATTAGAACTTTTCAAAAAAGAGTTGCTTCATTAGATCCTGTCATGTTTATTCCCTATTATTGGGGATATTATAGATATGACTTATAATTTAGAACTAGACTAGACAATTTAACCAGTTAAACTAAACCCTATCACCTATCCCTTGATCCCTTCTCCTTTTGCCCTTCCTTCATTCATATTCATACATGCAATTAGTGGTATGGTAATAAATGTTTAACAATGGACTCTCCCAAACCAAAACACTTTAAAAAATTTAATCTACTTTATTAACATTTTCTCCATTACCTTATTAATTTTAGACAATCAAGAAAACAATAAAATCAACTCCTGTTTTGCAGTGTTTGTTGATTTCCAAGGTGTAAATGCTCAGACTGAAAATTTAACTATCCAAGAACTGATATGAACTGACTCTGAAAAACCCCTGCTTGCAATTCTAAGCTGACTATGATAGCTGATTTCCCTTTGCAAGCCATCCAGTCTTTCTCTTTATTTTGGCAATTGGTCGATTATAAAGTATTCCTGATAGTATTTATTGCTTCTGTATAGATCCTTAAAAGAAATAGTCTATGCACATAATGGCAAACTCAAATGTGCATTATTGCATTTGCAACTGCTTGCACAGACATGGTGGTTTATTTGTAAAATTACATTCTCTGGAGACCTTGTAAATTTCAAACATGCTTTGTTAGGATAAAATCAACTTTGATGAGCCATGGGGCTTATCTACCCTACCCTCTCCCATAATGTCCAAAGACTGCTGTTGCTATTTTCATTATTGTTTCAAGATAAGGTGAGAACACATGATCTCTGAAATGAAATATATATGTTTACACACACATATCCAGTTAAATGAAACTTTTTGTGTTTATGTAGTTTATTAACCACTGTAGGCATGATCTAAATGAAATTATCTTAAATGTTCTCAGATCATTTTTATGATGTGGTCAAATTGTTGCTATCTTATTTGTAAACAGTCAGTAAGATACAGGATCACAGAAGAATCATTTTTTCTTCCCTTTTTGGACCTATGATTGTACTGACAGAGGGAAATCCTCCGAATCAGTGAGGAAACTGATTCTTTTAATGCAAACTGATAATTTTCATTTTAAAAGTTTTATTGATTCATATTTACAACTTGTTGTCAGAGAGAGTTAACTGGGACACTGAGAAGTTAAGTGACTTATCCAAGATCTCTCATCTAGTATGTGCCCAAAGTAAGATTTTTCACCCAACTCTTTCTGATTCAGAGACTGACTCTCTTGATCATTATGTCACTTCCTTGAGAAGAATCAGAGACTGATAGATTTAGAATTAGGAGGAATGACCCAGGGTCATCTAGAATAACTCCTTCTTTTTTCAGTTGAAACAACTGGGGCCCAAAAAGTTTAAAAACCTTGCTTAGATTACGGAAGGGGTAAGTTGCAAAAATAAGCTTTGAACCCATGTTCTCTGACTCCAAATCCAGCATCTTTTGCATTGCTCCATGGGGAATGGTGGAATTTGCCTTGGAGTCAGTAACATCTGGGCTCAAGTTCTGTCTCCGATACATGGACAAGTCACCTAACCTTTTAGCTCCTCAGGTAGATTTCAAAGACAAAGCAACAGACAATCTCCTGATTTACAATAGTGGAGAGCATTTCCATAATGGGTGTTTCTCACATCAGTGAAATTATAAGTCTACACACACACATACACACACACACACAATGAATACATCAAAAACTGGGTTGCCTAGAAATATATAGTAATTTCTAAATGCAGTTGTCTTCTCTGTATAAGTCATTAGGCTATAATGTCTGACTGTTTTATAAATATACCAAATAAAAAAGGCACATGAATGTGTGTATGTACATGTATACATACACACATGTCTACACACATATATACATACATTTGTACATATATAACAATGAAATTCTATTTAAATATATAACTTTTATTTGCATATTTGTGTGTGCTGCTATAACATTGAAATCATGCATACATATGTAAATAGTAAATATGTACATATATGACATTTATAATGCTACAAGATATAAACACAAAAATCAAATGTTTTATAAAATGCAGTTATAATGATTGCATAGTATCAAGAATTTTTAATCTTAAAATCAGTTAATTAAAAAATACACTATTAAAAAGCCAGCACAAATATAGGTGTGTTTAGCAAAAAATTCTCTAAGTTTTCAACTTGGATGTGTGACAATACACTTTGGTAGACAGACGCAGATCTCTGTGTATCCAAGAGAAGCAGAACTGGTCCAAGTATATCTAACAGGTCAAGCTCTGAAATGAAGAAGCAATAAGCCAGTGAAATGGTACTATCACCGAAACATGATTGATCAATTGAATTCTATCAGAGACAGTGGACAGTGAGATTAACTCAGGCCTGATAGGTTCAATGAGTTAAAGCATGATGTTCATTTCAGCTTCATTTCACCAGTCTTTGCTTGTGAAATTGGTCAATCAATAGAGGTTGAAGATCATATATATATATATCGGTGACCATCTTATAGGGAATATAATCTAGGGTAGTTGGCTCCTGACTGTGGCTGCCTGCAGTGGGTAATGGAGATAGAGTTGAAATTCTATCAGTACCATCGAAATGGCCTGATATCTTCTCCAAATGAAAAGTATTTTTGGATCTCTGATGATTTATCTTTTTTTTCCTCCCTCTCACTTTGATCTATGACAAAACCTATACCCATCTTGGAGAAATATAGTGATTTCTCCTGAAAACATTTGTGCAATGATCAGATATATATATACACTTCAAAATATAAACCTTTTTCTTCCCTCTCTCTTTTAAAAAAAAGTTATATTGGTCTTTGGAAAAACAAATATAGTCATTTAAGCACT
Organism: Bettongia penicillata ogilbyi; assembly: GCA_023548195.1. Taxonomy (NCBI): domain Eukaryota; kingdom Metazoa; phylum Chordata; class Mammalia; order Diprotodontia; family Potoroidae; genus Bettongia; species Bettongia penicillata. Next base: position 3,876,499 of record JAJHZJ010000066.1, on the reverse strand, counting down.
CAAGTGGGGGGAGATATAATGCAAAGAACTTATAGTAAATATGTTTTTAAAACATTATTTTGGGAGTGTGTCATAAGCAGTGGAACCAGATCTGCTGAAAAGGGATGGAATGAAAGCAGTTTGCAAGGAAAAAGAAAAATCTTGCAGGTATAATTAAAGCAATGCCTTTAAGCTTTCTTCACACTAATTTAAAAGCACAATTCAGGGCAATAAATCACCCTTTTGCTCCTAGTAATATTTCATTTGCTTCAGAATATTTTAAACATAGTGGTTAACATCCTTCCTAATTAGCAGGCGTATCTTTCTAGTAAGGTGGAGTAATTAGGTATGATAAAAGGTAATAGAGTTGGACAGTATGGATTAGAGGCAGCAAACTTGTCCTTTAGAAATTCACACGTTAGCACTGCTCTGCTGCTTGTTCTTTTAGATTATATTGATTCATTAGAAAAAAAAAATTCCATCTGTTTCAACACCTACCAGGTACCCTCAATAATGTGTTGGTACAATTTAAACACCAGAATGTATATCATGGTGTGTAATAGCTACTGCCCTGAGTAATATCCCAATCAAATACACTCAAGTTGGATTTGAACATCCTCGGCAATTTTACAATTGCATTTTCCGTCTCTGTGCAAAAAGACAGAGTGAAGCTGATGGCTGAATAATCGCGGCCCCTACAGAATTTCCCTTTATTCCAGGCCCATTTCTCTCATTTGATGTCCCTAACTTAGAGATTGCCCTCAAGAAATCCTCAGGAGCCTCCATTTTGGCCCCAAGGGGCTGGGTAGCATGGGTCCTCTGAAGTGGCATCTCTACTGGATTGACCCCTGGGCCCCATCCTTAGCTGGCTCCTTCTCAACAGAACCTTCTGAAATAATGAATAGGAGTGGACTTCATTTTTCCAGAGGTTTTTCTTTTCTTCCCCAGTCAGTTTATGAAGTAGATTGTCACTATGGATTTTAATAATCAACCCTCCCCAGCTCAGCTCTGTTAGTCACCTCCCTCCCTTTGCTTAGGCTATTTATAGCCCTTTATTTACTAGCTACTAGGGTGTCCATTAGCTGTATTAGCCTTGTGCAGTCTAACTCCATTCAGATTCATTTTTTCCTCTTACATTGAAAATTGTGTGTAATATTTGCCAAAGATGAGTCCACTGTAAGATGGGCCTTGCTTTACCCATCTGAGAAGGGTGTTTAGGAAAGTTAATGCTGACATTCTTATTGCCGAGAGATTGCCTACCAAGAATGGTACCAATACCCTAGGATGGTGGGTAGAATTTGGGAATATACTAAACTGTTCCCTGTATCAGCCCAGTTACTAATATTGGGAAGGAGGATAAAGCATTTTGAAATAGGGAGAATGATGAAAATGTGACTAGAGGCCAATAGGAACATTTTCATTAATATGTCTTAGAAGCAAATTATTTTACAGGGTATAATATATACCTATATGAAATACACATATTATATACATATATGTGTGTGTGTGTGTGTGTGTGTGTGTAATACACACAACCTTAAGAAGGTACTTTTCAGAAAGAGTTAACTAAGGAAGAGAACCAGGGGTCAGTTCAATTGAGATGCCCCTCCAGAGGATCCATGCTATATGAATACACAGAAACATAAACATAGACACAGACACAGACATTCAGGCAGGCAAACACACACACACACACACACAGTGTCCCAAAAGTCTTAATGGAGTTTTAGGTTTTAATAGTGTTTTGGGATCCCTTCATCCTCTGTCTACCCCCCACCCCACATACACTATAGATGTATATACATATACATATCATATCCATGTCTAAATATGTATTGCTATAGATATAGATCTTATCTCTCTATAAAGAGAGACTTTTACACACACATCTATCCAATTCTCATCTCTCTAATATGATATTTCTGACGACCAAAGGAAATTCTCTTATGAAATCTAACAATGTGGACATAATTTTTAGTATTCTCTTATGGACATTTTGCAAAATCTCATTTAAATTTCAAATAACATCTTTTGTTTTATAGTACCTTCATTTCTAATTATGCCACTCCTCCCCCTCCCCATTCAGCAAGCATTCCCTTGTAACAAAAAATAAAAAAGAGGAAGAAAATTCAACAATAGTACCCAATGCATCAACTGAATCTGGTATTATAGGCAATGTTCTATAATTGTAGTGCCGCACCTCTGCAAAGAAGGGAGAAAGGTACAATTTCTCATTTCCCCTCAGGAGCGAAGCTTAGTCATTATGATTTCACAATGTTTCATTTCTGATAGAAGTTCACAAATTTAAACAGGTAAACACTAAACTAAAAGTATCAGGAGTTTAGTCACAGTATTTCAATGAAGCCTCTGCCACTTTTTTGGTGATGTTTAGCACTCCTTCTTTACATTGGTATGGATATTGGACAATGTGGGTGTTTTTCTTGGTATTACACTGAAACTCCTCTATGTAGCAACACTAAAAGTAGTCATTATTTTTGCATTCATTTTCATCAAGTGCAAACTCGAACAACAACTTTTATTCAGTAGAGTCTAGTATTTGTTAACTATATCTCTGAAAATATTTAATCCATTTAATATGGATTTAGATGCTCTTAACATGGGATTGCAGAAAGAATATACTAATTTTCTTTAATTCAATTTAACTCAAAAAGCATTTATTAGGTCCTGGTAGTATAGATGGAACACTAGATCTGGAATTAGGAAGACTCAACTTCCTGAATTCAAATCTGATCTCAGATACTTACTAGCTATGTGACCCTGGGCAAGTCACTTAACCATGTTTGCCTCAGTTTCCTCATCAGTAAAATGAGCTGGAGAAGGAAATGGCAAACCACTTCAGCATCTTTGCCAAGAAAACCCCAACATTAAGAGTTGGACATGACTGAGCCACAGCAACAACATATAGAAGGAATGAAGCTACACAGATAAAATCAAAAACAGTCCCTGTCTTCAAAGGGCTTATAATTTAAGGTCATAGAGGATATAATACGTAAATAGATAAGTAAATTTAAGGTATTTTGAGGAAGAGAAGAACACTAGCAATTAGAAGAGTACAGGAAGGGATCTTGTAGAAGGTGGCTTCTAACTTAAGCCTTGAAGGAAGCAAAAGATTCCGAAAGGTAGAGGTAGGGAAGAAGTACATCCCAGGCATGAAGTTTGGTCTCTGCTTAAGGAATAGAGAGAGCAGATTGAAAGTCAAGTACAGGAAACAGCAAGGAGACTGGTTTGGTTGGAATGTAGAGCCTGAGGAGGGGAGTAATATGAAAAATGTTTAGAAAGGCAGGTGGGAGATCAATTGTGAAAACCTTTACTTGCCAGAGGAGTTTGTGTTTTATCCAAGAGGCACTAGGGAGTCAATGAAAATTCTTGAGCAAGAGAATGACATGGTTAGAAATAGAGATTTGAAAGATTATTGTGGCAGCTGCATGAGGCATGGACTGGAAAGTGTGAGAGAAGGTTTTTCATGATAGCTTAGTTTAAAATTAGGGGACCCATTCCACTTAAATTACAGGGTTTGTAATATGTATACATAATTTCACATATAGAACTTCATACAGTAGGATTTTGTATTGTTGTAAAAATGCTTTGAGATCTTCAAAAGAAAATTCCATGTTGGAACAAAATGTTTGTGTTTAAGAAATTTAAATTTTAGTAGCCATTGAATAGAACAGCATTTTTTAGATTTAATGAGAGGGAAATAATAGAAAAAGAAAGTAATGTTTGGAGATTTTAAACTCAAATACTCTTTTTCCTTTGTTTTTTTATCAGTAGTTGTTCCTTCTCCTCTTCTACCTTTATCCTGTGTACTAGTATCCGGCTACCTTCTCTGTTGATTTGGGGACTTTAGGACCAAGGGTAGGAACGTGGGAGGATGTGTTGCCATTTTTGCATCTGATTTAAGAACTATATTTAATTTCGGTTTTTAACATTGGCCCAAAGTCCAAAATTTGGTTGTTGATAAGATAGTGCTTTGTAAACTTTAAGGTACTATAAAAATATGAGTTCTTATCATCATCATCACCATCATTGTTATCATCCTCATCACCATCATTGTCATCATCCTCACCACCACTACCACCACCATCACCTGGGTATATTTGCCTTCCTTTGCCTTTTCCAGACTTCAGGATGCAATGATGAGAGGGGACCAGGAGGGCACTCAAGGATACAAAACATGGTCTGTATCTACCATGTCTTTTGTTGGAGAGATAATAACTGCTTTCTTATGTAGTCAGCCTTCCATATTCCGTTTTCAAACTCTATACTCAAAACAGGGGGCAAATCATTCTAGTTTCTCAGACTTTAAGGAGAAATTTTCTTACTAGCCTTTTTAGTAGCAGATCAGAATAACTTGAATTTGGGTTATTCAGTCCCATACTTCGCTACAAATTCAGAATTTGTAATGATTTCTAAGGTGAAACTGAAAATGTCTAAATTAAAATTTCCAAGTCAATCAAATGTTTGAACTGCTTAAAACAAATATATTCACTAATCTCCATTTATTTACTCTTTTTTCATCATGGGAGATAGAGTTTGAGTGTGAGGAAAGAGTGAAAAGGCTTGCTATAATATTAAAAATTGAGGAACTACTAAAATCTCAGGAGGGAAAAGTTGAAGGCATTCTGGTCTTTGGAAAGTATCTCCTGATACAAACTCTAGGAATTAAGCCCTGTAAGGAAATAGGTGACAAAACAGTGCCAATATCTCAAATAATTTTGAAAAGGTGATGGTCATGCTTAGCTGGAATTTTGAAAAGTCTTTTAGTACAAATTAGTCAACAATAACTTATTAAAGTCTTTTAGTAACATAAATCCAAATAGAGCAATTATATCAAAATAGAATAATTCTCAAGAGTTAAAAGTCACTATAATCATCATGACTGAAGGCATTCTCCCACAGTAATTAACAGAAAGTGAGAAAATATTTCAACTCCTACACATAGCAATATGTGTGGTAGTTGTAGCAGTTCTAAGAATTGTGGTAATAAAGATGGAATTATCAAGGAACACCACTAAGAATGGGCATCATACACCACCATCACAGAAATTGCTTAAGAGAATGACTGAAGATCTGTAAAAAAGCCAAACCAAACCAGAACCACAAAACACATTAGAAGGCCTTATCATTATTTAAATGGCTTACACAGTAAAAGACTTGAATGCCATATTTCCCAACTAAAGGCAATGAGAAAGAAATGTGAAAAAGAATCTGGAAAACAAAAGTGTATCGGATATTACCTTAATTAAAACTTTATCATGGTGGCTTGAGAAATTAAGAAAAAAATCATTGAACAGAGAGAACCCTGGAAGGAAGACGTTGAAAATTTCTGGTCATCTAAATGACCACAGGATGTCCAAAAGAACAAAAATGCACATCAGATCAAGTGAGGAACAGGAAATTTGCATGCTGTTGTTATAATGAAAAAAGAACAACTCATCAAAGATGGTGACAGAAATGCCAGATTCTTTGCAACAATGGAAAGCAGTAAAATTGGTTAAGGTCCAAAATATTGGCTTAAATACTTCATAGTTGTTCATAAATCACAAGCAGTTCCCTCCAGCTCCTTCCTGGAGGCAAGCTTGGTCACATGTTGCTTAATAGAAAGTATCACATGTATTTCCAAAAGATGAAAGAACCAGCAACCCCTCAAAGTATAGGCTATGTTTTTGTGAACTTAGTATGAGATATTCACAGCATGTGCCAATATAACAAGTATAAACTTACAAGAATATAATATGTTGACTAAAGAGGAAAAAAATTATATCAAAAAGTCTTAGTGATATGAAGAGCAACTCATTGTCAATTTTATAATTATTGAACAAGCTTCCCAAAAGTGCAACAACGTTTATAATGCCTTGTGGATAATCAGAAAGCCTTTGACTCAGTTCCACACCCATAGCTTATTCATATATTACAAATACATAAAATATATCCAGATATAGTAAGAATGCTGTCTAAATAGAAAAGTTCCCTATTCAAAACGTGCCACTAATACAGTAACGCTAAGAATAGTGGGTGTAAACATAGCATTTTTCAGGGAGCTATTTTAAGTCCATTAAAGTTCTGCCTAGTCTTAAATCCATTATTATCTTTCCTTAATATGACTTAAGTAGGTGTGGCTTCCAAATTAAAGATGGAGTAAACCAAAACATGGGCAAATAGGTATTGCCTTGGATAGAGAGTCAGAAAGACTCATCCTCCTCTGAGTTCACATCTGGACTCAAATCTGAGTTCAAATCAGACCCTTACTAGCTGTGTGATCTGGGCAGGTCACTCAGCTCTGTTTACCTCCATTTCCTCATCTGTACAAAGAACTGGAGAGGAAGATGGAAAACCATTTCAATATCTTTCCAAGATAGCTCCAAATGGGGTCATGAAGGGTAGGACATGACTGAAAAATGCCTGAGCAACGTTGTCTGAAACATCTTACTGGTCACTTGATGGATGTGAATATCAGGCTATGTCCATACTGAAAATAAACAATACCTGTATCTCTTCGACTCTTCCTCCAGTGACTTAAATGTTTTTTGTAACTGGTAAGAATAAAATGCTTAATGTATGCAAGAGAAAGTCAAGTTGATTAGTCAACAATAACTTATTAAAGCAACTTCTATGTGCCAACTCCACTGAGTTCTGGGGATAGAGAAAAAGTCAAGTCCTCTCCTAAGCAAACAGAAACAAACCAGTCCCTGCTCTTAACGAGCTCCGAGTCCAGTGGGAGACAATAGGCAAACTGTGTTTAAGGAAAAATAGAGACCCAAGATTTTAAGCTTGAATTAGAATTTCCCATATAACTAGTGGATAAAGGCAATGCCTGTAGTACCTTGACTTGCTCTGAGCAAAATAAATAGCGGACGATGATGTGAAGGAAAGAACTGTTGCTAAATGTGTTTAGAGACTTATTGACATCCCCACATCAATGCTTGGATAGAAAGAACACTTTTAAGCAATTAACACCCAGGCAATTCTAGTCTTAATGCATACTATTGGAATTGTAAAATGGGACATAACAGGTTTTTAAAATATCCCAACAAAAACCTGTACAATGTTAAGAAAACGCTGTCCTCTTTTACTCTAAGGCAACTAGAGAAACATTAACCCTTCCTCACCAAATGAATGAAAAGGATGAATAGACATTTTTAGAGTACATGAAAAGGAAGCTCCAAACCTATAGAAATAGTTTTGGAACAAGTGGATACTACTTCATTGAATAAGACTGATAACAGGTACAAAACTTGAGATTTGTAAATATAATCAAAAGTGGTTTATGTCTACATGGAACCTATAAAAAGCTCAAGTCAAAAAGTAGAATCACCATAATTCAGCCAATAGATATGTTGACAGAGTATCATTAAACAAAAGACCAATTTATGTAGATTTGTTTGTGGAAATGAAGTGGTTTATGATGAAAATTCAGGGCCAGGTCATTTATAACAAAAATTACAGAAGTTATCTTTAAGGATGCCAGATTTAGTGCTTTTTATGCAAAGAAATAGTAGAAACCATGCAAATGCAGTTCGTAAGAATTTAGCCCTTATAAAATATCTAGCATAGCATGATCTGGTGTCTAGAATCATGCTTCAGAAACTTGATATCTTTCATGCACTGACAGATGACAAATCTTCATTCTACAAATACATATCTCAAAGTATCCTGGAGAATGCAACCAATAAATTACTCTGGAACTGGACCACTATTGCAGACTGAAATGCTACTCCAAATCACCCAGCTGCTGTTCAGTTATTTTACAGTTGTATCTGACTCTTCATAACCCAACTTGAGGTCTTCTTGGCAAAGATAATGGAATGGTTTGCCATTTTCTTTTCCAGATCATATTACAGATGAGGAAACTGAGGCAAACACAGCTAGTAAGTCTCTGAGGCTGGATTAGGATGTATGTCTTCCTGACTCCAGACCTGGTGCTCTATCCTCTGGGCTACCTAGCTACCCCAAATCACCCAGACAGAACACTCATTCATAAAAACTTAAGAATGACATATAAAATAGATGTTGCCATGCCAAATATTCATAATCTCTAAGAAATGTGGGACAAAAGGATTTCAAAATATAGAGAGGGAGTAGAAGAAATCAGAATCCTGTGGGAACAGAATGTGGTAGATATCATCCTTATATCTGCTATTGGACTTTTGCTGGGATTGTTTTCAGTGAGCTTAGAGCAAATATTTTTATTCAATTATAAGAGCAGTTATTTCCATTTGTGTAATATCCTGTGGAACACTAAATGGAAGAGATTAATAGTAGGGTAGCAATTTCTCCCAGAGCCATTTCTATCCAGACACCATAAAACAAGGTGAGAACTATTTTTGGTGTTAATAAAAATAGCAATGATGACAACACTAAAATGAACCACAACAAATTTGGAAAGTACCCTAACAAAGACCAGCGCATTACCCTGAGTCAGATAAGCAAAGATGATCAAAAAGGAGAAGGAAGATGATAGGTCATTCTTTGAGCCTATGAAAAGTAAAAAACTTACAGAATAGTTGTGGAACAAATGAGCCACACTTAAATCAGATGCAGTGAAGACTGGTAAATGATATACACTACTGGATTTGTCAACTATAACTGCAAGTGTCTATGACTGTTACCTGTGAAATGGTTTAGATCCATGACCTTATGTAATCAAAGGACCTCTCTGGGTGAACATCCATGTCAACCATATGTCAGTAGAAAAGCAGCAAATAAATGACTAAGCCCTGTAGATTTTTTTATGGAAACACAAAGGTTTATAGTGGTCATTCAGAAACAAGTTATTGCCATCAGAAATTATGGAAAGCTACCTTTAAGTTGTTTGGACATCTATGTAAATGTATGTGTGTGTTCGTCCTTCATTGCCAAAGAAGACCATGCCATCAGAGAAATGATGACATGACTTGAACTTGACTTTGTTTTGAGGGAGGGAGGGCTGTGCAGGTCACCAGCCTCACTTCTCCTCTAGAGTCATCTGAATCCAGTGACCAGATAGTCATCAGAATGACTGGAGATGACCCAGGATGAGTCAATTGGGGTTAAGTGACTTGCCCAAGGTCACACAGCTAGTGAGTGTCAAGTGTCTGAGGTGACATTTGAACTCAAATCCTCCTGACTTCTGCACTGGTTCTCTATCCACTGTACCACCTAACTGCCCAATGTAAATGTAGATAATGAAAGGAAACAGTAGAAACTGTGTGATATTTCACTGTAGTCTATAAAAATTTAGCACCCACTTAGCACCTACTACTGGTGCCTCCATCAGGAGCTGACTACCTTTCATGAACAGATAGAGAATATCATAATATTATAATTACAAACTTAAAGATATCCTGGAGAACTCAAATAATGAGCTGGACTGGAAATGGACTCTAAACTTAAATACTCCTTCCTGGTCACCACTCTTCTACATATATTTCCTTTCCTATTAGCTTGTAAGCTTGAGAACAGAGAGTATCTTAACTTTTGTTTTTGATTCTCCAGTTTTTAGCACAGTGCTTGGTACACAGTAAGTGCTTAATAAATGCTTCATTCATTCATTATCAGAGAATGAACTATTGCCCCCAGTAACCTATGTTTTATATTGATCCAGAGAAGATTAAAAACAATGGTTTTAATAGATGCTGCCATATCAAATACCCATAATCTCTAAGCTACTTGAAATGGAAAATATATATATATATATATATATATATATATATATATATATAATATAGAAAACAAAAAGCAGGGGAGAAGAAATGGAGATAATGATAATTACAGCAGCAATAATATGATGATGATAATATACTCTTTTACAGTATTATCATATAAGTGAGGGTCATATAAAACTGTATATAAGTGAAGGAGATTGAAATCTGTGTGAACAGGAAAAGGGACATATCATCCTTATTGTCCTATAGAAGAAAAGCTTATATCTAAATGCTTTTATGAAATTATAAAAGCAGTAGACTTACCCCCTATATATCATAGGAAAAGATTGGAAGAATGAGGTGGTGATACGAAGAACGATGAATGATAAGAACAACATCCTCCTTATAGTCGTATCCAGCAGCCATTTTATGGAGTGAAATGGCATTGCCATGTGAGTGCAGCGAGGGTCATATCCTGTGGAGAATCTGTGTGCCTGAAGACCTTTGCAACAACAGTATATGCTGGAGAATTGGAGGCTAGAAATGCCACTGACTGAATTCATATCTCAGTCAGTGTGATAAACTACTGAGTCAAAAGAAACAAACAGGGTGGCATTGGGTTGTAGGCTTACCCTAGTCAAACTGCTATCATCATCATCACCATCACCATCATCACCACCACCATCATCACCATTATCACCATCACCATCATCATCACCACCACCATCATCACCATTATCACCATCACCATCATCATCATCACCACCATCATCACCATCATCACCATTATCACCATCACCATCATCACCACCACCATCATCACCATTATCACCATCACCATCATCATCACCACCACCATCATCACCATTATCACCATCACCATCATCATCATCACCACCATCATCACCATCATCACCATTATCACCATCACCATCATCACCACCACCATCATCACCATTATCACCATCACCATCATCATCATCACCACCATCATCACCATTATCACCATCACTGTCATCACCATCATCATCACCACCATCATCACCATTATCACCATCACCATCATCATCACCATCACCATCATCACCATTATCACCATCACCATCAGCATCACCACCACCATCATCACCATTATCACCATCACCATCAGCATCACCACCACCATCATCACCATTATCACCATCATCATCATCACCACCATCATCACCATTATCACCATCACCATCATCATCATCACCACCATCATCACCATTATCACCATCACCATCATCATCATCACCACCATCATCACCATTATCACCATCACCGTCATCACCATCATCATCACCATCACCATCATCACCATTATCACCATCACCATCATCATCATCACCACCATCATCACCATTATCACCATCACCATCATCATCACCACCACCATCATCACCATTATCACCATCACCATCATCATCATCACCATCATCACCATCATCACCATTATCACCATCACCATCATCACCACCACCATCATCACCATTATCACCATCACCATCATCATCATCACCACCATTATCATCATCATCATCATAACGCACTCACTGGAGAGATAGCATTATGTAATGGAAGGAAATCTTGGATTTAAGTCCCTCCTCTTATAATGTAAGGATTGTGTGTCTCTGAACAAGTTACTTATTCTCCAAAAGCCCCTGGAAATTTTTGAGTAAAGAAAAGAAGCACTTATTAAGGGCTTAATATGTGTCAGGCATTGTTCTAAGCACTTTACAAATATTGTCTCATTCAATCATCACAACAACCCTATGAGGCAGGTGCTGTTATGATCCTCATTTTATAGATGAGGAAACTGAGGAGTCAGAGTTTAAGTGACTTACCCAGGGTCACGTAGCTAGTAAGTGTCTGAGGCAGAATTTGAACTCAGGTCTGACTCCAGGTCTAACATTCTATCTCCTGTACTGCTTGTCTTTCAAAGAATAAGCTGCAGAACAGCTGCATCAAGGCTGATAAGCCTTGTTAGAGGGAGTTCCAACCTATATCAATGAAATCACAGGTAAAAAAAAGAAATGCTAGCTAATATTTATGTAGCACTTACTTATAACACCCTTTATATAGTCTCTCATTTGACCCTAAATGTGGTTCATAAAACCACTGTGAATTAGGTGGTAACTATACTATTCTCATTTTTGAGATAAGTAACCTGAGGCTCAGTAGTGGAAGAAGGACTTAACTCTGATCTCTTTGCTCCAGATCCATTGCTCTTGCAATCACACCATAGTATATTATGATATTGTTGAAATGAAAAGATGGAAAAAAGACTTGAGAATTGATCAAGGATTTCTTCCTTCCTTCCTTCCTTCCTTCCTTCCTTCCTTCCTTCCTTCCTTCCTTCCTTCCTTCCTTCCTTCCTTCCTTCCTTCCTTCCTCATTCCTTCCTTCCTTCCTTTCTCAGTCTAGCATTATAGCAAGAATTTCTAAGATCATGAGGTTTTTTTTGAGAGGAACTAGGGCTGCAAAAATTCCATTTTCTATCAATCAACTAATCAAGAAGTGTTTGCTAAGCATCCGCTGTGTGCCAGGCACGTGCTCGGAGCTGGGGATGTGAGTGCAAAGAATGAAATAATCCCTACCCGCAGGGAGTTTTCATTCCAATGGGAGAGATAACGAGTACATCATTGCTATGCATGCATACAGACACATACGCACATTTAATAAGTACACGTATACACACATGTATATATGCACGCACACATATATGTGTGTATATATAATATGCACATACACACATACACACACAGAGTTTGTAAAGGAAGACACCATCAGTTGGGAGGGATCAGGAAAAGTTTCATACAGAAGTTGGTACTTGAGCTGCATTTTAATGGAGGAGGACGACTCTGTGTCAGAAGAAAGGAGGGAATGCATTTTAGGCATAGGAAATGACCAGCCAAAAGATGCATAAACTGGAGATGGCATTGAGTGAGGAGCAGAGAGAGAGTGAATTATATAGAATGCCAGAGGAGGCGTAATGTCCAATGACACTGCAACAATAAGTTAGGGTCAGGTCATATGGGGCTTTAAAAGCTAAAGAGAGAGTAGTTTTTATATGATCCTAGAGGCAATGGGAAGCCCTTAGAGTTGACTGAGTAGGGGAATCATTTGGTCAGATCTGTACTTAAGGAAAATTTTCTTTTTTCTTTCTTATGCTTTAAGGAATCCATGATTTTGTCATTGTGGGTACTCCTTCCACCAATGCATATTGAACTATCTGGGACTTAGGAGACAGTTTTATGAATTGCTGTGGTCCTCAAAATATATCACTGGTGGGAGGGGGTTTGGGGGATGACAACATTCTGCTTATGAATTTCTCTGAACTGATCTAGACTGGTCGGTAGGTCACAGAAATAGTTCTGGAAGCCTTTCTATAATGGTGGATCCTCCCAGAGCTTGTGTTCTCCTAGCATAATCTTGGAGGACACAGGGTCATCTACCCACTATGATGAGGTAGGTGGTAGGAAAATTCTTTAACAGAGGACATTTAAAAAAATACCATGCACAGCAACATTAACAAAACAACAAAATCTAGGGAAAATATTAAAAATGAATCTGGCCATACTGTACAGAAAGCTCAAGATATAATGATCTTTTTAGACACACAAGAAACAGCTTTCTTTTGACAAAATGTGAATCCAAGCTACTTTCCTTGCCCCCCTCTCTCAGCTAGCTTTCTGTAAAGCTTTAGCTTCAAAACCAAGCTGCGAATAACATTAGTTTAACTCAAAATCTAAAGCTGGCGGAGCTTCCCTCCATAGACAGGGACTCTCTGCCCTTTTGCTACCATGAAGTCAGTTACCAGAATTTTAATTTTATAAGCCATGGTTGACTAAACCCAGCACCAGGTCTATTACATATTATTTGATTTGGAATAGAAAAAAGATTTAAAGATACCCTGTCCCTTCAGTACCTTTGTACTCGTGTACATGTCTACACATAGATTTCAACGTTCCATTCAAACTACAAGTTGAGCTTTTGCTCCCTGGAATAAAATTGGCTACAATATTTCATGTAGCTTCCCACTGCATTCCTCAGCTAAAGCAAGGAGTATTTTCTCAGGGCAGATTGCCAAATAAACAAAAAAAAAACCCTGAGAAACTAAATTTAGTAGCTCAAAAGGTAGTTTTTCTCATTCATGTTCCTACATTTTAATGGATGATAACAGAAACTAAGACAGTAGCACAGGAGTAATTATGAGTAATTTAATTTATTTGAACAAACATTTATTAAGCATACAATGTGCAGAGAGGGTAGTGTGAGCCAATGACTTTGGAGTTACAGAGACCTGGGGTCAGGCTTTGCCTCTGACACACTTTGGCTAGGTGGCTACGGCCAAGACAGTGAATCTTTCTGTGCCTCAGACAACCCTATAAGATGGTGTACCACCTAAGAATTGCTCGTCTCAATCAGTGAGGAACTTTTATCACATGGATGATGAAATAATGGACCTGCACAATAAATATGAAGAGTACTGTGCTAGGTAGTTGGGGGAGATATGCAGAAAAATCAGAATGAGTTTGGCCTTGAATTATAGTGGGAAAAACTCTGGCTATAATCAGGGGACCTGATTAGAATCCTGGCTTTTTTTCTGTGATAGAAGTCCCTCATTGATGGAGATCAGCAACTCTTAAACGATCCATCATCTTAGAGAACATTATAAGTTTACAATGGAACTGCAAACAATACAGTGTATGAGACTGGGGCAACAAAAAATCATTTTGTGCAAGAGGTAAAAAAAGGAGGGAATAGGAAAGGCTGAAGATGTAGCATCTGAATTGGGTCATGAAAGGTGGTTAGAATTTCAGCAGTAAAAACAATTACTGCAAATAGCTCAGGCATATTTGGTTAGGGGCTTTAAAGCTGTTGTATACCCTAAGACTTTCTGAGGTCACACAATCAAGGGCATAATACAATAGTTCCATATATGCTAAATTACATTTTTTATGGCCTATTTGCTTGCACCAGTTCATCATGTTGAAACTCATTCTCAATTTAAAATTCCCTCTTAGCAATCACTGACATGGTCCTAGGCCCTGCTAAATGAAGAAAGTTATGAAATGGTTTTGAAGAACATTTCCTTATGGGGAGAAACTGAAGCTTTGGTTACTGTTATCATGATGTGCACAAAGTGCAAACACCATAACTGTTTGTATTCATAGATTACTAACATCAGGAAATGTTGGAAGTGATTCTTGAACCATGGTTCAGCCATTGATGGAATGAGACTAATTTCTTCAAAGAAACAGAACTGTTTGTCCTTTGAAGGTGGAAGGTTCTGGGTTTGATGGGGAAGGAGAAATGTATGGAGTAGAGAGGTATCTTGCTGAACCGCTGCTGAGAGGATGAACAGTCAAAGGGATAGGGCCATTGGGCATGTTCCAATAGCTTCTTGGATTATAGATCCACTTAGATCATAGACTCACCTAGATTATTGATTCTAAACTGGGGCTTTCTTAGGCTCTAATAGCCAGGGAATAAATATAAGGTATGGCTATAAAATCATGTGACTGATTTTAAACATACTTCCTAGGATTTACTTATCCAAGTTGAATGTTGCCCCTTTCAAAACCGTTTCTCCAGGGGATTACACATAGGTGTCAGTCATGCTGACATTACTGAGTACACTTCTGGAATGACCCTCAGAATAATTATACATATTCTTTTGTCATTTGAGAGTGGATTTAATTTTTTGAAATCAGCCAAAAGTCATTTGAAGTCTAATGAGTAAGATACTTCCTGAAGCTTGGAAACTTTTTTTGTTAAAGTAAAAATGAAAAAACTGTGAGTATGAAGTCATGACATCGCTTTTGGAAGGTTCAGGCCCAAGATGCATTCAAAATTATTTAACATTTAACATTTTAGTGATTATGGCTGAGAATTGCCCAGAAATGCTGATGTAGGGACTTCTTTCATCAATGTAGATTGCAAATGTCTGTGGCTTCTTCTTCTTCTTCTCCTCCTCCTCCTCCTCCTTCTCTCCCTCTTCCTTACTTCTCTTCCTTCTTCTTCTTCTTTCTTGTACATATGGTATCCTCAGTAGAATGTAAACTCCTTGAGGGTGGAGGCATTTTGTTTTTTCTCTTTTTGTCCTCAGCCTAGCATTTATTTAATGCTTTTTTTCCCCAAATGAATGAGACAATATATCCTAGGGTTGTCTGAGGCAGATACAGGATAACTGATTGACCCAGGGTCATAAAATACACAGCAGAGTCAGGATTTGACTCCAAGCACAAAACCTTTCTCCACTGTGCT
Organism: Bettongia penicillata ogilbyi; assembly: GCA_023548195.1. NCBI lineage: Eukaryota > Metazoa > Chordata > Mammalia > Diprotodontia > Potoroidae > Bettongia > Bettongia penicillata. Next base: position 3,860,582 of record JAJHZJ010000066.1, on the reverse strand, counting down.
GTGTTACCCATGACATTTGCAGGTAAAAATTTATAGCTCACTTTTTAAAAATAATGATTTATAACTTAGCAATCATCTCTTCCCACAAGTATCCCTAACTCCTTTCTATTCCAATGCTTTCTCTCTTTTAATCATTTCCTAAAATAGCTTGCTTTGTATATCTTTGTTTGCATGTTGTCTCCCCCATGAGACTCTTTGAGGGCAGAGGTCATCTTTTGTTTATTTTTGACTCTAACACTTAGCAAAGTGCCTGGCATTTTGTAGACACTTACTAAATGTTTTGAATTGAATTGAAAGAAGTGAGCATTGCAAATATCATACACCTTATTTTTACAAATGAGGAAACTGAGAATCAGACAAATTAGGTGACAATCAGCATCACAGAATGAGTATCTGTTGATACTCATTGAAAATAAGATGTGACTACAGTGGTGTCATTGATTTTTATACTATATCACAATCCTTATCATTTTTTCTCTTTATAAAAATCTTAGGAATCATCCCTCAATTAGAAGGCACACGTATATGATGTATAGATAGCATTTAGTTTCATATTGTTGATACTGGCTTAAGAATCAGAAGACTCAGATGCTAATCCAGACTCTGACTATGAGATCTTGGGCAAGTGACTTTAACCTCTCTGGGTCTCAGTTTTTTCCTTTGCCAAATGAGTGATTTGTGCTAGATGATCTCAAAGATTGTTTCTAGTTCTAGTGTTTTATGTTTTCAATATATCCTTCATTGGGCACTTAAAATAACTATCTAACCTTCTCTTTATTTTCTTCCACTTCAAAGGTATTCAGGAGTCTCCAGTACCAAATGGCCATTCCCTCCCAGGCAGAGATTTTCTTCGGAAACAGATGCGAGGAGACCTTTTTACCCAGCAGCAATTAGAAGTGTTGGATCGAGTCTTTGAGAGACAACATTATTCTGATATATTTACAACCACTGAGCCCATCAAACCAGAACAGGTACTATCATGAATTCTCACTGAACTCCATGTGCATTATTACTATTATTTTAAAATGTTCATATGTTCTCTACTGATTGCCTATATGCCCTGATTGGGAGCTGTCAAGAAATTACTACTTAAGTTTTCATCAGTAGAAGATGAGAAAATGTTTCTGACAAATGTTTTCTTTCTCAATTAAATGATTTTCCTTGAAAAAGGGGAAATCATTGTGTGTGGGGTATACTTTCTTTTTCCATGTGCTTAGTAGAAGAATTCCTTGGGACTCAGGATCTTGGCTCCATTACTTCTCTCTGTTTTCAGTGCTAGGGAAAGGGAGTAACAGATTTTGCTTCTTGAATTTTCTTGGTCTATTTGTTGAGCAGGCTCATGCTGTCTGTGTTCCTGGAGATGAGGTGGTAAAGCTATCTTGGGCAGTTGTGGTATGAGCTATTTATTTGTTTTTTATTTATTTTTACATGCCACATCTTGAGCATCAGAATCCAAGAGTTCAGTTTCCCAGACCTCTACCCGGATTTGTTGCAGAAGATTCAAGTGGATGAGTTAATCCTCTTTGTGAGAACACTAGAAGGGATTAAGCCAAGTTCTCATTAGTTGAGCTAAATGACCTTCCTGAGTGGTGTTTTTCACAAGAAGTTGACTGAAGGGGTGGATAGAATAGGAATGCAAAGATGCTTTTGGTTTACCTGAGAGAATATCTGGGATCTGGACAAGAATGAGGGACATATTTGCTTATTGGATGAGAACTGTTGATAAATATGCAATAATACTTAACATTTGGAACATTTCACAGTTTTCAAAGTGTTTCTATATTTAATATCTCCTTTGCTACTCACAATAACGCTGCAAGGCAGTCAGTAAGGAAGCATTTATTAAGGAACTACTGTGTGCCAGGTGCTATGCTAAATACTGGGGATACAAAGAAAGGGTAAAAACAGTTCTGATTCTCAAGGAGCTCACAGTCTAATGAGGCGGGGGGAGACATAGCATTTAAACAACTATGTGCTAATAAAACGTAGAAAGGATAAACTGAAAGTATTCAACATAGGGAAGACACCGATATTAAGTGCGACTGGGAAAAGGCTTATTTGTAGAAGGTAGGATTTTATCTGGGACATGAAGGAAGCCAGGGAAGTCAGTAGGTGGAGATAAGGAGGGAGAGAATTTCTGGCATAGGGACAGTCAGTAAAAGTGCCCGGAGTCAGGAGATGTCTTATTGGAACAACAAAGAGGTCAGGGTTACAGAATACGCAGAGAGGAGTAAAATGTGAGAAGACTGGAAAAGTAGGAGGGGACCAGGTGACAAGGGGCATTGAATGTCATACAAAGGATTTTATAGTTGATCTTGCAGGTGATAGGAATGGAGTTTATTGAATGGGGGCAAGTGACATGGTCAGACCACAAACTTAGACCACAAAATCAAAATTAATTTGATAGCTGAGTAGAGGATAGACTGCATGGAGAGACTTGTGTCGGGTAGACCAAATAATAGGTTATTACAACAGTGCAGGCATGAGGTGATAAGGGTCTGTACCAAAGAGAAGTGGCAGATTGGAAATTATTTTCCTATTTAGAGATGAGAAATATGAGGCTCAGGTGGGTGGTTAAATTGCTTAACAAAAGTTATGTGGCTAGTATGAATATGACTGGGATGAGATTTCAGGTCTTCCATCTCTGACCTAGTACAGTACCCTTCCTTCTATACTATACATCTATGATTGAATAGTGATAGCAATCCCATGTAATTGGCTAGTGTTTACTTTTTCATAGTGATTTCATTTCTATTGTTGCTTGGCAATTTCCAACCTTATAGTTCAACTTGCAGCAAAAACCAATTGAAAAAGGTCATCTGTAAATCAAAATGGAGATGGGCCTTCTCTAGTAAAAACAAATAGATGCTAAAAATAAGATAAAAATGGTTCACATTATAGAGGAAGGTACAGAACAGAAGAGGAGCTAATGACAATGAAGTCTCTGACCTACATAGTTCAAGGATCCATTACATATGGTGGCTCCTTCCACTGTAGCTGATTACAATTTCTCCTAGCCTTAGGAAATTGTTCCTCAAGTTACTGTGGCCAAAAACATTCATCATGGTGTGGCCAATATACATACCTAAATTTTGTAGCACTTTATACTTAACCCTCTGGTGAAAAGGTTGTCCTGAGCTAGGCTGGTTCTGAGACTTAGGTGGTCAGCAGATCCATGTTTGAAGACTTTACAGCTAGATGCCATCTGTTGGAATTTGAGTTTTACTGGTGTAGCCTTTGAGGACATAGGGGTCACCTCTACACCATCATCAACATTGATTATGCACTTTAGTGGAGGAAGCAAGAGCTACAAGAAATGAAAAAGACAGAAAAATGTAATAGTGCCACTTGATATAATACAGTAAATACAGAGAGGAATGATTCCAGTGAAATACCTATTTCGTCAGGCATGGTGTCTATCACAGAATCTGAATGACCTATATAAGGAATTTAACAGTGATCCACACCAGGGGTGGGGAACCTGCAGCCTTGAGGCCACATGTGGCTCTCTAGGTCCTCAAATGTAGCCCTTTGGCTGAATCCAGACTGAATCACAGAATGTTCTGTGATGTTTAGGTTCAGTCAAAGGGTCTCTCTCTCTCTCTCTCTCTCTCTCTCTCTCTCTCTCTCTCTCTCTCACACACACACACACACACACACGCACACACACACACACACACACCATAGGTTCTCAGGATATACCTTTAGTTTCTATCACTGAGATACTATTTGCTTAAGGAAAAGATCCCACTTTGCCCTAATTAAGGGTTCACTGATAGTAAGCTATGTGCTTTGTTCTAACGATTCCCATCTTTCCTTTTGCTTTCCATACCTTTTGGGTAATCCCAGTGTCTGACCAAAAGCAGATCCCAGATTGTCCTAGATTGGTTGGTCTCTTTTACGTCACTTCTGACTCCCTTGGAAGGATTTTCAAAATTAAAATCCTGGCTTTAATTCCATTGCAATTTAGAAATCAAGAAGAGGTGGGATGTTTGTCATTCCTAACTTTGAGGAAGGTGATTTTAATATGCTATGTCAAGGAAACAGCCTTTCACAGTGTGATAACTGTCTTGAACTTCCAGAGGGCTTTGGTTCATTAGTCTTATATTAAAGTGTAGATTATTTCATCTGCAAAGTGAGCTCTTTAGAGATAAGGAAATCTTAGGTTTTATGAATTACCGTTCCTCTGTCTTCTCCATAGTCACTCATGTTTCCTTCTGTATGAGAATGTAACAGATATGAGGCTGAAAGTTGTTCCATTTGAGTCCATTTGGGGGTAGCTATGTGGTCTGGTGGATAGGTTCTAGTTTTAGTGCCAGGAAGACCAGAATTTAAATCCTGCCTCAGACACTTATGAACTGTGTGACTCTGGATAAGTCACTTAACTGCTGTTCACCTCAGTTTCCTTGTCTGTAAAAAAAGGGATAATAAATAACAGCTACCTTGCAGATTTGCTGTGAGGATCAACTGAGATAACATATAAATTCCTTTCCAAACCTTTGAACCCTATATAAATACTAGCTAGTACTATATCTACTATTATTTGAAAGATGCCAAATTTTTACTGGGCTAGAATGACCCACTTGTATCAACTTATACACTATTTAATAATCACTCATGCTGCATAGGTTTTCAGTAAGTAACTTCAGGTCTGTCATTGAGAGGTGGTGTGTCATAGTGGATGACAGAGTTGGTCTTGGAGTCAGGAAGACTTAGATTTGAATCTTGCCTCTAACACATAGTATGAGACCATGGACAAGTCATTTAATCTCACAGTGCCCTAGGCAACTCTCTAAGACTGGAACTAAAAGAGGAGTTACATTGGTAGAAGGACTTTCCATACTGGGAGTTCCAATTCTGATGTACTCACATATCTGGGCCAAAAAGATATGGGTATAAATGTAAGAATACATAAAATAATAGCATACTTTTAAAAACTAAATTTTTACCTAATATTGGGAATGTTTAGGAAAAGCTTTATAAAGGTGGGACACAGTAACTGTGTCCAAATATGTAGAAATGAGGATGTGATTTCTGAGTGGTTACGGAAAACATAACTAGGGATGGATGGAAAAGTATAAAGGGATAAATTCTAAATAGATGTAGGGATTAGATCAGAGCTTTTCAAAACTGCAGTGGTATCCCTCCAAAGGTCATGAATAACTGGCTCCTGGAGGTTTTCCAGCAAAAGTGAGATGGCTATTTTTTGGAGATGTCATAGAAGGAATTGATGTTCAGGGAACTGAACTTGATCACTTTTAATTATCCTTACAATTCTTAGATTGTATGATTTAGTGGAAGAATTCATGTAGATTTCCTCACTTATGGCTCGTCACATCTCTGTGAAATAATTAGGGCAAATACTATTAATACTATTAACTTCATTTTACAGATGGGAAAAGGGAGGAATAGGTGATTTAATTTATCTCCACATATCTTGACTTTTATTTCAGCAGGATTTTTTTCCTCCCTTCTCTATAGTACTTGGGTACAGTTAGATGGCACAGTGAATAGAATACTGGGCTTGCAGTCAGGAAGACTCATCTTTGAGAGCTCAAATTTGATCTTTAGATACTGACTAGCTGTGTGACCCTGGGCAAGTCACTTAATGCTGTTTGCCTCAATTTCTTCATCTATAAAATAAGCTGGAGAAGGAAACGCAAATCACTTCAGCTTGTCTGCCAAGAAAATCCCAAATAAGGACATGGAGAGTCAGACATAACTGAAAAATGAGTTAACAAGAATAGTACTTATTCTTTTCCTAGAGCAAGTGTGAATTGTGAGGAGCCTCCTTGGTTGATCCATTAGACTCAAGGGGCCAGTCAGCATGAGGAGGGAGGATCTTTGCAGTGCAGCATATAGAGAGGGAGAGCATGCTGCCAAGAGTTGAGAAGGATCAGGCACTGCTAGGAAGCTGATGATAGAAAGTCTCCTAACCTGATTTTAGTAGACAGAAATCTAGGTGGAGGAGCAGTGAAAAAAAATCACTCTATGCACTAGGTGGTACAGTAGATAGAGGAACTTCTGAGTTCAAATCTAGCTTCAGACACTTACTAACTGTGTGGCTCTAGAAACAAGTCATTTAACCTGTTTGTCTACATTTCCTCAACTGTGAAATGAGGTTAATAATAGCACCTAGCTATCAAATGGTTGTAAACATCATACAATCTTTTGTAGAGCTCTTAACATAATGCCTGGCACATAGTAGGCCCTTCAGAAATGCTCGTTCTCTTTCCACCTCTAGTTTATAAATCCTTACGTATTTGCTCTTCTTTTCATCTCCTCCTTGCCCTGGAAAGATGGTCCTGAGTCTATATAAATATTTCATGCTAGGAATTCTCTTGGTTCCCTGCTTTTCTCCAAAACCATCCCTTTCTACAGAATAACTGATTATACCAAGTTGCGAAGCAGAATCTTGTTGCAAATTAATTTCTACACCTTCAGTCTTAAAAAAAAACCACATTCTCCTTTAGTAACAATTTTTCTCATTCACCAACCACTTTCTTAGCCATCTTGTTTTTATGGCTTTCCATATGGATTTCCAAAAGTATAATCTTTGGAATTTATCAAGAAAGAGTCAACAAAGGTTCTCACCTATTGGGCCATGGGTCATCTGGCAGAAGTATCATTTCTTCACCTCTGTTCAATTATTAGTTCACTGTGCTAGACTGGAGGATATATAAAAGATATAAAAAAGATAAATATATACAAAGATAAATAAGACAGTTTCCTTCCCTCACAGTACTTATAATCTAGCAGGGGGGATATATAAACAATACAAACATAAAACAACTTAGAATATAAGCACAAAATAAGAGTATGCTATGATATCCAATGGGAGAAACCTACTTTTAATTTGTAAAACTTTGGGGATAATGAGTGAGAAATAACTCAGGTATTGATAAAGGGTTATTTGATGATTCAGGTTCTAGACTGAAGTCTTGGGTTTGGTTGGGGCCATGTTTTGAAAAATCTCACACCATTATTCCCCCAGAGAAACATAGGATGAGTAACTTCTTTAACAATCTCTAGTAGATTTCAGAGAACACTAGTATAGTGTGTATAGTATTATCTTTGGAGTAAATCAAGTGGTCAATGAACAAATCAATCAACTTGAGCATTTAAGTACCTACTGTGCACCAGCATTTAAGTACCTACTGTGCACCAGCATTTAAGTACCTACTGTGCACCTAGGCATTAGGAATATTGGGAAAAGAAGAGAAATCAGTGATAGCTGAGTTACCTGGGATTTATGCTAATAGTAATAAGAATAGATCATATGTACATAATGATTTAAGTGAACTAAGTGTTTTCCATGTAGTCTCATTTGTTCCTGTCAACAACGCCTCTGAGGTAGGTACTATTATTACCCCATTTTACAGAGAAGGAAACAGGCTCAGAGTGGTTAAGGAATTTTCTTAAGGTCACACAGCTAGTAAATGTTAAGGTCAACCTCAAACCCAGTTCTCCCTGACTCTAAGTCTAGTACTGGCATCATTTTATCCAAGTAAATGAAGCAGCATTCCTGTTACCATTAAAAAAATATTTGTTACAAATATTGGGCCATCTGTCAGCTATAATCTAGTGGGTTTTTTAATTTAGTGTTTTATAATCTAGTTTTTTCATTATCTGTAGATATTTTTAAATTGTAGGTTAATCAACCCTTCCCCCCTACCCACAGTTTATCACCAAAAAACTTTCCTTAAAGATCCATATAAATTTTTTTTATGACTGAGAAATGTATTTTTCAGGCGTCAGTAGATAAGCCTCCAGATTTGTTAGAGAACAGGTATCATAGAATTCAGAGCTTGGAGGGACCCTAGGAAAAAATGAAGTCCAATAATCACATTTGCAAGATGAAAAAACTGAGGCCCAGAGAGATGTCAGAGCCATCACAAACATGGTGCAGTTAGAGCTTTGACCAAGGTCACCAATGTGGGGAAGATGCTGCCTCCCTGGGCATTGTAAACTGAAGCCTCTATAGGTCCACACTGATGCTTGGTACAACTTCCCAAGGCCTATCTCTTGGGGCTTGCCTTTCCCCAGTGAAGATGAGGGCTGAACTTTAAAGCAATAAAACAATCATAATAGTTAATATTTATTTAGAGCTTTAGGGTTTGCAAAGTGTTTTAGAAATAGGGAAAGGAAGGGGAAGGGAAAAGCGTTTATTAAGTATCTACTATGGGCCAGGTACCGTGCTAGGTACTTTATGGATATTATTTCAACTTCCCAACAATCTCATGAGGTAGGTGCTATTATTATCCTCATTTATAGATGAGGAAACTGAGGCAGATGAAGTTAAGTGTGACACCGTCCAGTGTCACACAGCTAGTAAATATTTCAAGTTGGATCTGAGCTCAGGTCTTCTTGACTGCAGGCTTAGACTTAGTGTTGCACCATTTAGCTGCCTATAGTAGAGGTGCCACACATGGGGTGGGGGCCCACTCCCAACAAGATTAAAATATAATTGGGAAATATTTTACAAAATAAGGAAAAATGTAATTTGTGGTTTTCTAAGCCAATATGCTGCCTATCTATTTCTGTTTGAGTTTGTATAACAGTAAGGACCCCGGCATATACGGGAGAGCCTGCTGGACAGGTTCTTAGATCTGTTGTTCTAAAAGGAAAGCAACTTTTGAGGGGTGGACAATCTACTTTAATCAAGTACATGTATCATTCATTGAGTTCAGGGGAAAAAGTCAGCACCCTGAACTTCAGAGAAAATATGAACAGAAATTACGAACAGAAAAACCAACAGACAAGGCTTTGGACTGTCTGATCATAGTGAATACATACATTGTTACCAGAGAGACAAGCACCAATATCTGGGTTTTCAAAGTCAGGGGGCTTCTTAGTGGCTGCCCAGAGTCTCATCTGGAACATGAACATTCTTCTAAAAAATAAGCCCCAAAGTAAAACCTCACCTCAGAGTATATATACTCTTTTCAGGGCTGGAGACATGACCCTTGTGATCCAGGTGCCTCATTAGAAATTAACAAAAGATGTCTGAGACAAGATCTTTAACTCTTTCCCATCATTAACCTTACACATGACAGTTTGACACCACTGGCCTATAGGATGAGTTACTCCTTTTTCTGCACCCATCTCTGGTCAAACTATCCTCTGCTACCACTAACTCTACCATCTTTCTCTCTCCCTGCCCCTTCCATCCTCTCCTAGCTCAACTGAACTTGACCCAGAACTAGAATTTCTAGTTATTGTTCTGGGGAAGTGACTTTCCCAAGGACAAACAGATAGCAAGGAACAGAATCAGGATTTAAATCCAGGCTCTCTGACTCTAAATGTAGTGTTCTTTCTATTATTCCTATCAATCTACCTCCCATGAACTAAGTGGATGCTTAGCAATCAGTCTGATCACCCTTAAAGACATTACACTTGGTGAAGGTTTCTACAACATCCTTCTAAATGAGGCAGATGGTCGTGATATACCATCCTGGTATCGATGGTCAGGCACAAAGTTTGGGCCTGACGCTGAACTCTAAACAGCACAATGGCTGACAACATTTTCCAGTTACTCTGATTCACCTTCTTGTAATGTGCAGTAATTAGGAGAGATGAAAGGTGAGGAGGAGCCGAAGGATCACTGTATGCACATGGGCACTGGACTATGAATGACACCCTTGTTTCCTGCTAGGCAATAACTTTTGACAAATGATAGCTTTGACAATATGGCTGTATTATTTGAAGGGGAAAAGATATTCAAGGGTATTCAAGGGGAGTCTGACTAGTAATTAATCCTATGGAATCTTGAAAGATGGATATCCAGAAGTGGCAATTTTTTGTAAGTACCCTGTCTGCCTTGTGGTTCAAAAAGAGATGTATGTATGCATGTATTCCTGTGTCTTTTGTTGTGGCTCAGCCGTGTCCAAGTGTCTTTGACCCCAGTTAGGGTTTTCTTGGCAAAAATACTGGAGTGGTTTGCCATTTTCTTCTCTAGCTCATTTTACAGATGAGAAAATGGAAGCAAACAGGGGTAAGTGACTTGCCCAGGGTCACACAACTAGTCTGAGGCCAGATTTGAACTCAGGAAGAGGAGTCTTCCTGACTCCAGGTCCAGCATTCTATCCACTGTGCTACCTACTTGTCCATGCCTGTATCTACCTATCAATCTGCTTGGATGGATCTGTGGAGTGGATTCCTTGTATGGAAACTCTATCCTGTGACTCGTGTAGTAACCTCATAGGATCACAGAACTTATATCTAGATGGGACCTCCCAGGACATCTTATCCAGACTCTTAATTTTATAGATAAGGAAACTGAGGCTCAGAGAAATGATTAAATTTAAAATGTTGTACCCATTTTAAATGATTACCCATTACATGGGTAGTAGGTTTCAGAGTTGGCATTTCTACTTGGGTCCAAAAGGTGCCTGGGGCACTGAGAGGTTAAGTGACTTACTTGTCCCTGGTTACACAGCTAGTATGTGCAGGGGTATTGTGAAGCTCAAATGGGATAATGGTAGGAAATCATATTGCAAACCTTAAAGTTGTAAATAAATGACAGTTGTAAGTATTATTATTACCCTACAATCCCCAATCCTCTAGACTGGTGATGACTTTATTTACGGTATTCCTACACAGCGCAAGCAATGTTTATAAGGCAATCCAGGGGTGTGCTGGTAAAATGTTTAACAACTGGGTTCTTTGGAAATTGTGCATACACATTTTAAAATTTAATCTGCGTTATTAAAAATTTCTTGATTCCAGATAATCAATAAAACAATAAATTGAAACTTGATTTTGTAGTTCCAGTTAGAGTTGACTCTAGCACCCCCTGAGTAGGTGTCAGAGGGAATTTTAAACCTCCAAGGCTATTTCTTTATTTACTATGCCATGTAAGAGGGAGAAGTATGAAAAATTGTCATATTGAGAATATTATGTCCTTTGTGATGATTGACATGATTTTTTGGCTGTGTCTGCAACAAAATAAGAAGATGAACCATTTGGGATATGATTTGCCTTATTTCTCTGTCTCTCTCCTCCCCAATTTCTTGGCTGTTTGACTGAATTAGCAGCTAGCTTGGGTGCTTGCTGATACAGCATGACACCTAGGAATACTGCTAGACTCTAGACACCCTGAGCAGCCATATCCAAATATATATACGTACATACTTTGCTCTATCAGAAATAAGAATTTAAATAAAATAATCCAGCCTCCTATTTGTTCAGTGCCCCTTTATTATCATTATCACATTTCTATGATATCTAGTATACAGTTCTGGCTTCTGAACATCACCTTGTGGGTTTGGATCTATATACTCTGAGAACAGAAGAGAAATAATTGAGTGGGACATATGAGGATGCATGAGGTAGGCGTTAATGGAGACATATTCTCAAGGAAATTAAGTATTTCCTTTAAAATATTATTGAAAAAGCAATTCCATTTTTTCCTATGTATGAGATAGGTAAAAATAACCTTGGAGAAGGATCTTTTTTAAAAGAGTTATTAGTATTATTATTGTTTTTAAAACAGCAGAATCTATTTGAGCAAAACTCTTTTTGATTCTGTCTGTAGTTTTATTGGTGGAAGCAAAAAAAACCTCCTAAATCTAGTCCAAGAAAGCCCATCAACAGAGAAAATCCTTCCCATATTTACTCTCAGTAGACTATTAAACAACACCAGGCGATTAATTTGGCTTTTGAGTCTTCTCTAAAGCCCATAAAAGCGCACAGTTGTCAAATGGAGTTCATTTTAATTTCCTTTCAATCACAGTAAATTATTCAGGTGATAAATCAGCTGGGGCAGCCTCCTGGCTGTAATAGAAACCCTAATTCCTGGCTAATTATCCAGCCCATTGCTGCCAACAGATCAATACCACCACAAAATGGAAAGGGCTAAGGGCCTGCAGTTGGGCAGGGAGACAGAAAGACAGCTGGGAATAGTAACATGCAGATGACCTCCCTTGAAGTTCAAAGGTCACAGGAGGTTAAACTGGGAGAAAGCTTGTGCCCCTTTGGGGAAGAAAAAAAAAAGGAAAAGCTTCCCACTTTCCTAAAATAATTTTTAAAAAATTGTGATATTTTCTCCAGGTGAGTATCATGGCAGGTCAAATTCCAGCAACATGCCCGTCTTTAGTCTTTCTACAGCAGCCTGACAGTGGAAGGGCTATTTCCAGCACAAGAGGTAACTCAGCTGTGCTTCTGAACTCCCTCCCAGGACAAAATTGAAATGATGGGACAAAATAGAATAGGACAAAACCCCAAAGCCTGGTCCAATTCTGTTTTAGTGCACCAAATATTTATTAAGTACCAAGTATCTGCAGCCTCGGGGTAGGGGTTTGTGTGTGTATGTATGTGTGTGTATGTATGTATATGTGTGTTCGTGCATGTGTGCATGCGTGTGTGTGTGTGTGTGTGTATGTGTAGAGGATGGGTGGGACCGATGGGTAGACAGAGGTATGGACTTTAAACCAGGACACCTTGAATTGAATCTTTCCTCTAACCTCCAGCAGTTCTGTAATCATGGACAAAGCCCTTAACCTCTTCAAGACTCAGTTTCCTTATCTGCAAAATGGATTTAAAAAGACCTGTAGTACTTGCCTCACAGGGTTATTGAGAAGCGCATACCTGTAAACTTCAAAATACTAGACAAATGTTAGTCATTGTTATTTCTGGTAGACCTGGCAATATATTCTATGGAGGTATGATGTGGTTGTCACCCTGCATTCTCAGAGAACCAAAAATGACACCACTACATTGGGGTCAGGATGCAATATGTTCAGCTGTGGTTGATCAGACCAATATGAGCTTGCAATGCTCTACTGCAGGTCGAATGAGGGGAGGGCATGGTGAAGGACAGGTACGCAAGAGCCTGGGTGTCCACTGGGTGATGAAGTGGATAGAACATTGAACCAGGAAGCAGTATAGAAATGAGTTCAGATGCTTACTAGCTGTGTGACCCTGAGCAAATCATTTAACCTCTATTTGCCTCAGTTTCCTCTTCTGTAAAATGGGGATAATAAAAACACTTACCTGCCAGGGTTGTTGAGGATAAAATGAGATTTTTGCATATTTTGCAAATTTTAAAGCACTATATAAATATTATTACTATTACGTGTATTTCAGAGGGAGAATATATATTAAGTGTAAAGGACGGATACAGGCAGAGTTATGGGAAATTTGAGGAGGGAGGGAGGGAGCATCAAGAAATAGTTCAAGGAATAGTGAAGGAAGGCAGCATAGAGCTTGTGTTCAGACTTGGTCTGTGTTCAAATCCTACCTCAGACACTTCCTTCTTGTGGAACTTTGGTGAATTCTTCTGTAAACTGAGGACTGTATGGCTTCTGAAATTCATTCTCACTCTAGTTCTATAATCTTATGAATAGGTGCAAGAAGTTGAGAACACATATCACCACATTCAATGTTTGTTTCTTTTATATAGGGACTAGACCTTTGATTTTTTATCACTTCTGGGAATTCCTGGGTAAGGTTGCTTCCTCTTCCAATGCCAGTTGGAACCTTTCCTGCAATTTATAATCTTAGAGAATAGACTAGATCAGTGGTGTCAAAATAAAATAGAAATGGAGGCCGCTAATCCACGCAATAATCCCTGTGGGCTGTGTATTGATTTAGGAAACTACTTCTTGTCATTGTTCAGTTTTTTTTAGTCGTGTCTGACTCTTTGTGACTCCATGTGGGAGTTTTCTTGGCAAAAATATTGAATTGGTTTGTCATTTCTTTCTACAATTCATTTTGTAGATGAGGAAACTGAGGCAAACAGAATGAAGTGACTTGCCCAGAGTCACACAGTTAATAAGTGTCTGAGGTCAGATTTGAACTCAGGAAGATGAACCTTTCTTACTCCAGGCCCAGCACTCTATCTACTAGTTGCCCCTAGAAAACCACACATGTTTACATATTTCTTTTTTTTTATTAGTACATCAACACATTAAAATCAGATGGGAATTGCATTTTAATCTTGTTAAGGCCACACTTGGGAGTACCTGGGGAGCAGCATTTTTGGTACAACACTCCCAAGTGACCTGAACCAGTTAGAGCCCTGTAAATTTAAATAAGGATTCAGTGACCCAATCAGGGTCACACAGTAGGTTATTTCAGACATGGGACTTAAATCCGGGTCTTCTTGACTTTGAGACCAGTTGTTTATTCCATACTGTCATAGTGGCAATGACCAGCTAACAGTAATGGATTCTAGATTTAAACAGTTTATGGTTTTGGAGGAAAGGGATCAGGAGTTATTATGAAAGGATTTTTGTCTGTGGTTCTAAACTTGTATGCTAAAATTACTTCTAAACTATTAGCACTTTACCTCTATAGTCCCTTCCCCAATTATCATTTCTAAATTTGCAAAAACTTATCCCAGGCAAGAGAAATTATTTCGTTTTGTACTTGGATTTCTTGAGACCCGAGATGTATTCTCTCCTTTCTGGTGAGCACTCAGTTTCATTAGCTGCAGACCCAACTTCTAGACTTTGGGGTTTCGTTGCTTGCAAGTGAGGGAGGATGTTTCTTGACAGAAGTGGAGTGTGTGTCCCAATTATTTTTAGAGCCCTTAGAAAGAGTGCTGTAATGTTATCATGGCTCAGTAGGAGTCAATAATTTCAGCCGTCATTGTCTCAAATGAACAAAATGACTTTTGGTCGATACCAGCTAGCCACGAAAATAACTTGTGATCTTTACTGTAGCCAAGTACAGCGAGCATTATTTATACATGGTCTATTATAACATGGCCCTTAGTGTTTAATCCTCATTGGCTTATATTAGTAACTGAAGAATCTGTGCCAGCAATTCCATCCTCTAACAGAAACAACACCCTTATTATATAGCATGTGTCATTGTGGAATCATGCTGGCATAATGGATAGAGTATTGGCCTTGGAGTTTGGAGAACTTGGGTTCCATTCCTTTCCTCAGACACATATTGGGTGTATGACCTTGGGCAAGTTACTCTCAGTCCTTGTTCTAGTAGTTCAGCATGGTCTGGACTGCCCACCATATTGTTTTGATGGCTCAAGTTTCCATCAGATAGATTGGAACCCATACTCACTCGTGCAGAAAGGTGGGCATTGCTCGTTAGGAGTCAGTCTTTGTCACCTCCAATAGCACCAAATTGGGGATTTCACTCCCTTGCTTCTGGACTCCAGAAAAGCTTCAAGGCTACAATATCCAAGACCCCAAAATGTGAAAGTTGACTTTGTGGGGTCTGACTAGCCCAGAGTCTTGAATAGAGTTTAAAGCAATGACTAAGCCCCAGAAAGGGGGCTGTAGGAAAAGAGGACTGTCAGCAAGCATGGAAAAGAGTATGAGATTCTACTTCTTTGGCTATACTTAAAAAAAAAATAAAACAACTCTCCCCCAAAATGACAACTCAAGAACTAACTGTAGGATGGAGCCAGCTGGAGAAATGATAAGAAACTAAAGTTCAGATTCCTTCTTCCCAGCTAGGCATTCTTCTTTACCCTCCATAAAAAAAGAAAAGAAAAAAGCTTTCCTTTCTTTCACTCAGTTTTTTCATCTGTAAAATGGGGACAATAAAAACACCTATCTCATAATGTTGTGAAGATAAGGTAGGATAATATATGCCAAGGGCTTGGTAAAACCTCAAAGTGCTTTGTTAATGTTGGCTACTTGACATTAGAGAGTTGATAATCTCATGTTTGCTCGTAAATTAGATAACAGCAAAACATCTTCTTTTAAGATGTAATCTTATCTGTTTTCTATGAAAATTTTAGGGGAATCTCTCAAATGTGAAATAAAGAGGTTGGTCTAGATTTTCTCTAAGGGACCCTCTAACTTTGTCCCTCTACAAACTCAAGAGTCTAAATATGAATCTATTTTTGGATTTGTCCTTTTTCCTCCATACCTATGTTCCTATTGCCAGGACTGGCACTCTTTTTAACAAATAAAAATAGTTAAGGAAAAGTAATCAGTATCATCACTATCTGACCATGGGTGTGATGTTCTGTCCTCAAAGTTCCTGCCTCCTTACCAAGAGGAGGGAAGTATTTTTCATTATTTGTTTTCTGGCACCATTACTATTTTTTCAATTATTTAAAGTTTGTCAGGTCTCTCTCTCTCTCTCTCTCTCTCTCTCTCTCTCTCTCTCTCTCTCTCTCTCTCTCTCTCTCTCTCTCTCTCTCTCTCCTTCTCCGCTGTCTGTCCGTCTCTCTCTGGGGATGAGGATAAGGCAATCAATTAATCTATAAACACTTATTAAGCACCTCCTATGTGCCAGGAACTGCGCTAAGCTCTGGAGACACAAAAAGAGACAAAAGACAGTCCTACCCACAAGGAGCTTGAGGAGGCAACACGCAAACACATATATACAAAGCAAGATATATAATGTATAAAAGGAGATCATAAACAGAAGTAAGGCACTGAAATTAAAAGGGATTGAGGAAGACTTCCTGTAGAAGGTGGAATTTTAGTTGAAACTTAAAAGAAGCCAAGGAGGTCAAGAATCTTGGAGCTTGTTTAAAATTGTTGACTCTGAGTATGTACTTTTGCTGACAAGTGAATTTAGTGCACATGCAATTAAAAGAAAAAATTGTGAATTTCCCAAGAGTTGACTACCTCTTTTGATGGCATGTCATGCTGGCTAATGTCAAGAGTCTATGTTTGCACATGTTCTTCAACAAGAGGTCATGATACATGACATTAAAGGAATGAATGAGTGAATGAGCATAACTTCATGTGAGTCTTTCCATTCTTCTCTGTATTCATCATATGTTTTACTTGTTGAAGCAATCCTTTACATTCTTTTACAACAATTTGTTTAACTGTTCCTTAATTGATGGATATCTTTGTTTCCAGTTCTTTGCAACCACAAAAAAATTCTGCAATCAATATTTTGGTGAATATAGAATTTTCTTTTTTGTCAGTGACCTCCATAGGGTATATGCCTAACAAAAGCTATGGATATTTAAACTATTTTATTGATTAATTTCCAATTATTTTCCAGAATAATTGTACTAATTCACAGCTCCACCAACAATGTATTAGTGTGTCTGTCTTCACATTACCTCTCCAGCAATGACTATTCCCATCTTTTTATCATTTTTGATAATTTGCTGAATATGGTATGAAAACTCAAGATAGTTTTTATTTGCATTTCTCTTATTATTAGTGATTTAGTGCATTTTTTCACATAGTTGTTAACACTTTGCAATTCTTTTGAGAACTTTGATCATTTTCTTATTAGGGAAAATATTTTTATTGACAACTTTTGTTTTTATATCACATTTATTTTCAAAATCTTGGAGTCAATTTTTGTAACAAAGATTTAAAAAGATAGAGAATAAAAAAATTCAGCAAAACCAACCAGCATATGAACTGTGTTTAAGACCATTTCTAATATTTCACATCTATAGTCCCCACCTCAGCAATGAAGGGACAGAGGTGTATTTTTCCAGATTGGTCCTCATAATTAAACAATATTTGATCAGTTTTTTGTTCTTTCTATTTACACGTCACTGCTGTCAGTGTAAAACATTGTTTTACTAGTTCTGTTTACTTCATTCTACATCAGTTCATGTAAGTCTTTCTGTGCTTCTCTGAATTATCATTACTATTTTAAGACTGAATCTGCCAATTTCACTGAGGATAGAAATCCAGGGACTGCTACTCATGGGTCTAATTCCCCTACTGATAGGAATGGGATGTTTTACCTGAGTCATTTCTGACCTGTTTGTCTCACCTTAGGCAGCCTGTTAGTCCTTCTTCTCCTGGGAGCTCTCCATTTAAATGCCCATCTTAGTTTGTACCCCTGATCTACATTGCCTACTGCAGTTTAGAATTTCTGAGCTCAAGAAATCTGGCAGTGTCAGCCTTCTTTATATCTGGGATTACAAGAAAATACTCCCATGCCTGGATTCTCTGAATTCTTCAAATTCACCATTTGTTACAATGCAGTAAAATACCAATAGATCCAGGTTTAGCCTTTCTTAGCCTATTTGTTTAGCCTTTACACAACTGATGGAAATTTTGCTTCTTAGTTCTTCTTAAAAGCCATTTAAAAAAATAAACTGAATACAAAGAGAAGTGATTTGTGCAAGGGTACATTGGGTCAGTTAAGTATCCTGACTCCCAATCCAGGACACCATGTTTGCTTTACTGTTTCAACCTCTGTCTCTCTGTCTCTATCTCTCTCTGTCTCTCTCTCTCCCCCCCTCCCCCTTCTCCATTCCCAATCTCCATTCCCATCCCTTGAGTACCCAAACAGAAAACAGAAGTTCATATCATAGAGGCATTTATTGATCCTTCTCTATGTCTTGGATATAAAACCAAACAGTAAGAATTTATGAGATAATATTATATCATATGGAATGGCTCTACAGTTTTATAGCAGATATTGACAGTGGGTTGGAGGAGGCAGTGACATTAGATATGTTTTATAGTTTATTATTATTTTGGGATATATCTAGGGGAACAAGGAGTAGAAAGATCTGGATGAATAGAATGTTAGTGGCAGGGAAGTTTGGAGAGTTGACAAGCTCCAAAATTCCAACTGGAATGTTGGTATGGCAGATTTCTGGCATGGTGGTGTGTCAATGCACTGGAATTCTGTAAAACCAGCACTTTCTAAGAATGTTGCGACCATTAATGTTTTCCTTGCTAAAAAATACAAAAAGTAGAGCGATGTAAACTTCAGGAGACAAAAGTTCATTAAAATAGTTTTTAAAATCGCTTTTAGAATGTTTGTCTGAGGTATAGAGAAAGTTTTATCATACACTAACATTCTCAAGTTACTTTCTATAACTTCAAGATACATCGAATGAAAGATTCCTTAACCCAATGCCACTCTCATTTCATTTAGTTCCTTTTCAAGTTTGCTCCAGATATCGTTGTGGGGTTGTTATGCAATGGTTATTGTTCTCTGTATTTTACTCACACATCTTCCTATTTAGATAAATGGTAATTGGATTGAAAAACAATGTACAGTATAACATGACTTTGAGTAGGTTTAGTCAAGCTGAAGAGTTATTCATTTTTTAATTGTGGGGATCTTAATTGACCAGTTAGCAAATATTTATTAATTAATAACTATGTGCCAGGCACCTGTCAGCAAATCAGCAAGCATTTATTAAGTACCTACTGTATGTAAATCACTGTGCTAACCCCTGGGGATAGACAATAAAGCAAAAACTGTCCCTATCTTCAAACAGTTCGCAGTCTCATGGAAGAGGCAATATGTAAACAAAGAGCAAGATTTAGAGGAAAAACTAGAAATACTCTAGGAGAGAAGACACTAATATTAAGGAAGACTGGAAAGGCTTCTTCCAGAAAGTGGAATTTTAACAGAGACTTAAAGGAAGTCAGGGAAGGTCAGGAAGAAGAGGTAAAAAGGGAGAGAATTCTAGTGGAGGTTGAGTGGAATGGGGAGAGACTTGAGGCAGGGAGATCCAATAGAAGGCTGTGGAAATAGTGTAAGAATGAGGGAATAAAGGTCAGCGCAAGAGTGATGTGAATGTCAGAGGAGAGAAGAGGACAGTATAAGAATCTACAGTTCTTGGATATAAAGGGTGAGAGAGGATGACATCTAAGTTGTGAGGTTGGGTAATGGAGAGGAGAGTGATGCCTTTAATAATAACATAGAAATTTGGAAAAGGGGAGACTTTTGGAGGAAAGAATAAATTCAGTTTTAAAAGTGCCAAGTTTAATATGTCTATAGGACATATAGTCAAATGGAAACGTGAGGCTGGAAGTCAGGAGAGAAGTTAGGGTTGAACAAATAGATCTCATCTTTATAGAGATATTATTATAATATTGTTTTAAGGAGAACTTTGAAGAATAAGTTATTTTGGCTGTCATAAATACCCAAATTAATTACAAAGGACATATGAAGGAAGATACTATCTTCATCCAGAGAAAGAACTGTTAAATAGAAATATGTAGAGAGTAATTTTTACAAATATATACATATTTGTGTTTAATGGTAGCCATCTCTAGGATGGAACAGGGGAGAAAAAAGGAATTTACATGATAACCTTGTTACATATTTTAAAAGAGTAACAAATTGTATATAATAGACTTACAGTTTCATGTGCAATTATCTTTTTTTTTAATTCTGCTATGTTATGGAAAATGCCTGCTTCATTTCATAAATTAAAAATAAACTAAATAAAAATTAAAACAAAAAGCAAAAAAAAAAAAGATAATTACTGAGTCCATTGCAGTAAATGATGGGATCACTAAGTAAAATAACACATAGGGGAAAAACCGAGAATCCAGTGCAAAGCTCTGGGAGATACTGATGGTCATCGAGCAGAGCCGGGATGAAGACAAGGAAAGGAGGCTGGGAAGGAGTGGTCAGATAGGAAGGATGACGGATATTGTCAAAGGCTGCAGAGTGGATAAGGCTTGAGAAAATATTCCTCAGATTCCTTTTTTTCCTTTCTCAGGGGAGACCTTTTGAGTCTTCCCACATCTTACTGTACTCCCACATACTCTGTGATCCAGGGTCACTAGCTTCCTTGCTGTTCCTCAAGCAGGACACTCCATCTCTCAGCTCCAGGAATTTTCTCTTATGCCTGAAATGCTCTCCTCATCTCTGCCTCCTGGCTTTTCTGACTTCCTTCGATCACTGATAAAATATCACCTCCTACAGGAAACCCTTCCCGATTCCCCCTTACTTCTAGGACTGTTGATTTATCCTGTCTATATCTTGTTTGCACATGATTATTTGCCTATTGCCTCCTCCATTAGAGCAGGCACTGTCTTACCTTTCTTTGCATCATCAACATTTAGCATGGTGCCTGGCACATAGTAGATGCTTAATAAATATTTATTGACTGAATGACTGACCATACCTAGGCCCAGGTATCCTGGTTCCAGCCATTTTATTACACTTAAATAATTATCTCATTCGATCCACAACAATCATGTGACATAATTGCAATCGGTATCATTATTTCCATTTTACAGTTGAAGAGAATGAATCTGAGAGAAGTTCAATGACTTGTCCAGGGTTATACAGTTAGTGACTGTGATGGTATTTTGTTCTCGGGTCTCTCTGACTCCAAGTCTAATATGCTGTCACACTCCTCATTCTCTAACTCTTCCTATTTTTCTTCATCCTTTGAAAGGTCATAAAGGGAAGGAGTCTGTGTTTGTGTCACCTTAGTATGACTAGGAAATAACACTGGACTTGCCACCAGGAAGGTCTGGGATGAAATCCCACTTCTAGATGCCATTAGCTGTGTGACTCTGGACAGTGTCACTGAGCCTTTCTGAGCTTGTTTTCCTATCTAGGAAATGGGAATGCTAATAACTCCCGGGGTGGTTGTGAGATCATGGAAATAACTCACTTTATAAACTTTAAAGCTATATGAAAATGTCAGTTATTATCTCCACTTTTTTCTTTAGACTAAAAAAGTCATTCTGTCTACAATTGACCTTGTAGAGAAGACAAAAAACTGAATGAAAATATTATTCATCACAGGGCCAAGTTACAGTGTTACTGACCTTCCTTCTAATTCTCTGTGTTAACCTGTAGCAGAAAGAAGGCAGAATCTAAAAGCAAATACGCTTTCTTATTTACTTGTTTAATGAGTTGCAGTGCTAACTGGGACCTGTTAATTTAAACTGAAAAGTCCTTGTAAACCTCAGTGCTTCAGTATTGAAAACAGTAGGAAATTAACTACTGTTCTCAGTCCCCTAATGGGCATATCTCCTAATGGATCAACATAGTCTTTGCTTTTCCTTTTGAGAGGAGAAGATGTCAGCAGAGACTTTTAACTCTCTGGCCTTGTAATTTTGGTTCTGCCCATCTCTCACTTTCAGACTCAATGATGGGAATTCTCTCCCCCACTTTCCACACTTGGATGCCACCCAAAAGGCAGATAACCCAGGACTTTTCTTGCTGCCATATCAGCATGTGAGATCAGGAAACAGAAAGATCAAATTTTAAGAGAGGTAGGAAGCTAGAAAGGTAGTTTTCTTGGAAAAATCTGGTAGTTTGGGAGTGAAACTGAGACATCCTTCTTTTTTCCTGCTGCCTGTTTTCCTTCCATATTTTGAACCACCAGGCAATAATGCCATTTAAGAGAAGATAAATATGATCTTGATTGAGAAAAAAGAAACTATTAGAAGAAAAACGGTAATTTTGGGGGGTAATGGTTAGAGAGGATAGAGATAAAGCCAGAAAAAAATAAATTTGTAATGATTAATAAGGGAAATGATTGAAATGAAAGATTTTTACAAATGAATGAGAAGAAATGGTAGTTTAGCTTCAGAAGACCCAGATGTGTCAATTGATGCAATTAAAAACATAATTTTTACTATAATTTACTATAATTTCTCCTATCTGTGCAAATATAATTAAGATACAAATAATTATAAACAGATATAATTTTATTTTAAAATAAATGTTTTCATTCTAATATCTTTATTTTCTTTGCCAGACGGATATTAAAAAGTGCAGTGTAATAAATTGTGAAGTTTGGTCCTTTGAAGTATTCTTAAATTCTGGTCCTTCTATTAATAGTTTCTCAAAGGGAGAAGCCATGTTAACAATGAAACAATGTAAATCATATGGTGGTTACTACCTTTGGTGGGAAGGATGTGGGGATGTAAGGGAACTCTGAAAAAGGATGGAAAAGAAGATCTTTGTTTTTGTATTTAGTTATGTTGGCTTTGAAGGGATGTTTAAAAGATGGCTTTAGACTGAGTAAGAGCTACTCATAAGTGAAATTGAAAGGAATACTGAGGACAGAGCAGGCATCGGGAGAGCTGGGTTTGAGTTCTTTCCACTGCTGAGCTCAGTGATCTTGGCAGTTGTTTCTTCTGTAAAGTGGGAATAACAAAACTTGTTCTTCCTGCCTTGTAGCATTGTAAAGTATGTAAAAGGAGGGGTTCAGACTACATGATCTCTAAGATACCTGATAGTTCTTAAAATTTCTAGAGTTATAATGAGGCCAATGATATGTGTGTGTTTATATATAGGTATATATATATACCTATATATAGGTATATATATACACACACATATATACATACCTATATATATATACATACATACCTATATATATACACACATATATGTAAAAAAATATATAGTGTGCATGTCTATATATGTGTTTATATATAGGTGTATATGCATGTGTGTATATGTACATATATGTATGTGTATATATATATATATATATATATATATATATTTTAACCCACAGAATGGAGCCTTTAAAAGGAGTCTTTAAATCACTTTTTATGATAGGGAGAAATAGACTGAGATTAAAGATGAGATCCTCACTTTAAGGGCTTCTCCAGAAAAACTTAGTTTATTACCACAGTATGTAGGAGATAGGCCATAAGGCAGTGAGTGAGAGAGCATAGGACACTTGAACAATAGTCTAAGGTTCAACACCTAGAGAAGATTTGTCAGGATTCCTTTGCCAGTGTTAAATGTTGTAAGTTAAAATAGAATAAAATAAAGCCCATAAAATGTAAGCCTTCTCATTAAAAACATAATAATGTGAGGGAATATTATTGTATTGTAAAAAAGGAGGAAGTAGAAGATTTCAAAAACATATGGAAAGACATATGAACTGAAGCAAAAACCAGAAGAACAATTTATCCTGTAACAATATGATAGAAATGAACAATTTTGAGGACTTTTATAAACAGATGAATGAAATGAACCCGGAGAATTGTATAATAATAGCATTGTAAACAACAATAATAACAGATCTTTGAAAGCATAAGAGCTATGATAGTCAGCTACTTATGATTTTAAAGGACCAATGATGAGACAGCAGCAGCTACGTGGCACAGAGGATAGTGTGTCAGACCTACAGTCAGGAAGACTCATCTTCCTGATTTCAAGTCCAGCCTCAGAACCTATTAGCTGTGTGATCTTGGACAAGTTACTGTAATATTAATGTAAGATTAATGATGGGGTGGAGGAAGAGTTAAAGATCTTCCTTGTCCATTAATAGGCCTCAATACCTTTTGTTAATTTCCAATGAAGCTCTGGGTCAGAGGGTCCTGCTCTCCAGCTTTGAAAAGTGTATAAATACTCTGAGGTGAGGTTTTACTTTGGAGCTTACTCATTGGAAATGTTTGTTTGGCCAGACAAAACTCTGGATAGCCACTAAAAGCCCCCTAGCTTTGAAAACCAAAGAAGTGCTTCTCTCTGGTAACTATGTATGTGTAGTCAGACAGTTGGATCTCTCTGTTGATCTGTGATGTAGGTATTGTTTATGGTCAGACAGTTGGAAGCCCTGTCTGTTGGTCTTTCAGTTTGCATTCTGCTTGTAGTTTCTGTTTGTATTTTCTCTGAAGTTCAGGGTGCTGCCTTTTCCCCCAGAACTAAGTGAATGATCTATGTGCTTGATTAAAGTAGATTGTTGACCCCTCAACAGTTGCTTTCCTTTCAGAAAAATCAGATGTAAGAACCTATACAATAGACCCTCCTGTATGTGCTGGGGTCCTTGCTGATACAGTTACTTAGCCCTATTAGGCTCAGTTTCCCCATATGTAAAGTGATCAGGAGAAGGAAATGATAACCCATTCCAGTATCTTTGCCAAGAAAACCCCCAAAGGAGTCACGAAGTCTGATACAACTCAAAAACAGCTAAATGATGACAAAACATACTATCCATGTACTGATTTAAGGTGCAGAATAAGTCATACATATTTTGTATTTTGTGACCATTCAGGTAATTGGTTTTTGCTTGCCTATGCATATTGTTTCAAGAAATTTATTTTCAAGAAATTTATTATTTATTTTCAAGAAATTTATTTTTGTTTTTCATTTTTTCTAGAGGTGAGGGGGACAACAGATATGAAATATTGCATACTCTTTCATATGAAATCACTACATTATTAGTTTTAACTGTTTTGCTTTTTTTACAAGAGATCTCTCACAAATGTGAATAATCTGTAGATATTTTAAAAAACATAAGATGAATAAAACTTTAAAAAAGTAAAGAAAAACATACTAATCTGACTTCTAAGAAGCACATCAAAGAATTAATAGTTTTCAGCTTCAGATAAATTGAAATCCACCTACAGGGGGCAAATTGCATTTCATAAATCAAAGATTCAATGCTAATCAGCATAATAAACATAAGTAGAGTTATGTCAGTGGAGTGATGGTAGTTTTGCCCTAGGTATCAAATCTAGAGGGTGCTGATAGTGTTCAAAGTCCTTGGTTGAGTTGTTTCTGTTGTATTTAACTCTCCATGACTTTATTTGAAGTTTTCTTGGCACGTGTACTAGAGTAGTTTGCCATTTCCTTCTCCAGCTTGTTTTACAGAGGATGCAGCTGGATTTGAACTCAGGTCCTCCTAACTCCAGATCTGGCACTCTATCTACTGCTCCATCTACCTGCCTTGAAGCCTTTCAGCAGTGTAGGAATAATAACACTTAGTGCCTACTGAGCAAGAATGAACATTTAAAATAGGAACTGAGCGTGGGTTCCAGTTGTGCTCCATCCTTCCCTCTGTGAGGTCCTCTTAATGATTGTTCCAAAGTTTGTGTTTCTAAGCATTGGGCATAAAAACTCCTAATTAAGGTTTTGACAATTAGAGTACCAAGGAAATGGATACTAGCATTTTCCTAAGATAGTTTGTCAGGAAAGATCATTTGAGTCAGGATAAATGAAATGCGTAGCATGATAATAATAGCTTTATCATTGTTGAGTCATTTCAGTTGTGTCTGACTCTTCGTGACTCCATCTGGGATTTTCTTGGCAAAGATACTGAAGTGGTTTGCCACTTCCTTCCCCAGCTCATCTTATACATGAGAAACTGAGGCAAACAAGTTTAAGTTACTTGCCCAGGGTCACACACCCAGTGTCTGAGGCCAGATTTGAACTCATGAAATGAGTCTTCCTGATTCCAATTCCAGTCCTTTATCCACCATACCACCTAGCTACTCTGATGATAATACTAGCTAACATTTATACAGTGCTTTAATTTTTACAAAGTGCTTTGCCTCTATTTCATTGGATTCACACAACAATCTTGTGAAGTTGGTACTGTTTGTATCATCCTCATCATCTGAAAAACTAAGTGACTTGGTCAGGGTTACATTGATGATAATGTCCCTGATGGAGGACTTGAAATCATATCTTTCTGATTCTGAGTCTGCCCCTCAAGCCAAAGTGTCACTTGGCTTCCTCATCATAAAAACTGTCTGCCAAAGGAAGGAGGTGTAGCTGAGGTTGAATGTGAAGGCTGTTGATACACAAGGGGAAAAGCAGTTTGTTGTTTTACCCCTTGGAAAGTTGGGAAAGATAGCACTGAATTAAAAACAATGCACAGAAGACTGTAGTATCACAGAAACAGAGTTAGAGGGGAAACAGAAAAATCCCCAAGAAGCTCAAGGAGACATTAAGTAGGGATAAATATGATACCTGTCAGAGGAGAAAGAGTAGAGGAAGACTGACAAAAAATCTCAGATAAACCCCTGATACTTCCTAAACAGAGAGAGGAAGTGATGATTTAAAAGTCACAGAGTCTTGCCTGAAGATGGAGGGCACATTGGATTACCCTGAGCTTTAGATTTCTATGAGTCTGTAGCTTATTCTGTTAGTTCAACTGACCTGCTCCCAAATGGAGATCCTAGAGGGAAAAATAGACTGACTCCAGACCCCAAATCACAAAGAGGAATTTCAGTTTTGCCCAGTGTGTTTGAATCACACTTTACATTTTCTAAATCACTTCATACATTTTTCAGTATCATTCACTTTATAAAGCAAGGGCATAGCATTTTATTTAAAGTTGGAAGTCTGAGAGATAGAAGAGAAATGGGTTTTATAGATACACATGGAATGAGAAGAAATGTATTCAGAGAATTTAAGTGACCTACTCAGGGTCTCACAGTTAATAAATGTGCAAGGTAGGATTTGAACCCAGGCTTCCTGTTTACAACTCCTGTGTTCTTTGTCTTACTCTGTGCTTCAATGCAGACCTGAACATTGTAGATCTATCAGCATTGACTTATTAAATGCTGAAGTGCACTGATAGGCAAGTGGTAATCCAGGAAGCAGAACTATTTTTCAGCAATAATTTATGTAGAATTTCATCTCAGAGAAGCAGGTCTCCTCCTCCGTGGCAGTAAAGTACTACCCTGAGCCTCTCTCTAGCATTTAGAAGTCCCATAGGATAAATTCCAGCAGAAAGAGACGCTGTTCATACAGGCAGCCTGTCTTCCTTTTTGCGATGGCAAGTGGGGGATTCAATGCCAGATCCCATCTACATTAGCAAAGAAGTTGGAACCCTTTATTGGGCTTAACACGAAATGGAAAGAGGTGGGACTTCATTGAAAAGAGAAAAATATATTGGTAAATATTGTCAAAATACATTGATAATGTATAAATTGGTAAATACCACAGGATAGGTTGGGTAGCTAGGTGGTGCAATAGCTAAGAGTGCTGGACCGGGAATCAGGAAGACACATCTCCTTGAGTTCAAATCTGGCCTTAGAAACTTACTAGTTGTGTGACCCTGGACATGTCACTTAATCCTGTTCGCCTCAGTTTGCTCAACTGTAAAACGAGCTGGAGAAATAAATGTCAAAAACCACTGCAGTATCTTTGCCAAGAAAACCCCAGAAGGGATCACGGACATGACTGACCAACAGCCACCATAGCAAAGGATAGATAAGGATTGTTCTTCTTCACCAATGACTGAAGGACTCCTCCCACATCCCACTCCCATGTGTTCATTAAATAAGGCCTTCAACTACTGTTCCCGTGAGATACTACTGACTTAGGATCGCAACTGCATAGGATGTTAGAGCTAGTAGGGACCTCAGAGATCATCTAGGCCAAGGCTTCCATTTTATTGCTTCTATTTTATGGCATGGATACCTTTTTTAGTCTGGTGAAATCTATCAACCTTTTCTCAGAATAGTATTTTTAGTTCATAATATAAAATATATAAGACTACAAAGGAAAACAATTAAATTGAAATGCAGCTATCAAAATGTGTTTTTAAACCAAATTCATGGACCTCAGGTTAAAAATCCTGAATTGAAACTAGTTTCATCATTTTACAGATGAGAAAACTGAGAGTGAGGGAGGTTAAGTTACTTGCCTGGGGTCACACAGCTGAGACAGAATTTGAACTCAGGTCCTCTTTACTTCATATTCAGCATTCTCTCCACTATGCCACCTAATAGCATGTAATTATACTTCTGTGACCTACTGCCAGATTTAGCTTGTTTCATGTGTGTGTGTGTGTGTGTGTGTGTGTGTGTGATAAAGAGGGTTGAACCAAAAAGTCTCTGAGATCGCTTCTAAATTCTAGATCTAGAATTCTATAATCCTATGCTATCTTCCATTTGTTGTTCAACGAATGTCATGCTTTTTCCACTTAGCCAAAAGGAACTGAGCATGCCATAAACTAATTCAATCTTTTCCTTGAGAACCTGATACAACATAGAGGCTAGTTAGAAGTTAAATTATTTTAGACCTAGGACCAATGTAATAAATATTTTTGGAAAATCCCAACTGGGCTAATGCATCCTAGAACAATCTTCCAAATTAAATATATTAACCCTGATCATCCAGGCCAAGTAGATGTTAATATTACTTCAATGACCTGCCTCTATGTCAGAAACATTTACTGGTTCAGGTTGAAGGAAGTGTGTGCTGGAAAATGTTTAACAACCAATTTGTCTTAAAAGAGAAAAGATTCACAACACATGCCTTTAAATTTAATCTGCATTATTGGCATCTATTCATTACTTTAAATCTAAAAATCAACAAAATAATAAATTAAACCACGATTTGTAGTTTTTGCTTATTTCCAAGGTGTAACGCTCACATTGTAAATGTTGCAATCAGCTCTTGAGAGTTGGTCTGAGTTGGCTTCAGAATACCTTTGACTGAGGTATTTATAGGTGTCCATTGAAGGGTGGACCTAGAGAAAGAGAAAGGAAAGTGTGTGTGGGGGTGTGAGTGTGTGTGCATGTATATATACTCGCACATGGAGGGGTAGAGGAATTAAAATCATTTTCCAAACCAATTTTTAGAGGTTGGCTATTGGCTTTGAAGGGCCTGTAGATGACCCAACGAATGTTCATGGTTTCTATCTTTGAAATCCTCTCTAAGAGTTGTGTTTCTTTGAGATAAACCTACTAGGTACCAGGTTTCAGTGGTCTGGATTGCTCATGCTCCATGTGATCTCTAGGACAATGGTTTCCAATGTTTTTTTGTTCTGTGAACTCCTTTTAACAGTAACAAAAAAATAACATTGTGATGCAAAAGAAGGTGGGCTAGCTGTATCAGATCCCAAACTGTAATATAAAAGTGATAATTATCAAAACAATCTGGTACTGGCAAAGAAATGGTGGTGGATCAATGGAATAGATTAGATACAAATTATATTATAGAAAATGATCATAGTAATTTAGCATATGATAAACCCAAAGATCCAAGATTTTGGAACAAAAACTCATTATTTGATAAAGACTACTGGGAAAACTGGAAACTAATATAGCAGAAACTAGATATAGAACAACATCTCATACCATATACCAAGATAAGGTCAAAATGGGTACATGATTTACACATAAAGGGTAATACAATAAGCAAATTAAGAGAACATGGAATATTTCATCTATTCGATTTATGGATAAGGGAAGAATTTAGGACAAAAGAAGATATAGAAAGCATTATAAAATGTAAAATAGAAAATTTCAATCATATAAAATCAAAAAGATTTTGCACAAACAAAACCAATGCAACCAAAATTATAAGGAAAATTAAAAATAAAATTAAAATTAAAAGATAAAATTAAGGGGAAATTTTGCAAAGAGTATCTCTGATAAAGCCCTCATTTCTCAAATATATAGAGAATTTAGTCAAATTTATAAAAATACACATAATTTCCCAATTGCTATATGATCAAAGGACATGAACAGGCAATTTTCAGATGAAGAAATCAAGACTATTTACAGTCAAGTGAAAGAAATGTTCTGAATCACTCTTGATTAGAGAAATGCAAATTAAAACAACTCTGAGGTACCACCTCACAACTATTAGAGTGGCTAATATGACAAAAAAATATGACAAAAAGGGGAAATGATAAATGTTAGAGGGGGTGTGGGAAAACTGGGACACTAATACACTGTTGGTGAAGTTGTGAACTGATCCAACCATTCTGGAGAGCAATTTGGAACTATGCCCAAAGGTCTATAAAACTGCATACCCTTTGATCCAGTAATACCACTACTAGCTCTATATCCCAAAGACATCCAAAAAAGGGGAAAAGGATCTATTTGTACAAAAATATTTATAGCAACTCTTTTTGTTGTGGCTAAGAACTGGAAACCAAAGATATGCCCATCAGTTGGGGAATATCTAAACAAGCTGTGGTATAGGATTGTAATGGAATATTATTGTGCTAGAAAAAATGACAAGCAGGCTGATTTCAGAAAAACCTGGAAAGACTTATATTAATTGATACATAGTGAAGTGAATAGAACTAGGAAAATATTGTACACGGTGACAGCAATATTGTTCAATGAAAACTGTGAATGACTTAGCTATTTTCAGCAATACAATGATAATCAGAAAGACTAATGAGGAAGCATACCGTCTGCCTCCAGAGAAAGAACTAATGTTGATTGAATACAGATTGAAGCATGTATTTTTCACTTTTTTCTTTTATTTGAACCTTCTTGTACAAAATGACTAATATGAAACATTTTATGCATTTGTACATACATACATTTATGCAAATGCACATGTATAATCGATATCTGATTGCTTACAGTCTCAGGGAGGAAAGGAGGGATAGAATTTAGAATGCGAAACTTTAAATAAAGATGTTTAAAAAATGGAAAAAAATACATTGTGAGTCCCTGGGACATTTTAATATATTATTAATAATATTCTTTACAATTATCTAATGCTTAAGGTACCAACTTTTAGTTTGAACCTCTTGTGCCATCATCACAAAACCATAAGAAATTTCGCTAACCAATAATGGGAACCACTGCTTTAGATCAGAATTGGTTGTGGAAGGGGAGTAGAGTCCACTGCTGCTTTCTTTCCTTTGGGCCAGTCCATTAGCCACTCTGCACTTGTCCAGTTTCAAGTTGGACTGTTTTGACTTAGATATAAGGAGATCTTAACTCAGAAAATTGTTCCCACATTTAGGCAGAAGTAGATTCAGAACATCCATGATTACTCTTCTCTCATACTTCCTTGACTCTTGGGGCAAAGTGAAATTAGGGAGATTGTGAAGGTCATTCATATAGCTAAGTGGTAGAATGAATAAAGCATGGATCTAGAGTCAGGAAGACCTGAGTTCAAATCTGGCCTCATACATTGGCTATGTGACCAAGGGCAAATCACTTAATCTGCCTCAGTTTCCTTACCTTTAAAATGTGGATAATAATAGCACCCACCTGCCATGGGTTGTTGTGAGGATAAAATGAGATATTTGTAATGTTTGCTTTGCAAACATTAAGGCACAAGGCACATACTAGATATATAATGTATACTTAACCTCTACTTAATTGAGCAAGGGAAGATGGCTAGCATTTTTACACTAGGGGATTTTGTCATCCTTGACAGCAGTGGCACATGAGGATTGCACAGTGAATGTTTCCTGTAGTTTATCTAAGGATCTTTGCTAAGTTGGAGCTTGATATGGAGCCAGGAATTTATAGAATCAACTTCCTTGCAAGGGATTGAGCTCTCAGCCCATCAGTCAAAAAGCACCTATTGAAACTCTTTATAATGGTAAAGAGTTACAAAGAGTAACAAAATGTTACTCAAAACAAAAGTTACAAAGAGTTACAAAATGGCTAGAGTTACAAAGAAAAGCAAATACTATGTCTTCTAGAAAGCTCACAATATAATGAGGGGGACGACATGTAAATAACTGTGTACATAAAAAATACATAAGGAAGGAGCTGAAGAGGGGCTGGAAAGGTTTGCTGCAGAAGGCGGAAGGGTAGAGAATTCCAGACACGGAGGACAGCCCATGCAATGCCCATGGAGATAAGAGGTGACATTTCATGTGTGAGGAACTACAAATAAGCTAGTGGCTTGATTGTAGGATTATGGGAGGGAGCACAATGTAAGATGCTGAAAAAGGTGAAGGAGACCATTAGGCTATAAAGAGCTTTGAAGGCTAAGCAGAGGAAGTTATATTTGATTCTGAAGGTAAGAAGATACATTGCTGTTCAGTCATTTTTCAGTCATCTCTAACTCTCTGTGACCCCATTTGGGGATTTCTTGGTAAAGATACTGGAGTGGTTTGGCATTTCCTTCTCCAGCTCATTTTACAGATGAGGAAAGTGAGGCAAACTGGGTTAAGTGACTTGCCCAAGGTCACATAGCTAGTAAGTGTCTGAAGCCAGATTTGAACTCAGAAAGAGGAGTCTTCCTGCTTCCAGGCCTGGTACTCTATCCACTGAGTCACCTAGGTGCCCCAAAAGGGGCTACTGGGGTTTATTGAGCAGAGAGGTGATGAGATCAGATCCATGTTTTATAAAAATCACCAAAAAAGTAAATAAAAATAAAAATCACCTTGGCAACTGAGTGGAGGATGGATTGGAATGGGAAGAGACTTGGGTCAGGGACAGCAGTAAAAAAGGGGTTGTAGTAATTATGGGTGAGAGGTAATGGGGTCTGAAGTAAGGTTGTACTTGTGTGTAGTGTGTAACTGTGTTCCCAGAGAAGGAAATATATGTGTGAGATGTTGTGAAAGCAGAAATGACAGAATTTGGAAATGGACTGGCTACGGAAGGTGAGAGTGAGGAGTTTAGGATGACATTGAGCTTTGTTAGTCTGGGCAACTGAAAGGATGATGTTGCCTTCAATAGTAATAGGAAATTACAGCAGAAGGGAGGGTTTTAGGGGAAAGATGACGAGTTAAAGAACTTATTTAACTCATAGAACTGTTTAGACTTACTGAGTTTGAGATATCCAGTTCCAAATATCCAAATATCTGGATACCTAGATATTCAAGTTGGAAAGACTGGGGTGGGATAGATAGATATGGAAGTCAACTACATAGTGATGAAAGTTACACCATGGGAAGTAATAAGAGTCATCAAAGAAAAGCAGAGAAAGAACAGTCAGATAGAGAGGAGGTGAATCAGGAGAGAGTAGTGTCATGAAAATCCGGAGAGGAGAGAGTGTCCAGGAGGGGAAGATCAAACATTTCAAATGCTCCAGAGATGATAAGAAGGAGGAAGACTGAGAAAAGCCATGAAATCTGACAGTTGAGAGATCTTTGATAACTTTGAAGAGGATGGTTTCAGCTGAATCATGAGATCAGAAGCCAAATTGGAGAGAGTTTAGAAGAGATTGGGAAGAGAGGAAGTAGAGGCACAGAAAACGTTTAATCACAAATGGATATAGGATGATGGCTAATGAAGAAGGTAGGATTAAATGAGAATTTTTCTTTTAGGATGAGAGAGACATGGGCAGGTCTGTAGCCAGGCGGGAAGGAATCATTGAAGACAAGAGAAAGGGAAAGATAGAGGAGCCAATTTGTTGGGGATGTCATAAGAGGATACGGTCAAGAGTACATGTAGAGGGGTTGGCTTTGGCAAGGAGAGCCACTTTTCCATCTGAGACACAGGTAATACAGGAGGTAAGAGGGAAAGTTGTCTAGATAATATGAGATTTTGAGAAAGAGAGAAGTTTTTGGTGAATATCCTCACTCTTTTTTTCAGGGAAGACAAAGTCTTTAGCTAAGTGGGTGGAAGGAGGTGATTATTTGGGAGAGTTGAGGAGAGATGAAAGTGTTTGGCATAGCTGCTGTGAAAAGTAAAATCTCCAAATGATTGGAGAGGAATAGAATGTTTACCTTTCTGCAGTCAGGCTCCAGTTCAGCTTACCAGTCAGTACTATTTTATGATATCTTCTAGCTTAGCAAAGGAGGTGGATGGAGGGAGTAATCCAAGGTTGAGATTTGGCAGGGTATAATTGGAAAAAGTGTAAAGGAACAAGGGATTCAAAGATAAAGGATATGATAGAGTTGAATTACTTTACCAAGGGCTCAAGATTAGGAAGGGAGGAGAGTATAGCTATTGCAGTAGGGATGACATAGGAAAGAATTAATGAGTGAAGGGAATGAAGGTCATTGTGAAAATGAAGATAAGGAAGGTGGAATAATAAAATATTATGATCAGATAAGGATATCTTGGAGTTCTTGAACAAGGAATTAGAACAACTGTGGGTGATGATAAAGCCAAGGGCAAAACTAACCCTGAGTAAAACTGAAGTGAAGTAGAAGTCATGGGAACTGAGTAGATTGAGGAACAGGTAAATTAAGGTACTTAATAGAGTGTCAATTGGCATGCTGAAGTCTTTTACTACGTGAGTAAAAGTTGAGGCAAAGGGAAAGACTATAAGCCTGGCATGGAACTCATTAAAAAAAAGGAGACTATTCCAGGGGGCTGATAAGTAGATTTTGCCACCAGGATCTGGATGGGATGATTAATTTGAATATCCTAAACCTTAGAGGAGAACAGGCTGCTTGGTGAAGGTGGTAGAGGGAGAGTCTGGAAGAGGCAGTGAGAAGCAAGGAGTACTCCAGCTCCCCTTTTCAATGACCAGCGAGTGAGTCAAAGAATATTACGAGAGAAAATATAGCCAGTATTGGAAAGGGCAGTGGTGGAAGTGTTGTCCTCAGGAAGGAGTCATGTCTCAGTGAGGGCTAGAAAATAGAACGAATGAGAAATAAAATTTGTTATTTATGGAGAAGGTATTCCAGAGGGCACAGCTGAAGGATCAGGAATACCTGGAGGGGAACATTGGTAGGTGTAGGGTTGAGGTGGCTAGACATAAGTGAACAGTAAGTTGAAGATGGAGAATGGTATTTGTACATTATCAATTGAGACTTCAGAGTCACTCGGTTAGGGTGGATATAAGGTTATGGGACTGAAAGTGTTCAAGTAGTTGTGTGCTAGTCATCTGTCAGAAAGTTGAGAAGTTGAACCAGGTGACTTGAAAAGTCCCTTCCAATTCTAAAATTCTGGATTCTATCTCTTGTTGATGACCCTAGGACTCTGTGTGGCACTAATACCTTAAAGTCTTCAGGTTATCTAAGTCTTCACTTATAGTTTAATATCGAGAAAGACATGGCTACCTTCATCCTGAGAGATGAGAACATGTCTGGTTAAGGTCATCCTTATTGTAATCACATGATAGTGAATAATTTTAAAGGAAGATGCAAGCATTTCCACAGAAAAGTGGTCTGATAGGTGTTCTTTAAACACAGCTAGTCTTGTAGGTAAAGTTCATCGTATGGACACCTAGATAAAATTCATGAAAAGTCATTGGTAAACAGAGCCCCTTTTCTTATTTACTGCTGCCTGGGTATATTTTAGCCTCTTTGTGAAAGTTTCTTTGGCTCTGGAATAACTAGATGGAAAATGACACACAAATCAGATCAGTGTTATAATTTATAACTGGCAACTAGAGGAGAAGGAAATTCCTAGCACTTGATTCCCAGAGGTATTTTGAGATGACTAAGCCTAGGGGAGTCTGTGCATGGACCCCCTTTCATAGGGGCTGTAGAATGGTTAGTGACTCTTCATCTTTTCTGATTCAGGATCCATGGGCAGTTTTACCTTGACCTTTCTTGACCTTTCTCTGCTCTCCCCCCACATTGTCCCAAGGAGTTGACGACTAGTAAATAAGCCCTACCACCTTAACTGGAATCATTTTATATTGTAAATTTAATAGCCACCAAAAAAAGATTTATACAAGTGAACAAAATGAAAATAATCATATTTATACCATTCCAAAATATCTTTATTTTGTCAAAATAGTTGAAATACCATTTGTTGAAATGTATGTTAACTTCAATGAAATAGTAACATGAATGTCCTCTTTGCTTCCGTGTGCCTTTCTCATTGTTTTTCTTCTGAGGTTTTTCTGAATTTTGTTGTAATTAGTATTTTTACTCTTGTTATTACTACTTTTACTTAGTTGTAGTCAATATGTATTTTTTATTCTCCTTTCTTTGCTTTTCATCTCTTGAATATTTCTATTCCATTCTTTATTAAATATGCCACGTCTGGGGCACTAAAGAAAAATCAATCCCTGCCCTGTAAGAGTTTAAATTCTAATGAGTTGTTTCTTCATTTAAGTCTTTCCATGTTTCTTTATATTATTCATATTTGTCATTTCTTATAGCATGATAATATTGTATTACATTTCTACATTTCTTCAGTCATTCCCCAATTATTAGACACCACTTATTTTTAGTTATTTTTTATTTCAAATAAAGCTACAGGAGTATTTTTGTGTAGTTGATATTTGTTCCCTTTCCAGTATTGTATTGTTAGGGTATAGTAGAAAGATCTCCAGGTCAAAGGGTATGAACAACTTTGCTGCTTTTATTGTATCATGCTACCTTGCTTTTCCAAAAAATGGTCCTAAATATTAATAACTGTACCTACCAGCAGTGTAACAGTGTATTTGTGTCTCAATAGCTCTACCAGTATTGAATTTGGTTGTTTTCAACTACTTTTTGCTACTTTCCTGGGTATGAGATGATGTCTCAGAGTTATTTCAATTTGCATTTTTCTGATCATTAGACTTTAAGCAATTTTTAAGTTGTTATTTATAATTTCTTTTTGTTTTTAAATGACATCCATTATATTGATCACTTGTCAGTCAAGGAATGGATCTTATTCATATAAATTTGTGCCAATTTATTATAGATTTTGAATGTCAGATTTTTGTTAGAAAAATTTATTACAAAGATTTTTTCCCCTCATCTCCTAATTTCTTTTTTATTTTATGCATTTTTGTTGCTTTGTAAACTAGTTCTATATAACGAAACTTACCTGTTTTGGGTACTCTAATTTATATTTGTTTGATAGGTAAGAATTTCCCTCCTTTCACAATTACAACAGATAAGTAATTCCACTTTATTTAATTTTAAAATGATATAATATTTATATTTAAATCATGGATGCACTTAGAGTTTATTGAAGTAGGCAATATAAGATGTATATCTATTTCTGTCTTCTTTTTGAGCATGTTACCATCCAATTTCCTCAATAGTTTAAAAATCAAACAATGACTTTCCTTCCCAATATTTTGTGATCTTGGATTTCTCAAATATGAGTTTTGTGTGCCTTTGATTCTAATTCTAAATTCATACCTGAATGGTTATTATTTTTAAGTTTTGTGCCTAAAAGATGACTTAGACAAAACAAAGAATTCCTTTGCAGCATGAATGTAGCTGCACACCTATATAGCACGTTATATACCTCAAAGTGCCATATAAATGTATCATTACTGTGTATAATGACATAGGATTATAGATTTATAGCTACATGGATCATCAATCTTTTGAAGTATGAAAATGTATATTAAAATATTCTCCATTTCATCATTTGTGGATGCTGACTTAATGAGATAATATGTAGGAAGCACTTTGGAAACTTTAAAGTACTATTCTTGTGGCGGTGGTGTGGTGGTTACTGTTTGTTACCATTATTAGTTATGTCATGGGCAAACCATTTAATTTTTCTTAGATTCAGTCTCATTTGCAAAATGATATGATTGTAGTGAGAAAATCCTTTAAGCACTAAAGTGATGTAAATTATTATCATCCCTATTTTCTAAAGAAAAAAGAGTTGAGACCAATTGAGAATTAATTTTCATGAACAACAATGGATAGACCTTGAGCTTCCCCTCAAAAAACAACAGCTCTTCGGACTCTAAGTTCAGGGGTAGCCTATGGATTGTCACCACTTTTCTTATGAAAGTTGTACTTGCCTTCCATATACATCAGTTATAAAAGTCTCCCTGTATCATTGACCCAGATGATTTTTTTCCAAAGGGTCAGTAAAAAGTTAGAGGTAAAGCCATGCCTTATCCCATGAAAAAGGAACTAAGTCTGTTCCACTGATCTGACTCTTATTTCTTTTAACACCGGCTTTCAGCCAGAACTGTCCCCCCCTCCTCTGTTGTATTACAGCCCTCTGAACTGCTGTCGGGGCCGCGTGCCCATAGAGGCATGGGGATTCTAAGAGACATTAGGAAGAAGCAAAAGAAGAAGGTGGTCCTGCCATTTTGGTTCTAAGACATATTAGAGACACAGGACATATAAAATATTTATTACCAAGGCAATGCAGGCAGGACAGGGGCTGGCTTTATTGCAAAAACCCTGTTTTCTCTCTTTCTAGGCATACCATTTCAAAGTTACATTATTCCTTTATGAATTTTTTTACTTAAAAAGACATTTTGTTGATATTTTTTGCTCTGCATTGTAGTTCTTGTCCACCATCTACCCTTGTTCCCCGCCCCAGACTGAACCCTCTCATGAATGTGACGTCTTCAGTTCAAGTACTTATTTTGTGTAGAGAGGACTGAAGTGGGTGAAAAGATACAAGATATAGATCCTGCCCTCACAGAATTTATAGAATTTAGTGAGAGAGAGCATATATAAAACTGACACAAATAATGATGATGTGAATAAGACATATGAGCCTAAGATATTCAAAGTCTTCTGTAAGTTCTTGGGGTGGGTAAGTAGAGATTATTACTGACTTGAAGAATGAAGGAATCAGTGGTGATGCTTCTGGTAGTGGTTTGGGTACCAGTAGTTTAAAAAGATGCTTAAGAATCCTTTAAGCAAGGAGTGGTCATGAGGAGGGAGGAGGGGGAACATGAGTAAAAATACAGATTGGCAAGGGGCACTGTGTGAGTGCTGTCATGGTTTACTAGAGACTAGACTATGTGGAAAGGAATAGCAGGAGATAAAGCTGGAAAAGTAATGGGCCCCAAACTGTGGAGGACATCTCTTGAAGGTAACCTTTTTAAAATAATTAATTAAAATTAATTTTTACTAATTGCCTTTTGTTTTTCTATCACATTTCTAAAGGTATTGATTTACTTATACCACCTCAATGAGCCCCTCCTTCAAAGTAATTCTTCATGTCTGTTTGAAGTACTTGGGAGAGCGGAGGTAGAGGAACACAGAGTGATTCATTCTGGGTACTGAACGCCTGAGAGGCAAAGTTCTGGTTCCTGGGCACATAAAGCAGAATCAAACAAGAGCTCACAGTTAAGAAACTTCCAAGATCCTGGAAGCAGAACCTTTTCTAAATATACCTGACAAATGATTATCCAGCCTTTGCTTGAAATGCCCACCATTACCTCCCATGGTCGCCCTCCACTTTTGGAGAAGTCAAATTGTGAGATAGTTTGTCCTGGTACCAAGTCTAAATTAGCTTCATTAATACTTCTGCCCATAACCCCTAGCTTTATCCTCAGGGGTCAAGCAGAATGAGTCTGATCCCCTTTCCACTGGACAATCTTTCAAAAACCTGAAGACAGTGAGTGTGTCTTCTTTAAGCCTTGGTTAGGTTAGACACCCCAAGTTCCTTCAACTGATTCTCATAGGGCATGACCTACTGATTACCTTTCTTTGGATGTCCTTCAGCTGGTCAACGTCCTTGTCAAAATATGGTATTTCAGACATGATCTGATCAGCTGGACTGTCACTTCTTTAGCCCTGGACATTATGATCCTTTAACCCAACAGAGAGAGTTTCGCTGGAGTTGTGGCAGCCGGGGAGTGGTGATGGGGAACAATGGGAAGAGAAAAAGTAATTATTAAGTACTATGTGCCAGCCATTATGCTAAATGCTTTACAAATATAATTGCATTTGATCTCCATAACAACTCTGCAAGGTAGATGCTATTGTTATCCTTATTTTATGTTTGAGGAAACTGAGGCAGACAGAAGTTAAGTGACTTGCCCAGGGTTGTACAGACAGTGTCTGAGGATAGATTTGAATTCAGGTCTTCTTGAGTTCAGGCCCACTGGGCCACCTAGTTGTTTAAGTTAATTCCAAATAGGTTCCAGGATCCTGACCACAAAGAATAATTTGCTCTATTATGCTTTACTCTTTTGCCCTCTGTAAGGCAACTCTTTCGAGAAGATGCGATATTTGCAGGACATTTTTTTTTGCCCTTAGGTTTTAGGACTTCATGATGTAGTTCAATGGAAAGATGATTTCAGAATGTGTCCTTTTATAACATTCTACAAGGTATTTCTTTCTCTATTAGAGCAATTTGATAGGAGATTTTTCTAATATTTCTTGTATATGTCAATGAGTAGGGAACATTTATTTGTTCTACAGACTAGATCTGGCCTTCAGTTAAATTTCATCCAGTTCTTTGACTACCAAGGTACCAGCACTTGTCTGACTACCAACGTGGACGAGGTAGATGCTCTGGCTCTCCTGTTCTGTGCTAGTTTCTGAAGGCACAGTGACTTTGAGTCCAGAGACCTGGGTTTGAATCCTTGTTTCTAAGTTACTATCTGTGAGACAAAGAGCAAATCTCAATCAGGGCTTCCATTTCATCTGTGAAATAGACCTTATAATTCAGGTTCTACCTACCTCCCAGGCTTGTTTTGAGGAAAACCCTTTTCAAACCTCTCCAAACAGACATCATTACGGATAAAGAGCCTTGGACACTGTGAACGGTAGTTATTATTTCAAGGAGCAGGGGTAAGCCCAAAGCCCAAATGAACAATCATGTATGAATTACACTTCAGAACCCACTGAATTCCTTCTACCTCCTTTGGTGTCTTTCTCAGTCTCCCTTTTGGTCTCTGTCTTACTCCTTCTTTGTCTCTTTATCTCCCATCCTATTCTATCTTCCATTTCCTGTAGTTCATTCTTCCCACTCAATCAATGAACTACAT
This sequence comes from Bettongia penicillata ogilbyi, assembly GCA_023548195.1. Taxonomy (NCBI): domain Eukaryota; kingdom Metazoa; phylum Chordata; class Mammalia; order Diprotodontia; family Potoroidae; genus Bettongia; species Bettongia penicillata. The sequence continues at coordinate 3,819,950 of JAJHZJ010000066.1, read as the reverse complement.
GAACATTTTTATATTTATTGAATAAACTTTTGTGTTCCTTATTTTTTTTCAATTTAGGTGAATTTATCATTGCATTCTTTATTAAAAATATTTAATTAAATTGTTGGACTACCTTCTCTTTTCTATACTCTCTCTTTTCAGCACCCCTGATTTCTCATGGTAGTTATGGGATACTTACTAGATGCTGCTCTTAGCCCTTCTTGTTAGAGAGGAAAGTAATGTAATAAAGTTTTTATTTTTTAAGGCAATTGGGGTTAAGTGACTTGCTCAAGGTCACAGTGATCAAGTTTTTATATTTAAGGGTTAACTCTTAGAATCATTTCCATTTTAAAAGAAGACAACAGGGAGAAAGCAAGCAAAGCCCAACCCAAAGAAATGAATTAGTAATGATGGAATTTCAGATACTAGTAGGGGTGATACTTTTTGGCAGAAAGCCTTCTCAAATCATACAATGTAGATGTTCGTCTCCTCCAACTATAGTTTTGGTCATCCCTATGTGGGATTTTGCCCTTGGCTAATTTCTTGGTTTTCTAAATGAACTCCAGCCTATGCAAGGAGATAATGCAATTTCTACTGTTGATTTTGATTACGATCTTCCCTTTAATAAGTAAATAGTATCAACATAGAGTTTATGATTCTTTTATATGTGGCCACACTAATGCTACTACATTCCAGATCTACCCAGGTGGAAAGAGTTTTCTCAGAGAGAATTCTACCCAGGTATGAATAAATCACATACTAAAGTCATTGTTCCCCAGCATCTGAACATCTTTCTTAGGATTTCCCTGTAGTTATTTCTTAGAAATCCTTGGGGAGTGGAGGAAGGGACAGAAAATAAGGCAGTATGACATAAGAGACTGTGGTACAAGGTAAAGAACATTAAATCTGAAATGAAAGGACCTGGGTTTTGCATCTCTTTTCTGTTATTTATCAACTACTTGACCTTGAGCAGGTCCCCAACTTCTCTGGGCCTCAGTTTCCTGATCTATAAAATGAGGGAGTTGGTCTAGATGGCCTCTGAGGTTTCTTTCTAGCCCTAAGATTCTATGAATTGTAAAATATTCTTATAATAATAATCTTGAATCTACTTCTTTGCATACTCACTATATCCCTATAGTAGAAGGTAAGCTTTTTCTAATCAAGGTTTCTTTCTTTCTTTCCTTTCCTTCCCTTCCTTCCTTCCTTCCTTCCTTCCTTCCTTCCTTCCTTCCTTCCTTCCTTCCTTCCTTCCTTCCTTCCTTCCTTCCTTCCTTCCTTCCTTCCTTCTTGTCCCTGTCATTCCCTCTCACTCTCTCTGTATGTCTGTCTCTCTCCCTGGTGTTTTGCACAAGGTGGCTTCTTTATAAATATATATTGAATACTACATTTCCCATTTCCATGTACTGGCACATACTGTCTGGAATGCACTCCATCTTTACCCCTATTTCTTAAAATCCTTAATTTACTTTAAATCTTAGCTTTCTATGACCCCCCCCCCACAATTATTTGTATTTATGTATTTATCTTGTGTATATATACATATGCACACATTGTCTTCTCTCTATGCTCCCTCCAGTTTCCTTTCCTCTCTCCCTCCCCCTCCAGCAACAGAATCGGGACTTTACCTTGAGGGCAGGGACTATTTCCTATTTTGTTTTATGTCCCCAGAGACTAGCATAGTGGTTATAACCTAATAAATACTTGACTGATTGAATAAAATGTAATCAAATCATCATAAGTTACCCCAGTAAGCCTTTTCCTGCCTTACTAAATACTATCCCCACTGTTGGTAGAAAGCACTGGATTTTAGCACTCAGAGCTTATAAATTTTTTTTAATGAAATTGAAGTTTCCCCCTTGATGATTTACATCTGAAGAGATAGTCTGAGGACTCATATTCAAGCTTGTAACATTTGTATATACTCAGTGCCCTTATAATTGAATTACTATATGAAGACAATAGTCATAATAGGAAATGCTTTTTTCTAGCTTTTATTATAAGCTTGAAAACTTTGGTCTGAGCTCTGGTGTGACATGAACTTCTATTATTGTTACCACACATGTCCACATTGATTCTATTTACATAAGATGATAATTTCCTGGACATTTTCTCTATATTTCTTCCAGAGAGACCGGGGTTTGTTCTAGTCATGTACTTTGTGCTCATTTCTGCCTCTCTCTTCTGTCTTTCTCTGCCTCCTGGTATTTACCTGTCTTTTCCTCTCTCAACCCATTTTCCATCCTCTCTCAGTCCACCCCAGCAGGGCCAACCCTGTTCATGTGAATCAGGCATCATGGCACCTTCTAAGGAGAGAGAGCTCTGGAGTAGCAGTCAGTTTCCCCATCTCTGAGGATCTGTCTCCAAGTCCAGTCCAATCACAAAGGCCCTCAGCCTCAGCTTGATTGAATGTGGCCTCCCTCTTTAAGGAGACCTCCAGATTTCATCCACAAGTGCTCCTCTTTTTCTTTCCTCTTTCATCTAGGTTCTGTCGTTAGCTTGGGATTGTGTGGATGTGAGTGTGGGTCTGTGTGTCTGTGTGATTTACTGAGCTATGGCCTGCCACATGTCTTTACAATTGCAGTGCCCATTTCCTGCTGAAATAATTTCTACAAAGAGTGGCTCCTATTACAGGGAGAGAAGCACAGACGTCATGATTTATTATTATTTATATCCCAGGGCCTTGTTTATGCACGATGGCTTAGGTGCACTGCGATAGAAATGCCATTATGCAAATGACATTGAATGTCCTTACTGAGCCTAAATAATTTTTGTGTTGGACGATTAAACCTCATCTGTTATTGATATGGGCTGCAGTCGGGCTATTAAAGAGTCCCAACAGTACTTACTCCCAGTAATGGGAAAATTGAGAGGAAGAAGCCTAAACAATCGTCTCAAGTGGGCTGTGATTGTCTGGTAGGAGTGGAGCATAACCAGCCCCCTGAATGGGAATCGTGTTTACTACTTAGGGATAAATAAAGAGGGGAGAACATGTAATAAATTACACTTTTGATTTGAGCGGGTGCACTGGAGAATTTGCGTCCTTTCGATTTATTTATTTATTTATCCATTCATTCAGGGGGGAAAGACCAGAAGTTACCAGGGTTGGTTCCCATTCCGCCTGCAGCTTGGTGATGTGGGAGGGGAGGGGACAGGGAGGAGGAGGGAGGTGGGGGAAAGGAAAGAAGGAGGGAGCCCATCCAATCTTCTCAGTGAACAAGAGAGCTGCCTCGTCACTGCTCCTTTCTTTCTTTCTTTTTTTTTTTTGACACAGCTGTGCAGTCACATTTTGATCAGTGTTGATAGCTTATGAATTCCAAAATTGACAAAATTTACAGAAAAATGAGGATAATCCATCTTCCTTAGCAGGCTGTCAGGAGCTGGCCGTACTTCATAATCCTCAATTACAGATGCTATTTTCAGACATTTACATGCAGATATTAGAGCAAAATGAAAATGAGAAACAAAGAGAGAATGGAAATGCAGCTATTTATATGTATAAAAGAAAAACAGGTAAATTTGAGGCATTTAGATTGGATTTGGGGATCCCTTTAGAAGACCAGAGAGAGACTGTGTGTGCGTGTGGATTTCAGAATGAGACCGTCAGACAGACAGCACCCAGCACTAGGTATGTAAATTATCTGAAGGTTTGGGTTAAAAATAGGTCAGTTCTTCCGCAAGATCAAAGTAAAAGGGCTGATGCTAGGGTGCACTGGATGAGTCTTTGGTTTTAGGGCATACCTTGGGATTCCTCTCATGATACCTGAAAGACTACAAAACCCCCCAATCTTAACCAGGAAATTAAAATAGCACATTTAAGGGAGCCCTCAAAATCTGACCATTTCAACTCAGAGAAGGTTTCAACAGGGCTCATTTAAAAGTGAGGCCAAAATTTTGTTGAAAAAAAAAAAGTCAGTAACATATGGAAAGGTGAAGTATGGAGTTCTTTTCACTTGTAGTGGCTAGATATATGGTGAGTTGTATTAATAAACTTTTAAAATGGGATATAAATGATAAAATTAAAGGAAGAGAAGCCATTTTGATATATAAATCATCCAATCCCTTCTCAGTTCTAATTCCAGGGCAATAGGGAGTAAAGGAGGAGGGATTTGTAATGAAAATGTTCTTCCCATAAAATTTAAGACAGAGCAGTCTTGATGCTCTTAAAGCTGTATATAGCACTGTATTTTTGAAAAGCTGAGGATATTAATTAGAGCTGCTTTGGATTAAAGGCTCCTAGCCATGTCCAATGTTACAATTTGTTTGTGAGCTTGACACAAGAAGGCAGTGGAAACTGTATGGTGCTTGTATTTCTACTATTATCATTTAACTTTTGTTTGGGGGAAAAAGCTCTTTCTTTCCCAAAAAAATGAAATTTAAGTTATTTTGGGGTGTATTTGGGTTGGCTGGGAACAGAGAAGCTGCTTAAGTGAAAGAGAGAAAAGGGGTGATTGGTTGCACAGGCTATTAGCAATATACCTCAGTGATTGACTGCTAGGCATCCTTTGCTTTGAAAGTTTTTGTTTAGGATGAAAGAGAAGAGGTTTTCCTATTGGTGGCTTCAGTCTACGTGTTTTGCTTTGTCTAGGAAGAAATGAGAGAAAGGAGGAAGAGTAAATTTAATTAGTAGCCCAAATTAAATGTGTGTATATGTGTGTGTGTGTGTGTGTGTGTGTGTGTGTGAGAGAGAGAGAGAGAGAGAGAGAGAGAGAGAGAGAGAGAGAGAGAATGAGAATATTAAAACAGCACTAAAAATGAAATTAGCTCATTTTTGGAGAAGTAGAGAACAAGTAAAAAATGAACTACTTTTTTATCTACATTTTTATTTGCATATCAAACAACTTACTTGTTTAAGTAAGGCCTTCTGCTTAAACATATTAACACATATGTCTGGTTCCCTGGTATGAAGTACAAGACTTTAACAATTGAACATACTTGTGGAATACAAACACCCTTTCATCATCATCTTATCCAAATAAACATGGGCAAATATAGAAGTGTAAATGGAAACACATTAAATGAATTTGCCATCTCTGATCAAGAGATATTCTTTGCTAGATGATGTTCTATTTTGTTTGTTTTCTTTGACTGTGGAGAATTTTGGTCTTATCTACGTATCAAGATAGATGGTACTGACCATGCTCACTTATGGGTCACCCATCAGCTTACCATTTGATCATTCCTATATTAAATTTTTACCATTTGTAGCTCTAAAGTGATCCAAGAATATACTTGGGTATTTCCTTTCTAATGAACAAAATTGTAATCTTTTTCTCATTAATCAATTGGACAATCCCTCCACTTAATTAAATATTATTTATTAAATTGAAGAAACTTTCTTTCCCCCAAACAGTTATTCATATGTGATTTATTAATAAATGAAACAAATAATAATACAAAGACATAGAATATAGTTTACAATATTTTAGCTGTCTGGAAGATCAGTCAACTCAAATACTGACTGTAATAGTAGGTGACTTTTCATTTCTAGAAACAAAATTTCATCAATCAGTTCATTCCAGATACTGATTTCCTCCTAAGAATTTTCTTCATATTTTTCTTGAAAATAAAAGTTAATGTCTCTTAGGAAGTAAGTTGTTATTTTTTTGCTCTTTATTTTTCATAGGAAACAATCCAGAATACACTGCACTTGCCAGTGTATTTGGTATCTATAAGATACCTTATAGAGTTTTTTTATAGCATACTAATTAAGACAGTTCTGGCAAGAAAGAAGTTTTTCCTCACCTTCTTTCTCTTTGTCTCTCCTCACAGATCCTCATAGTTCAAGGATAAAACACACACACTTTCCCTGACTCCAAAGGAACACATGATTAAGATATTTTTTCAATTTACTTTCAACTGTCCATACATAGTGTTTTTTGGGGCTCCATTCCTTTAGGTTCTTAAAGATACATTAACAATATCTATAGTTTTCTGTGGGAGATCCAAGTTAAACAGGTGTTTTTCACTGTCTCTAGCTTCTTCCTGCACTGTGCTCATAATTTCAGTCATCAATCAATAAGTATTGAGTAAATACCTACAGTGCACTAAATAACAGTGATACAAAGAAAGACAAAACCCAGCCCCAGCCTTCAAGGAGCTCACATGCTATTGGGGGGAAACTACATGTAAACAATACAAACAAGATATATACAGCTTAGATGGGAAGAATATGTAAACATACAAACAATATATATATACAGCTTAGATAGGAAGAATAAGGAGAATTTAGAATAAAGAAGTAAAGAGAATGGAAAAGTATCAATTATATGCTTAATTGCTTTTAATGGTACTAATGCTGCTGCAAATTGATATCTATTCCTTTAATATTTACTCATATCATCAGGAATAGAGGGGGAGGTTAGGTGTGTTCTCTGTCCACTGGTAAAAATTGGTGTGCAGAGAAGGCTAGGGGTAGGTCAACCATGGAAAAATGCCAGCAGCCTAGGATTTTTCATTTCATACATCATTCATGGCTGACTGCAACAAGACCTGAGTTGGAAAACCAAATGGAACAGCCTTTCTCTTACCTTCCCTTTTGCCTCTACCAGCAGCCCTCCTCATTTCTCTTAAGAGAGAGAATAAATCCAAGGGGAAAGAGAATATTCTGAATTGGTTTTTGCTCACTTTGAGAACCAAAATGAAATTAAAACCTTTGAAGCAGGGCTGGAATATTGCCCTTCATTTTGTTCTCCACTTCCCCCAACCTCCAACCTTCCACCCCACCACCCCCAATTCTAAACCCTCCACATACTTCAAGCCTGGTCCTTCAGTAATACCCTTGAGGGTTTCCTATCTCTGTTACATTTGAAAGAAAAGAAGACCGTTGTTGAGTTACTTATCATTTCTGGTCCTCCATTTTCTTTGAGTTGACTGTAACATTAAAAGCATCACTGGGTACAGAAAGAACCTACATTCTATTCCTAAGAAAAGCAAAGGAGAAGAAGGAAAGGAGAATATAGAGAAGTGGAAGAAAAAAATCATGTTTTGATTCTCATCTGTTTATTTGAAAATTTAATACACTTTCACTAACTTAGAAATTGATTGGCTTTCACTGTCTAACCTAGAAGGTAGTGCTGGTGCCAGGTATCCTATAGAAGGAGATCATCCCAAATAACTTTCCTTTAAGACCTTATGAGGTCATGTCCTAAGAAATCTTCCTTGATCTTCAGACCTCCCCCAAAGCCAGTACTGATTGTGGTCAGGGGAGCTACACTATAGCCCAACTGTCTGTCTTTGAGTTGTTCCTCTCAACAGAACAGAAATGATTTCAAAGTATTTGTTCTGCATTTCTGTGATGCACTTTATCATGTATTATGTATTTAAATTTTCTGTGTGTTTTATCCCTGTCCTCTCCTTCTCTACTAGGACATAAACTCCATGTGGGAAAGATCCATGTCTTGTCTAATTTTTTTTATCTCATCCAGTGACTAGTGTGGTGATCTGTACACATAGGCACTTAACTAATTATGCGTTGGATCAAATTGAATCAAATAGGTTGGTTTGGGAAGTCTTGGGTAAGAAAAAACTGTGACCTAGGGAGCTAAAATAGCCTTTCTTTGCTGAGGTCCTCTGATAGATGCATTCTTTTTTTCTCTCTCCCTTAATCTTTTTTTTTTAAATTAATATATTTGTTTTCAGTTTTCAACATTCACTTCCATAAGTTTAAAATTTTCTCCCCCTCCCTCCCCATGATGGCATGCAATCTTTTATGGAGTCTACACATACATTCTTATTAAGCACATTTTCACCTTAGTCATGTTGCATACAAGAATTAAAATGAATGGGAGAAACCATGAGAAAAGGAAAGTTGCCTTCCAATGAGAACCTATGGAGGTGAGACCCTCAAAAAATGTTAGGAACCCTTAAGCAAGCAGTTGTGGTCCAGCAGAAACTGAGTTTTACATGTTTGTGTGACTTTTAACCCCAGGAAGAAGGGGAAAAGGGGGTAAAGGATAGCCTTTGTATTCTTTCTTTCTGAGGAGAATTCGAGATTTTGCTTGTGAAAACTAAGTGTGCCATATTTGTGAATCTCTACTATCTCTTATGTCAGTTACTTAATGAAGGGATGTCCAGTGGGTCCCATGGATCCAAACCCTCCAAATGACATTGTATGAATATAAAGCTCTGGTCTTTGGTATTATTTGGCATTTCCGTTAGCTCAAGGTTCTCAACATATTCTATAACATCCTTATCATCCTATCGACTTTGCCCTTTGCACTACAGAAGACTCTAGGTGAAAAAGAGGCAGATCCCAGGACTCCTGTTGCCTCGAGGGGATGTTCACTTGAAGCTTTGCTCAGAGGTCCTTTGTGTTGGTACAGCAAGTGGGAGGACTTTGCTTGGCATAGTTACCCATTCCTGGGCTTACATTCTGTCCTTTGTTTCATGGCTTGGATGACAAAGTGGTTAGACCTTTTTCATTAACTTAAATAACCCATGACCTGATTGGGGCCTCAATATCCCCATTTGTAAAAATTAACTATATGGAACTAGATGATCTCTAAGTTACTTTGCAGCTCTGAGATTTTATCATCTTAAGATTTTAGTGGACTCTTGTTCCTTTCAATTACCATCATAGAATATGGAGTACTGGTAAAATTGCAAATAGTATTCTTAGTATTAGAGAATAGAAAAATACTTTAATTTTTTTCACCAAGACTAAGAAGCATTATTTTTTCTATTGTAGTCTTTGTCCTCTTTTATAAGGTACAATATATACCTCTGGAACAATTAACTTGTTCTGGAGAAAGACCATCCCTCCTCTCCTCCCCCCATCCCGATGAACTATTGGTTAAGTTTTGACCTGGGAGGAAGCTCTGATTTTCCATACCACACCTTCCCTCCTAGTTTTCAGCATTTGTGGGTCAAGTTACGAATGGGGTAGAAAGTCAGCCCTTTAGTGTTTGCAATTCTGTGAAACTGTCCTGGGAAGCCCCATCAACATCTTGGAAATCATTATAGCACAAATCAGAATAAAATTAGTATCAGTTAAATGAAACCTCTCCACATTCCTTTGTTTAATCTGTGAATATTTCATAGAATATTAAATTTGACTAGATTGCAGGATATTAAGTATATGAGTATTCCATAGACTTGAGGGTAGCAAGATGCCTTGAAAAATGGTACTTTTGTGTCTTGCCCTTTGGTTGTGAGTTTCTAAAAACAGGATCTTAAAAATGGTTGGATCGTGGCTGGGGAAAAAGTGGAGGTAAAAAAATGACTGATCTAACTTTATACTAATTAGGCCCATCAGCATGGTGTCCATGTCATTCAAAATATACTGAGCACAGTATGTGTTATATCTGGAGGTATTGCTGCCTTCAGCTTCAGAAAGAGAAAGAAGTTCTTTCTCCTAATAAGAAATGAAATGAGAGGATTCTTTACATTTCTCTGGTATGGTGGAGATATGCCTGAAAAAGTTAAGTAGGGTAGTTTAAACGACATTGGCTACAGTAGGCCCAGATTGCTTGTCTTTCATCTTTTGGAATTTTAGACAGTTTTTCTTCTTATTGTCAGTTGGAAGGGCTGCTTATTCCTGATCCTGTAGAAGCACTTTCTTTGGAAGCTCACATTCACTACTTAGTCACCAATATTTAGGGGACAGCAACATTTTTGAGGCATTTGGTGATATTGGCACCATTTATGTTCTTGCCCAGAGCAGAAGGGAAACCCACAAAAATAGAATTCATCAAGTCATGAGCAGAGCTCTGCTAGGTCATCCTGCTCATTTTTCAAATGATGAGACAGGCACAGAAAAGGAAAATGACTTGCCTGAGGTCACCTAGGGGAGTAAGAAAACACTGTCATCACACTAGATAGTCATAGTATTGTCCCAAGTTAGGAATATATTAACATTTAAAACGCTATTTTTACCAGTCCTATGACTTGTTGTATCTTAAGACCCTAGCTGATGTTTTATTTCCTTTCTTGGTCTTAGAAAGCTTGTAATTAATCAAGTACTGGAGGCCCCATCTTTCTTTTTTTCCCTCTCTCTTTGTCTCTTCCTTCCACTGGTAGATGCCCAACAGATGGGCAGTGGCATCCCCAGGAGCCCCAGTGTATAGAGATGGTTGGTGCTTCTCTACCTGTAGATATAGTCTGAGGAGAGTTGTTTGATTCCAGGTGGGCTGGGAGAGGGATTGAGAGAATGGAAGAGACAAGGAACCAGACAGGGGGAAAAATCCCTTACATTACTTAGTTAATCCTTTTTTTTTCTTCTCACTGATCTCCTTTTATATATCTTCCTTCTCACATGTCTGTGTTTTTTTTCTCCTCCATGCTATGGCAGTGGTGCTCCATGCTGATGAGACAATACTTGGTGCAACCCCAGGCATTCATTTTTCAGGTAATTTCTTAGGGTCCAGCTCACACTTTTTTGGGTATCAAGCTGATTGGCTTTCCTGATGAAGCAGGGGTGCTTTGATGAGGTTTCTTCCCTGTCAAGTCTGAATCCAGTGTCCTAGAAAGGAAAATGTTCAATGACTGTCCCTTCCCTCCCCCACTCCTCCCACCCCTTCTCCCAAATACAATCTTTGTAGGTAGGCTGGAAATCATAAGCAGGGCTCCTGGCCATGCCTAAGTATAGAAGAAATCTCCTTATTAGGCTGTCGTTCTAAGGAGTGGATGGTAAAAAAGAGTCTGTTTTTTGCTGGAGAGGGATTAGTGTTCAGTATTTGTGAATTGCTGACATCACTTATTTTAGTGATAACGAAGAGATGCACAATGTGCCACACTGATGCAAACCCCCCATATGATAATAAAACCGTTCCAAGATCTCTGGGAAATGGGAAACTCAGCAAATAATCATTCTCTTTGAATTGGAATAGTGCAAAAAAGAATTGTGTTTTCTGTGTGTGTCCGTGGATCCTTGTCCCGTGCCATGCTTATTTTTTTCCAGCAAAGTAGAGAGTCTATTTGTGACACCAGTGCAAGCTGGCCAGAGTCCTCGTGAGTCTGCTGCCATGCTTATTTAGTACCATTGTACCCAGGTTTTCATAGGAATAAAGAAAAACATGAGAATTACTGCTTTCATTAAATATATAATTAAATAAGGCCATCCTTCACAGTTCATCTTCTGCTTTTGAGACCCATGTCTTTCCTTCTTGTATCTGTTCATCTGTCTGTAAAAACGGAAATCTTTTTTTGGAGCCCTGTATGAGGAACATGCTAGATAAGGATCAATGAAAGAAATTAGATATGTGTTAGCTAAGAGATGAAAAGAGCAGGAGGAACATGAGAGTTGTTTGTAGGTGTATTAAGTGCTGTCCTGTTCTAGAGGGTATAACAAGGAACAGTGGGTGGAAGGTAGAAGGGAAAAATTGATTTGGATGAGCAATGGAGTATTTTAGGAGATCCTTCTTGACTGGAAGTCTTCAAGAAAAGGTTGGATATAATGTTGAAGGAATTTTGATTGGATTTGGGTTGGGCTAAATGGCCTTTTTTTTGTTCTCTTCTGGCTCCCAAAGTCTGTGATTATGTGTGAATCCACTGAAGAATCTTTGGCATGCTGTGCATGAAGTCTAGAGAAGTCTTTTGGAGGCCATCTAAGACTGAGCATCAGAAGCATTGTGGCTGAGGTGTTAGTCTGGCTAGCAGTGGTGAATGGCTTTTGCAGAAGGGAATTATCAGAGGATAACTTCTATTTTTTTTTAATAAGACTTCATAGGCAGCACATTCTGTGAACCAGTGGTATTCAAATAAGGAAATGCATTCCACAGATGGCCTTTGTGTTCCAATGAGATTTTAGAAACTAGAGAGATGACAGTACTATTCATGTACAGTGAAAAAAATAGTTGTGAGATTGCCACATCTTAGGATAGTCTTCCCCACCCTCCCCAAATTGTTCCTATTTCCCTGCTCTCACAGATCTAGAGAGGGATGGCATCCTAGTCTGCTCCTTCAGCTGCTAACATTTGGTATACATGTACATACATACACATGTATGTACATGTACACAAACATACATATATACACCAAATATCCAGCAGTTGAAGAAGTAGAGTAGGAACCAAGGATGATGCCACCCCTTTCTACCACCCTTATACAGGATGTATATACGTATATGTATATGTATGTGTGTGTAAATACATATACACACATATACATACACATAAACATATATGTGTGTATAGATAGCAATAAATATATATGCACACATATTCATATCTATATCTGTATCTGTATCTATATCTATCTATATCTACACTTCTCCAGATGTATATAGATACACACATACGTGTACACACATACATACATACATATATACACACATATACCTCTCTCCAGATGTGTATGTATTTATTTATATACATATATGTGTGTGTCTATCTATATCTGTACCTATATTTATCTTCCCCCCATCATTTCCTCTAGACTTCTCTTCCATTTTTGGAGCTGACCTGGTACTCTGCTGGTCATTTCTTTTTGTTGCCTACATGCTGTCATGTCAGATTAGTTCTTGCCATGATGGCAATTAGAATAATAATTTTGTTTATATGGTGCTTTGAAAAGTACTTGACCTGGCCTCATGTGACCAGTGATTAGCACAGTGTCTGGAATATAGTAAGTGCTTAATAAATACTAGCTGACTGACCTCACAATGACCATGAGAAGAGGGTGGCAGAAGTATTATTATCCTAATTCTACAGATGTAGTTCAGAGGAAATAAGTTGATAGAAAGAGAGAGCTAGGCAGTGAAATGGATAGAACACTGGACCTAGAGTCCGGAAAACCTGAGTTCAAATACACCCTCAGACACACAACTAGTTATGTGACTGTGGGCAAGTCACTTAACTCCTCTTTCTCTCTGTCTCCCTTTCTTCATCTGTAAAATGAGAATGATAGCAATGACAGTAGCACCTATATCCTAGGGTCATTATGAAGATATAAAATGAGATAATATGTGCAAAGTATTTTGCCAACCTTAAAGTGCTTTGTAAATGCTATTTTAAAGTAATTTCCCCTCCAGGACATAGTCATGTGACTAACAAATTAAAGATGAAGAACTTAAACTAGGATCATTTGACTATAATACAGTCCCACTACATAGGTTGCACCAGGTGCTTGGTGGTTATGGAAAAGTGGGGTTGCTAAAATTCTCTCAAGTAAGACTCAAGAGTAGATTTTCTCATTTCTTATTTTAGCAGCCATGCCAGGAAAAACCTGAAAAGCTGAATCAAAAGAGTCAATTGTTTTCTGCAGTCCAGGGTGTATCTACTGGCAAATTTGGCAAAATAGCAATTTTTTGAAAAGAGGTAGAAAGACTATTGTTAGAGAGTATCCTTTGACATCTCCTCTTACGTGGCCAATGTGTCCATACTCAGGTATAACCTGATTTTATCATATACATTAAAATCTTACCACACTGAAAAGTTTAATACCATTTGCATGATCCTGTGACTCTTGTGCTGCCATTTTGAATGATGGCAAATTTACTAGCTACTCTTTATTGTTGAAATAAGAAATCAAACAGTCACAAAAATTTCCAGTCCTCAATATCCCTGGAGTGGAAACTTTAAAACAATCCCACTTAGAGACAATTTTGTCTATGTCACAATTACTCTTCCTACTCCCTCTTTTTCTGGTTTGTTTTCTCTCCTTATAGAAACTTGTTTAACTAGAGATAAGATTTCAAGTGTGGGAGTGATGGTGGATAGAGAACACATTCACACTTGTAGTTTAGGCTTCTCTTGAAGTAGAAAAATTCCTGATTGGTATCCCTGTTATCTTGCCTGAGAACTATTCTGACAGCTATTTCAATCCTCTGGGACTCCAAGAAGAAGACTCTAATTTCAAGATCTTGGTTTCATAAAATAGCTTAAAGAAGGGAAACAGACCTGATAGAACAAATTCCTGTTGAGGCCATGGAAGTGTTTCTAAGTAAAACCAATTTTCTGAATATTTTCAGCAAAGCAACACTTGGTTGTTTTTTTAAACTTAAAGTGATCATTTGCCAAATCCAATCTCAGTTCACTTTAGATAAAGAATTTAGTCCTCTTAATGGATTTAAGAGCACAGGAAGCAGCAACCTCTCATTCATTCACTAGTTCAAGGAGACATTGGTTGCTGCTGCCTGTTTTGTGACTAACGCCTCGGTGGGAGACACAGATCTCTTCCAAACAACCAGTTCCCTCTTCTCTTCCATGCTGTGTTTGCATACAGTAGTGAAAAGGAATTTAGTTTCATGGACCATGAAAGAAGCTAGAGGCAAATTTGAAATGAATCATGATCAACTCATTTGGACCCAGTTATTTTCTACTAAGTTGTACAACTCAACACTGACTGAGACAAATTTGGTGTCTATTCCCATGAAGCTGGGCAAAGAAACCCATTTGTTTGTTCTATCTCATATACAGTGATCTAGGACCGAAACTCAATGGAAGTGTGTAACTAAATGTGTTCTGGTTTTCTTATATAGTGGGATTTGGCATTGTGGAGGAATTTTCCTGGTTTGGTTAATGGCTGAGAGTCCAGCAGCACATAGCTATAACCTTTCAGCTATTGCATTGCTGAGGTGTTTTTTGCTTAATTTTTCAGACCACAGAATACTCAGCCATGGCATCACTAGCCGGTGGATTAGATGATATGAAGGCCAATTTAACCAGCCCTACGTCTGCGGATATAGGGGCCAATGTCCCAGGGCCACAGTCATACCCCATTGTGACAGGTAAGAAATACTGAAGAGTGATGTATGTTGCAACCAAATGGATCTGTTGATTGAGTGGGGGCAAAACACAGCAGCATTTTGGTGCTTATAGCTGTTGGTAGCTATTTATATTATAATAAGGTCATAAAACATTGGAATGTTCATGTGGATGGGAGGTTATTCTCTCCAAAGAAGTCTCGGTCTCTATGTGAGTTCATTACTTATTGTTCAAACAAGGCCAGAGGAGATACAAATCTAAAACTTAGACGAAAAACTTGCACAAAAACAGTAACTGAGCCTTATTATGTGGTTGTAATGCTGTTTATCAGAAGACTGTTTAAATGGCGTTATGTCTGGCATATGAGGTTGGTGTTTGCGATAGGTTTGAATCTACAGATTCTGCTGTTTGATATCAATAAAAATCAATTTAAGTCCTGGTTCCTTAGCCATAGCTTCGTAGAGAGGGGCCCATTAATAAGTTCTCTTTTATAGAAGGTGCCTCTTAAACCCATCATCATTTGTTCAACTGCTTATTAAAGGGCTATTAAGAATAGAACTGCACATCAATGAATTGACCAGAAAGCTTGAGCCCAGGTGTTGAACACTAATTTTTCTCTGTCCTTAAGCATTTAAGCTTTTTAGTTAGTCTTTGGCTCAGAGATTTCTTTATTGCAACATTTCTTAACTTGGGCATTTTAAAGAAATTTTTTGATATTTTGAATTTTGGCTCTTTTAAAAGTATTTTTTAAAAACTATATTTCAATATAATTGGTTTCATTTTTAATCTTATATATTTTATTTTATGCATCTAAAATATATTCCAAAAAAGGGGTCCATAAGCTTTAGAGACTTAACAAGAGATCCATGATGTAAAAAGTTTGAGAACCTCCATCTTATTGGGAGTACATCCTAAGGGTAAGATTGATGGTGTGTGTGTGTGTTTGTGTGTGTGTGTGTGTGTGTGTGTGTGTCTGTGTGTGTGGAGAGGGAGATTTACTTGTGCTAAAAAAAAGCCCATTTTAGCAGCATTGTTTGCAATAGCAAAAAAATGGGAGGAATGATGCAGAGGATCAAGAGTCAAGGGATGGCTGGACAAATTGCATTATGAAATATTATTGTGTATAAGAAATATCAAATACCTGGAATAAAAATGCATGTTGAAAGGCATAAGAAATGACACAGAGTAGAAAGAAAAAGAATCCATAAGCAGCAAATTTTGGAGGAGACTCTGGAAGGCTTATGTACAATAGGATGGACTTTCTGGGCTCTGTGTTTGAGTCTTCTGAGTGAATAGTTTGCCCAACTGGAAATAGAAGTCTGACAATTTAATTCCACAAATGTTTATGAAACATCTACTATCTGCTAGTATGGTGATAGTAGTGATACAGAAACAAGGTCAGTGGAGTTCCTGACAGAAGGGATACCCAAAGAGGAGAGATATAGAAAATTATCAGTGACCACTTTGTACTGTGCTGAATATTATATTTTTCTTTGTGCCATATAGTCCCTTAGACTTCTTCATTCCAGGTCACCAATGCTGTGTCCTGTGGTTTGCCTTCCTCTGCTTTGACTGACCTCTCCATCTTAGGAGATGAAACATGATGTAGTAGAAAAAATATTTGACCTGGAGTCAGAAAGATCTGGGTTTAAATCTGGCTTCAGGCACTTACTAGCTGTGTGATTCTGGGCAAAAAACTTCTTTGAAACTCAGTTTATTTGCCTGTAAAATGGGAATGATAATCCAGTCATTTAGTCCAATCCCCTCTTGAAGCATGGATCTCCTCCACAAAATCTGCAGTGTATTCATTCAGAATGGGGAAGTGACTTGCCCATAAGTAATGGGCATATTAAGTAATATGTGGCAGAAATCAGATTGAAACTCTGGTCCTATAACTCCAAATCCAATGCGGTAACTTTTTGAGAAGTAGTTATTATTACCGTATTTCACAATCCTATGATGATCACTTGAGATGAGAGATAAAAAATGCTTTGCAAACCTTAAAATGCTATATTAATATGTCACTTATTATTGTCTGGAAAATGAAGGGCATTAGACTAGAAATTGGACTTATTAGCGGTGCCACCCTGGGGGAAGCAAAAGCTCATTTTGGACATCATTTTTCTTTTCTTTATGTGCAGCTAACATTGTGGATAACTGGATTGTATAATGCTTATATCTATTGCACAAGATTATTGTGAGAAAATTGCTTTGTACAATTAAAGGGCTGTGTAAATGTAGTTGTTATGGATGTTATTTCCATTTTTCTTCATCTAGTTCTCATCATTTTTGATAGAGTTCAGATGAAAAGTGTTCTGGTTTAAGTTGCTATCTATCTTGCTAGTATTCTTTCATTTTTAGTGTTTTCCATGGACTATTGCCCAAGTGGATAAAATAATTGCTTTTTTGTCACTGAATAAATGACAAAACTTGTGATTGTCATTTATTTCTTTATCAGTTTTTTTTATGTAGTCCAGACAGAAATGTCCCCTCTTTGGCTTGAAAGTCATACTTAATTCTGTTTAGGAGTGATGAAAGTAATTGATGTTAAATTGTCTCCCTTGGAGATGCTACTTTTTAGATCATTTTTTTCTTGACATTACTGTGCTGGTGGCAGATTTCAAATAGAGAACACTTCTCCATGTGAACATCACATACTCTCTCTAGTATTTTCGCTCTACTTGGTTCGGTTTACATATTTGGAGACCATGACTGAACGATGTTACTGTGTTCGTCCTTCATTTTCGAAGAAGACCATGATATCAGAGAAATGACTTGCAGTTGACTTGGGAGTGTGAAACTGAGTCAAAAGCTTTGTGATAAGAAAAGAAATGTAAATAACACTTTGGGGGGGTGAGGAAGATTGTTCAGCCACCACCAAGTAAATAATGAGTTGGATTTTATGGCCAAGACTTGGAATTATAAACTCAAAGCTTGTTAGTCAAGAGGTCAACAACTATTTATTAAGTGCCCACTACGTGCCAGTTACTGTGCTAAGCGCTGAGAATATAAGGCAAAGTCAGTCCTTACCTTTAAGGATCTCATAATTTATTATAATTACCAATTATTATTATTGTTTTATTCTTATCTTTTACCAGGAAGTTCAGATAGAAATGATCCTGGAATGAGTCACTATTCTGATATATATATTTTAACATTCAATGTTCTATCGATTATTGCATAGATGAATAGATAACTGCTATTTGTAAGTTTGAGTGCATGGAAAAGAATCCTTTGTAGATTTAATGAAAGCATCTCTAGTACAAATTCAGTGGTAGACAGGACAATAGAAATGATATGTACCTCCTGATCCCACATGAATTTGACCTTTATTAGGTGTCTATGTTTTGAAAACTTTTCATTCCATGTAATTTGGAGTTATGATCATCTGACCTAGTGACATCTATTAAAAAAAAGGTTGTTTTTAGTTTTTATGAATCAGTGTTATGTTTGGGTGATTGTGGGGCACAATTTGATTGGTGACAATGTTATGGGGATTTGTCTTCTGTCAATCTGGGGTAGACAGCAGGCTTCTCATGCGTAATGCTATCTATCCCATAAGTTGTGTCTTGTTAGGTATTTGGGAGATATGAATATTTTAAAGCCTGAAGCAATGTGTTGCATGGTTTCTGCCATTTCCTTAAGTGAATAACACTGATCAAAATGTCATTTCTGGGGCCATCTTAAACTACTCCATCACCACATCACTCCGCCATTTGCTTGATGCTTCTTTGTTGACTAAGTTTGTGCAGATGCTGCAAACAAAGGGCCTGTGGATTGTGTTCTTAAATCATGGTAATTTCATAGGCTTTATCTTGATATAGGCTACTTTCAGTTATACTTGCCTTATCCATTGGCATGAACTGGTTATCATTCTTGAATGAAGAAAGGTCTGCTTGTCCCAGAACTATTTATATAGATTTTTGGCCTGTTGATTAGGTACTCTGAGAATGTCTATCAATCCTCTTCCTTCTTTTTTGGTGAAGAAATGTTAATTTTTCAGTATTGGCCTAAAGGGGAAAGGCCCTTTGTTTTATTAATATCACATGGGATTTTGTTAGGATACTTTCCAAGGCTATTTCTGCAGTTACAAAAGCACACATGAAGACTGGTATTGTGTAGGTGTTAAATAATTCTAAATGTTTTTTCTTTTTCCCATTCAGCTTAGAATTCAGGATCCTAGTAAGTCTCTTAATGTGTTTGATTACACACTTCTTCATATGTTTATGCTTGATGTGTCTTGTCTGGAGAAGATGAAGGTATTTGCAAAAATTGCCTTCATTCATTGGTTTGACATGACCTCTGGATTCAAGCTTGAAACCTTCAGACTCTACCTTTCTTGGGCACACGCTAAGAGTTTCATGAGATGAATGAGATGAGCTTTTTAATATGCTTTCCAATGGAGCCATATAGCTTGATGTCAACTATGTACATCACATGTTTTATAAGATGTTTTGGTTTGAGCTCCTTCTTTCACTTGGAAACTGTATTCAGATCCATAGGAGAGATGATAATCTAGACTAGGGAGACTCAGTCTGTCCTTACACTAACTTCCTAAAAAATGCCACATTTTCTATTAATTTTTCTTGACAATATTATATTGGCAGCATGTTTTAAATAGAGAACAGTTTTTCATGTAGACATCAAATATGCTAACATTCTCACTATACTTTGGTCTGCTTTACATGAACAAGCCATGAATATGATACTGAGGCAAGGGCTTTGTGAGATAATCAATGTAGACTTTGGAGGTGCTACAGTGCTTTTGGGTACTTGTTCAATAATTATTGAATCAATAATAAATTGATCTTTATACTTGTGATACTTTCTGGCACATTCTTTTTATCCCTTATCCAATATGTAGTTTTCTGTGAAGGCTTTGTATAAAGCATATCAACAAATACTTGGCCTAAGTCAACTGAAACTATTCTCTCCAAAGTTACCAGCAATCTCTTAGTTGCCCAATGTAATGATCTTTTCTCGGTCCTCATCATTCTTGATCTTTCAACCTTTTGCTTCCTCTTTGTTCTCTTCCTACCTGTGGGATCTTTCCTCAGTCTCCACTTCCCATGGATTCAACTATTACCTCTATGTCAATGATTCTCAAATTTATTTGTTCAGTCCTAATTGGTCTCTTACCTCCAGCCTTGTGTTTCCAATTGCACATTGAACATCTTGAATTGACTGACTCATAGACTTCTTAAACTTGACATGTCAAAAACTGAACTCATTATCTTACCCTACCCTCTTCCTAATTCACCTATTACTGTTGAAGAAGGTCCTGCCATCTTCTCAGTCACTTAAGTTTGAAATCTAGGAGTCATTCTTGATTTAACACTATCTCTCCCCCTCCTTAGCCAATCTGTTGCCAAATACTGTTGCCTCTGCTCTCATAACATCCTCTTTTCTTATCTGACACTGTCAATACTGTGGTACAAGAATTCATCCTCATACCAGGACTATTGCAGTAGGGGGCTGGTTGGTACCCTTGTCTCAAATCTCTTCCTAGTTCAGTTTATCCTTCGTTCATTTGTCCAACTGATCTTCTTAAAATGCAAGTTTGATCATGTCACCCTCCTATTAGATAAATCCCAATCTCCAGGAATAAACATAAAATCTTCTATTTGGCTTTTGAAACTCTTCATAACCTGGCTCCTTCCTGTCTTTTCAGGCTTCTTACACCTTCCTCCTCTTCAATGGTTTCAGTAACACTTAATCACAGAGTATATTGATCCTCTCAGATATGACACGATAGCTCTCATTCCCTTGCATTTTTATTGGCTCTCCTCCATGCCTGGGATTCTTTCTTTCCTCAACTCCTGTATTCTGGTGTCCCTGCCTTCCTTCAAATTTCAGACAAAATCTACCTTCTGAAAGAAGCCTTTTTCCTTCCTACTTAATCTTAATGCTTTCCTTCTGATATTATCTTCACTTTATCTTGTAAAAATCTTTTTTGTATATGGTTTTTGCATGTTGTTTTCTCCATAGAACTGTGCACTTCTTGAGAGAAGGGACTATATTTTGCCTTTCTTTGTATCCCCAGTGCTTAGCACAATGCCTCACACATGGTAGGTACTTAATAAATGCTTGTTGACTGTCTAGCAATTATATGATGCCTTCTGTAAGCCAGAATTAAGCTTATATCTGAGAGGAAGCTGGTAAAAGGCTCTGCTAGGAATGTATGTGCCCCTGTGAAGTGTTTGAACTTGTAATTACAGATCTTATCTGTCTCCACTGTTTTCCAGTTTTGCAAAGAAACTAAAGTTTCAGTCACCATCTTTTTTTCATGTAATTGTTCTATCATTCATTACATTAATGGTGTGTAAGCTTTGTTTCCTGTTTGATCCAACTTGTATTTTGTTGATTTAAACTTTTATCAGTATCATAGAAATTCTCCTCATCCTTTTTGTTAAAAGATTCACAATTTCCTTTAATTTCTTTGCTTCTTAATCCTCTGTGGCAGTTTTTGATCGATGCTGAATTGTTTATTTTGCTCTTTGTGCTGCTTTGAATCTCTGTATCACAATAAGATTTTGATTTTTGATTTCTGTTGCCGATTAAGAGAATGGGGAATTTCTGACATATTTTGGTTTTCTAGATTCTCTTCTGTGTGTTTCTTTCTTGTTACCTTTAACTGGCTAATCTGACATTCTACTTTGTTTGTTTGTTTATCTATATGTACCATCTAGATATTGATTTAATCTTTCAGGGTTTTTCCCAGATCTCCTATTGCTTTTTTTAAATAATTTCTGCCAGTGTAATATTTGATGCCTGTCCTTAAGAGCTCTACCTTTCTTCCTGGTTTTTAAAACCATGATAACTGCTGTTGTATATACTGTTGTGTTCAGTTCCTGAACTGTTTTTACACTGTCTGTCAAGTACTGGAAAAGCATTTATTAAGGGTGTTCTATTTGCCTTCTATGTACTATGTGTTTTACAACTATCTCATTTGATTGATAATTATGGGACAGAATATTAATTCATGATGTTTATAGCAAAATGTCAATTACATCTTAAAAATTACTCTGTTTTTTAATATTTGGTCTGCTATTTAGATTCATGCCATCAAACTCAAAAATGAATTTTTGAAATTCCAATTCATGTATGTTCATCTCCTTTTCAAAATCATTTGAGACATTAATATTGCTTTGTCATCCATTTTGTTTTTAGTTTAAGTAGAAATTTTCAAGGGTCCTAGTTTCTTAACATTTTCATCTTTAGATTTTAGCAATTTTAGACTTCATCTCTTGCTTTATCTAATCTAGACCTAGTACTGAAGTTCTTTCTTATGAGTCCTTTCTACTGGTCAGCAATATATTGCTTTGTAACTTGGAGCTGAGGGTATTGAGGGCATGAAACAGAATGAAACAGTTTCTTAAAACTTGTAAGATGGTTCTAGTTTCTTGTGCTAGAATACTTGCTCACAATGAAATCACTTATCTCTCTTCAGTTTATTTTGTTCACAATTATGGCATGTCCACTCTACTGGTCAATGCTATCTGCCCTGATACAATTTCAGGAGAGAGGGCATTGGGAATTCAAATTCATTCAATTTTTTTCAAATAATACATTTGGCAAGCCTTCAAGGGCTAAATAAGTACTTGTTATTACTTGTTCCATTCTGCCTTACCTTCTTGTTCTTTTTTTGCATGCTATTTTCCACCAAAGATGAGAACACCAGTGATCCCTCCAAATATAGGCCAATTATGTGTTCAAAATAATTCACAGGAAATAATAGATTGACTGAGGGGATGAAAGGTGTACAAAAAATTCAGTGGTATAAAGAAGGTGCCTTTCCTACTTGCCAGTATTTCAGCATTTTTTCTTCAAGCTTTCATAGCTATCATAATAGTGTCCGCACAGTAAGTCCCTGCACTCCATCACCCATCCTGAATTCATCTGCCTTCCCTTTCTCCCTACCTCTCCCACCTGTCCCTCCCCCTCAATGGTTAAGGGTTTAAAATTTGGAGAGAATTATTATTGTTGTTTGTTGCAGTAATAGCAGCAGCAGTAATATTTTAAATTATTTAAATGTTACCAATCTAGTCTGAGTGGGAACAAAGTGCTGACAGTTCCTTTGTGGTCTCGTGTTTTCTGAATTTTTCAAGGCAGGCATTGTAGCTTGATTTTCAACTTAAGCCACTGCTTTGAACCTAACCCATTCCAGGTTGGTGTAGAACTCAACTAGAAACATGATTTGGTCACAGTGATGGTACCAAGCACACTGGTCATTGGGGGAAAGAGACTGGATGTTTTTACCCAAAGTTGATGCTGAACAACTGGCTTCATCACTAACCAAACCTCCCTAGATCTCACCAGGTAAATGGCTAAGTGAATGTATTTGTTGACTTCAAGAGAGGCCCTGAATATATCATTCATGATGGTAGTGTAGATATTGTTTTCAGAACCCTTCTGCATAGCACAGCTGGGAATGAAGGCAGAGAATTGAATGACTCATCTCAAAAGGCAATCTCTCCAGAGAGAGCAGCCATGTGAGGTGTTATAAAGACCAGGAGATCTATTCACAAAGTACAGACAGGATATAGGCAAACATGAGGGAGGGGTAGAGACCTGAAAAGATTTCCTTAAAGATGGAGAGTTTGAGCTGAACCTTGAAGAGATAAAAGACTCACAAGAGGTAGCGATGAGGAGGGAGAACATTCCAGTCATGGGGAACGGCTCATGTTGGAGATAGAAGATGGAATGAGCTACATGAGGTGAAGTCAGTAGGATAGTCTGGCTGGGGTGGAGTTCATGAGAAGGAGTTGTATGGAATCAGCCTGAAAACAAAAGGCTGGAACCAGATCTTCAAGGAATGTTAACTGCCAAGTACAGGAGATTGTATTTTATCCCAGAATGATTTTATTCAAGAAGATTCCTGAGCAGGAAATCTGTTGTCATTAGACTTGTGCTTTAGGACAGAGGTGTCAAAAGGCCCCAGGGCCATATGCCATCCACAACACTTCTGAATGTGGCCAGAACCAAATTAAATGCAACTGGGAAATATTTAATAAAATAATAAAAATAAAACATAATAGATAATAATGTCATATAGATGAAAGATAATGTCAATATGTGCTTTTCTAAGTTAATATACAGCCTGCAAGGATCCTTATATATGGTTTAGTGGCCCTCACTTCTGCTTGAGTTTGACAGCATTGCTTTAGTAATATCATATTGACAGCTATATGGAGGATAGATTGAAGAGAGGAGAGATTAGGGGTAGGGAGACCAAGGACAGGCAACTTCCTGGCCCAGTGAAGAGCTTGCTGAACCTGGAGTCAAGAAGACCTGAGTTCACATTAGGCCTTAGACACTTCCTAGCTGTGTGAACCTGGGCAAGTCACTTAACCTCTGTTTGCCTCAGTTTCCTCAACTGTAAAGGAGGGATAATAACAACACCTATTTTTAGGATTGTTGAGAGGATCAACTGAAATAATATTTTTAAAACATGTAGCACAATACCTGGCACATAGAAAGTACTTACATCAATATCAGCTATCATTAATATTGATTGAGATAATATTTATAAAGCAAATTTGTGTCTGGCACAAAATATTTAATAAATACTTATTTACTTCCTTTCTATTGAAATGATCTTTCCCCATAAATCCTTCCTTGTTTTTGTTCCTTGTTTCTATTCAAGGCATGACCATCCTTCTAGGCACCTAAATTCATAACCTAGTAGTTATTCCATGACTTTGATCACCATCATTATGCAGATGACTCCAAGGTCAGTATATCCAGCCCCAGTTGATTTCCAAAGTTCTAGCATCTGTATGTCCAACTCCCCATTGGACATTTCAAACTGGATGTCTCATAGACAGCCCACATTTAACATGTCTAAACAGAACTCATTCTCCTTCCCCCCAAAATCAGTCTGCTTCCAAGTTTCCATATTTCTATCAAAGGCATCACCATCCTTCTAGTCTCCCAGTACTACAACCTCAGCATTATCTTTGATTTCTCACTCTCTCTCACCCCACATATCTAATCGGTTGCCACATTTTTGCTATTTCTACCTCTCAATATTTTTCTAATGCATTCCCTTCTTACTTTTCATAGGACCACTAATTTGGACCTACATTACCTTTTGCATGAACTACTGAAAAATGAGTGTCCCTCTCTTACAGGTTTTCCCTATTTCCATCCATTTTCCTCACCTCTTCCATGTGACAGCTATATCATGTTCCCCTTACATCAACTTGGGCTAAATATCTCTATTTTGCCACTGAACTTCCTAAAATACAGTACCAAGAACTGGACACAATCATACTGGTGTGGTCTGACCAAAGCATAGGGATTGTAGATCTAGACCTGAAAAGCATGTCAAATCCAGCTTAGTCTGATCATAGTTAGATAGATAGAATGACAGATAGACAGCTAAAGAAAAGATATAGGTATGCAGATAAGCAAACTGAGACTCAAAATGGTTAAGTAACCTGCTCAAAGCAGGATCTGAACCCTGGTCCTCTGACTCTATAGGCAGTGTTTTTTCCCTATTGCACTACCACTTTCTTCCTTAGTCCTAGATATCATCTTTCTGTTAATGCAGTTTAAGATCACATGAAATTTCTTGTTGACTTAGATTGATCTTAGAATATACTAAATCCTTCCAGCTTTCTTTTATTTTCTTAGATAAACCCCTCCTTATATTGTACTTGTGAGATTGATTTTTTGAGCCCAGCTGTAAGACTTCACATTTACCCTTATTACCTTTCACCAAAAGGTAATTGCCTGTGGGGGCAACTTTTCCCTTTGTATTAGAGAGATACAGAGTATCCCCTGGAATTCTGCTGGAGTGCAGGCTCAGAACAGAACAACAGCCTTGGGAAAGTCATTCTATCCTGAAGCCATGTGAGGATGTGGTCCCTAGTTTACCCAGCTTAGTTCAGTCCTGGAAATGTACTACTTTCACCCATCTGTGTTTTTATATTTAAATCAATTAATTAACAGGCATCTATTAAGCACTTACTAAGAGTCCTTTGTAAACTATAAAGTGAGCTGTCCAAATGTGAGCTATTATGTTGTCATTTTACAAGTCACCTGGGTGGTTTTTTTGGAACATGCCATTTGGCACAGAATTTCCCCCAAAAAAGATGTCTAGTAATTGGTAAAATTGTTTACTAAACAGATACTTTTCTTTATAAGAAACAAATCATTATAACACATAGTCCTCTGAAAGACTAGATATTGAGAGATGGAATGGACCTTAGAGGTCATGCAGTCTATCATTTTACAGATGAGCAAGCTAAGGTCTAGAGAGTTTAAGTGACATGTTCAAAATCATGCAGGGAGTGGTGAGTGTCAAAGCTGGAATGTAAACCCAGGTCCTGTGACTCCAAATCTAGCCCTCTTTCTCTTCTACTATTGTGCTCATTTAAAAAAAAATGCTCATAGAACAGCTTTCTTATTAGAAGACTAAAGTTCAGCTAAATCACAAAAAAAAGATGATTTTTTCATTCAATTTTACCCATTGAACCCCAATCCTCCTTTAGGTAAAATAAATTCATGAATTTTCTAAGCTCATTACTCTAGTGCTCATTGAGGGACTGAAAAGCACTGTATCCAGGATGAAGATCTGGAAATACTGTCCTACGAGTTTGAGAAATGCATTTTATTGTGACCAAGAAAACTAATCTAGCTCTTTAGATAGACTGGGATCGGCGGTTCAAGCTTCAGCAGGTTTTATGAGAAAGTCTTGGACCATGTTGGGCTTTCATCCACAAATTGACCTAAGTCGAGTTCATATTGTGATTCTTCAGTGTTTAAGTCATGTCATAAAACAGTTTAATGCAAAGCAGTCTGGTAGTAAAGGGACTGGTTGAATTACAGTCCCCATTTTTCATTTCCCCCAGTTGTGGTCTGGGGCTCATCACAACTTGCAAGAATATAATGTAAAAGATTCACATTATAATTGATGGTGGTGGGGGGAGTCTGTGCAAAGCTCCGTCTCCCCGATAGCCTGAGGGGTTAGGTCTATAATGATGGAGTTTGTGGGAATTGGAGCACTGCCTTCTCAACCCTGGGTTCTTTCCCACTCTTTTCTCTTTAAAAAGAGGAAAGAAATCGGGCTAAATGATGCTGAAAGGCAATGTCGATGACAGTACTCAGTACCGCTTCATTCACGGACTCCCTTGTGTTATGGACTGGCGACTAAACATCTGATTAGAGAACAACTCGATTTCTCTCCATCGTTTTTATGCCACATTAAATATTAAGTTAAAAAAATCCCCGCTCTTACTGCTTGCTGCCACGGTTCATAAGCGAGCTCTCCATTTGCAAGCCAATGACATGTGCCCGGCTCATTACTGCTGTAGTCAGCAGTTTCAGGGCAGCCCTGATTGTTACTAATTACCTGCAGATGCATTTTCTCTGCTTCGGCTTGCTGACTTCAGCTTGGTCGCTATCACTTTGAGAGGACAAAGTGGCGCAGGAATTGACACCTTCACTTGGCTCTCCAATGTGGGAAAGGCAGATTGACAAATTTGTAGGCAGTCCTGACTGCAGCTGGTGGGAGAGTCAGTTTGCATTAGTAGGGGCCATGAATGACTGGAAGAGATTGTCGACTGGTCTGGCTAAAGAGCCAAATGAGAACATTTTGTTTTAGGGGGTTCTGACATGGACTTCACATGTCTTTCAACCCCAACAAGGCCGCTATGGAAGCAGCTTTGGCATTTAGTGGCTATGGTTTTTGTAACAGTTGCCTGAGAATTGAGAAGTCATAACATTTGAATGATGTGAAGAATTTTTAAGTTTGGAAGCAATTGCCTTTCTCCCTTTGCCTCCTTCTTCATGCTTGAGGACCTTAGAAAATCTACTCCAGATTCAAGGTATTTGGTAGGTTTGCATATGCTCAGAATCATAGCTCATAAGCCCCTGCTGGTGTGTTTACTTTTACCAGTCAGCCAGGGGACACAATAAGTTCAAAGTAAAGATACTTCATGAAATACCATGGTGAAAATTAGCACCAGAACACTCCCCATTTAAACCTGGTATCTGCTCTCCAATAAATATACCCACAATCTCTGAGAAGAGCGGGCATACTTAGGGAATAGGATATGGAGGGACGAATATGTAGGGGACATGTGGAAAGGACCCTGGGGCTATTGGGCCACCAATGTTTTTTGTTGATGTCATCACAGTGCTTCTATATGGCCTGCTCCCCCAAAACTTTATGTGGTATTTTGTTAGTCATGATCACATGGTTCCACTGGCTGTCACTGCACTTGAAATTGTGAAGTTTCCCTGAAGTTTTTGCCCTGGCAGGAATATTGAGTTAAAAGAATACATATTCTATATAAGAGGAAAAGTGGGTTTTGCCATCACTTTTTAATTTGGAACCCAAAGATTGAAGTACTTCAAAAACACATTAAATGACCCAAGGCTTTTAGTATCTTTAGTTTAAGACTTTTAGTTTTAGACCTTTAGTTCTTTTCAGTGATGAAGGCGAGATCTCATTACAACTGGACAAAAAACTTAGCTGCTGTCCTCTCATAAAATAATGAATCTGCCAATTCTCAAAATTTTAGCTGAGTGCAGATTTTTCTGTAGGAGAGTCTTGGCCTCTAGGAACTAAGTGTATTTGGAACACAAAACAAATGACCAACTAAACAGGGCCTGTGAAGATTTAATGTGTTTTCAAACCTACTATATATGGACTTGAATCACAGTCCATTAACTCAGAAAACTATCTGACTTAGTGTTAGAAATTCCTTATATACTCTTTATAGGATTTCTGTGCCCTCAAACCAATTTGAGAGAGTATGTCACTGTCAAAGAAAAGGTACAAGAGCTGTGTGGGTCTCAGGCTCCAAGGTTTTCCCACAGCCCCAAACTCCTTTGGGTTTCCCATGTGCAAATGAAAGTGCGGGAAGGCAAAAACCACAACACAAGTGGATGAAGCTTGACCTAACTCAAGCCTTCATTCCAAATTTCTGCCTTTATTGTGGGTAGGTGGATGGCAAAAAGTCTTCTCTTTTAGTGTTAGGTTTTGAGCTGTTCCACACTTAAAAAATAAAAATCTCCTCTCTTCTTTATCTTTCCAAATCAGTGGCAAGGACAGTGTGTTAGCGCATTGAAGGTGTAACTTCCATTTTGTTTTGAAGTAGTATTTATTTATGATACTGGAAAAAAGTGGAGATTATTGTTGTGAAGAGAGAAATGCAAAAGTTTAGCTGGAGAAGTTTGATTAAGTTCTAAAGTTTTACCCCACAATTGAGATGATTTGTGCCTGACTTGATTAGATAAACTGCTATTCATTAAATATCCCCCTCATTCTTTGTTAACAGAAAAGTCAAATCTGTTTCATGGAGTGAGATGTAGCCTAAGGTAGCATTTTACTGGCTGTTTGCTTAAAGGTACTAAGAAATGCTGACTGGGAAGGGGAGTCAATTGAACCCAAAAATTCATTTCCAGGGAAGTGCTCATAATAGACCTATTGAGAAAACCTAATAGTGTTGCTAACATCTCTTATCATTAGAGTGTATAAAAGTAATTAGTAGGTGGCAAAACCTTTCCAAACACACAGGCACATCTAATAGAAACCACATACACGTCAGGATGAATAAGCAATAAAGTGCACCTTCTAAAGTGGGTCAGAACTCACCAATAAAGTCAGTCTTTGCCCAATCAGGAGAACAATCTACTTATTTTTTGTTCTTCAATCTCCATAACCAGAGGTATGTTTGTAAATATTTAACAACCAGCTGTCTGGGAAAATATGTTTGCAAGGCATACTTTTGAAGTTAGTCTGCATGGTTAACACTTTCTCCATCAATTTCTTGAGTCTAGACAAATTAAACAAATAATAAGTCAAACACTGATTTGTAACGTTTGATGATTTCTGGGGGTACAAATGCTCACACTGAAAATTTAACACTTAGTTCTCACCAGCCTGTTTGAACTGGCTGCAATGCACATCACTGTGTGTATTTCCCATTTAAATTTGCAGTTCTATCTGGATTATTTTCTGGAAAGGGAATACATTCCATTTATAATGATATTTTCTTCTCTCACTCTCTGTCTGTCTCTCTGTCTCTGTCTCTGTCTGTCTGTCTCTCTCTCTCTCTCTTTGTTGAAAGCAATTGATGTCAAGTAACTTGCCCGCAGTCATACAGTTAGTAAGTGTCTGAGTCAAATTTGAACTCAGGTCCTCCTGACTCCAGGATAGGTGCTCTATATACTGCTCCACCTCACTGCCACCTACCTGTCCCCTATGATGATATTTTCAAACAGCACCATGATCTTCCATTTAGAGATACTTCCAAATTTAAATGTCATTGAGTTCCAAGCATCTCCAAGAACTCATCCACCTTCTTCTTCCCCTTTTCATTTCCTGTATATGTCTAAATCCAACAATTTCAGCTTAATGACAACATTCCAAAAAAAATGAGCAAGACATTTCATAAAGTTCTTTGAAAAAAATGTCCTTTCAAAGGCTAGTGGAAAACACTTTAGGATGGTAATTTGTTAAATTTTCTTCAGTGACTGTGGCAAAAGAGTCAGGCTACTAAAAGTTACTCTCTTGAGATTTCAGTTTGAGCAAACTTAGGTGACAGATAAATGTTGTTATACTTCAGCTCTTTCAGTTGTGTCTGACTCTTCATGACCCACTGGGGTTTTCTTGGCAAAGATACTCTAGTAGTTTGCCATTTCCTTCTTCAGCTTATTTTACAGATCAGGAAACTGAGGCAAACAGGGTGAAATGACCTGCTCAGGGTCATACATCTGAGGTATACATCTGAGGCTGGATTTGAACTCAGGAAAGTAAATATTCCTCATTCCAGGCTCAGTGCTCCATACACTGTGCCACCTAGCCACCCTCACAGATAAAGGTTTCTGTCTAACAGGTCTTAGTCTAAAATATCTTGTCTAAAAAGTCCCTGGCTCAATATCCTATTGTTCAGTCAATTCAGGTCTATTTATTTCTTTCTTAGTCAAATTTTACTAAAAGGGATACCAGTAGCAAAATCACTAAGCATGTTTATATGGAAAAAGATATGTGAATTCACATGAATTCTAAGACTGTGTAGGAGTATCAGTTCCTTTAATAGGTTATTCTCTTGTGTGAGCAATGGTGGAATTTATTGGAGAGGTTTGTCCCATTTAGGTAGGTGCGCTTCATAACGTTCATTCTGCTGTACACATGTGCTTAAATGCATTTTTTTGCCTTTTTTGAATATTGTTGATCCATTCTAATGTCGAGAGGTGTTAACAAAACTATTAGGTTTCCTCTGTTGGTCTGTTTTGAGCACTTCTCTGGGGATGGATTTTTAGGTTCAATTGACTCTCCTCAGTCAGCAACTCTTAGTACCATTTAGCAAGTAACCAATAGAAGGTTGTTTTAGGCTAAAGCCCAGCACTTCTCACTCAATAAAATAGACATGACTCTAAATCAGTCTGTTAACAGAAAGAGAGAGATCTTTAATGAATACTTGCAAGTCTATGGACTTTAAAAAATTTCATTCTGAACATAGTAAATAACAAATAAGATGAGCATTTCTATATATACAATAGAACTGAAAAATAGGATTGTACATGAAACTGTGAATCTCTACTGTATATAGCTTGCTTGTCTTTTGAAATAGATAATAAATTCAAGTGGTAACTTTCAAAGTTGTCTTACCTGCCTGTAATTCTTTCAGGCCTTTCTTCTATTCTCTTCTGCACATTAAAAATTCTTCAATGATCTTTTTTCCTTTCTTTTCTCTGTCTGTATTTTTTAGGTAGGGGGTAATTCTTCCCTAGCCTTCCTCTCCTAATTCTCTCTTTTATCACTTGTTTAAAAAAAAAAACCTTATCACAAATATGCATAGGAAAGCAAAGAAATTCTCACATTGCCTATGTCAGAAAATATGTAGATTTCTCTCTTTCTTTTCTCTCTCTCTCACTTCTCTGTTGGGAGGTGGGTAACGTATTTCCTCATCTGTCCTCTGATATCATGGTTGGTCATTGCATTTGTCAAGAGTTCTAAAGTTTTTCAAAATTGTTTTTCATTACACTGTTGCTACTGTATAAATTGCTGTCCTGGTTCTGCTCACTTTATTCTGCATCAGTTTATATAAATTTTCTCTGGCTTCTCAGAAGCCATCCTACTTGTTATTTTATTTGGGACAATAATTACTACATAATGTTCACATACCATAATTTGTACAGTCATTACTCAATTGATGGGCACCCTCTTAATTTCTAGTTCTTTGCTATAACAAAAAAAGAGCTGTCTTAGATATTTTTGTACACGTGTTATTTTTCTTTTTCTTTGATTTCTTTAGATTATAGAATATTCATGACTTTTAGAAAAATTTCTAGTTTAATATAAACATAAATCTATGAAAATGATTTATATGAAGTGAGAATATATAAAGATACAAACAAACAATAGTTTCTACAAAAAGTATAACATTATACATTACTCCATCTCCCAGGGCACTTTCTTGAAATGAGGTCATATGCATGACAGAGTGACAGAACTCTGGCACAGAGTCAGAGAGAAAGGAGGTAATGTAGCTTCTGACCTGGTCATGTGGGGGAAGAGAGAGAGGGGAGAGCAGGGTAGGGGAAGAAACACACAAAGAAAGGCACAGAGAGAAATAGACAGAGGCAGAGAGACAGAGAAAGTGTGTGTGTATGTGTGTGTGTGTGTATGTGTGTGTGTGTGTGTGTGTGTGTGTGTGTGTGTGTGTGTGTGTGTGTGTGTGAGAGAGAGAGAGAGAGAGAGAGAGAGAGAGAGAGAGAGAGAGAGAGAGAGAGAGAAGTGTTGTAGGAAGGGAAATAGAAAGATGAAAAGAAAGCAGGAGTGGTTGTAGTTGAGATGCAGTTCTCATGAGAAAACAAAGCTTTAGCGAGAGACATCCAATATAACTTTTGTGCTTCCTTTCCTGTATTTCTAGCATGGAACAGAAGTCTATGTGTATCTTCCTTCTCCTTAGAGTCTATAATAGCTAGACTCACCACTCCCAGAGGGTTGGAGACAAAAAAAATACATTTTGCATTCTAAGCTATAAAGCAGACAGAAGGTTAGGAAGTGTCTTAATCTTTTAAACAATAAAGATCCTCGTTCTCTTTCATACAGTTGCTAGGTCTATAACTGCCTCCTTTTCTAAGACCTGTTGTTTTGTCTGCGACAAGGGAATGCATTAGGAAACCTCTCTTATACACAACCAGAAAGTAGGGAGATGCCAACTGATAATCACTCTATGGAGGATGTGGACGTGCCCATTTGTTGACCCTTTGGAGATGGTTAATAATGAACTAACTGACTCAGGCTACTGTGGATCAGAGTTACTCCTTTGTTCTAAGTTGTGGGTTAGCCCTTTCTGCCCATTTCCCCTTTAAAAAAGACAAGCGAGACATCAAGCAAGATAAGATTGGACCTGGGTTAAAGGATAAGAGATAGTGGCAAATGCCTATTCATGCACAGAGCATCTTTCTCCAACAGCTGCTAATAGTTGCCAGGATCACCTGGGAATTCTATGTGTTCTCTCCCATGTGGTCATAGAGGAGAGTTCCTGGACTTCAAATTATGAATCCAATCGTCCAGAAAGAGAAGGCATTCTTGGGCATCATTAACCTCAGGGTTACATCTCTACCAATCTCAAATGTTAGAATTTGGGATTCCAGTGTTGTAGAGAGAAAGGGAAGAGAGAGAATCTCAGAATCTTGTTTTCTGGAGGGAGGAGGGATAGTTGCTGAGCAGCAGTGGGCCTGTGACCTCACAGGTAGAGGAGCACCGAAGAACTGAATCATGGCATAGAGGAATTGAAAGAAAACCAAACCCTTGGACTTTGTCCTTTCCTACAGCAGTGACTTATTTAGACAGTGCAAGTCTGATAGGAAGTTAACCCCATTTTATTGTCCTTTCAGGGATCACTCAAACCCTTAGGATAATGTCAGAATCCTAAAAGTCCGTATGCATCCCTAGGGTGAAAAGGGAACTCATTGTAATGTCATGGAAAGGATTCTAGCAACCTGAAGTTTGTTATCTAAGCTGAGTCCAAACTGCAGGGTGGCAACCACAAGACTACAGCATTATAGGGCCTAGGGAAAAAGGTAGAAGTCACCAGAGAGGAGCATTGAATGGGATACTTATGCACAATTTGGGATCTTTGTGTATTTTCCGCATTTTCTTTGGGAGCGAAACAAAGGCTGATTATACTATATCCCAGACTGCTTGCATGAAAGGTAAAAATTCTTTTACCTATGCTTGTGGAGATCGACATGTAAGCTCTCTTTGAATTATAATGGGAGGTTTCCCAGAAAGAATTTAGTGTAAGGGGAAAATTAGCTAAAGAAATATAATTGGATGTAGGCAGAGGGGGAATGTTTCCAAGATTGTACCCTGTTCGCTCTCAGCCCAGAGCTTGGAGGCACTAAGCAATAGGTTATATTAAGAACCTTTTAAAAGAAGACAGTTTGGACCAGATAGTACATATTCTTTGACCACTTATCTGTAGGATGATGGCTCCTGGTGTTTATTTTCTATAAATTCCATATATCTTGGATTTTAGACTTTTATCAGTGGTATTCGATGTTAATTTTTTTTCCAGTACTCAAATTTCTCTTCTTAACTTTGATGAAGTTTTTAATGCAAAAGATTTAAATTTTTACTTAGTCAAAATGATCACTTTGTATTTTATGATTATTTTTGATAGATTTTTTTAGAGAAGGATTCAACCTTAGCTGCAGTTATAAAAGATACTTGATTTTATTCTTTTTTCCCCACGTGTGTGATATTTGATATTCAGTTTGAATATCCATTTTGAGCTTACATGTGACATGTGGTATAAGCTGCTGAGCTAAACCTAATTTCTGCCAAATTCCTCATTTTCCTGAACGGTTCTAGTCAATTGCTCAATTCTTCCAACAATCCTAGGCAAAAAGGGAGGGGAGTCCTTCCTCCAGTATTTTATATTCTTGGATTTATCAAACAATGGGCTTTATTTTTTGATTTCTCTGTTTCTTGCTTATCAAAACATTTCACTGACCAATTTCTCTGCTATTTTCTAAAATCCATGCCAAATAGTTTTGATGATTACTGCTTTGTAATAAAGTTTGAAGTCTGGTAATACAATGTCCCCTCCATTCATAATCTTTCTCATTGTTTCTTTTGATATCCTAGACTTTCATTCTTCCAAATTAATTGTTATTTTTTTGTCTAAAACATATCCCCTAAATAATTGGATCAATAGAGTCTAAATCTACAAATTAGTTTATCTAGTAGAATAATTTTTATTATACAGGATGTGACATCTTATATAATAGTACAGTTTTAGTGCAGTTTTAAGTTTTAATAACTGTAGAAGTACAAATGTTACTCTTTAACAAATTTTGAAATGTTAAAGATTAAAATATTTAGTTTTATCTTAATAAAATTTAACATAGCATCTTGTACTACATTCCTCTAGAAGATTTTTGAACTTTATAAAAACTTTCACCAGTTGATGCTTGGAGACTGAAAAGAGTATGTTTATAATCCTAGCCTTCAGATCATCAAAAGAACCAGATTTTTATGTGTGATTGACAGTTTTGACATGACCCCACAAGAAAAAGTCTAATGTAGATAGATCAGGTAACTGAACTGGCAAGTCAAGAAGACTTTCTTTACTGACTCACCTGTCTGAGAAAGTGAAATTCAGAAATTGTGTCTCACACAGGACATAATGGTGAGGTACCGTATCTTATTAAAATTAAAATTAAATATTTATTTTTGCAAATTAGCAAAACTAAATAAATGTGAAATAAATTTCAATAGTTAAACTATCAAATGATTTTTTGTGAATTTGTAGCATTTATACTTCTCGAATTACTAAAAACTTAAAGATTTTGGGGATACCATATATTGGAAGGACCCAATCATGAGCAGTGAATATCTTTTCAGCAATTTATCTCCCTTAAGTTCTTTATAGGGTGATTTTTAGTTTTATTTATCTCAATCAGTCAACAAATTTTTATGAAGCTATTAAATATTAAGAAGAAAATGAAAAAGCAAAAATAGTTCCTGTCCTCAAAGGGTTTACATTCTGAAAGGAAAGACAACACGTACCTAAGTCAGGGCATACGAGATACATATAGAGTAGGTAGAAGCCTCCTTACAAGAGAAGACATCGGCAGCTGGGAGGAGGGCAAGTGACTGAGCTAATTAGAGGAAGTGATGCTTTGAGCTGAGTCTTAGAGAAAGCCCCAAATCCTAAAGCATTCTAAGCATGGGGGGTAGTCAGTACAAAGGCATAGAAATTGAGAATGGAGTATTGCGTGAAGAATAGCCTGTTGACCAGGATGATCAAATTGTAGAGTACATAGATGAAAGTAGTTTGTAAGAAGACTGGAAATATAGGAAGGAGCCAGGTTATGAATAGCTTTAACAGAAGAGTTTGTGTTTGGTCCAATAAGTAATAGGGATTCCCTGGAGTTTATTGAGTAGAGTGTGACATGGTCAGACAGATTTAGGGAAATCATTTTGGTAGCTGTGTGGAGGATGGTTGGAGAGAGGAGAGATTTGAGGCAGAAATACCAATTGAAAAAATATTGCAATAATCTAGACCAAGAGATGGTGAGGACCTGAACTAGGGTGGTGGCTGAGTAGAAAGAAGGGGATGTTTTTGAATTATGTTGTGGAGAAAGAAAGGACAAGATTTTGCAGCTAATTAGATATGTGAAATGAGCAAGATTAAAGCCACTGGCTATCTCAGATGTCTGCAAATCTGAGTGACTAGAAGGATGGTCATTTTGTCAACAGTAACAAAGAAATTTGGAAAAGAAGTGGACACAGGAGAAGGAAGATGAGTTCTGTTTTAGATGTTTTGAGCCTGAGACATTATAGGACATGTGGTGCAAAATGTCCAGTAGGAAGGTCGTGTTGAGAGACTGGAACTCAGGAGAGAGTCTAGGGCTGGTTATACATACATATACAATTTATATATATGTACATATATATGTATACACACATTATATATATATATATATGAATCATCTGATTAGAGATCATAATGATGAGATTACTAAGGAAGGGAGTATAAAGAGAAAATAAAAGAAAGGTAAGAGGAGAGCCTTGGGACATACCAGATTAAATGAGATACTTTTATAAATATTTGGGACATTGTGAACACTATGTAAATTCTAGCTATTATTGCTGTTATTTTTGTTGTTTTCATTATCTAGTCAAGGTCAAGGCTTATGTAATTTTGCATGTATCTTGGAAGGTGAATTCCTAGAATTTTTTTTTTACTTGTTTTAGATAGAATTTTTTTCCTGTTTATATTCATCATGTACTGTCTAGAAATTCTGGAGATTTTTGCAGGTTTATTTTGAATCCTGAAGTTATTAGGAATATTCTTTCATGTTCTCTGGGGTTCCAAGTACATTATCACATCACCTGCAAGTTTGGAGAGTTCTGTCTTTTTTTTTTTTTGGCCAATGTTTATACATTTTTTTTCTTCTCATCTTTAGAATTTTGAAAACTTTATTAAGTCATAACGGAGAAGGAGAGGGATATTTATCTCTTAGAATTCCATATTTCCTTCAAAACTCTGCTCAAGTGATATCTTTTATATGAAGCCTTTCTCATTCTCATTATTTGCACTATATTAATTTTGTATATATTTTTGTAGTGACATATTTATGTGATATTTTCCTTGGTAGAACATAAATTTCTTGGGAGCAGACTGTTTCCCTTTTGTTTTTGTATATTCAGTGTTTATAGCACAGAGTAGGCACTTAAGAGAAATTTATTGATTGTTTTATTCTTCTTAGTGCTAGGAAAGTTTATAATGTTTCTTCATTGCAAAACTATCCTAGATTTGGTTTTTTAATATGTGCTTTTGATCCTATCAAAGAAGGGCTCTTCTATGCCTATGATTCTGAGGATTTTGTTTTGATATAAACAAGTACTATATTTTGTCAAAGGTTTTTTTCCCCACTTCTATTGAAATAATCATTTTGGTTTTAAAATCTTTGATTTTCACACAGTTTATTGCTTACTTTATGTTGAATTATCCTTGCATTCCTTTTTTGAATTGAATTTGAACAGAGAGAATTATTTTTTGAATATATTTTTGTAGACTCCTTGAAAGAATTTTATAATAATCAGATGCAAAATTCATGTACAGTTTTCTTTATCTGCTTTATCTCTTCCTTATTTAGGTATCAGGATAATATTTGCTTCACACAAAGGAGTTTCACAGATTATTTTCTGACTTTTTCTTGAGAACTATCATTTTTTTTTTTAGTCTTGGTAGTAATTGTTTTTTACTTTCTAATTACTTTATTTTAAAACTGACTTGTAAATCCATCTTTTGAGGAGTTTTCTATTTTCTCTTGTGCCTCTTCATCTTAAAGTATGTTACAAGGCAAAAAAGTGAAAATTGGGATGGGAATGAAGGATAGAAGAGAAAACTAATTTTGGTGTCTCTTGTCTTCTTCATTTCAAAACTCATTTCACAGTTTTAGTTAGGGTAAATAAAAACTAGTCCACACTAGTTCATGAAAGCTTTTAACCCTTTTTATGGATTCCTGAAACAAAACTTAAGTTTATTAACCAAGGGGATTCCTGTTGGAATATCTATTCTTCGTGTGTGTGTGTATGTTATTACTGCCTGTAACTTATAGTCTTAAAAAATGCCTATATGGCAGAGGGTGGACTCAAATCCCGATCTTTTTGACTTTAAAAACCCTATTCAGCCTGACTCTCTATGATATTATTTTCCTAATGAAATATCCCTTGCTTTAAAGTCCAGTCTCAGAAGTCCAAAATCTTTCTCTGGAAAGCTTTATGAGCGCTGAGAAATAGAAGGAGGAGCAGAGAGCTTGAGAATCAAGTCATGGTGGAGAATCAACTAGAATGTCTTTGATTTGTTGAAGCTTCATGGAGTTTTATAAAAATATTTAAAAACTGACTTTGCCACTGAATAACCTGCTTTCATCTTCAAATTCTTGTCCATAGGCTCATTGGTTGGCTTTGTTAGAATTGGACTGATTAAAGGTAGTTTCAGGTTCTTTTCGTAACTAATTCTTATCCTGCAGGAATTTTTAATGCCTTAACATTTCTATATTCTGGTTGTGACAGTAACAAAAAAAAAAAGTTAACTCAGGTAGTTAACTCAGACAGTGTTGTTCCCTCTGGGATGGATGCCAGGGAAGCTCTGAAAAGCCCATTTATCTTTGTTCTGGAACATCTTTTCTGACCTGGCTTTTATGACCCATTTTGATGCTGATCTGATACAGCTAAATATCTTTCACTGCAAAGTGAAAACATAATGTAAAATAAAAGCAAGTGTGAAAAATGTCTAATATTTCAAACTGCCAGGAGTCAAAATATCCTAGGGAGATGAGCATGGAAACCATGACGCATAGCCACAGAGATGTGAGTCCTGTGGATTGGGGTTTATATCATGAAGCTTGGCTTCTTCATTGACAGAGGATATATTATGATATAGAATTCCACAATTGTGCTCTGCATTTATGATAAGACCTATATTTCCCTGACGAAGGGCAGCTAGCTAGCACAATAGATAAAGATCACTGGGCCTCATTGTATAAAGACCTGAGTCCAAATCTGGCCTCAGAAACTAACTGTGAGATCCCGGGGAAGTCACTTAACTTCTGTCTGTCTCAGTTTCCTTAACTGTAAAATAGGAATATTAATAGCACTTACACCCTAGGGTGTTTGTAAGGATCAAACGAGATAACATTTGTCAAACATTCAGCATATACCTGGCACCTAGTAGACCCTTTAATACACATTTGTTTCCTCCTGTCTCATTGACATTTTAGGATGAGTCTAAAAATTATAAACTTTGAATAAACTTTGAAATGTTGTTTTGAGGAGCAAGTTTCTGAAAAAATGATATTTAGCAGAGGAAAAGCACATTATTTTCCAATGAGCTCCTTCTCTCTTAGGCCAAGCTTCCTTGGAAAGTTGGACAATCAGAGCAGAAAGAATCTTAGAGACCCCCAAACAGATGAGAAAACTGCGTCCCAGAGGAGTTATATAACCTGTTCATGGTCACCCAACTAGTCCGTGACAGAACCATGACTAGAACTCAGAGCCCTAGACTCAGCCAACCTCTGTTCTTTCCATTATCCCATAATTTTTCTCATAATCACAAATCTTAGAGCTGGAAGCAAGAGAGATAACAGCTGTAAATCACTGTGTGAACTTTACACTGCTATATAAACCCAAATAACAATAACACAATATAATGTTATTAACCTCAACATTACAATATCATTCATATTTGAATATTACTATTGCACTATTAATGTTAATGTTATAACATTAATATTAATAATATCATTATTAGCCCTCAATCTCCACCTGGAAATAACTTCATTTTCTGCTGAACTCCTGCTGAGCTCAAGCAATGAGCAAAATATGAGTATGCTAGTAAATGTTTAACAACTGACTGGGGGTGTGTGGCAGGGAGATACATATTCACATGTTTAAGACTAATTTGCTCTCTTAACATTTTCTTAAGTTTGGATAATCAGCAGCAACAGGAAGAACAAAATCAAGCCCTGATTATGGGTTTCTGAGGTGGAAAATTTACCTTAAAATTTAACAGGGGGCTCTTAGAGCTGGCTCCAGCACACCCCTGGATGGAAAGGTCTTTAGAGCATTCATGACAGAGCAGTGGAAATAAATGAATGGGTTAGAAATCACTTACTAATCACCATGTGGAAAGCACTGGGTCAAACCCTGAGGATATAAGTTAAAAAATGAGACAGTCTTTGTTTTTAACGATGTCATTCTCCAATTAGGGGAGAAAATACATAAAATCAAGTTCATTTGGAAAAAGACCCAGAAGTCCTAAGAGTTCAAAGATAGGGTAGATGGTAAGGCCCAGAGGTCCTTAGGGTTGTAGAAGTACAGTCAACAATGCCAGGAGATTATTGGATATTAATACACAGCAGATGGAAAGGCCTGGTACTCCTCCCTCTTGTCAGAAGGAAGTGAATTGTTGACTTCTACCTCATTCAGTTAAGTGGTACAGTGAATGGAACACTGGGCCTAACTAGAGTCAGGAAGACCTGAGTTAAAATCTAGCTGCAGACACTTACTAGCTGTATGACCTTGGGCAAGCCACTTAACTCTGCTTACCTTAGTTTTCTGTAAAATGAACTGAAGGAAGAAATGGTAAACCACTCCAGTATTTTTGTCAAGGAAACCCCAAATGAGGTCAGGAAGAGTCAAATGCAATAGGAATGACAACCCGTAACAATGAATATTATTCAAGTTCTCTGAGCAAATAACCAGGGAGAAAGAAGTTAGCGGACCCAGGTTCAAATCCCAATCCTGTTATTTATTAGCTTCATGACCCTAGACAAAGCACTTCACCTCTGAACATTAACATCCTCATCCATAAAATGAGGACATAGGACTAGATCACTTCTAGTTCTAAAATCTTGTGGCCTAACGACTCATCCCTCTCAGTTGAGACCCTGCATCAGGCAGACTTTCTCTGGATGTTTTCACTGCTGTTGACATGCCCTGGCTTTCTATCTCTGGAGCATGTCTCATCCCACATTTTAAGGGGTACTTGGCAATTACTTTCATTTGTCCCACTCTTGGTCTCTCATGTTTGCCTAGGGCACATCTATGCACAAAAAGATTGTTGTAGTCCTCAACTACAATATTCTGCATTTCTCAAAAAGGTTTAGTAGGGTATAAAAACACACAACTGTCTGCTTCAGGGCTACTCCACCTGGGCTCTCCAAGGACACAGTCTGCTCAGGCTGGAGTTATTTTCCATTGAACCTTCAGCTCTGGATTCAGCGTTGTACAAATATGATGTTGACAAGAGGAATAGGATAAGCAAATCCAGTTAACAATTATGTTCTATGTCATGGAAATTAATTTTCGTTCACCCAAGTGGCACTGACTTTGATGTTTACATGACACCATTCAAAATATTAATGGATCCAGTGTTCATAATCACATGCAGGCTGATATGCAAAAAGCAGGGAAAGTAAGGGACTGACAAAGACAATAAAGTGAGCACCAGAGACACATTTTTGCTCTGATTCTGGATTCTGTAATTCTTGAACTTGGAGTCTGCCCCTGTGAAAGAGGGATGCAGCAAATCCATGAATCGGGTTGTTTCTATGTGAAAGGCCATGGCATTTATCTTGAGATGTTCATGAAGTCTGTATCTATAGACAGACTGGAATGTTAAAAAACTGTATGCTTTTTTTTTTTTTAACATATCATTAGTTGTCATGGTAAAATCTATTGGGAATAGTGGCATTAAGCAGTGATCACAAGTGAACCATGAGAAATTCAGTTTAACCATTAAGTAATTATTTCTTAAGAAGTTCTTCTATACCCAGAACTAAAATAGCAGCTGTAAGGAAAAGATAGTTCCTACTCTCCCCAGCATAGAATGTGGCTGGGTAGAACAGACTAACAGCACTGGGGTATAATTAAATGCCAGACTACTTGTTGATGAAGGCCTGTATGCATTCAGAGGAGATCAATGTGGGCTATAGCAGTTGGGGAAGGCTTCATCCAATCCCCTCATTTTACTGATTGAGGAAACTGAGGTTCAGTGAAGTTTAGTTACTGGTTAGGATTTGACCTCTGGTGCTCTGGGGCAACTAGGTGGTACTAAGGATAGAGCACTGGACTTGGAATCAGGAAGACTTACCATCCTGATTTCAAATCTGATCTTAGATACTTACAAGTTATGTAACTCTGAGTAAGTCACTTTACCTTGTTTGCCTCAGTTCTTGATCTGTAAAATGAGCTGGAGTAGGAAATGGGAAATCACTCCAATGTCTATGCCAAGAAAATTCCGAGGACTTCATGTAGAGTCAGACATGACTGAGTGATTGAACAGCAGCAAAGTCTGCTCCAAATGTAATATTTTTTCCTCTGTGCCACCTGCCTGCCTCTTTATCACTAAGGAATGGGTAAGAAGTCTTGGAGATGTGAAGATGGAAGGGAGAAGAATTACTGAGGAGAGCCAAAGACCATGGTGAGGAGGAGCAAAAGGCGCAGAACTGCAAAGGGGTGACCACTGGCAGTGTTTTGGGGGACAGTGAGGAATCATCCTGACTAGAATGGAGAAAAGGAAAAGGATGGTGTTAAAGAGTACTGGGAGACATTTGCATAGATAATAATTAGTTTTTTAGGAATGGAAATTCAATTTTTATTTTGTTTCTATTTATTTATATTTTATTTATTTCAATTTTATTTTATTTCAAAATTTTATTTTCAATTATTATTTTATTTTTATTTAATGATATAATTTACTTCAGGAAAGGATTCCTTAAGTAATAATGATATTATAGTTCATGTTCATGCAGGGCATTGTGTCTTATACTATATGTGTTCATAAATCCTTTATAGTTCAGAAAACA
Organism: Bettongia penicillata ogilbyi; assembly: GCA_023548195.1. NCBI lineage: Eukaryota > Metazoa > Chordata > Mammalia > Diprotodontia > Potoroidae > Bettongia > Bettongia penicillata. Next base: position 3,776,973 of record JAJHZJ010000066.1, on the reverse strand, counting down.
TTTTTTCACAATAACCTTGTGAAGGTAGTAGCGCGTGCATCACTGTTCCCATTTTACAGATGAGGAGATAGACTCAGAGGAGATAAGTCACTTCAGGTTTTTGCATCCCAGCCTCCTCATCTATAAAATGGGCACGATTACACCCTACCTCAGGACTTGTTATGAAGCAGCAATGAGTCTATAGTGAAGAATAACTGTTCAAATCCAGCCTCAGACACGTGTACTAGCTGTGTGAATGGGAAAGTCACTCAACCTCTGTTTGCCTCAGTTTCTTAAACTGTAAAATTGGGGTAATAATAGCACCTACCTCCCAGGATTATTATGAGATCAAGTGAGATAATATTTGTAAAGTGCTTAGTACAATATCTGGCACATACTAGACCCTATACAAAAGCTAGCTATTGTATCTTAATTAATAATACACCTTGTAGTGATAGCCATGTCAATTATTTATAAACACCATAAGAGAGTTTAGAGACAGATCTCAAACCCAGTGGCCTTTCCATTGGACCACATTCTCTCAGTAAGGTAAATTGTGGCCTGATTATGTAAGACATTAAATGCCAGTATGAGACACTTGATCTAATGAGTAATACATGATAAAACAAATGTTTTAGGAGTATTAAGCTGTTACAAGATGAATTGGCATCAGAAGACTATGGAAGTAGAGACACCAGTTAGGAGGCAATTGCAGTAACCTATGAGTGAGAAGATAAGAACCTGGTCTATTCTATTATTGTAAGATGAGAGGAGGCAACTACATAAGAAGAATGGTGAGAATTCAGAGATGAGCTAGACTGTATATAAAGGATAAAACAGAAGGAGAAATGAAAGAGGGAGTGAGTGCCTTTGGGGAGAGTCTCAATAGGTGTCTGTGGGATGGTATGGACATCTCCTATGGCAATAGGACAGATAATTTAGGCCTGGTTCCAAATGTTCCTGATATCCCTAAACAACTCCTTGAAAACCTCCTACTTGTTAATGTATCTGTTTTTTCTTTATCCTCTATATTCTTGGCCTCTCTACAATGAAAAATTCCATAATTTTGCTATCTACTTTCACATTTCCTTTTTTAATTTAGAATTTTATTTTTCTCCAATTACACGTAAAAACAGTTTTAACATTCTTTAAAAAATATTTTGATTTCCAAATTCCTCCTTCCTCCCCCCTACCCCCACACTGAGAAAGCAAGCAATTTGATATAGGTTACACATGTTTTTTACACTTCAAACTCGTAATTTGTACTCTCTCTAATTAACCTTTATCTTTCCAGAATGGAATTTTTATTATTTGTTTAAGTCTGTCCTTAATGATTCAGACTGCATTCAAGGCTCCTGGGATCTGGTCTCATCCCATGTTATGTATCCAACCTTACCTTTCACTGCTCCATGGGGTAAATCTTTCATACAGACAATCAGTGTACCATCCACCATCGATGGAACATAGTGAGCCAGTGACCTAACATTCTACTTCTAAGCACCTATGTTCTATATGGTAAAACCTCTGACAAAATAATTCTGCCCTTGCTGAAGCCCTATGTTTTCTTTGTTTGGATTAACTAAATATAAGGTAGTATAATATATTGGAGAGAGAGCTAACCTCAGACTTAGGCAGACCTGAGTTGAAGCTTTGCCTCAGACACATACTGGCAATTTGGGCAGTCCCTTAACCTCTTAGTGCCCTAGGCCAGTGGTCTTCAAAGTAGGGGTGGGGAAACAGGGTACAGATAAGCATATCAGAGAGTAGAAAGATAAGTCAAATCCCACCCTCCCTATAATAACTAATTATGGGGTTTGTCTCCAAGACAATGACACTTATTAACAGTCTCCTGCTCTGTACCCACCCTTTTCTGTGGAAAACTCCAATTTCCTGCCTTTTTGAACCAGTCTTCCTTATTGGTCTCTTTGATTCAAGTCTCTTCCTTCTCCAATCCATCCTCCATTTAGCTGCCAAAGTTACTTTCCTAAAACACTGGCTTGTGTGTCTCTACTTAGTAAATGAACATGGTAGCCCCTCAAGACTCTTGACAATTACAGTTGCCTTTTTTCAGACATCTTCAGAAAAACTGACAGCTAAAGCATCATCTCCGTAAGGCTGCTGGGAGAATCACTAGAAATAGAGAATGTTAAAGTTCTTTGAAGAGTATAGAGCACTGTATACATAGAGAGCTTCATTATCATCTGTATTGTTATTTGGATTATTTCTTCCCAGTGTGTTACCTTACTTGTTACATGATTACTTATCTGTATTAAAGCTAATTTGCCCTCTTTTTCAGTGTGGATGCTCACAATCTTGAAAAATTGTCCCCCATATTTGCCCCATAATCAAACAATGTTGTTCCTTGGAAAAACTTGGAGTGACCTGCAGATGGGGAGGTTTCAATCTCAGCACTGATTGAGCTTAACTTTTAGCTTAGTGTTAAAAAATGTTTAGTAAGACTTGTCTAGAGTCTGATTCTTGCCATTTTCTACTGGTTTACGTGTCTCTATGCAGGCCAATCCTTTTCCCTCTTATCTTTTGTTATATATCTTTGAGCTAGTTCTGTATTTGTTCAAATGGTTTTCCCATTCTGCATTATTATGTTTGTCCTTCGTTGCCGGAAACAGCCCTTTGTGTGGAAACTTGCCAGGCTTGTTCACAGTCTAAATAAATGATTTCTCCTCTGCTTATCTTCTTATATACAGTCTCCAAAATGTCCCTTTCTAGATCTATGATAATATTATGAGCCTGCTAATTTGACTCACAGGGGCAGCTAGGTGCATGGTGGATAGAATACCAGACCTGGAATCAGGAAGACCTGAGTTCAAATCCAGCCTCAGATACTTATTAACTCTGTGACCCTGGGCAAGTCACTTATCCCTACTGGCCTTAGTTTCCTTATCTGTAAAATGAGCTGGAGAAGGAAATGGCAAACCACTACTGAATCTTTGCCAAGAAAACCCCAAATGGGGTAACATTTAGTCAAACATAATTGAAGCAACTAAATGACAACAAAAGGTTTGCAAAGTGCTTTACATCTATTTGTCTTTTAATCTGATCTAATTGAAGAATTCCCACCATGACATGCAAATAGCCACCCAGTCTTTTGGCTTGAGGACCCCTAAATGGGAGAGGGGGACCCTTGGTCTCTAAAGGCAGCAATTCTGCTTCTGTATAGTTCTAATTTTTAGAACCACTTTTTTCTAGACATCGACCTTAAATCTGCCCCTTTGCAATGTTTGCTTGTTGCTCCTAATTCTTTTGTCTGGGATAAAAGAGAACAAGTCAGATCCCTTTTCCACATGATAGCTTTTCCACATATTTTTAGACAGGTATCAATCTTGCCATGTCCCTCCTAAGCTGAGGGGTAAACATACCCAGTTCCTTGACCCAGTCTTCCTACTAGGGCATGACCTCAAGGCCCTTCCCTGTTCTGCTGTGCTCTCTGTGGGTATTTTCTAGCTTGTCAATGCCCTCCAATATCAATACCCACTCAAAACAGCCAATATTCCAGATGGAAAACTACAGCAGACTATAGCAAGACTTTGACCTTCACTTCTCAAGCTATAGCTCTGTTGACATATTCCCTTTGTAGTCTAATAAAACCCCTTTTATTTTTTTCTCTTGTGACATGTTGTTGAGACCTAGAACATATCGTATATTTGCCATTATATCTTATAGTATCTAATCTGTCTGCATCAGAAAATTATTTGACAATGAGAATCTTCCTAACATTTTCCTTAGTAAATTCTGAGTTGGAAATTCATTTAATACCTCCTGGTCACTTATGACCAGGCTTGTTAAGTGATCATAGATATTTCCTAGCTCTATTTCTGCCTCAGACATAATAAAATCTGACCTTCATGGACTGCTGTTGGGTTACTATGGGGGTTGGGGATACTGTGCCCATTTCCTCTCTGTTCCCAGGCTATGGACCAGAGTTAGTCCTTGGAAGAGTCTGCCTACTTGGCAAAGAGTTTGATCTCTACGGCAAAGGTAATAAACCTTTCTTACATCATGTGTCCATTTGGAAGTCCAGTAAAATTTTGGAATCTTCTTTTCTGAATTATAATGGGTTGAATATTTCTTGCCTATACTCATAATTCTAAATTTCAGGTCAGTGAAAATAAAGATGTAATTTTTCCCCATCCATGTTCATGGGCTCCTTGGGGCTTCATCATTTCAGATTAAGAACTCCTAAATCAGGTCAATAAGTATTTATTAAGCTTACTATGTGCCAGGCACTGTGTTAAATACAAATGTAAGCAAAAAAAGGCAATCTCTACCCTCAAGAAATTTATATTCTGGAAGGAAACTGGAAACATGGGCTTCAGGTGAGGTAAGAAGACAGAGATAAGAAAGTACCTGGCCTGGAGACATTGTGAAGAAAGTCCAGAGGAACAGGGAAGCAGTCTGGAGAGTAGTGGTTGACTTGTGCATACTCTTTAAAATGGAGGCTCTGAGAGGAACTAGCCAATTAGAGGGAAAGGCCCAAAAGGTAGAGTGATCTTCCAAGGTTAAGTTTCCATAGCATGAGAGAGAGACTCCTGTTGCTTCTGGTGGATACAGAGAAAAGTTCCCCCATTCTCCCTCTTTTAACACAAAGTCCGCCCACCATTTTAGAGTAATAAAAAAACATTTCTGGCAGGTTTCTTTGTGAAATTTTTTCCACTGAGATTGTAATGAAAGTAGAACAAAACATATGACCAATGGGCATGGAAATTGTGCCTACTACTATAGCCTTGTAAGCAAGAATAAAAGATTGACCCGCCTGGTCATAGTTTTTACCAACCTGTACACTTGTGTGGGGACTCTAAGAGGAAAATGAATAAGAGAGTACCTTTTTCTTTATTTTCACTTCTGGCATTAGTTGTTCTAGGTCTTGGGCATATAACAACTCATACCCTGCCTTTGGATAGTACTTTAAGGTTTACAAAGGTTTTTCTAATGAATTGTGGGCAAATTGGAAATACTCAGAGATCCTTTTATTTTAACCTGTGGGAAGAGCTAAAGAGTTAAATTGGTTTTTTTCCTGTTTGTTTGTTTTCACCTACTTCAGCTATTTTTCTGCCATGGTAAGGTACTGGTTTTTGTTTGACAGCTGGATATATAGGAAGAAAGGTACATGAAATCTTATGGAGTAAAGTCCGTTCTTGTTATCCAAGGGCTGTATGTATTTAAAGGAGAGAGATATTGGAAGAGGTTAGTAAAAAGATTTAGTAAAGAGAGCCTTCTTTTAACTCTGACTTTAAATTCAGTGGATGGGATCTCATTATAAATGACATTGCCTTAGAATATAATGTCCTTTCACATTTTAAGAATTCAGGTGCAACATCTACCTTGCTCCTAAGAGGAAGACCTGAGTTAAAATCATGCCTGTGTGACACAGGGTAGCAAGGTTCACCCTCTCAGGGCTCTCTCTTAGACATAAATGGCAGAAAGGGTGCCAATCTGCATTGTAGAAGGAGTTTCCTTGCCAAGGGGTTCCTTATGTTAGTGAAATCACAAGTCTGGTCTGTAACCTATAATGTCATTTTTCTTGCAGGGAGCAAGAATTGGTAGTTCATTTATTTTATCCTTTGAAATTTTTTGTTCAGTCATTTTCACCCTTATCTGACTCTCATGATGCCATTTGGGGTTTTCTTGGCAAAGGTACTGGAGTGGTTTGCCATTTCCTTCTCCAGTTCATTTTATAGATATGGAAACTGAGGCAAACAGGGTTAAGTGACTTATCCGGGGTCACACAGCTAGGAAGTGTCTAAAGCCAATTTGAACACTTGAGTCTTCTTGTCTCCAGACCCAGCACTCTATCCACTGTCATCAGGCTGCCTTTTGTGTGTATATAATAGTTAGTACCATATTCCCATTGACACCTGCCATGTAACAGCAACTACAAAAAATGAGTTAAGCAAACCCAATTAAGAAAATGATTGGGTCTGGCTATGGATGCAATATTCCACATCTATAGTGCCTCATCTCTCTACCAACAGAGGGGAAGTGGTGTTTTTTTCTTTTGTTTTTAGGAGCCACCATTGGTGATTACTATTAATCACATTTTATTGTTGTGATATCTTCCTGATTCTAGTTTTTTCAGTTTGTATTAGTTCATATAGGTCCTTTACTATAAGAAAATAGTCATTGGACACTTACCATGGGGAATACACATATAAATATAGCATGATTCTTTCTCTTAGGGAATTTACAGTCATGGAGTGCAGTGGATAGAGCACTAGACCTGGAGTAAGGAACACCTGAGTTTAGATCTGTCCTCACAGACTAGTGATATGAAACAAGTCACTTCACCTCTGCCTGCCTGAATTCCCTCATGAGTAAATAATAGTATCACCCTCTCAGTATTGTTTTGAAGATCAAAAGAGATACTATCTGTCACGCTTTCTATACCTTAAAGCATTATATAAATGCAAATTAGCTAGAGAAGAAGGAGGAGAAGAAGGAGGAGGAGAAGAAGGAGAAGGAGAAGGAGGAGGAGGAGAAGGAGGAGGAGGAAGAGAAGGAGGAGGAAGTGGAGGAGAGAAGAACAAGGAGAAGAAGAAGAAGAAGAAAATGGAAGAGGAATAGGAGAAGGAAGAAAAGAAGGAGAAAGAAAAGAAGATGTTGGAAGAGGAGAAATAAGGACACCAACAGCTATGGTTCAAGGCAGAATATAATAAACACCATGAGAGAGGTACAAGTTAAGAGTTTCTGTATGTAGGGGAAAGGAGATGAGAATGGGGGCTCAGAAGATGGAGGAATATATCTTATCCAATGCATGGTTTTGTAATCATACATCATAACTGGTTAAAGAAGACTCTTCTGTGAAGAGCTTCTCTGACCTTACTGATGCAGTACTCCATAAAGCTTGGAATACTTCTTGGCAACATGGCAGAGTAGAAGGAATGCTGACCTTTGGAGTCAGAGCTAGATTCAAGTTACATCAACTAGTCACTGGGCAAGTTTCTTTATTTCCTTGAGCCTCAGTTTCTTCACCTGTAAAATGGAGGTAATTATATTTGCACTGACTCCCTCACAGAGTTATGGTGAGGCCCTAAAGAGATAATGTACATAAAGTACTTCATAAACAAGAGCTTTTTCTATAAGGCATTTCTCTTAGGCATTTCTAAGTATGAATCAAATTCCAGCTGAGATAAATGTCGAACTGTGCAGTTATTTATTTTTGATTGGACTACTTCTGTTATGGATTTCCACCTGATATAATTTTCTAAACCAGATTTCCCTGTCGTCTCTCCCGATAATTCCCCAACTGCCCCCATTTTATGGCATGGCACTCAGTCATGACTAAGACTGCATCTAAACAATCCCCTCCCCCTCATGCCTGTCTCCAGGTACTTATTATTATTTCCATCCTCCATAACAGATAGAGTGCCAACAAGATATTTAAAGCAAATTCTAAGCTGGGTTGAAGCTGTCTCTTTGCCTTTCCAGAGACTGAAAAAGAATTCTTGCTTATTTATAAATAACCTTTTATTGGCATTTTATATGCCCAGCTTTAGACTCAGAAATACAGAGTTTTAAAGGAAGACTCAAAATAGAAAGTTTATCATCTCTTCTTTTCTTGACCTACACTAATGAACATTCACTTCATTCTAATATCTATATGTATTCATATTTAATATAGCTGCCAACTTATACTGTACTAATAATAGGTCCTCAGCAAAACCCAGCGGTCTTCTGTCTATCCTAATCAGAACTTGCCTTCTTGAGAAATCCCTTCCTTTGACCTTTGTAATTATTCCTGTTCAATCTTTCTTCATGTTTTTTCTTTTTCTTTTTTTTTGTGTGTGCTAAACTCGAACACTTTCTCCAGTGTATTAAGGATGTGAGTGAAATTGATGACTAGAGTGTCTTAAGTCTTTATGATGATGAATGACTTTCACTGCCAAAGCTTTTATTGTCTGTGATTTGGGAAGAAGGGGGGAACTGATATATCATGGCTGACTGTCATGCCATTTAATACAGTTATAAATCCTGACGTCACTGACTGGTGGTCATGAACCAGAGAATTTCACTGGCTACCCTGCCCTTCTCTTGCTTTGTTGAACTTTTATAAATTTTTTCGTTTCACAGCTCTTTGCCTAGCTGTCACAATTGCATTTTTGGTAACATTTGGACTGCAGTTTTAAAGACCCCAGGGGCACTCCAGTCTTAGTGAAGAGCAGGAGAGCATCCCAATCCCAGAGGAAAACAAATACAGACAGTTGGTCAGACTCTGGCTTTCCAAGAGGTGAAAGAAAACTCTATGAGTAAGCTGCAGCATTAAAATTCAGCCAGGCTCCAGAAGCCTTGGACATGGGACACTGAATGGACCAAAGGTTCATTCTGCCATTAAAGAAAGCCGTGTCTTGCCCCACCTAATGTCATTCAATGTTTCCATAAAAGCACAATGTTAGGCGAAACAACATTATAGGGGGCATTTGGTTTCATGGGAACAGTTTTAAATGGGTAGCAGGCTGACTACTGTTACTGTGAAGGCTTCCAGACTTTATAGTGGATATTGGTTATTGATTCAACAAGCATTAGTTAAGCACCTGTCACATGCCAGGTAAAATGCTAAGTAGAGAGCATATAAAGATAAAAATGAAAACAATTCCTGCCTTTAAGGAACTTTCATTCTACTATTTATGTTAATATGAAACTATGTTAGGGGAGGTAACCTTATTTGAGATATGACTTGTATTTCATCAGGTAGAATGTAAATGGAACATTGCAAAAGCATCATGAATTAAATGAGTTACAATATCATTTCATATGTGTGGAAATGGTTGAAAATTGAGTTGTTTAGCACCCTGGCCATCTCAGGTATTCTTCCCTGAAAGGTAGCATGACATAGTGGATAGAGTGTTGGACTTGGATCCAGGAAGACCTGGATTTGAATTCCATTTCAGATACTAGGTATGTGAGTCCTAACACATCATTTAACATCTTTTAACCTCGATTTTTTCATCTGTACAATAGGGGTAAAAATAACACCTACTTAAATGGGATGGTTGTGAAGTATCCAATGAGATAATGAATGCAAAGTTATTTTCCAACTTTGAAGTTTGATATGTAAATGCAAGCATTTTATCATTCTCATAACATTACAACCAACACGAATGCAACAAAATCTTCAAGGGAAGACCAACAAAATAGGAACATGAATAGCTAACATGTATTTAGCTCTTTGCTCTTACAAAATTCTTTGCCTCTATTATCTCATTTGACTGACACAACAACCCTATGAAAAAGGTAGAGCAAGAATTATCTTGTTTAATAGATTAAGTCCTTGAAAGTCAGAGATATTAAAATGCTTGCCTGCGGTCATGTTGCTAATAAGTTGAAGACATGAGACTCAAATTCAGGTGTTTAGATTCTAAATCCTCACTTTTGTTGAATAGCATGAAGACAAGTAGAGGAAACAGCTGGAGTAAATGGAGACATACTGATGCAAGTGTAGTCAGTTAGAGGTTTGGGTGAAAGATATTGGAGAAGCCAATCTGTACATCAGTGGAAAGTCATAAAAAAGATGGATGTCAGATGTCTAATGGTATATAGTGACAGGCAGAGATCATGACTTTGATTGTCATAGTAAAGAAAGGTTGGTGGTATCAGAATACACTGAGAAAAGCATTGCAAAAGTTTAGGTGAGAGATACCTAAAAAGGCCAAGGTCTCCCACTGCGCCCAGGGTCATCTCCAGTCATCCTGACCTATGTCTGGCCACTGGACTCAGAGAGAGTAAGACTATGACATTACACAGCTCTGCCCCGCTTAAATCCAATTCACTTGCAAGTCAAGATGCCATGCTCCTGATACCACTGGTCCTCTGTCCTCTTCAGAAAAAAAGGACAAACAATAAGCATCAAATGATACGAAGTATGTAAAGTGTTTTGCAAGCATAAAACAATATAGAAATGAATTATTCTTACTATTGGTATAGAAAAAAATATTCTCATTTTGTTTGATGGTTCTGGGACACTAGATTATTACCATACCTTTATATTTAATTTCCATGTATGGTTAAAATATTTTTTAAAAAATTGAACATCAACTGAATGGTATTAGGATGTATGTTCATCTTCTATAGGTTCATTATAAGTATTCTCAGTATAACTTTGATAGCAGATATGGGGGATGACATCAATCTGTTCCCATATAACTTTGTTTTTTCTGCTAGATCTTTGCATTTTGAAGGCTGTTTATTGTATGCATATTGGAAACTGCAGATTTTTGGTATGGCAACATATATTCAAAATACCAATTTAAAGTTTGTTTTTTAATGTACCAATGTTAAATCCAGCTGATTGTGGATTACAGTTCTCCCCAATTATAGTTCTATTTATTGGTTGACTTCTCCAGGATGCTTTGAGATCTATATTGTTTGAATGGGGTTTATCTCCTGTAAGTCTATGGAAATGAAATATCTGGGTTACAGCTTGCTTAGTTTTGAGTAGGTGGCAATTTTTTATAACTTACACAATTTTTAGTGTTTTTTTTGTTGTTGCAAAAACTTCCTTCATCACCAAATCCAGGCTAAAGGATGATCTTTCTATAATTTCAGGTGGCAAGAATCCAGTCTTCTCTTGCCATTGTAAACCCGAATTTGCTTGTTTCTGTCATTGGCTTGACACTTTTTGTGGATGGATTTTTGACTAGGTTCATGTGATGTTTTGTTGACTTATTTCATGTGAGGTTATCACTTGTGGAGGGTTTTTTGATGCTCTTCTTGGGTCTTAGTCATCTCATGCATTCTATCCTGAGACAAATCAATTTTAGCTAACATTTGAAAAGTTCAATGATTCATGCTTATTGTGGACATTTAATATTGCTTGGTGAAGTACTGTTTGATTATTCCAGAATTATTTCTGGAGGTTTATGACTGATTTATATTATGTTCTTTGAGAATATATGCCATTGCTCTTTTAGACAAGGAAGTGTTATATTTCTATGTCTGCTTTAGGATGATAGACTCTGTTTCATTAGCATTACAAAGATTTTTTTCAGGCTACTTTCCAAACTTTTTATGGTTATTTGAGTTCTGAAAGCGTACATTCAGACTGATATTACATAGGTGCTCATTGTTTTAAATGTGTTCTTCCTATTGAACTTTGATTTCAAAATGATACCCCCAAAATATATTAACATATATGGAATATCTATAGCTTTATCCTTGATAGGTTTTTGAGTATTATGTTTTGCTTGGAAGAGACTGATTTGTCAGTATATGTGAGTATTGCCTTATTGCATTGATTCAAATTCAAGCTCAAAGTCTTTAGTCTGTATTTTTTCCTTGCACATTTAGAATTTTACACTTTATAAAGTCCATGTAGATACATATAGCTTGATGTCACCCAGGTGTATCAACTGATTAATATGATGCTTTCATTAGATTTGCTCTTTAATTTTTAGTTCACTTTAAGAGAAATGGTCATAAAACGGAGGCTAGGCAAAAAGAATTTTAATAGACTCAAACTGTCTCCTTAAAAATGGCTGTGCTTTGCTATTAGTTAGTCTTCACATTATTACATTTGCGATGTGTTTTTTACTATACAGAATAGTTTTTCATGTGGACATTTTCATTATTCTTGGATCTATTTTATTTATGTGTTGTACATGCATAAGCCATGAGTAAGGAACTGAGTCAAAGGACTTTTGAGAATGAAGGCAATATAAGAATTGAGATGCTTGCAAATGACTTGTTCAGTAATTCTCAAACTGATAATAAGTTGTTCTTTATAATCCTGGAAATATTTTGGCACACTGTTTTTGCTCCTCAGTCAATATGTTTTCTTGTTAATGTTTATAAATTTGTTTTTTAGTATGAATGCTGTGAATGCTTTATGTCAAGTCATCAACCATTTAATTGACCTAGATGACTTCTGTTGAGAAAGGCTGGATCTCTCTTATATCTAAGAGGAGCTAGCAAAGTTATTTTGTAGTAGTAAATGTACCACTGTCAAGCTTTTGAGAAAATAATTTTAGCTCTTAGCTAGCCTTGCTGCTTTCTAGTTTTTTAGAGAAGCTGGAGTTTTGGTGTACTCCTTTAATGTAACTGTTCTCTCATTCATTATCTTAATGGTGAATTAACTTTCTGGTTTTTTTTTTTTTTTTGATACAACTTGTCTTGTACTTCTTGAGACCATAAAGATGAAAAGAAATTTGCATATTCTTCTTCTTCAAGAGTTTTCTCTCTCTCTTCCGCTTTCTTTGTTTCTCAGACCTCTGTGATAAAGATTTTGACCAATAGTGAAATGTTTATTTGTCTGTTGTGCTGCTTTGACTTCATGTATTGGTTTAATCTTGTGAATTTTGTTTTAACTGATTAAGGGAATCTAGAATTTCTGATATGATTTTGTTCCCAAAATTCTGTTCCTCATGTTTCTTTTTTGTTTATTTTAGTAAAGCATTATGTAGTTCAAGTTTTTTTATACTGCCTATGCCAACTAGGATTGAAGTAATTTTTAATGGAGATGTTCAAGTCACTTCTACCATTGTAATATTTAATTCCCACTCTTAGGGATCTTCCTTGTTGTCTTTACCTTTGTTCTTATAGTTCTTACCATGGGGATGACAACTGAATATAATCTGTGTATAAGTCCTGAAAGGTTTCTATACTCTCTGTCAAATGTTGTAATAGAGTTCATTCATTCATAATTGTTGTAGCAAATGACAGATTTTCAAATGTCTCTGCTTTGGTATAATTGGTCTACTAGATGGATTCATGCCATCAAACACCAAAAAAAAAAAACCACATTTCACTTGGAAATTCCAATCTTAGCATGCCCATCTTTTTTTCAAAATCATTTGGGACATCATTGTTTTTGATATCATTTGGTTATAAGGCATAATATGTGACTTTTGTATTATGGGAAGATTTTTAATGGCCTGAGCTTCTTACAACTTTTCTTCTTAAGATTTTAGTGGCTCTTGTATTTTATTTTGTCAAGTTCAGTCTTAGGGATGAAGTTCTTTCTTACATTTTCCTTTGTACTTGTCCACAATGCATTGTTCCTCATCTGTAAAATTGGGGTAATAATACCTTACTCATGGAACTATTGTAAAGCTCAAATGAAATAACATATGTAAACTACTATGAAAAGTTTTAAGTGCTATCCAAATTCCAAGTATTATTAATATTACTTAGACAAAACTTATTCCTTGTGGTTGGATCCTCTGGAAGGAAATCACCAGAAGTCACTCAAACTCACATAAGTCAAGGAAAAAATGGAAATTTGTTATCATCATGGATCCCCTTAGTTTGCTTGGTCCCATTATGTCATCAGTGAAATGGAAGCAGTGTTGTACAATGCAAAGGACATTGATTCTGGGGTCAGAGGACCTGGATTCTAATTTGGCTTCAGATACTTTTGGCTTATGCAGCCTTGGACAAGTCACTTAAGGCTTTTTGAGACTTAGTTTGCACAAATAGAAAATGAGAGAGTTAGACTAAATGGCATCTGAGGTCTATTTCACCTCTGGGTCTATAGGATGCCCTATAGTGATGCTACAATGTAGTCTGATTCTTCTGGAATGAAGTGGCTGTTCCATGTTACCTCAATAAGGAATCTAGGCATTGATTCCAAGGACTATACTAGTTTTTTTCTCATGCTAAAGTTGCCTATGGCCAGTAAATGTTAAAACTGGAACAAGCAGGATTTCTGTATTGATGTTTTATAGACTTTTTTATGTTGTGATTGTAAGAGTAAGTCGTCTTTGAATTAGGAAGGGGAGGAAAGTAAGACAAGAGAGATTGTTTGCAATAGGAAAGTATGACTGCATCAGTCTAGGACTCCTGGGTCACTTTCTCTGAATATCTCTCTGTGTTGTAGGTGTTTCTGGGTCATTTTTTGAACTCATGTCTCAGGCAAGGGGAACACCTGGGTTTTGCAGTCATCAATCTGAAGACAAGGTCAATGAAGGCTAAATCCTTGACAACATCTTTTGAATCATTCTTTCTCCTCTTAGATATTATCATGTCAGAAGGTACAGGCCCCTGATGGTCTAGAAACCACTAGTACCTTTGAACTCTGACGATGTCTGATGCTATTTCATTTCTTTTATTGAGGCCAAAATAGAAAACAATTGATTGTCAAATCAATGGACTATATTTCCTCATACTTGCCTACTCATGGTCTACATTGATGACTCTTAATTTGATGAAGATTCACAGTTACCCCCTGTCTACTTAGCTCCATTTAATCTAAATTTACTAATAACCAGGATCTTAGAAGGTAAATGAATAATTCTGTTTTGTATGTGTTCATTTGGATTCAGTGGTGAAATATTTAATTTAAGATATCTTGTAAGCAAAGTGCTTATGGGACTAAACAAGAAGGGACATTTAGACATGTTTGTCATATATGATGCATAATATATGAAACAATAAAATATGTATCTGATATTGTGTTAATCAGAACTCTATCACTTATTTCTTCCATGTTTTGTTAGGACAATGGTAATTGGTGTTCATTATTATGCCCCTGAGCAGGATACTAAAGTGCCTTCAGAGACATCAGAGAAAGGTTTGTTGTACAGAAAGTATATAATATTATAAATTTTAATTCTTTGAAAATGTTTGTGGCTTGTAGGATACCTTTATATTTGATGAGTATGCTTAATTAGATAGTGAGAATGAATGTGCTTTGATGGTAAAGGATGGAGAGAGGAAAGTAGCTGGAAGTAGAGGATATATGGTTTTAGCTTCTCAGGGATGAGTGTTTTCAAGTTGAAGGGAAATTTGGCTCTCTAAAATGAAGGGACCAGACTAATTATCTTTAAGCTTGCCTTCAGTTCTGAACTTTTATGAATCTGAGTTAATGAATGAAAGGCTAAGAAGTAGGAATAGATTTCTGGTGTCACGTAAAGGAGTGGAAGGTGAAGGAAAAGGAACAAACATTTACAAAACATCTATGAGGTGCAAGGTGCTGTAAGTGCTTTACAAAGAGTGGAGAAAGGTCATATCACTGTCAAGGACAGTTGACAAGGTTGAAGTGTGGAGAGTGGGCAGCAAGAAGGACAAATTTCTTTTCCCAGGGGGACTAGGCACTGTTGCAGAAAAACAAGGAGGCTATGTATGTCAACATTGAATAGAAAGCTCATATTGGATGGCTTTGATCTTCATCTTGTTAGACTACCAGTTCTAGATACGTGAGTAGACTGATGGGATGATGGGCAAATGGCGCAGTGGCACTTCTAATTAAACAAGACTGGAATACACTTTCTTTTCATCTCTGCTCATCAGAATCTCATTCTTCTTTCAAAGCTCAAGTCAAGTGCCATCTCCTATATAAGGCCTTTCCTGATTGTCCTCTGCCTCTTGACAATCCGTTATATTAAGAGAGTTTACTTGTCCAAAATGGCAGATAGATGGTGCAGTGGATGGAGAAGCAGGTCTGGCGCTAGGAAGACTTATCTTCCTGAGTTCAAATCCAGTCTCTTACACATGCTAGCTATGTGACTCTGAGCAAGTCATGTAACCCTGTTTGTCTCTGTTTCCTCGTTTGTAAAAATGGGCTGGAGAAAGGAAGAGCAAACCACTTCAGTATCTCTACCAAGAAAACTTGAAAGGGGGTCACGAAGAGTCTGACATGACTGAAAATGACGGAACAACTTGTCCAAAGGCATGCTTCACCCACTCTGTACCTCACCCTCCATCGTGGAATGTAAACTCCTTAGAAGCTGGGAATATTATTGTTATTATTTTTTGGTCTTTTTATCCTGAGTGTTATGTACATTATAGCAGGCAATTAATAAATGTTCATTGATTCAAATATCTTTTGAAATCTCTTGAGTTTTTTCAAGTGGCCTGTGAGGCTCTGAACTTTCAGTGGGGAAAAATAGGAAGCTTCATTTTATTTTGTTTTCTCAAAGTGAAATCCAAATTTCTTTCCAGTGGAATGTAGAAAAGAGATGTGCATTGTGCACCATATATGTACATATGCTTTCTAACTGAGCTAAGGTTTCGGAAAGATAGGTCCCTAACCTGAACGAAAAGCCTTTTGGCAAGGGATGGAGACTGTGGGGATGTTAACATTTCCAAACTGCAGATTGTTTTTATTCTCCAGCAAGTCTCCAGTAGCAGAGTGATTACTAAGGATACTGCCTCTCAGTACCTGCTGGGCTGCTCTCATTAGAAGTATTGCCGTAGCACAGGAAGGAAACAACAATAGAGGAGCCTCGTTGCTTCTGCACGCGTTAAGAGCACTGATCAAACCACATGAGATCCCATTTCAGGCATAATGTGCATCGGAGGACAAAATTAGATTGAGAAGTAAATGGAGCCTAAAATTTCCATAGCTTTATCCGTCAAGAAGCTGTTTCATTGCATGGTTTTAATTCTCCTAGTTCTTCTGTGCATTGCATGTTGCACCGGCAATAGTACATTTTAGAAATAATGGAATAAAAAAAAACTGTCTTTAATTTGGCAGTGGTGGTGAGGTGCATCAGGGCAGGCAGCTCTTAGATGAGAGCAGAAATGATGTG
Organism: Bettongia penicillata ogilbyi; assembly: GCA_023548195.1. Taxonomy (NCBI): domain Eukaryota; kingdom Metazoa; phylum Chordata; class Mammalia; order Diprotodontia; family Potoroidae; genus Bettongia; species Bettongia penicillata. Next base: position 3,760,516 of record JAJHZJ010000066.1, on the reverse strand, counting down.
CTGATACTCTGCACAGACGATGGACAAATAGCAGATTAGTATTTTTTAAAACTTTCTTTTCCAACAGGCTGGATTTTATGGTCCAAATTCATGTTCTTCACCCAAGAACTCATACATATGAGAGTATGGAAGTTTCTTTTTTAGTGTTCAAATAAAATTTCATTTACATTTATAAGTGGATTTACTGACCAGAAGAGGAAAAAAATAGAGGACTTACCAGTTAAGAAAATGAGGGCTCAAGTCCTAGCTCTTATCTTTATTTAACTGTGTGACCAGGGCAAATCACTTGACCCTTCTGATATTTGACCTTCCCCCTAATCTGTAAAATAGGCATAATAATGCCTCTACTACCTGTTTTGCAAGGGTTTTTGTTTGGTTTGTTTTTAGAAAAGTCCTTTGCAAACCTTAATGTGAGCTGGCCTCAGAGCCAGGAAGACCTGTGTTCTAGTTTTTCCTCTCACACATACTGGCTGTGTGGTCCTAGGCTCTACTCTAGGCAACTCTCTAAGACTAGAGGCTGTAGAGAAGGTATTGACCTGGTAGAAGGAATTTCCTCATCCATTAGTTCCCTGTATCACTAAATCCCAGGTCTAGTCTCTATCATCATCGTCATCATCATCATCATCATCATCATCATCACCATCGCCATCATCATCACCATCACCATCATCATCATCATCATCATCACCATCACCATCACCATCATCATCACCACCACCATCATCATCATCATCATCATCATCACCAAGGAAACCTGGTACCTGGCCTTGGAGAAGAGTAAACTATTTTTCTTCCTTTTTAAACCTTGTCTCCTCAGCTGGAATTTCTCCTATCTAGGTGGAGATTGTCTCCTCTAAAGAACATGGGAACAGTCTCTTTAGGTGTGGCTCACTAGTACCGTGTTTTGTACTGCTTAGCCTTCCTGTCCATTCATTTTATGGCTGGTGAGTGAGAAGTCTGAAGGGAGAGTGTACTGACTATATATGAAGTCTGAAATAGGACTGCACTGACCTCTTGTCTGATTTCCATGCTGTATGTCTCTGAGAAATCTTACTTAGTACCGATGAACACTTAGAGCTGACTACATGAAGTAGTTCTCTATGGAAGTCCAGGGTCATGGTGGTTGAGAGATGCATTGCCTGGCTCCATGGGGATTACAGTTATCCATACCTTCATATCACGGGACTTAAGGATATGATACCCCTGTGATCTGGAAAATCTGTGTAAAATCTTTTGGCCCTACCTTCACACCAAAGAACTCTGAATTATTATGGTATCAAATGAGAAAATATGTTGATATTATACAATACTCTACATATATCTTATGCATTTCTGAGTTTTTAAACATTTTCTGTGTCATCTGCTGCCTTTTGCATGTCATATGTGGCATCTACAAAACCTTCCCACAAAAAAATTTCCCATTTAACCTCTTACGTCACAATGTAGAAGGGATAACTATATTTTCTTTCATCTTCTTCTCTTTTCCCATTTCCTTTGTCCCTGCTCCTGGTGCTAATAGACAGGGTACTGATAGCTTATTCTAAGTTACCAAAATGCTTCTTAGCATAGAGATAGGGACAGGGACTACCTCTGTGTTTTCACTGTTTATGGAAAATTCTTGATAAGAAAACTTTCTCTGTTAAAGTAGATCATCATCTTCTTTATAGCCAGAGGTATTCTGGCAAATGATTAACAAATGACTCCTAAAAAATGGAAATGTGTACACACACATATAGACACATGAAACACTTTTAAGTTTATTTTACGTTCTTAGCATTTCCCCCATCACTTTCTTAAACCTAGACAATCCACACAACAATAAATGTGTGGCATTTGCAGATTTCTGAGATGTCACTGGGGCCAATATGAGACAGCTCCAGTATATCCCAGTGGCTATAGAGTATAGAATTAGACTTTCCTGTGGGGACACAGAGATTAAGTGAGTTTCCAAGGGTCACACAGTCACTAAGTGTCAGAGACAGAAGTTGGATGTGGATCTTCCTGTTTTGAGTCCAGCTCTCCATCCATTCTGCCATGCTGCCTTTAATCATAATGGAGTTGATTTCTTACATGCTTATCTTAGCCTTTCCATATAATATTTTATGATAACTAGCATCAATTATAAAAGAAAGCCCTCTAGAGTGAGGAATTCTCTTTTGGCACTGTAGAAATTGTAGAACTATGTAATTGACACCAGTGGTTGTACCCACAATAGAGGGGATAGTAGAAATCGTCTATGGGTGTCCAAGGATGAGAGCTTTCCTTCTCAGGCAAATTTCATCTCCCTCATCTAAGGGCCTAGACTGTCTCTTCCAGCTGGCTCAATTCCCTCAACAGAGCTATTTGTTGCAGTACTCAGTTCTCTCAGGATGCATTCTGCAACATGCATAATGCAAAAGTGTACACATATATAACAATTTCCTTGAATACTTCTCTCCCTTCCCACGATGCTTTTTTCCAATTTGAAATCTGACAATAAAAGGATTGTTCTGATGTTCACTGTCAGTCTCTTTGTGTATATGAGACTTAAGCTTCTATTTGGAGATTTCACCTGATGAAGTGATGTGGACCTTTTGAGGAGGGGGGAAAACATTGATGAAAAACATGCCAATCAAATACTACATAATTCTTTTCTTCCTCCTCTACCTACATTTCCACTTCATGGTTAGTAACAATCATCTCTACTAGTAATGAAAATAACAGGCAGCAACTTCACAGACTTCCATGGACAAGTACTGGTTATGTTTAAAAATATTTTTATACTATTATGGCATTATTTATTTATGTATCCACTTCTTTTTATCATCTCAGTAACCTTTCAGGTTTAGAAAGAATCCCCTCCCCAACCCACACATAATGGCTAGCTTCTCTGGGCAGTAACTTACTGTTTTTCTTAGTAAACATACCCAGCACTTTGATGCTAAATGACCCCTGTTACGGAGCACATACCAGGAATATTTTCTTTGGTGTCTGAGTCTCTGCCTACTCCTTGGATGCTTATATGGAACCTGCAGCAAAAGTCTGAATCCTTTTTAAGGTTCACTAAATACAACTTTTTGATTCAGTAAGAAGCATCATATTTCAGTTTCCAGGGCTACAAAGAATAATAATAAGAAGAAAGAAGTAGTTTTTGTAAGTTTTTGAACTTGACACTTGGACTCAGTCATTCTGGAAATAGAAAAGGAGAGAAAGAATATGGAGTAGAGAGACAGGTGTGAGGGACATACAGGGTCCTTGGTAAATCCATTCATTCCTTTCGGTCTCTGGGTCTGTAATATGTGTGTGGGACCCCCAACTTATTGTTCTGTGTTCTACTCTCAGTGTTTGAACTACTGGGCCTCTCACTCATCCCACTGAGTTTTCCACATTCCTTCCAGCTATTGTGGTTCTTTAAGATATGGTTTACAATTAGAATAGTTGATATATTTTCTGGAACACTAACAACATTACCCTTTTCACATAATAAATTGCCTCCAGCCTCGCTATCACCTCGACCTTGAGCATGGTCTTTTTTTGGTCATACGATGACATAGGGGGATTTTGCATATTACTTGTTCTTCCTATTATGAGTTATAAAATCCATAGATCATGAAATACAGCAGAATGGAGAAGTAGCAAAAATAGAGGATAAGCTTAAAGACTTATACATTTATTTCTTAAGTATGTCAAGTTTTTGGCCTGACTACCATCATTGTCAAAGGTTCATGCTCTATATGGATAATGCCTTAAGAGAGGAATATTTTCAGAACCAACATTCAGGTTGTGAGTGAAAATTTAAGTAGCTTTGTTCTCCTTTATGTCCTAAGTCACTGTCTAGTGGTAAGTTAGGTACTTAGTGGGACACAATAACTCTCTTGGGCCCCTGGGGTACCATTGGTTCATTACTATCGCTGTGCACTGAATGATTCCCTTGTGACTCAAGACCATTAATGTGTTTCTCTCATGTGTCTTCGAAGCAGAAACTTGGGCACTGAAAAGAATCAGGCTCAGTGTAGGCAGTTTGACTCTAGACTCACCTGAGGAAAGCACACTTGGGTAATGGACTAAAACAGGAGTGTAGACATTTTGATAGAGAACCTCTGGGTCTGGGACGTTTGGTAGGACGATAAGACTCTTAAGGGGGTATGTGTGTGTGGTTTGGGTTGGTGAATTTGTGGCATGCAGAGTGAGCCCTGAATGTTTAATTTAATGTAATTTTCTAATGTGTTCTTTGAGGCACATTAATTTGCAGTGCACTCCAGGAGGTAGCCCATCTCTAAGGCAACTGTCACTGATCGGGCTTGGTTATCTCACAGGCAAGAACAAGCACCCAACTTATCCTTTGTGGTTTTCTTTATTGTTTACTTAGCCCAAGCTTCCACTTAGAAAGACTTGTGTTATGTTTCTCTTTTGAATTTTAACGAGAGGAGTTTAGCAAAATGCCCTTGGAGTCTTGCAAAGTCTTGAACATTTGCAAAACAATGTGGGAAATGATCAGCGCCCTCCTGCCCCAGGATTTTCTCTAGGATGTGGACTTGTTAAAGTAAATAGTATGTACGATCATATGTCTAAACGTTTTGCATCTGGAAATGGCTTTAAAACTAGACTCAGTGAGAGTTTATAATATACAACCATAGGTCAAGTCCCTTGAAATTATTTTAAATTCTTTTGCTTCACTGGAATTTTGTTGCACTGAATATTTCTTGAAATAAGTAGGTTAACACACAAACTTAGAAAAATGTGTAACCTCTGTCCCAAGGACACTTCTTTTTACACATATGCCTTTATGCATGTGGAGCCCAGTCTGTCACTATATATGCATAAGCGTTTATGAAATTCCGTATTCAATTACATGATCAACAAGATGAGGGGAGTAGTTGTTTTCTGCAAAATTCCCTAACCTCAGAACTTCAGAAAAAAAGAATTACACAAAAGTTTTAGAACAATTAAAACTGAACATACCAAGTTAGAAGGCAAAAATACCTCACAAGGTAAAAACCTTGTGAAATACTCTCAGGAAACTTAATTACTTGGACATTGGAAGGAGGAACATTGGATAGGAAAAGTTCCAGGTCTGAAGTCAGGAAGACTCGAATTCACGACACTAGCTGTATGATCCTGGCCAAGCCACTTAACTCTGTTTGCCTCAGTTTCCTCATCTATAAAATGAGCTAGAGAAGAAAATGACAAACTACTCCAGTATCTCTGCTAAGAAAAAACCAGATGGGGCCATGAAGAGTCAAACATAACTCAAATGACTGAACACACAAGCTTGATTATTTAAAGCTACCACTAAATATCCTCAAAAGCAAGATAAGCCACTTTTCAGGCTGGTTCTTCAGAGTCTAGTTGTGAGAGTCCCTCCTTTGTACACTTTTGGTGGTATCTAATATTTTGACCCATCATTCCACATCTCAGAAGAGGTGGCAGATACTATGTCTACTAAGCCACAGGAAGACAAAAATTACTTGAGGATTCTAAGTGGAAGATATGTTCAGGGCCGAACTGTCTAGAAGGGACCAAACTTCTGTGCCTGAGAGGAAAAAGGACTAGGATTCTAACTTGGGCAAGTTATATCTCCCAGAAATATATTCTGGGAATGGACCCACCATTTCCTCAACTTAAGGATGCAGAAAATGTCCAACTTCAGGGAAGAGCTGTGTAACAGGAGAAAGGGGAGTAGATCGAAGTTAAACAAAGACAAATGACTAGGCATATAAGAGAAAGGCTGAAAAAGCCAAGTCCATAGGAGAACACCTGATTATAAACCTAGGTCACAAACAGAGAAGCCAACATAAAGTTAGAAGGAAAAATGAGTAAAAAGTGAAAGGGAGATGAGATTATAAGGAACAGTTATTGTACTCTGAAGTAAAATGAACCAAAAATACATGACCAAAAAGAGAATTCTATGGATGCACAATGGAATAACTGCAAAACCCCAGAATGATTTAAAAGAGAAAGGTAACTTTAAAAAGAGGGTATTAGGCTTGAAATCCTAATTGTCAAGATCAAACAAAAGAACACAAACAGGATACAGAAATGAGATAAGATGGAGAATCTCTTTAAAGAAGTCAAGGTTATGAAGGAGAAAACAGAAGATTTGGATCTCAAAAAAATTGGAAGTTGAAGAAAATGTGGCAGATAAGAAATAAAAGGTAACAACTTTTGAAGATCTTATGAATTCTAGATAAGCTAAAACAACTGATGCATAGAAATAATTTATTTCCCAGAAGAACATGATAAATCAAGAAACCTGAATACCATACCATATGAAACTACACAGGCTACAAAGTACACACTTTTGAATGTAGCAAACAAATCCAAAGATTGTTTCTAGAGAAAAATCCCATGCTTGAAATTCCAAGGAATGTTACGGTTAACTTTCACAGTTTCAATTACAAATATCAAATATTGCAAGCAGTTGGGAGACTTGCATCTATGAAAGAATGTTAATTCAAATATGTTAGTAGCAATACACAGTCATGAGAAACCTAAGGCAATATAGGAAAGGAACATTCCAAATAGCAAAGGACTTGAAGTTGCAAACAAAAAGAATATATCCTTCAAAGATGAATATTTGAGGCATTCCTTGAAAATCAATTAAACTTAGAAGTGAATATAACATTGAACTTTCAAATCTCTAAACAAAAGAAACATGATAAGGGTAAAGTAAATATAATTACTGAAGAAAGCTAAGTAATGAAATTAATATTATAATGTTTATAAGCTGTAGTTGAAAGTCATGGAAATGACAGTTAAAAGAAAGGACAAAGAAAGAAAATCAAGGAGCACAAAGGACCTAAGATATTAAAGATTTGGGGGGGAATTTAAATATCAGAAGAAGAGGAGAAAGAAAAATTGAATGAATAATTCAGGGCATAAATCTAGTGCTTTTAAAAGCTGGGAAATTAACATGAGGGAACCCAAAACTAATATAAAAGAGTATATATTGAAAGGTAGAGGAAAGAATAGATGAAAATTGAAAGCAAAACACACTAGTTTGCCAGTGACAATATAATAAAAGGAAAGTACCACTTACACGTGAAAACAAAAACGCCATAGAAATAATAAAGCTAAATGCTGGTTCATTGAAAAGTCTTATAAAATGAAAAAACTTTTGCTCACCTGATCAAAAAAGAATGATTTCCAAAAGAAAAATTAATACAACAAGGAAGAAACAAAAAGAATGATCAGAACCTACTGTACACAATTATATGTTAACAAAGCTAAGAATTTAAAGGAAATAAATTATTATCCCCAAATATAAAATATTCAAATGAACATTTCATGAATTAAAGAGATCTTAAACCATTCCCTATCTTAGGAAATGAAATTGAACATAAGGGAACTACCAAGGGGGAAAAATTAGTCTACCTAGGTAAAGTCTATCAAATATTTATAAAGAGACATTCATGCCTATTTCTTTGAGAAAGAAAATACTTGACCATACTATTTTTATGAATGAAATGTGATTCCAATACCTAAAGTAGGGGAGGATAAAGCAAAAGAAAAGAATTATAAATCAATATCATCAATTAATATTGAGACATTTTAAAATAATTCTTCCAAAAGACTACAGCATTATATTAAAAAATCCCATTATAAAATCAAGATGGATTTTTGTTAGCAGCGTGAGTGTAGTTTCACATTAGGAAATCAATTAATCAATTGATCAATTAATTAATCATATAAAACAAAAACAACATGGCTATATCAATGCATGCAGGAAAAGCCTTTGAAAAATTTCAACCCTTATTCATGTTAAAAACTAAAAAGCATTAACATAGGCCATTTTAAAAACACTATAAGCATATATCCAAACTAAAATCTATCATTATTTGCAATAGGAAATTAAAAAAAAATTCCCATGAAAAACAGAAGAAAGGATCCCCTCTCCTCTTAATATGATCTGTTATAATTGCAAACTGTGACTATTAGCAGTAAGACAAGAAAAATAAGTTAAAAGCAAAAACAATAGTAAAGAGCAGATAAAATTTGTGATGGTTCATTTAGAAAACCCTGGAGAATCAGCAAAAAAAAGTTAATTGGGAAATTAATAGTAGCAGGATACAAACTAAGTCAACAAAATCATTAGCATTTCTAAATAGCTGTAACATAATTTAAAAAGAAATAATAGAAAAAGAACTTTAAAAATATCTAGAAAATGCATAAACTGCCTGTAGTTCAACCTACTGAGGTCAATTGAAAATATGAATATAACTAGAAAATATACTTTAAAGCAAAAATTATTGGTTTTAATGATTGCAAGGATATTGCTTGCTTAGAGCTGACCAGTGACAATATGATAAAATGTCAACACTAAAGTTAATTTACAGAATAATGGATTCTCTACAGAACCAGACAACTTAATAACAAAATTGGGAATCTCAAGGCAAATCATGAAAAAGTGGAAAGGAAGGGGGCATAGTGCTTCCTGGTATCAACTTACAAAGTAGTTATAACAAAACATATTTAATAGTGGTTAGAAAAAATGTTTAAAAAAAATCAATGGAACAATTCAAATAAGCAAGACTCAGAAACAATTGAGCTCAATAAAAACCCATTTAATAAACCCAAGAACATAAAATATTTATGAAAAAACTCTCTAATTGACAAAAACTGTTGGGAAAAAAGTTTAATGAAAGAAAGAGAATATAGAAAGAAAGGAAGAAAAAGGTTGAACACTAAGTTCTTTTTTTAAACATATATTTATTTTATTTTTAATTTATGGAATAAAACAGGCATTTCCATAATGATGTAATAAAAATGTATGCAAAACTGCAAATCTATTATGTGCAATTTGCTATTCCTTTTAAATTTATAATAGCTATCTTTTAAATTTTATATAAATTTCCTGTAAAAACATCACATTCTGAAAGTATACTTGACATAAAATTCTTATTTTTTTATAAATTTATTTATTAAACTTTTTACATTCATTTTCACAGAATTTTGGGTTCCATATTTTCTCCCCATTTGTCCCCTCACACACCCCAATACACTGAGCATTCTAATTTCCCCTATCACCAATCTGCCCTCTCTTCTATCATCCCTCCCTTCTCTTGACCCCATCTTCTCTTTTGTCCTCTAGGGCCAGATAACTTTCTATTCCCCATTACCTGTATTTCTTATTTCCTAGTAGCAAGAACAATACTCAACAGTTGGTCCCAAAACTTTGAGTTCCAACTTCTCCCCATCCCTCCCTCCCCACCCATTCCCTTTGGAAAGGCAGGCAATTCAATATAGACCATATCTGTGTAGTTTTACAAACGACTTTGATAACAGTCATGTTGTGTAAGACTTAACTGTATTTCCCTCCATCCTATCCTGCCCCCCATTGATTCTATTCTGTCTTTTGATCCTGTCCCTCCCCAAGAGTGTTGACTCCAAATTGCTCCCTCCTCCCATTGCCCTCCCTTCCATCATCCCCTGCACCCTGCTTATCCCCTTCTCCCCCACTTTCCTGTACTGTAAGATAGGTTTTGATACCAAAATGAGTGTGCGTTTTATTCCTTCCTTTAGTCGAATGTGATGAGAGTAAACTTCATGTATTTCTCTCAGCTCTCCTCTTTTTTCCCTCCACTAAAAAGTCTCCTGCTTGCCTCTTCTATGAGAGATAATTTGCCCCATTCCATTTCACCCTCTCACCTCCCAATATATTTCTCTCTCACCGTTTACCTTAATTTCTTTAAGATATGATTCCATCCTATTCAGTTCACTCTGTGCTCTCTATCTCTGTGCATGCATGTACATGTGTGTGTGTGTGTATGTGTAATCCCACCAACTACCCAGATACTGAAAAGTTTTAAGAGTTACAAATATTGTCTTTCCATGTAGGAATATAAACAGTTCACCTTTGGTAAGTCCCTTATGATGTCTCTTTGCTGTTTACTTTTTCATGCTTCTTCTCATTCTTGTGTTTGGAAGTCAAATTTTCTTTTCAGCTCTGGTCTTTTCATCAAGAATGCTTGAAAGTCCTCTATTTCATTGAAAGACCATTTTTTTTCCCCTGAAGTATTATACTCAGTTTTTCTGGGTAGGTAATTCTTGATTTGAGTCCTAGTTCCTTTGACTTCTGGAATATCCTATTCCACGCCCTTCGATCCCTTAATGTAGAAGCTGCTAGATCTTGAGTTATCCCGGTTGTATCTCTACAATACTGGAATTGTTTCTTTCTAGCTGCTTGCAATATTTTCTCCTTGACCTGGGAATTCTGGAATTTGGCCACAATGTTCCTAGGAGTTTCTCTTTTTGGATCTATTTCAGGAGGTGATTGGTGGATTCCTTGAATACTTATTTTGCCTTCTGGTTCTAGAATATCAGGACAGTTTCCCTTGATGATTTCATGAAAGATGATGTCTAGGCTTTTTTTTTGATCGTGGCTTTCAGGTAGTCCCATAATTTTTAAATTGTCTCTCCTGGATCTATTTTCCAGGTCAGTTGTTTTTCCAATGAAATATTTCACATTCTCTTCCATTTTTTCATTCTTTTGGTTTTGTTTTATGATTTCTTGGTTTCTCAGAAAGTTATTAGACTCTATCTGTTCCATTCTAATCTTGAGAGAACTATTTTCTTCAGTGAGCTTTTGAACCTCTTTTTCCATTTGGCTAATTCTGCTTTTGAAAGCATTCTTCTCCTCACTGACTTTTTTAACCTCTTTTGCCAATTGAGTGAGCCTATTTTTCAAGGTGTTATTTTCTTCAGCATTTTTTTGGGTCTCCTTTACCAAGGTATTGACCCGTTTTTCATGCTTTTCTTGCATCTCTCTCATTTCTCTTCCCACTTTTTCCTCCACCTGTCTAACTTGATTTTCAAAATCCTTTTTGAGCTCTTCCATGGTCTGAGCCCATTGAATATCTATTTCAGATCTTTGAGATACAGAGGCCTTGACGCCTATGTCTTTCCCTGATGGTAAGCATTGTTCTTCCTCATCAGAAAGGAAAGGAGGAAACATCTGTTCACCAAGAAAGTAACCTTCTATGGTCTTATTTTTGTTCCCTTTTCTGGGCATTTTCCCAGCCAGTTTCTTGACTTCTGAAATTTCTCTCCACCCCTGCCTCACTAGTGTTTCGGATCTGAGATTCAAATGCTGCTTCCCAGTCTCAGGGCTTTCAGCGGGGGGTGGGGCTGCTATTCAGTGGGATTAAGTTCAGGTGCTCAGGTGGGGCAGGGCAGCCTCACAGTGCTCAGATCCCTCAGGGGGTTTATGTGGAGAGCTTCAACAATGGATCTGAGCTCTTTCCTGCTTTGGGAGCCCCTCTCAGTTGCTTCCCCCACTGCTTCCTTCCAAGGGGGCATGAATTATGGAGACACCCTGCTCCCCTCTCAGCCGACCAGATAGGGTCTCTCACTGACCTGTAGTGCCTATAGGTTCAGGGACCCTCGTGGCCACCAGAGACTCTGTCCCTGAAGCCTTCTCGGATCTGCTCCTCTCGGTGCTGCGTGGCCAAGGCAGGGCTGGTCTCTGCTCTGTGTCCGGTGCATGATGGACCTTTGGGGTCAGTTTTTCAGGGCTCTCTGGAACAGAAATCTCCTCCACTCCTTTGCTGAGCAGTTTCCATTACTCCAGAATTTTGGGGGAGTTCTTTTTACAGGTAATTTATGGGCTGTGGGTTCGGAGCTAGCATATGTGAATCTTTCTACTCCGCCATCTTGGCTCCTCCCCCCACCCAGTTCCCCATCTTTAGTGTCCATAAAGTTCTTATTAAAAATAAAAGAAAATGGATGTAAGTATCTTTCACAAGTATGATTAGAAGAATAATTATTAGGCAAATAAAGGAAAGAGAATATCCCCCAAAATAAAAAAAAAACTATCTCATTTCATGAAAATAATAAAGTGGTTTTTTTTTTTCATGAGCAGACTCATTGCAGCTTGGGCAAGAAGAGAAATGGTTGGGGGGAAATATTAGTAACAAATATTCACTTAGGGTCTGATAGTCAAGATATATGTAGGGAATTAATGCAAATAAATATATTAGGATCCAATAAATGTTCTCAAAGAGATTTTACCATGCAGTTTTTTAAAAAAATTCAAGCTATTAAGAAACATTTGACAAATTGCTTCAAATTACAACTATTAATTGGTCAATCAAAAAGCATTCAAGAAACAAAGACAAAAATAAAAAACTGTACTTTCATTGCATCTTCGTGGTGGGGGGATAACATATACACATTTAAGTATATACAGTAAGATACAAAATATATTCAAAAGAAATGTCAACTACTTCAACTATCAGATAATTATTTTCTAGAGCTGGGTAAAATAATATCAAAATTCATCTGGAAGAACAAAAGTTCCAGAATATCACAGGGATTAATAAAAAGAAATGCTAGGGAAGGTGAACTAGCGCTACCATATCTCAAATTGTACTATAAAGGAGCAATTTTTAAAACCACTTGGTAGTGGCTAAGAAACAGAAGGGTAGACAAGTGGCATAGACTTGGCACTCAAGACACGGTAGGCAAGGAATATAGCAACCTTCTGTTTGATAAACTCAAGGACCCCAGCTTCTGGGATAAGAACTCACTGTTCGACAAAAATTGCTAGGAAAACTGGATAACAGCATGGTGGAAACTAGGCATAGACCCATGTCTGACACACATGTGTCAGAATAAAGTCCAAATGGGTACACCATGTAGCTATAAAGATTGATACCATCTACAAACTGGAGGAGCAAGGAATAGTGTATTTATCAGATTTATGGAGAAGGGAAGAATTTTTTACTACAGAAGGGATAGAATGCATTATGAAATGCCAGATGGATAACTTTGATTACATTAAACCGAAAAGTTTTTGCACAACCAAACCCAATGCAACCAAAATTAGGAAAGAATTTTTATTGCTAATCTCGGGGATAAAGGCCTCATTTCTGGAACATATAGAGAACTCAGTCAAACGTATTAACAATACAAGTCATTCCCCAATTGATAAGTGGTCAAAGGATATGAATAGGAAATTTTCAGAGAAAGAAATTAAAGATATCTATAATCATATGAAAAAATGCTCTTTAGAGCACTTTTGATTGGAGAGATGCAAATCAAAACAACTCTGAGGTACCACATCACACCTATAAGATTGGAAAACATGACAGAACAGGAAAATGATAAATGTTGGAGAGTATGTGGGAGAGTTGGAACACTAATTCACTGTTGGTGGAGCTGTGAGCTCATCCAACCATTCCAGAGAACAATTTATAACTATGCCCAAAGGGCTACAAAAATGTGCACACATATTTTTGTAGGGGAGGAGCCAAAGTGGCAGAGTAGAAAGACTCACGTATGCTAGCTCTGAATCCACAGCCCATATATTTCCTGCAAAAAGAACTCCCCACAAATTCTGGAGCACTGCAAGGCACGCAGAAACACAGTGGAAAACAATACCGTTCCAGAGAGCCCTGGAGAGCCATCCCTAGGGGTCCCTCATGCCCTGGAAAGTGGAGCCCACCCCTGCCCAGCCCTGGCCGCCGGGCCCCAGAGGAGCAGATCCGAGAAGGCTTCATGGATGGAATCTCCAGTGGCCGCGAAGGTCCCTCCACCCACAGGCGCTACAGGTCAGTGAGAGAGACGTCTGGGGTGGCCGAGAGGGGAGCAGGGTGTCTCCGTGACTCGGGCCCCCTCAGGAGGCAGCAGTAGAGGCAGCAGCAGAGGCAGCGGCAGAGGCAGTGGTGGTGGCCAGGACTCCTGGAGCAGCAGGCAGAAATTCAGGGCCATTACCAAAGGTCTCTGCATAAACCCCCTGAGGGAATTGAGCCTGGGAGGCGGCCCTGCCCCCACCCAAGCACCAGAACTTAAGTTCACATTGAATAGCAGCTGCACCTGCCACGGAAAGCCCATTTGAATCTCAGACCCCAAGCACTAGCTGGGCAGATCTAGGTGGGGGTGCAGAGGAATCTCAAAAGTCAAGTAACTGGCTGGGAAAATGCCCAGAAAAGGGAAGAAAAATAAGACTATAGAAAGCTACTTTGATGAGGTACAGATGTTCCCACCTTTCAATTCTGATGACGAGGAACAATTCCTACCATCAGGGAAAGACGTGGAGGTCGGGGCCTCTGTATCCCAGACATCTCAGGGGGATGTCCAGTGGACTCAGGCCATGGAAGAGCTCAAAAAGGATTTTGAAAATCAAATTAGACAGGTGGAGGAAAAAGTGGGAAGAAAAATGAGAGAGATGCAAGAAAAGCATGAAAAACGGGTCAATACCTTGGTAAAAGAGACCCAAAAAATTGCTGAAGAAAATAACACCTTGAAAAATAGGCTCACTCAATTGGCAAAAGAGGTTCAAAGAGTCAATGAGGAGAAGAATGCTTTCAAAAGCAGAATTAGCCAAATGGAAAAAGAGGTTCAAAAGCTCACTGAAGAGAATAGTTCTCTCAAGATTAGAATGGAACAGATGGAGTCTAATAACTTTCTGAGAAACCAAGAAATCATAAAACAAAACCAAAAGAATGAAAAAATGGAAGAGAATGTGAAATATTTCATTGGAAAAACAACTGACCTGGAAAATAGATCCAGGAGAGATAATTTAAAAATTATGGGACTACCTGAAAGACATGATAAAAAAAAAGAGCCTAGACATCATCTTTCATGAAATTATCAAGGAAAACTGCCCTTACTTTGCCCAGAGGGCAAAATAAGTATTGAAGGAATCCATCGATCACCACCTGAAAGAGATCCAAAAAGAGAAACTCCTAGGAACATTGTGGCCAAATTCCAGAATTCCCAGGTCAAGGAGAAAATATTGCAAGCAGCTAGAAAGAAACAATTCCAGTATTGTATAGATACAACCGGGATAACTCAAGATCTAGCAGCTTCTACATTAAGGGATCGAAGGGCGTGGAATAGGATATTCCAGAAGTCAAAGGAACTAGGACTCAAATCAAGAATTACCTACCCAGAAAAACTGAGTATAATACTTCAGGGGAAAAAAAAATGGTCTTTCAATGAAATAGAGGACTTTCAAGCATTCTTGATGAAAAGACCAGAGCTGAAAAGAAAATTTGACTTTCAAACACAAGAATGAGAAGCATGAAAAAGTAAACAGCAAAGAGAAGTCATAAGGGACTTACCAAAGGTGAACTGTTTACATTCCTACATGGAAAGACAATATTTGTAACTCTTAAAACTTTTCAGTATCTGGGTAGTTGGTGGGACCACACACACACATACACACACACATGTACATGCATGCATGCACACACACATACACACATGCACGCACACACAGAGACAGAGAGCACAGAGTGAATTGAATAGGATGGGACCATATCTTAAAAGAAAATAAGGTAAATGGTGAGAGAGAAATGTAGTGGGAGGAAAGAGGGTGAAATGGAATGGTGTAAATTATATGTCATTCAAGAGGCAAGCAGGAGACTTTTTAGTGGAGGGAAAAAGAGGAGAGCTGAGAAAAAAAGAAGAATTTTACCCTCATCACATTCGACTAAAGGAAGGAATAAAATGCACACTCATTTTGGTATGAAAACCTATCTTACAATACAAGAAAGTCGGGGAGAAGGAGATAAGCAAGGTGGGGGCGATAATGGAAGGGAGGGCAATGGGAGGAGGGAGCAATTTGAAGTCAACACTCTTGGGGAGGGACAGGATCAAAAGACAGAATAGAAAAAATCGGGTCAGGATACGATGGAGGTAAATAGCGTTAGTCTTACACAACACGACTATTATCGAAGTCATTTGCAAAACTACACAGATATGGCCTATATTGAATTGCCTGCCTTCCCAAAGGGAATGGGTGGGGAGGGAGGGATGGGGAGAATTTGGAACTCAAAGTTTTAGGAACAACTGCTGAGTATTGTTCTTGCTACTAGGAAATAAGAAATACAGGTAATGGGGAATAGAAAGTTATCTGGCCCTAGAGGACAAAAGAGAAGATGGGGACAAGAGAAGGGAGGGATGATAGAAGAGAGGGCAGATTGGTGATAGGGAAAATTAGAATGCTCAGCTTATTGGGGTGGGGGGAGGGGAGAAATGGGGAGAAAATTTGGAACCCAAAATTCTGTGAAAATGAATGTAAAAAGTTAAATAAATAAATTTATATTTTAAAAAAATGTGTATACCCTTTGACCCAGCAATATCACTACTAGGACTGTATCCACAAGAGATCATAAAAGTGGGAAAGGGTGCCACATGTACAAAAATATTTATAGCAGCACTCTTTGTGGTGGCCAAAAACTGGAAATCAAGGGGATGCCCATCAGTTGGGGAATGGCTGAATAAGTTGTGATATATGAATGTAATGGAGTACTATTGTGCCATAAGAAATGATGAACAAAAAGACTTCAGGGAGGCCTGGAAGGACTTATATGATCTGATGCTGAGCAAAAGGAGCAGAACAAGGAGAAATTTGACCACAGTGTGTGAGAGTTTTTTCTGGTAGACTTGGAACGTTGTAGTAATGCAAGAACTTAAAAAATAATAATAATAACAATTCCCAGTGGTTTTCTAAGGCAATACGCCTGCCACACTCAGAGAAAGAACTATGGAATTCATTTTCAGAATGTAGCAGATCTTGTTTATATATGTGTGTATTATGTTTTGATTTGTTCTATGATTTCTTCCATTTATTTTAGTTTGTCTATACAGCATTACTATAGTGAAAATGTATTCAATAGGAAAGTATTTGTAGATCATATATAGAGTTGTATGGCGTTTTGGGGAGGGAGGGGAGTAGTGGGGGTAGGCGGGGGGGGTAAAAATATATGCTTTTTGATAGTGATCATAGAACATTAAAAAAAAAAAAGAAATGCCAGTTAATATGAAGCTATACAATGCCTTTCCTGATACCCTCAGCTGCTAGAGATGGTCCTTGAGCTATGTCTTGAAGAAAGTTAAGGAGTCTGTGAGGAAGAGATGAGGAGAGAAAGCTTTCCAGGCATGAGAGGTGGCCATTGAAAAGATGTCGAAACAAGAGTCATGTGTAAAAGAATCTAGTCTGATTGGACTATAGAGTTCAGGGAGGGGAGTAGTGTACAATGAGGTGGGACCAAGATGTTCAGGGCTTTAAAACTGAGAGGAATGCAAAGCAATACAACTTATTTCAGATCCAGCAAACTGGCAAAGATGGACAATAAATAGAAATAGTCAATATTGGAAGGGTTGTGGGAAGACAGGTATGCTTATACCCTGTTGGTAGAGCTGTGAATTGGTTTAATCATTCTAGCAAACAATTTGGAATTATACTAAAAATAGTGACTAAAATGTTATACTCTTTGGTTCAGGGGGAATACTGCTAGTTACATACCATAAGGATGTCAAAGACAGAAAGGTGCCATGAATACCAAATATATAATAGCAGAGAACTGGAAACAAAATAGGTGCTCCTTGATTGGAGAATGGTTAGCTAAATTGCGGGGAAAGGAAGAGAATAAGCATTTATATAGTATCTACTGTATGTGAAGCACTGGGCTAAGTGATTTTACAAATACTGTTTCATTTGATCCTCACAATAACCTTGGGAGGTAGGTACTATTATTATCCCCTTTTTATAGTTGAGGAAACCAAGGTAAATAAATGGTAGTTTATTGACTTCCTCTAAGTCTCACAGTTCCTAAGTGTGTCAGGCGAATTTGAACTTAGATCTTCCTGACTCCAGACTTAGTACTTTATCCGTTGTGATACCAGTTACCACTAAATTGAGATACATAAATTTAATTACATATTCCTGAAATGTAAGAAATAATGAATGTGAGTGCAGAAAATACATATACTTAAAACTGTAAAAAACAGAGTTTCACACTTTCCCATACAAGGCTGATTTTTTTAAGTTAAAATGTTATTTGTTAAATTTGTAATTTTTAAAAAAAGATACAGAGAAGCATAAGAAGACATATGAATTGATTAAGAGTAAACAGAAACAGGAAAATAATGAACATAGTCACTACAAAATTATAAAAGTCTAGAACAACATAATGAACCTGGATGTCATTTAATTATAATGACCAAGCTTGGTCTCAAAGTACTTGAGAAAATACATCTCCTTTCTTTCATTCCTAAGGTTTGGGACTACGAGCTTGGAAAAATGCATATTCTGTTGCTTGTGACAACATGATTGATTGATTTTTTGGTTTTTCTAATCTTATTTTCTCCTTTTTTACTCTTTGTTACAAATGGACACTTGTTGAATGTCAAAGATAGGAAGGAATGTGTTTGGAAATTGTTCTGAGGTCAAAACAAAGGCCTCTATCTAGGTAGCAATGAAGAAAAAAACCTCATTGTACCATATGGTCCAATGCAGCCCACTATTCTGTTTCTCATAAAGGTATTAAGGGTACATTTTTGTACAGAGCGTGTTGTTACCCTCCATGACGTCTAGCTCAAAATTGCAGTATAAGTTCCCAACACTCTTGGCTTTCTTTTCTAAGCCATTAAAGTCTATCATGCATAAATGTCTCTAAATACATCTTGAAGCTCCTGGAACACCTCTTGAGATAATGACCTGCAGAAGTTCATCCCCTACTGTGTAAAGTAATAATAATAACTGGCGTTTATATAGTGCTTTTAAGCTTGCAAAGTGCTTTACAGATATTGTCTCGTTTCATCCTCACAACAATCCTGGGAGGTAGGTGCTATTATTATCCCCATTTTACAGATGAGGAAACTGAGGCAAATATTTTGAGTGATTTTCCCGGGGGCACACAGCTAGTAAATGTCTGAGACTGGATCTAAACTCAAGTCTACCTGACTCTAGGCTTGGCACTTTATCCACTGTACCACTGGCTGCCCCAGATTTACCACCAGATATGTCGTGCTTCATTGGACCTGTGAGAATGAATTTCCTATTTTCTAAGATTTCCCAAAGAAAGATAGGAAACAGTCCTCATTCATGAATGATTTATCTGGTCCATGTGGACCTATCTCATCTCCTCAAGCTTCAGGATGGCGTACAGTTGACCACTCAGAGACTGGTTAGCACAGTGAGATAGGTATGGGAAGGAAAGCCATAATTTGTATTTTAAAAAGGTCACGATTCAAGGAATGAGAGTGTTATTGTAGGCAAATTCCTTGAAGATTTACATGGGGAACCGGTTGCTCTGTGGTCATTCAAGGAACCATCTGAGTATTGTTTGATTGTCTTCTCTACCTTCTCCATTTGCCTGAGTGGTGGATCATGCATATCTGGATGTGTATGTGATCCTGATACATACCACTAGATATGTGTCGCAGATCACTACTTACCTACCATACTTCTTTGTCCCCAAGGGTTGTTCCATAGTACAGTTATAGAGCAAACTTTATCACTAAACACCTTAGCTAGTTTTCCCTCATCATGAAATCATACAGTGGTTTTGTCTTCACTATTTAAACGGTATGGACAAATAGTCACAGGACTTTGCAAGGAGGTCCCACTCTCCCAGAGATAACTGTTACCTGGACAGGGTGGGACAGGGTCATAAACATTGTGTGCAAGCCAATCATACTTCAACCATACAGATATCTTGACTTCCATATACAAAACTTACCACAGGTAATCCAAAGCTCAGTATAGTCATGTTGGAAATCCAACCCATGAACTGGTGGAAAGGGCTGAGGGCTGCAGAAATCATGAGAATAAAACAATGAGGACAGCTCCTCCTTGGCTATTTATAATACTCCCTACAATGTGAGTAGGCCATCACCTTGGATCAGCACAATTGAGCCATGGTATCCCCTAGGCTGGGTACAGCCTGGTGACTCAGGAATGCCTACCAGCCATCATTTCTGTCATGCTTAGAACACTGACAAAATGGAAGGTGAATTGCCCTCCTTCTGATACTGTCAGTGATGCATGGCTGACAACCAAGACATACCTCCTTGACATAGACGTGGAGCCACTTGACGGCTGGTAAACAGAACCATGCATCCTCCGTGAAAGCCATACCCTCCACACAACGACGCTCAGCAGAGGCAGCTGTCAAACATGCCAGGATGGGGAAAGTGCAAAGGTGGATTGTAGGAAGAGAAACAGCTGTAGCTATGCAGTGGTGGCAGAAGCAACCTGATGCTAGTGATCTGAGTCTGGCCACTTGCCTCTGTTTTAGGTGATGTTGGTTATTATTTTGTGAAACTGTTGGATTTTACATTTGAAATGTATGATCTAAGGAACTACTTATTCACAGCATCTGAATTTTAACCTCCTCCCTTCTCCTTTTAATTAGTTATATACGGTGCTTCATTTTCTTTGGGACTTTCAAATAAAGGTCTGAGTCCAAGGAACTCCTCCTTATTTATGTGTGTCTAGGAGAGTAGGGATACTTGGGTCAGGGTCCTATTAGTCTGTATGGGCAGCAGATAGGAACCAAGAGAGTTAGCCTAGGACTGTTACTAGCAATGACTGATCATAAATTGACTAGAGACATGACTAAGTGGGTTTGTGCCTGACAGTCTTGTGCCTCCTACCCCACATGTGGGGACCTACACAAATATATCCCTGGCTTCCTTTAAGCTCCAGCCAAAATCCCATCTTTTACAGGAAAACTTCCTTAACTCTTCTTAATTCTAGTACCTTCGTTCTGTTAATTATTTCCTATTATGATTATCTCAATAGATGCAAAAAAGCTTTTGACAAAATATAACACCCATTCCTATTAGAAACACTGGAGAACATAGGAATAAAGGGAACTTTCCATAAAATAATAAGCAGTATCTACCTAAACCCTTCAGCAAGAATTATGTGCAATGGAGATAAGCTAGATGCATTTCCAATAAGGTCCATTCTCACCACTATTATTCAATATGGTACTAGAAATGTTAGCTGTAACAATTAGAGAAAATAAAGAAATTGAAGGAATTAGAATAGGCAAAGAAGAAACTAAGTTATCACTGTTTGCAGATGATATGATGATATACTTAGAGAATCCCAGAGATTCAAGTAAAAAACTACTTGGAATAATAAACAACTTTGGCAAAGTTGCAGGTTACAAAATAAACCCACACAAATCTTCTGCATTTCTATACATTACTAACAAAACCTAACAGCAAGAGATAGAAAGAGAAATCCCATTTAAAGCTATGGTAGACACTATAAAAATATGTGGTAGACATTAAATAAATATTTCCTAATTATATATATATGTTTTGTATATATATGTTTGCATGTTATCTCCACAATTAGATTGTGAGTCCTTTGAGGGCAGGGACAGTCTTTTTCCTCTTTTTGTATCTCCAATTTGTATTACAGTGCCTGGCACATAATGCTTAATAAATGGTTATTGGTTATTGATTGATTGATAGAATGTCCCTGTGAAGGTCATCAAATAAAAAAAAAAGAGTTCCTATAAAAGCTTTACAGCTCCCTAGGTATTAGGGAGGTTGTGTGTGTGTGTGTGTGTGTGTATGAGAGAGAGAGAGAAAGAGAGAGAGAGAGAGAGAGAGAGAGAGGAGAGAGAGAGAGAGAGAGGAGAGAGAGAGAGAGAGAAAGAGAGAGAGAGGAGAGAGAGAGAGAGAGAGAGAGAGAAAGAGAGAGAGAGAGAGAGAGAGAGAGAGAGAGAGAGAGAGAGAGAGAGAGAGAGAGAGAGAGAGAGAGAGGTTTAAAGGTTTAAGGGAGGCTAATAAAAAAGTTCAAAGATTTGCTATGTTGTGGTCTTTGGATCCATGGTAATGATTATAGCCACTATTACATGTGCTATCAAGGAACCTCAGGACAGGGCAGGTACAGGTGTCAAAGGATGCTCTACATTGTTGAGTTGCACTTAATGGTAAGTCACCAAAATGTCCCCCATTTTCATTGCTCATTCTTTGGGTGACCCAAGTTTCTGGGTTGTGATGTAACTGTGACACAACTAGAGAGACTGAAATTAGAGCTGCTGCTCCCTGTTTCAACAGAAGATATCCACCATGATCATTGGCAACCACAAAAATGATCATGCAGAGAATAGGGTTCATTGGTCATGGCATGTTGGATATATTTTCCAGAACAGAGGTATTCTAAGTTTTAGTGATATATGAAGATTATAGTAGATATTATGTGTCTTTGAGTAAACCAGCAAATGAATGAAAAAGCAATTATCCTGTACCTAATATGAGCAGGGCACCATTATGGTTTTGAGCTGATCTTCAAAGGTAACTTTAATGGTCAAAATCTCCATCATAGATATCATGATACTTTTCACTATGTATAATTTTTTGATAGTAGACAGTTAAGAGATAGAAAAAACATTTGAGACTTTATAACCCTTATCTTATAAGCTGCTTGGAGGTATCTGCCACCATCATGAATATTTGCTTAAGATCAGACCTGAATAAATAGGAGATGAAGCGAAGATTGCCTTCCACAGCTTGAAAGAAGTCGGAATAGCTGGAGCCCTTTGAAAGCAGGTGCCTTTTAAAATAAATCTCTGATGAGTGAAACCTTTGGCAAAAGCAGTATACAAGAAATTGGTGAACCTCAGTAGGCAGTTTCCAATCTGTTACTACTTTTTAAGGTAGTTCACCAAGGAAGATGATAAAGGGAAGCGACATGGTATAGTGGAGAGATTAATGGAATTAGAGACAGGAAGGACTATGGTGGAGATCCCAGACCTAGAACTTAACTGAGTGACCAAGAGAAAGTCATTTAACTGCGATGTGCCTCAGTTTCCTCATCTGTAAAGTGAAGATAACAATGCCTACAATAATTACCACAGTGTTATTATCAAGAATAAAATGTGCTTTGAAAACCTTAAATGATTTGTAAACTCCAGTTGCTATTTTAATATATTCTGAAAATTCCAAGAACTTTTGGTAAAAATTGTATTTTTCTAGTTCAGTGCATAGCCATTTGGAAAGTACTAAAGGATAGTTTTTATATGCTGAGTATTCTTCAGTAACATATTAGAGAAAGTTAAGGCTCCAACAAAGTGATGAAGGAAATCTCTAAAGATATCACTGGCAATAAATGGTTGCAAGGGCATTATTATAATCCAAATGGCATAATTTCAAGTGTCCATAACTTACCTGGACACTATTTTCCATTTTCAACCTTCACATATCTGGAATAACCTCCTTATTTTTCTACTTTATGTTCACTTGCAGATTTTTTTCCCTTTTTCACTTGGAACAAAGAAGGAAGAGAAAGTAAATATTTATTTTTTGAAGGTCTTATAGCTAGGTAGATATTATAGTATGTATGTATTACTATGTATTATAGTACAGTATTTTATATATTTAATACTCTGTAAAGCACAGTATACTAAATTAAATTTTATAATATATCCCCAGTCCTCAGACTTAACCTTTTACTTCATTGAGGCTACTGAGGCCATCAAGTGTAAGTTCTCTCATCTCTTCAGAATTTCTTAATATGATTGTCTACTCCTTTTTCCTTTCCTGTGGTCACCAGAGAAGAGGTAATTCTGCTCTTTAACATTCTTTAACATTCACTGAATGTGTGATCTCACCACAAAGGATCAGTCCAACATGTTGGAAGTCTTTCCGTCTTTTGGCATCCTATGAGTACCTGAGCAGCAACTGGTTGTCTGTTTGTCAACCCCTTCTCGTATTATATGAGCAGCCTATCTTCTTTTTGGATATTTGGATATTTCCCTTTACTCTACTAGTCTGCAAGATGTCCCAAAAGACTTAGTGCAGTGTTTAAGCTTTAGTAACTGCCCTATGACTTTTGGGACACTTGGAGATATCCTGTCATCTGCTCATAATCACAGTGTATCTCTCCATTGGATCATCTGTAACTGGTTGTTTGGATATGGTGGTATGGCAAGATTTGAAACCATCTAGGATCACAAAAGAATATTTCCGTGTGTTTGTGTGTTTTTTAAATGGGATTTGGCACCATTGCATACCTTCAATTGTTGAATGCACCAAAATGAATTCAAAAATGAAATACATCCTGTTTTCTTCCTATTTAGTTCTGGATATAACTCATTGTCCATCCATAGTGTCAATTGCAAATATATGAGCTGATATATTAGTTCAATGGAGTGGCAATCCAGTTGCATGACATGATCTGGATAATAGGCATTTTACATCCATGCCTAGTCTAACTCTAATTCCAAAGAATTTCTACCCTCACTAAGAATTTAGTCAGGAAATAGTCTTATTCTTTACTTAGGCTAATTCCTTTGGCTGTATCATTGGTCCCATTCTCTTTTCTTTCTTTCTTGAGCCAGCCCTCTCTTGGATCTCACCACTCTCATCTGTCTATAAGCATGTTCAAGTCTCTCCAGTTCCCACAAAAAGTGCTTTCCCTTGATACTTCTACTCCATCTAGCTATAATGTCATCTCTTTCTTCTCTTCTGCTGTCTAACCTTGATACCTCCACTTCACTATCATTTCACTTGCTTCATTACTTTCTGTTTCTGTCTCCCACCAATCTACTGAAAATTCTCTCTCCTAGGTCATCCATAGTCACCACACCAAAACCTTTTTCTTTTATTTTCAGTTCTCATCTTCCTTGGTTGTTCTTGATGTTTCCACCATATTTGTCTTTTTTTTTTATTTCTTAGCTTCAGGAATACCACACTCTCTTAGTTCTCCTACCTCTTTAACTAGTTTTCTTGCCTTTTTTAGCTCTTCAAGGTAGACGTTATTGAAGGTTTTATTCTTAATCTTATCTTCCCTTTGGAAATCTCATTCATTTCCTTGGTTCCAATGATCACCTTTACATATATGGCAACCAATTCTGTATCTCTATCTAACCTTGACTTCTCTTCTGAGCTTCAGACTCAAAATCTCAACTCCGTGTAGAAAGCCTATCAATGCTTACAGATTGTTAGGTGTTCTTTCAAGTGTGTGTATGTGTGTGTGTGTGTGTGTGTGTGTGTGTGTGTGTGTGTGTGTGTATGTGTGTGTGTGTGTGAGAGAGAGAGAGAGAGAGACAGACAGACAGAGAATATTGTTCTCATCAACTCCTGAAATATTGATTTACAATATTAATTCCTTCAAAAAGTCTGAAATTATAAACATCACATCACAGATAGGGCCATATGTCACTGCTTGAGGTCCCTTTTTTCTGTTAGGAGCAACCTATTATATTGGTCCAGGTTTTCTGTGACTGTCCTATTATTGTCAAACATGTAATGATACCATGTTGGTTAAAATGCAGACTTCACTTTTCATACCTTAAATCTGGTTAGTTCAAAGCCCGAGTGGTTATAAGTTGTGTTATTTTTCAGTTTTCACTTATGCACTTTTTCTTTAAAATAAATATCATTTTAGGATAATAATCCTGTATTTGAGGGCAGTCTATTTTCAACTAGTATGGTAAATCACTGATAATGATAAAATAAACTAGAGAAACCTTGTTTATATTGGGGAAATAAGGCATTGCAGCAGCAACTCCACTAAAGGCTGAATACTTGACTTATTTATTGACAAAAAAAGTATCCTAGGTACTTACCCCTTAGGGAATGAGCCATTCTGTATAGCTGATATCTCAGGTAGTGGAAAGGACATTTATTTATGGTCAGAGAACATGAGAAATGGCACTAAGTTCTAGTTCTGGCACTTTGGCAAACTGACTTTGAGTAAGATTGACTTCTCATAACCTCAGTTACCTCAGTTGTCAAATGGGAATAATAATATGTACTACTACCTACTTCACTGACTACCTCTTATTATTATTCCCTTTAGCACTGATGCTTATTTAAAAACTTTAATTATGATGGATGAATTACTTTAGAGATGGAATGTACAATTCTTTGACTTCCTTGACAATCCATGCCATGAAGGTTTATGCACTAGATTTCTTTTTTATGGACCATGCCTTAAACCCAAATCACTCTGACTCTCATTGATTGGCCAATTGATCCCAGCCCAAGTCTTACTTGGTCAATTCTATCAGGTCATTATTTGGACTCTGATGGTTCTATTGAGGTTTGGGGTTTTTGGGACTCCAAAATACCAACACACCAGGTCCTGCTCGAATGAATTTGACATAAGCCTACTTAAAGCCAAAGAAAAGCAAAGTTTATTAAAGATTCTCCATACTGGGTTAACTCTTAAGAAGGCTAAACATTTGTAATTGTTGTATTAACAAGTGAACCAGATAGAATCTCAGCTAGACAGAGTCAGAGCTGGATTGAATCTGAGGACCTTCATGGAGGTGAGATAGAACTGAAATATAGAAAAAGATTGAGGGAAGAATCCAGGTGTTGCCAAGTAGTGGTGGGGGGCACAGATGGTCTTGATTGAGGAAATCGGCCTGGAATGTAGATCAAGTCCAGGGAGGATCCTGATGGGAGTGGCCAGTAGTCTAGACAATCCTAGTTGGGTGATATGGACCTCAAAAGAATGCTAAGTAATGACTGATAGTCTAGACAATAGGATTTTGATAAGATAGGGAGTATCTGGGTTGGGCAATGTGGACCTCAAGAGAATGATAAATCACATAAGGGGAATCCAAGGAACCCCCCAAGGCCAGCTTTCTAGGGCCCTTTAGACAAATGGGACCAAGACCCTCCTGGTCCAAGGGACAAAGGTCTTGGCTTGGGCTCATACCTTATCAGTTCTGAATGAGTGTAAATAGTAGTTGCTTATATTTTGGCCAGAAATTCTGCGGGTTTTCACTTCCCAGTTTGATTTATTTTTAACTAGGTAAAAGAGGTCATTCTTTGTCTCACTTTTTACCTAGCCTTAATCAGTGAAGGGATGTTGCTTCAGATCAACTGAAATCTGAGAAAGATCTTAGCTCAAAAAAGTCAAGACCTCCCACTGCATCGGGGGCCATCTCCAGTTCTCTGATCTATATCTTCCCACTGGACCCTCTGGAGGAAAGAGTGAGGGTGGTGACTTTGTACAGCCCTGCCTACCTTAAATTCTCACTTCACTTGCAAGTTGTGACATCTCTTTCCTGATGTCATGATCCTCTTTGAGAACAAAGGGCAAACAATAGCAAAGGCAGAGTGGAAAGAAGAGAATGGAAATTTTTCTTGATGACCTCAGGATCATCATTATGTTATATCAGGTGCGGTTATTCCTATGTTAGATGATCCCAGTCTGCCAAGCTTTTGGATTTTCTAATCTTTCTACTTCTTCCCTTTCTGTCAGTATGTTGTTGCTAACTGTAATTCCTTACTACCATCACTTGGTTGGATGACTGAAGTATCTCTTCTCTCTACTTAGAACTCATTGCTCCTAGACTGCTATGGAGTAGGCGATGAGAGAACCTCATTTGTTTAAATTATTTGTTAAATAAAAGAGAGGGGGGGAGCTAAGGAATTGGGAATAAAATGCTCCTGTATTAGCACATAGGTTTTGATATTTGTTTTCTTTGTTTAGAAACCTTTTTGATTACTTCTTTGGGTTTTTTTTCTGCCATATTCCAGATATGTAAGATTATTTATCAGATAGATGAGTTCTGGATATGTGTTATGTTTCTGTACAACTGTCCCAAAAGTCATAGTGCAGTATTAAGCTTTACTAACATCAGAAGTATAAATGCTGCAAACTTACAAAAATGATATCTGAAAGCCTAATAATATATAATTTTAAAATATTTGTTATTTCTTATTGAAATTCTACATAATCACTCTGCAATGTTATCCATTGCTGTAGTCAATTTTCAAACTCTGTAAAAATTTGTATCAGGTGCTACTAAGTGACTTAAAGGATTGCATTTAATAAAAATAAAAAATGTAAATTTAACAAAAATCCAAAAATTTTGTTACAAATGACAGTTTTGATATGATCTTACAAGAAAAGGTCAGTGAAATTTTCATCCAGAAACTGTCCTCATAAGAAATGTCTAGTGACAGGGTATTCCATCTTGTTTAAAATTAAAATCTGTTATTCAAAATTCACAAAACTTAGTAAATATAAATGAAATTTAAATACACTATTAAATTTTTTTTTTGTATTTTGTAGCATTTAAACTTCTGAAGTTATTGAGGTTTAAAATGACACTAAGACTTTTGAGACACCTTGATCTTGTCAATTCCCACTAATTTAACTTCCCTCTTCCATATCATGGACCCACTTGTGGAGATTAATTACAAGTTTTGTGAGTTGGAGGAATTCCAATAAAATCTATTTCTAAAAGCTATACACATGTAAGGTCATTACTATAGTACTGTTTGAGGATATAGTAGAAAGTTACTTCTGTGAAATGTCAACTAGGACCTTTATGCATTTTAAAAGGGAAAATTGTGAATTGAAATAATCTAAAAATGGGGCAAATAAGGTATTTTTTTTTGCACACACATATGTCAAAGGTGTTGGCAGTAAGTTTTACGGTCATTATTTATCTCTCACTTACTTTGGGCCATAATGAGCTGCACAGGATGAACAGGCATGGAAGTTGTGGGACAGATCACAAGACTTATTAAATACCTTTCCTCTGAAACCCACTTTTCTTCCAAACTTCTTTATTATTGTCGAAGGTACCACCCTTCTTCCAGACACCCAGTTTCACAACTTCAGCCTCATATGCTATTTATCATTCTCTATCTATCCTTTCAGTTGTGAAATTTTGGCATTTCTTTATCCACATCTTTTCCATCTTTTTGCTTCTTCTACTCTAATTCTTCTACAGTCATTACTCCAATTTAGAATCTTATCATCTCTGTCCTGGATTATTGTAATTGTCTCACAACTGATCTTTCTGTCTCAAGTCTTTCTTTTCTTATCATCTCTGTCCTGGATTATTGAAATTGTCTCACAACTGATCTTTCTGTCTCAAGTCTTTCTTTTCTTATCATCTCTGTCCTGGATTATTGTAATTATCTCACAACTGATCTTTCTGTCTCAAGTCTTTCTTTTCATATCATCTCTGTCCTGGATTATTGAAATTGTCTCACAATTGATCTTTCTGTCTCAAGTCTTTCTTTTCTATACCTTATTCTGCCCACATCACCAAAGCCATTTTCCCAAAGCACTGCTCTGATCATTCCACTCCCCTACTCAACAAACTTCAATGGCTTCAATTGACTCAAGGGTCAAATATTTGTTTTTGACTCACACTTTTTTAATCCCTATTTTGTGTAAATATTAGACTCACTATTATGACAATCCTCATGATCAATATCTGTTTGTAAACCACAGAGCAAATATGGTCATGCTTTCACAGGCTACTGAAGTATCAGGACTCTTTGCCTTTGCTCTTTCCCCTTTTAATTTATTTTTAACTTAAAAATTAAATTTCATTTTATTCTCAGTTCTGAATTCTCTCACATCCTCCTTCCCCTCTCCCACTCACTGGAAGTCAAGAAAGACAAAGCTCATTACAAATATGTACTGTCATGCAAAACAAATTCCTGCATTAGCCATGTTGGAAGAAAGAAAGGAATGAAGGGAGGAAGGAAGGAAGGAAGGAAGGAAGGAAGGAAGGAAGGAAGGAAGGAAGGAAGTAAAGTAAGGAAAAGAAAAAAATAGACTTCAATCTATACTTGAGTCCATCAGTACTTTGTTTAGAGGTGGATAGCTTATTTCATCGTGAGTTCTTTGGAACTTCTTTTCCTTTTAAATATATGATAAAGTTATCATGTAACTTTATTTTTTCGTTCCCCACCCTAAAGGTGCCTACCATTAGACACGAACATACATACACACACATATATATGTATCTATGGATGCAAAATCATCCTATACACACTTCTATTTATCAGTTCTTTCTCTGAATGCAGATAGCATCTTTCTTCATATTTCCTTTGTAGTTAAATTAGGTATTTATAATAGTCAAATGACGTACAAAATTGTTCTGAAAACAACATTGCTGTTACTTTAAACAGCATTCTCTTGGTTTTGTTCATTGAACTCTTCATTTTTTTGTGCAAGTCTCTCCATGTTTTTCTAAGATCATTGAGCTCATCATTTCTTAAGGCACAGTAGTATTCCATCACACTCATATACCACAACTTGTTCCCTGCAATTTGCGGTTCTTTGCCATCACAAAGAGAGCTACTGTGATTATTTTAGAACACACAGGTCCTTTTCCTTTTTCCCTAATCATCTTAGGAAACAGCTCAGCTCTAGTTATTTCTGGGTCAAAAGGTATGGGGCAATTTCCTAACTCTTTGGGCATTCTTAGTAACCCCAACTATAATTTTTTTGAGTCCTTATGTTTGTTTTTTATGACTTTCCTCTCTATTTCTCCATCATCTACCACTTTTAGTGTTATCAGTATATTTGCCTCTTACAGTCTTCTCAACTTTTAATTTGTTGCTTTTAATCAGCCGAGGACTGGGAAATCAGATGATGCAGCTTGTCACATTTGAATCTAAGATGAGAGTAAATGGACCCTTAATAAGGGTTGTAGGGTAACTATAGGACATACTAGAAGTGAAGTGTATGAATTTTAGTGCCTGGATTTTGTGACATCTATTTTGGCTGCACTGTGGCCTTTTCTGCTTCTTTCTTGATCCTTAGATGTCCATGAGATGATAGATTTAAAGTTGGGAAAGGATCATAGACATGTTCTAGCTCTAGTCCAATCTCCTTATTTTAGAGATGTGAAAATCAAGCCCTTCAGAGTTAGAATGACTTTGGACTGGTAGGTAAGTAGCAAATGTGAGATCTGAACTCAGGTCCTCTATTTCTAAATTCAGTAGTCTTTGCACTGCACCATGCTATATTCCCAAGAATTATAGCAGCCAGATATGTAAGCTGTTATTGTGTACGTTTTGGGAAATGTGCATGGCATATTAGAACTGATAATATATCACAATCTGAACAATAATGAACTCTGTCACA
Organism: Bettongia penicillata ogilbyi; assembly: GCA_023548195.1. NCBI lineage: Eukaryota > Metazoa > Chordata > Mammalia > Diprotodontia > Potoroidae > Bettongia > Bettongia penicillata. The sequence continues at coordinate 3,729,924 of JAJHZJ010000066.1, read as the reverse complement.
ATAGAGTTTTACTGTGTTCCTTCCAGTGATCTTTAATCAAGTCCAAGGTCATTTGAGGTTTTGTTTTGTTTTGCTTTACTTTTGCCTAGAGGAGTCAATGTATAAGAATCTCTCAGGATCTTATATCTTGAGTAATATCAAAGTTCTACCTTGATTTCTGTCAGTGAGTTGGGATGTGTCAACCGTCCTCATGATTATTGTGTCGTTGAAATGACCTAATGTATGAAATCTTGGTGTCATATGAAAGGTCAGCTCAGTTTTACCTGGGGGCTACCAATGTCTTTCTTTGATTCAAGTCTTCTAACCAAATTGTCATCCATTTATGGGTTGCCAATTTGTGTGCAAATCACTTCTCTGATGACCTCTATATTAAGAAAACAACCGATCTGTGTGATTTTAGGGTCTTGGGAAAGAATTTTCAGTGAAATGATGGTGTATAATCCGGAAAGTAAAAACACAATGAATGCATGCTCTGAAATCAGTCAAGTTGAATTCAGGCATTTCTCAGGGCCTACTACGTGGTATACACCAATTTTACTTGGTTAATGTGAAAAAAGTGGGGAGGGGGGAGGGGTTTTTTGTTACTAGTCATCAGTTTTCCTGAACTGATTTTCTTTCTTGATCAGTTTTGCCCCAATCTTTAGTCTAATGTATCCTTGAATATGGTTATGTCTCACACAATTACAGAAACCACTGAAGATGGCACTGTGTTCTTCCCCGTTAGAATGAGCTAGCAGCCAGGTGAGACAGGGAATGGGAACAAAGCCACATCTGGGCCCATCATCTTAATGCAGTGTGCTTAATCTGAATTTTATGGCTTGGAGAACAGATTATAGGGCTTCTGTGAGAGCCTGAGAGCGACACTATGGACACTGCATTTCAATACCTCCTTCACTAATCTTTTCCCCCCACTGCTCCCATTCCCTGGCTGCTCATTTCACGCAGGCACTTAAACATGACGGATAATTGTGTTCTGCTTATCAATGTTTAATTTAAGGGCTGTTCCATCTGACCTGGATGCCCTCTGCCAGAATTGTGGCTCGTTATTGATTTCATGGTCACACCTGTGACATTACCTGCTTTGTAGGAAGTGGGCTCTGACGTCCCTATGAGGCCTTTGCAGTCAGACCTAATTGTCAAGAAGAATAATTGACCTAACGAAATCATTACAGCTGATCTGGGCATTACCACTGTTTTATCTGCCTCTAATTAGGTTGCAGGGATGTCAACTGGTAAGAGAAAGCTTGCCACGCTAGGTTTGGTGATAGCAAACACCAGGGTAACACAAGAGCCGAAAGTTATCTTCTTCACCCCCATCCATATTCTTCTCATGCTTTGCAATGCAGGAAATCATTTAGTAATGACTGGTGCTTTCTCTAAAAAGCGAGATTCTTAGTGACTTTTTGACTTATGGGAAAAGCATTCATTTTTATAGATACATTAGAACCTTCATCAAACGTTGGAGCATTTCTATGAAGAAATGCTATCTTGCTCCATTTCAGAGGTCAAGACTGGGAACAGGGCTAGACTTAAAACATATTATTAAAAAATACTCACTCATGGGACTTGACCCAAATTTCCTCCCCACTTCATACCAATGGGCTTGTGGCCAGTGACAGTGAGTTCTTGGGTCCTCCTTTTTGTCCAGAGGAAAACACAAACTGAAAGACCCTACACCAAAGGATGTATGTACCTTTCTCAGGTATGTACATGGGACAATTTCCCCAGAGATCAGGATTCAGTGATATATGAAGGAGACACATAAAATTCACACAAATGGACACGCAGACAGCTGTGGGTAATAGGAATTTCCCTGGGGTGACAGTTCTAAGGGACTCTCATTCCTTCCAAATGAACAGCAACCTGCCTTGCACACCAGGGCAAGCAGCCTGAACTGATCAACAGTTCAATAGCTAAAGAGTTGCCTCTTTAGGCAACCTTTATATTTTGTTCAGTGAGAAGAGCAAGGCAGTTTGATTCCATGAGGTTCTGTCCATGCCTTTGTTTTCCTCCCTTTTAATGCCTTCTCTGTCAAAGTGCTAGCTAGTTTTGGCCATATTTTAGCATGCATCTCATCCAAAACTTTTCTTTTACAGGTGAGAGAACTGAGGCCTAGAGAATTAAGTGTCTTGTTCAAGGTTACACAGCATTGGTCTCCTGATTCCCACTCTGGTGATCTTTCCAATATACCACATTGCCCTCCAAATTAGCTCCCATAAAAGTGTCCATGAGTTACAAATTAACGTCTGGTTTTTGCTGTCAGTTTCTGGAAAATGACTATACAGTTGTAAAATACTATTATTGCTATTTAGGGATTAAGTGGCAATCCAATATGAATAAGCTAGTTTTGTAAATTTTCATTAGCTCCTATACGTGTAAGGACCTGTGACCTGGGGGTGGGTGTAACATAGAGTATCCTCTTTCCACAAAGATGAGAAGATTCTGGTGCCCCAAGGGACACACTACAAGGAGCAAGAGAAAGGGTAGAGTCACTCACTCCTTTTAAAGTCTCTCGAACAGGTATCTCCTCTTTCTGGTTTTGTGACCAATCCTGTTTAATATCCTCTCTCCCTTCCACCATCACCCCCCACCACATCATAGGAACCAAGGGATTCAACCAGGAACATCTAGCTGCCAGGTCATTCAGTTAGAGGCTGGGATACCTGTGTCAATAGAAGTTGTCTGAGTATAAGTTCAGCAACTCTCCCCTCCCAAATTTCCTCTCACAGGGACCCAGAGATCAGTCAGGAGTCTCTGGCCATTACAGCCTTTAGTAGATGCCAGAATATGTATCCAGCCCCACAGAGCCAGAGAGCAGGTATCCCAAAACTAGCAAGTGAGGGTCAGGTATCGTTAAGCCTTTACTATAATGAGAGTTTTACTACAAAGCAAGATAGGCAAGCTCTAGAGAGCTGAGGTTTTCTTAGCCAACTCCCAAAGCTTTTTCTATGGGGTCACAGTGTTTCTTGTCTAGAGCTCCATAGGATGAGTAATATAAGTGATTAGACATTTCATGGGAATTGTTCTACCCTGTGTTTCACAGACAGAACGTCCATGTTGAGTTAAATACAGCCCCAAGACCAGATCACATCCTAGATATCATAAAGGTCTTTGTTCAAGGAAAGAATGAATTTATTTCTTTCAATGGTATGTTACATTTTCATTTAAAATTAGAAAAGTTCAAAGAGATAGTTCAGAATTGTGTGCAGATGATGTGTCCATTTAACATAGTAATTTCATCCCATTTGTCCATAACACAATAGAAAAACTCAAATAATTCAAATCTTTTGGGAGCACATCCTGTATTCTCTCCTTTATGCAAAAGGGACAGATGACAGGTGTGCAGAAAGGGGTCAGCAAGGTGGGGGAAAAGTAAAAATGAATGAATGGCCAATGAGTCAGGAGACAGCTTCTAGTTCTTGCTCTGTTGACCTTGGACACATCTGATTCTTGCTTCCTTCTGCAAATAGATGAACTTTATCAGGTACCCCTTTCCGTTCAGGATTCTAAAGTGATCAATTTTTGTCATGGGTTTTCTGAGGGTAGAGGAGGGGAGAAGCAATTTCCAGGGAAAGTCCTAGTGAACAGATTCAACATATCTACCCTAAGGTTCAATAAAAAGGTTAGGAACTTTTTTTCCCATAGAGGGTCACACAGAAAAAAAATTAAAAGAAGATTAGACTCAATGTAAATCAATTTAACCTACTTGGGTTTTGTTTTTCATTTTTTTTATATTCAAGAGACATTTAGACTTACCTCTATGGAGAGATTAAGGAGGCCTTATCCATATTGTTTGGAAGTTATATAAAAGCAGCATTTTTTCTTTGTTCTAAGCCTTTAAAGAAACTCAAATCCAATTTTTCAGTTTAGTTCTAATGGGATGTAAGAATAAAAGTATTAGGTACATGTAGGTAGGGCAGGGAAAACACTCTTTAGTGAAAACAAGTCTTCAGAAATAAATGAATTAACCCATGTCCATAGCTGCTCCATTTCTGAAGCTTGTAGGACAATATGACACTATTTTTCTCTCCAGTAATAATTGATGGTCATAATGATAATCCAGAGGCTCTGAAAGAGACTAGAGTTGCTTCTGTATCTGTTGGACAAAGAAACGTTGATTCAGAGAAACAGAGAATTTGAAAATTGGAAAATTTTTTGAGTACAATCCATATGCAAAAGGAATGCCCACTATAGCGTACCAGCCTCTGCTTAAAAATCCCTAAGGGAGAAGGAACTCTCCACCTCTTGAGGTAGTTCATTCCACTTTGGGGTAGCTCTACTTGTTAGGAAGTTTTTCCTGACGTCAGGTTTGAATTTATCTCTTTACTCTTCATCCTGCCCTTTGGGGCTAAAGAGAACAAACCTAACCTCTCTTCCACATATCATGGTCTTCAGAGATGAAAACAGCTATCCTATTCTCCCCATCTTCCGGGTCTTCTTCATGCTAAGCATGTTTCTTTGTCATGGGCTCAAGGCCCTTCCATCTTCCTGTTTGCCATCTTCTGGACACTCCCCAGTTTATCCATGCTCTTTTGAAACCACGGCACCTCGAACTTGATCCAATACTCCCTATGTTGTCTGACCGTGGCAAAGAACAATGATTCTATCACCTCTCTGTTCCTGGAAACTATGTCTTTCTTAATGCAGCCCAAGATCACCTTAGCTTTTTTGACTGCCATATTCTACTGCTGTCTCCCCATTTAATCTCCATTTTACAGTTGAGGAAACTAAGGCAAAGAGAGGCTAAGTGACTTGTAGTCCACTAAAACCACCAGATAGTTTTTTCAGACAAACTGTCTAACCATGTTTTCTCTTTCTTATACTTATGAAAATGAGTTTTTGGTTCCCAAGTGTAAGATTTTTTCTCTCTCTCTCTCCCTCTCTCTTGTCTGTTTCTCTTTCTATCTGTCTCCCCTCCTCCATATATTTATACATATATACATATAGGTAATATATGTGATTATACGTAAGTATACATCTTCCTCTCTCTCATTCTTTCTGCCCCCTCCCTCTTTCATCTCTCACTCTCCTGTCTCTTTCTCTTTCTGTCTCCCCTCCTCCATATATTTATACATACATACACACATATAATGCATGTGATTATACATAAATGTACATCTATATGCATACATACATCTCTATATATATCTACATATATTTATCTATATATGTATATACATACATATATGTACATATGGACAAGTGTAGCTCCTCTTTATGCAGTGGTCTCCAAAATGGGAGTCTCAGACCCAGCTTTCACTCCAAAAGTATCCAATGAATTGCTAATCTTTTCCATTTCTACCTCTACAATATCTTGCATTTGTACACCTCTTTATTTACACATCCACACTCTAAGTATGTCCTCATCACCTCTCACCTGGACTGTTGCAAAAGTTTCCTGATTGGTTTCCCTGCCTCAAGTCTCACCCCACTCGGAATATTCTTCCATAAAGCTCCCAAAGTGATTTTCCTAATGGTGACAGATCTGACCATGTCACTCCTCTACTCAATAAACTCTAGTAGCTCCTCATTGATTCTAGAATAAAATTGTTTCTCATCTCATCCTTATAAAATATCCATTTTCATGTATGTTCTATAATGTATTTCATTAGCACATGTATCTAATTATAAGCAAATATGTACATTTTGTGGAGGAATGATCAAAATTTTATCTTTGTGAGTACATGATCAAAAAAACTTGGAGCCCATTGTCTATGGTATTTAGTTTAAGGTATAAATATAGGCAGTCTTATTCTTCTATCTTTTAAAAACTCTTTGGATTAGATTGTAAGGCATCTAGCAAATATATTCTTACCAGTCCTTTTTAGTTACACTCAATCGCTGAACTAGATAATTTTGCATTTGTTTGCTAGAATACAAGTGGTCTACCATTTTGACTTTTCCTGGAGGTTGTTCAGAGGCATGCCCCTTCCATGTTTTCGGGGCTGGATTGGATACAAGGCTCTTTCCTGGAATGGAAAGTCCAGTATATTAACAACTGTAAGACTAGAGCAGTCACCAGTATAGTCTTCCTCATATTCCTAAGACTAGTTCAAACTCTACCCTCCTCCCCACCCAGCCCCTAAACGACACCTTTCCCTCTACACTTACATGAATGGTATTTCCCATTGATTTTGCCATGTGCATTATCATTTCATGGTGTCCTGAAGTACATTGTATGAAGTCTTCTCTCTCCTTTGGTAACATGTAACAGTTTTGCTATGGATCACAGAGAGAGGGGCTTCACCAGCCATCCCACTACCACCTGAATCCCCTCCATTTTCTCATATATCCTTTACAGTAATTAATTACATCTCTAGTGGCTTCATTTCTTTCTTTTGTAATCAGGTAGATAAAGGAAGAATTTTTGTTGGTGCCCTGTGGTATTCAAAGTGAAGGGCTTTCACACTGTCAGGGTAATGAATTCTGCAAGGGTTTGAAGGGCCTGGGTTGGGAGGATCTCTGTGTCATGTGTCTGGGAGTGACAACCCCCAGTGGTTAATTACTGCCACATGATGAGAGCTGAGCTGGTAGCAAAATGAGATAAGTTCATTATGAGCTAAATTTGAAGCTAATTGGATTCACATTTTCCCCCATTAGTATACATAGATAGATTGTACCTAGAAATGATTTTTAGGCTAATATAAAAAAGTCACATTCAAGCAAAAAAGCTGATAATGTGGCCATGATTATTTCCCATTATTTACTATAAGGAACTTTTGGGGACATTTGGTGGATGGGCCCATGGTTGACTAGGATTGCAGCTCTCCTTGTATTGGCACATTTGGAGCCGAGAATTTGTGTATAAATGAAGACTTACAGGATATGAGAATTGGAAGAAACATTCAAACTCATCTAGACCTGTAACCTCATTTTATAGATGAAGTTACTAAGATCCACAGTGGGGAAGTCTTGCGCAAAGTCACAAAGCTCAGAAGGGACAAAGTCATGTTTATGAACCCAGGCCTCCTGTCTATGGCAATACTCTTTCTACAACACTATACTTCCTTTGTATTAAATTGATCCCTTCAAGTCTAGTATTTAAGATATATTTTAATGTATCTTAATATAAAGATATAATAGGGAATTTATACAGCAATGTAAGACCAAAAGCCCATTCCCTGGTAGACAAGTTGTCGAAAGGATATGTATGAACAATTTTCAAAAGACTTATAAAATATTAACAAATATATAAAAGTGTGTCCTAAATCACTAATAATAAGAGAAATGCAAATCAAAATAGCTTTGAGGCTTCCCCTCACATGGCAAAAAAAAAAAAATAGGAATAACAGAGGTTGTAGAAAGGCATGGTTAAAGGTGTTGGTAGATACACCATTTTCTAATCATTCTGGAAAGAAATTTGGAATTATACTAAGAAAGTCAGAAACATGTCCATACCCTTTGGCCCAGAGATCTCACTGAAGTAAAAAGAAAGATCCCATATCCACCAAAATATTAATGGCAACATTTTTTTTTAGTAGAATCGAAGAACCGGAAACAAAGTAGATAAACCATCGGTTGGTGACTATCTAAATGAGTAGTGGTATATGAATGTGATAGATTGTTGCTTTGCTGTAAGAAATTATTCACATGAGGGACAGCATAAAGTAGTAGACAGAGAGCTGGTCTTGGAGCCAGGAATATCTGTTTTTAAGACCTGACTCTAACACATACTGACTGTGTGACCTTGGGTAAGTCACTTAACCTCCCATTGTCCTAAGCAACTCTCTAAGACTTGTAAAGAAGGAACCAAACTGCACTGGTGGAAAGAATTTCAGACTTCACTATAGCAAGGAAATCTCAGATTAAAAAGGGAAATGAACCTCTGCCCTATGGATTAAGTAGAACCAGGAAAACAGTATTTATGACTGCAACAATATTAATGGAAAGAACATAGTGAATAAAAATGAATGTTGTGGAAATTATAATGACCAATCAAGCCTCGAAAAGATATTTGAGAGCATACCTACCTCCTTTCTTTGCAGAGATGAAAGACCAGTGTGTGGAACACTAGACACAATAACAGTTTGGGTTGACATGTGGATTAGTTACTGAAGTGTTTCTTCCCTTGACCTGCTTCCTCTCCCCCCCCCCCCCCCCCCCGCCTTCCTCTTTTTCATTCTTTATTTTAAGGGATGGCTCTTGAAGGATGAGGAGGGATATTTTAGCAACAAATAGCAACAAATTATGGAAAAAATACAGTGTACCTTTTCTGCTAAATTTATCCCATCTTAAACCTAGTCTTTGCTAAAGCCATACAGTCAATCCTTGATTATCTATGGGAAGATTATCAGAATTATGCATTATCCCAGAAGTCTTAGAGCTACTACCCCTTACTCTTCTAATTTGGGCTGAGCTTGAGTCAAACTGTTACCCTAATGGTTTCAATTTGATATTGGAACAAAATGAAAACCATTTTTGCAAACCATTCAACAGTTAACAAAAAGAGATTTACTTAGCCATGGCAAGAAATGGATATATAATAAGGATAGGCTTTGAGGATAGCTTGAGTTGATTCAGTTAAGTGAATTCTCAGGCAAAGTCCTTTGCTTAAATTATCCATCATGATCCACCAGGCAAGCCTCCAAGTGCCCCCGCAGGTTGTCATGGCTACATTGTACTCAGGTGATGAGGAAGTGATATCAACAATCTCTGCCATTAGTCACCAGAGTCAATCAAATCTCAAGGATTCTCTCAATACCTTTTAAGGAAAAAGTAGCCTAACTTGCAGGGAGGAGTGGGGTTAGGATATGACTCTCATGATACGTTTCATTAATTCTGAGGCCACGTCTCCCACCCATGTTTCTCCAATGCTTTCTCCTACTGTCTTCCTGATACTCTTACATTATTCAAAGGACTGATTTTTTTTTGTTTTGTTTCTATAGTTTGTTTTTGTTTGTTGGTTAATCAAGCCTGTGTTTGTATTTTTAGCATGGTTATTGCTACCTCACGGAGGCAGAAGATGATGTTTGAATTCACTTAACATCCCTAGACTCTTTTTGGACATTGCCGGAATAGTAATGCCACTCTCCCAACCCCTTCAGACACCTTATCCATGGTTTAATCCCTCTAGTTTAAGGACCTGGAAGTTGTTATAACAGCTAAGGGTACCCTTGGTAGATCATTCAGCATTTTGTGCAGATTATGATTCTCCACCATTGTGGATAATCAAAAAATGAGGAACATGCTTTTAAATGTATGTGCTAGCACTTACCAAACTTTCCCATATGGTGAGGAGGTCAGAGAAGTAACATCTGGTTGTGTGGGCAAATGAATTCCTCTGGTACCCCTATCCTTCGGAATCCTACCCATAGCCCATGATCTTTGGGGCATAACAGTCTTCTAATTGACAAGGGGATTTAGGGGACAGGGGACCCACAGCTAGTGGGATTTTCTACTTCTGGTGTTAACAGATGCATAGACTCAGACTGTAAGAGTTAGAAGGGACCTTGGAGATTATTTAATTCAACAAAATTTTGTTAAGTTCTTATTATGTGCAAGGCACTGGAAATAGGCAAAAAATCACATTGGCTCTTCCCTCATGGAGCTTACAATGTATATTTAATCCAACTCCTTCAAACCTTGTATTCTATAGATGAGGATATGAATGTCTTAGCCAGCTTTTGGTCTGGGTTCAACTGGGAAGAGTCCCTTTGATCTATATCCTCCAGGTTGCAAGTGAAGTAGTTCCCTGTTACCCTTCTCACCTTCCCATCTAAAGGACACCATGGACCTACGTGGATGGCCTTAGCTATACATGAGTACCTTTGTACTTCCTTTATGTCTGTCCCTTTATGCTCCAATGAATGGCAATGAGATTTCCAGGAAGGCAAAGACACAGTCTTTTGACTGATGAATTGAACAAGGTGCTGGTGACTAACACATTTCCCAACTTAGTTCTGAGAGTCAACATTGTGTAATGACTGGGGCATGGGACTTGGAGTTAACAACCCCTAGGTTTAGATCAGGCTTCAGAGGCTTACTGTGTGACCCTAGACAAGTCATTCAACCTCTCTGTGCCTCATTTTCTTCATCTGTAAAATGACGGGATGGCCTTGGAGGTTTCTTCAGTAATAATATTTAGGATTCTCTGATTTTTTCCTATACTGCATAAAAAAGCTAAGGAGGGCTTGGAGTTTTCCTAGAATATAAGGGGATGGGCCAGTTCGGCGTCTGGACTATCCCTACTCTTTGGCATAAACATTTTGGCCATGGGGCCTCAACCTGATGCCCTCAGAGCTTCCCACCCACTTGTAAGAGTACCTGAGTTTCCATTATGATGACAAGACTTCTCTGCATACATTGTAGATGATGCTTTGCTTACCCCACCAATAAGAAGAAACAGGGAAGAGAAGAGCCAAAGAACTCCCTGCATATTCGCTACTTATGATGCTCAGTCACCCTTCACCATTGGTGACTGTGGGGTAGGAAAAATTAAAATTAAATTTTTTTAAAAAAATTACTTTTCCTATAATTCACTAAAAAGGGGAATCACATAAAACCTCTAAGGTCTGACTCAATAATTCCAGGTGAGATAAAAAGCAACAAGAATAAAGTCACATTAAGTGTAGTAAGAATTAGAAGAACAATACTAAGGGAGAGAATAGTAGATAAAAAAGAAAGTGTGAATTGTAGTAGAAAGAATATTGGGTAATATTTGGTATCCATGGATTATGATCCTAGCTCTACCTTAGATATACTGGGCGACCTTGAGCAAGTCACTTCAACTTTCTAAGCTTCAGTTTCTTCACTTGTAAAATGGGAACTCTGCCTGACCTGCCCTTTTCTGAGTTGTAAGGATCAACTGAAATGAGAGGTGTGGGAGTGTTCTGCAAAGTGTTGCACAAATGTAAGTGAGTATTAGGTGATAAATAGAACACATTTCTTCTTGGGGTGAAGATGATAAAAGCCAATGACACAGGAATTACAAAATACCTGTAATGGCCAAAATCATATCAGGTAAAATGAATGGGATCATTGAACACATCAGCTCACTGATAATATTCAGACAGTCAGTACCTCCATTTATTTTCTCTGGAAAATATAACTGCATGAGAAAGACACACATGACTTGTCCAAAATGTAATAACATCCCATTAGTTGTAGCAGTTTATGGAAGAAACCCAAGTAGATTAATTTTATTTATTTATTTTCAAATTCATTATATGCCATCAATAAAATATTTGACTCAATCTCAAGTGATATTGATAATTTCTTCCTTGGCAAAAAAAAATGGAATGAAGATGTGCTGAGAAATTAAATTGAACACATTAACAACCTTCTCAGAATCTATCATTCAAAATGCAGTTTTAGAAATTCTTATTCTTTATAAAATGTTAGAAGTGAAACTTGCATGCAAAGGCACCATAGCATCTCAAAATTACCTTCCATGCATTCGGATTGTTCGTACCCCCATCTAATACTATTAAATTTAGGATGGCTCCTTGACAAAAAAAAAAAAAAGTAAAGCTCTGAAGTTTTAAAGGAGGAGATTTAGAAAAAAATGCATACATTTTTCTGTGTTTAACATGGGCTCCATTGGGCAAATACATTATAATAATCTATCTTGGAAATATAGCCTACTGATAACATCCCAAGCATATTGGAAAACACTATAATTCGGTGCTGAATGGTGAAAATCTCAGTTTCAGGTTTTAACTGTGAGGTTTACAGCTTGGGCCAAATTTGCTCAAAACTTTCACTGGGAAAGAATGAGACAGGTTTTTAGCATTTAGCAACACTTAGCACCTAGTTGATTGCTGTTCATTTGTTTCAGTTATGGCTCTTCATGATCCCATGTAGGGTTTTCTTGGCAAAGATATGGGAGTGGTTTGATATTTCCCTCTCCAGCTCATTTTACAGATGAGAAAACTGAGGCAAAGATGATTAAATGACTTGTCCAGGGACATACAGCTTTAAGTATCTGAGGTCAGATTTAAACTCAAGGGGCACTTAGCAAGAATAATTAGAAGGTAGAAGATGTCCTGTTGGTGGTCTCATCACAGATTAACCCTTCTCCAGGCTGCCATGTCTCATACCCTGGTTTCAGAACTCCCAGCAGTATTTGAAGGTATATTTGGTGTTATTTGATGGCGTATTTTGTGTCTCTTGTCCTGGGTGTGTTTAGTCCTATTTTCCTGTTTTGTTTTGTTTGTTTGTTTGTATTTGTTTTTGTATTTGTATTTGGGAACTTAGCACAATGGCCAACATATAGTGTTTAATAAATGCACTCTCTCTCTTTCTCTCTGTCTCTGTCTCTCCCTCCCTCTCTGTCTCTCTGTCTCTATCTCTTCCTCCCTCCCTCCCTCTCTCTCTCTCTCTCCCTTTCTCCCTCTCTCTCTCTCCCTGTCCCTCTCTCCCTTTCCTTCTCTCTTTCCTTTTCTTTCTCTCCAAAAATTTCCAGTTACGTTTCTAGCTTTGTCAATTGCCGGTTGGGTTGCAACTGGAACAATTATTTCACATTTTTGAACCTCAGTTTCTTCATCTCCAAAATGTGGATAAGAATCCCTACCCTGCTTTCAAACAGATGAGTGAGAAAATAATTTGGAAATGATGATGTACTCTATCACTGTAAAGCCTTTTATTATTATTAGAATGTAAATTCCTCAAGGGCAGAGATTGTTTCATTTTTTTCTTCTGTATTCCCAGTACCTAGTAGCAGATCTGGCACATGGTAGATCTATAATAAATGTTTGTTGAATTGAATTATTATTAATAGAGCAAATGAAACCACTTTAATTGCTAAGATGATCACCAGGTTAACTCACATGTTTTGCATTTGTTTTTGCTTCTCTGACAGAGGTCCATATTTGTTTGCTTTTTCTTCCTAAGTTCTTGTGACATTTCCTCTAAGTGGGACAACTCTACTAACAAGGACCTCATATTATTAGCCTTGTCACAGAGTATATTGTCTGGTCTCATCTGAGATTTGTTTGTTTCTTCTAATAGGTTAGTCCCAGCAGAATTTATCACAATTATTTAAAATATATTCATAGATTCCTATTTTTTAATTCTTGTTTCCTCTTGTAGGCATTTTTGCTATATAATATAATTCAATATATGATATACTGATATAATCAGCAGCAACCAAGATGAGATAAGTTCTGAGTATATGTTTCAAGGTTGTCAAAAATTATATCTACCATCATATTATATTCATGATATATTTTTGTGGCAATTATTCTATCTTGAATTATCAAAAACAAACCCTGTATTTTAGATCAAAACAAAACATAACTCCAAATCCATGTTTTGTTTAAACCACACAAATTAGACTTAGCCTCGTTACATAATCTTGATTAAACTCTTTTTTTGTAGGGGGGATACACATTTGAATTAGATAATGCATTATGTATGTATGTTTTGTGAAATTATATTTCATTTGACAGACATTTGAAACTCTCCTTTCTACTCAAGGATTTTCATCTGTTGTAGTCAGACTTCCTGTTAGAATCATTTCAGTAATCTGAGGTTAATAAAAATGAATATTAATCACTTCTTTTCTACCTTCTTTGTGTGGTCAAGTAATTATCTTGATCACACATTATTTGTTCTTCTTATTAAATTATTATTAAACATATAACAATGTATTTATTCACATAATTCCCCTCTTTCCCCTTGGCATTTTCACTTTGAAGTGGGAGGAGGGGAAATTTTTAGAGCATCTGGGGCAGAGTCAACACACCACCTTTACTTGTTCAAATCTTCAACCCTTAATAAGAGAAAATGAGTCACCAAAATTACAAAGGGAATTGATGAAGATGTTCAATGGAATTTAGATATCTCAGTCTACATCTCCTTTCCCTTCATTTAAGTCTTTTTCTGTACAGTGTTGCTTGAAGTGTAAAAAAAAAACATAACAAAACAAAACAAAAACTTGAATCAAAGACTTAGAGAATAATTTCCACATGTGAAGGAATCAGTCTTTATATGGCAGCATATTTGTTAAAAAGGAAGAATTGAGAAAGAGGATTTGTGAGAAGACCACTAGCCTTGATGTCTGGAAGGCAATGTTTTTACTTAGGGTTTCAATTCAAATTTCAACTTTGAACCAAGGGAAGCAGGGCCAGGCTCCTGATACAGCCTCATGTCTTCTCATCATTTGGAGATATGTTGAAATTTTTAAATGCCCAAATGTGTGTTCAGTGGTATCCACTACAGATGGAGGAAGGAAATAATGAGATGGGAGATGGGAAAGAGACATATAGGGTGGGGCATTAATGACTTTCATACCCTTCTCTTGTGAATGACTAATAGTCAGGTGCTGCTGACTGCTACGTCCACTTAACCTTCTGGTCAGGACAAAGCACATTCAACTTCATGTTTGGTAATGGAAGAAAGAGAGTCCAGGATGGCTCTTTTGTGCTTTGTTTTGAAGGTCATGAGGAAAACACTCTTGCCTCCAAAATTTCTTCCTCCAAAGCTTACTGTATCTGATATTTCACTATTAACAATTTAATTTTTTTGGTTAAGATATGACCCGAGAGGTGTAATACATGAACATTTTAAAAGTCATTAGCCCTTTAGTATAAATTAGTTCTTAAGACCCTTTCTGGATGACAGGCAAATTTTGAGAGGAGGGGAGATGGAAAGATTGGTTCAGAGCACAGGGAATAACTGGGAAGTACTCTATAGCAGGGTGTCTGGGTGGCCAAGAGGCAAGAGGAAAATCTGGTTACCTAAGGTGGAGAATGTTGCCTGGGAGGAGACACAGTGAATACCAGTGACAAGCTGCCTGCTTCATAATTCCTCCTAGGTGCAGCCCTGGAGAGAACCCAGTTATAATGAAAGTAGGGCTCTCTAAGTTTTACTGCTGTAGATAACCCTGCTTCCTAGCTGTAAAACTGATTGATGCTCTTTAAACCCTAGAGATGCCTCTACTGAAAGCCTTGGTCACTTCCTCAAAATAGGGCTATAGGAGGGGGAGAAATTATACAAAGAAAATATTTTTTTATTCTCCCCAAATAGGGGAAAGAGGAGGGAAGAATTATGTAAGGGAGAAAATATTAAATAGATATGGTAATAATAATACAATCCATTTGACAGTGTGTGAGTGTGTGTGTGAGTGTGTTAAAATAAAACTCCAGAGAAAATAACTGAGACCTAAAGAAGATTTTCTTACGTTGGGGGAAGAAATGACCTAGGAGATCATATAGTCTAATACTCTCATTTTACAAATGAGGAAACTTAGAGAGTCAGTGACTCGCTCTAAGGGTTCTAGCAAATTATAGGGGAAACTAGGACTAGGATGAAAAACTCTTAACTTTGAATCTAATTGCCTTACCTCTATATCAAGACTCTGTGCCCTTCCTACTTATCGTTACGTAAGCTATTGATAACTAGGGACTCAGTACCTTCATAGACATCAATTTCTTTGCTCTGGGGTCATGCTGTAAAAAAAAATGAGAAAAAAATCAGAAAAAAGGAAATTATAAGGTGGAAGCTGTGGTGCAGTGGAAAGAGCAGATGATTTATGGGGCAAGGCACCAGAGGAGATGTGAGAATATAGGGAAAAGGTTTGGCTTATCAGGGTGGAGAACCTGTCCTCAAGGTCATGTGCACCCCTCTAAGTGCTTAAATGCAGCCCTTTGACTGAATCCAAACTTCACAGAACAAATTCCTTTAATAAAAGGATTTATTCTGTAATACTTGGACTCAGTCAAAAGGCCGCACCTGAAGACCTAGAAGACCTTGAGGCCACAAGTTCCCCACCCCTGGACAAAGAGAAATTCTGAAGAGGATGTAAGGCAAGGGGAGAAAAGGGAGCTCACAGCAAATGGCCTCTTTTCTCAGTAAAGTAGGAGAGGATATATGTTTGGGGGGGTAGGTAAAAAAGAGATATTGGTGGCATAAGAACAGAAATTTTGAAAGAGTGATTGAGGACAATAAAGTAGAAATTCAGTCACGGAAACTATTTTTTAAATATAAATTTATTTATTTAACTTTTTGCACTCATTTTCACAAAATTTTGGGTTCCAAATTTTCTCCCCTTTTATTCCCTCCCCCTACCCCAATACGCTGAGCATTCTAATTTTCCCTATCACCAATCTGCCTTCTCTTCTATCATCCCTCCCTTCTCTTGTCCCCATCTTCTCTTTTGTCCTGTAGGGCCAGATGACTTTCTATTCCCCATTAACTGTATTTCTTATTTCCTAGTAGCAAGAACAATACTCAACAGTTGTTCCTAAAACTTTGAGTTCCAAATTCTCCCCATCCCTCCCTCCCCACCCATTCCCTTTGGAAGGCAGGCAATTCAATATAGGCCATATCTGTGTAGTTTTGCAAATGACCTCGATAACAGTCGTGTGGTGTAAGACTAACTGTATTTCCCTCCATCCTATTCTTCCCCTCATTGTTTCTATTCTGTCTTTTGATCCTGTCCCTCCCTGAGTGTTGACTTCAAATTGCTCCCTTTTCCCATTGCCCTCCCTTCCATCATCCCTCCCTCCCTGCTTATCTCCTTCTCCCCCACTTTCCTGTACTGTAAGATAGGTTTTCATACCAAAATGAGTGTGCATTTTACTCCTTCCTTTAGTCAAATGTGATGAGGGTAAACTTCATGTTTTTTTCTCAGCTCTCCTCTTTTCCCCTCCGCTAACAAGTCTCCTGCTTGCCTCTTGAATGAGATATAATTTACCCCATTCCATTTCACCCTCTTTCCTCCCACTACATTTCTCTCTCACCATTTACCTTATTTTCTTTTAAGATATGGTCCCATCCTATTCAATTCACTCTGTGCTCTCTGTCTCTGTGTGTGCGTGCATGTGTGTATGTGTGTGTGCATGCATGCATGTACATGTGTGTGTGTGTACGTGTGTGTGTGTGTGTGTGTGTGTGTATGTCTCTGTGTGGTCCCACCAACTACCCAGATACTGAAAAGTTTTAAGAGTTACAAATATTGTCTTTCCATGTAGGAATGTAAACAGTTCACCTTTGGTAAGTCCCTTATGACTTCTCTTTGCTGTTTACTTTTTCATGCTTCTTCTCATTCTTGTGTTTGAAAGTCTTTTCAGCTCTGGTCTTTTCATCAAGAATGCTTGAAAGTCCTCTGTTTCATTGAAAGACCATATTTTCCCCTGAAGTATTATACTCAGTTTTGCTGGGTAGGTGATTCTTGGTTTGAGTCCTAGTTCCTTTGACTTCTGGAATATCCTATTCCACGCCCTTCGATCCCTTAATGTAGAAGCTGCTAGATCTTGAGTTATCCTGATTGTATTTCTACAATACTGGAATTGTTTCTTTCTAGCTGCTTGCAATATTTTCTCCTTGACCTGGGAATTCTGGAATTTGGCCACAATGTTCCTAGGAGTTTCTCTTTTTGGATCTCTGTCAGGTGGTGATCGATGGATTCCTTCAATACTTATTTTGCCCTCTGGTTCTAGAATCTCAGGGCAGTTTTCCTTGATAATTTCATGAAAGATGATGTCTAGGCTCTTTTTTTGATCATGGCTTTCAGGTAGTCCCATAATTTTTAAATTGTCTCTCCTGGATCTATTTTCCAGGTCAGTTGTTTTTCCAATGAGATATTTCACATTCTCTTCCATTATTTCATTCTTTTGGTTTTGTTTTATGATTTCTTGGTTTCTCAGAAAGTCATTAGCCTCCATCTGTTCCATTCTAATTTTGAGAGAACTATTTTCTTCAGTGAGCTTTTGAACCTCTTTTTCCATTTGGCTAATTCTGCTTTTGAAAGCATTCTTCTCCTCATTGACTTTTTGAACCTCTTTTGCCAATTGAGTGAGCCTATTTTTCAAGTTGTTATTTTCTTCAGCATTTTTTTGGGTCTCCTTTACCAAGGTATTGACCCGTTTTTCATGCTTTTCTTGCATCTCTCTCATTTCTCTTCCCAGTTTTTCCTCCACCTGTGTAACTTGATTTTCAAAATCTTTTTTGAACTCTTCCATGGCCTGAGCCCACCGGACATCCACCTTGGATGTCTGGGATACAGAGGCCTCGACCTCCATGTCTTTCCCTGATGGCAAGCATTGTACTTCCTCATCAGAAATGAAAGGAGGAAGGAACATCTCTTCCCCAAGAAAGTAGCTGTCTATGGTCTTATTTTTCTTCCTTTTTCTGGGCATTTTCCCAGCCAGTTACTTGACTTCTGAGATTCCTCTCCACCCCCACCTAGATCCACCCAGCTAGTGCTTGGGGTCTGAGATTCAAATGCTGCTTCCCAGCTTCAGGGCTTTCAGTGGTGGGCACAGCTGCTATTCAATGTGAGCTTAAGTTCTGGTGCTGGGGGGAGGGCAGGGCCACCTCCCAGGCTCTGTTCCCTCAGGGGATTTATGCAGAGATCTTCAGTAATGGATCTGAGGTCCTGTCTGCTTAGGGAGCTCCTGGCCACCACTGCCTCTGCTGCTGCCTCCTGAGGGGGCCTGAGTTATGGAGACACCCCGCTCCCCTCTTGGCCAGCCCAGAAGTCTCTCTCACTGACCTGTAGTGCCTGTGGGTGGAGGGACCTTTGCAGCCTCTGGAGATTCCGTCCCTGAAGCCTGCTCAGATCTGCTCCTCTGGGGCCACATGGCCAGGGCAGCACAGGGCTGGGCTCCACTGTCCAGAGTGTGACAGACCCCCGGGGATGGCTTTCCAGGGCTCTCGGGAATGGAAATCCTCTTCCACTGTGTTGCTGCGCATCTTGCAATGCTCCAGAATTCATGGGGAGTTCTTTGTACAGGAAATTTATGGGCTGTGGATTCGGAGCTAGCATATGTGAGTCTTTCTACTCTGCCATCTTGGCTCCTCCTCCGAAACTTTTTGATCTTAAGCAGTGAGGGTCTTCTGTAAGAGTGTGCTGGTAAATGTTTAACAACTGACTTACCAGAAAAAATATGTATAACATACTTTTAAGTTTGGTCTGATTTATTAATATTTTCTCCATTGCTTTCTTAAGTCTAGAAAATCAATAAAATAACTCAAGCTCAGATATTTAGCATTTGATGATTTCCAAAGGCTCATGTTGAAAATTTAAAATAAACTCTCAGGATTAGATTGGAGTTGGTTCTGTAAACTGAGGCTGGGATGATATTTATGGGTCCTCCTAGTTCTAACCTTCAATGAGCTATTCAAAATGGAGGTGGGTTCCCTCTCTGGCCAGTGCGTCCCCTCTCCCTGGAGAGCTTCAAACACTAAATGACAATTTGATGGGAATGGTGTAGAAGTGATTCTTGGTGAGTACATGTTGACCCAGATGGCATATGAGATCCTTTCCTTCTCAGAGATTCAGTTATCCTCTGATTCTCTGATCCAATATAAAAATCTGGGACCAGTAGTAACTAGAAGAGTGGGCAGCCTAGGCACTACTTTACTGACCCACGAATTTCTCCAAAAGAGGAAGCATGGTGAAATAGAAGGAATATTGTATCTGCAATCAGAAAGTTCTAGGTTCCAACCTAGATTCCTGAATTTAACTTATTAACTGTGCGACTATGAAGAAGTCACAACTTCTCTGGGCTCCAGTTTTCTCAGCTGGAAAATGGGAATATTTGTAAGCCTCAAATGAGATATTCTATGTAAAGAATTTGCCAACTTTAAAGGCCTGCATAAATGTCAGTTGCTATTTGGTTATTCTGTGTTTATAATATTAATCATATCATGCTGGCAGAAAGTCATTAAATTAGAGATTAGCAAACTTTGGACCAAATCTGACCCAACCTCTGACTTACTAGAATGATTATAGCTTGCAAAAACAAGCAATGAGCCAAATTGGACACAGGGGCTGAAGTTTGCTTACCTCTATTCAAAATTCATTTAAATTCTTAGGAACAATTGTTGTTCAGAGGTTTCTAGTCATGTCCACTTTTTCATGGCAGAGATACTGGAGTGATTTGCCATTTCCTTCTCCAGTCCATTTTACAGATGAGAAAATCGAGGCAAACAGGGTTAAATGACTTGTCCAGGGTCACACAGGTAGTAAGTATCTGAACAGATATGAACTCAGGAAAACAAGTCTTCCTGACTCCGGGCTTGGCACTCTGAACTTTATACCATCTGGTTGTCCCTCTTAGAAAGAAAGTTATACTTCAATATGTTTTTCAAGCATATTATTTTAGAGTACTTTCTAATCGGCTCTTTGAAGGTTAGAATACATGTTGTTTCCCAGCAGTCTATGATAAGATGAACCTGGTGACTTGGCACCATTTCAATTAAGTTGATATTGAGTACCTACTATACACCAAACTCTAGTCTTACATTTCCTGAAGATATCTGAACAGCAAACACACACATTGAGGGAATTCAGAACCATTTATCTTGCCAAGTCAGATAACTGATATCTGGTTGAACTGTTTAACCTACAGCAATTCATCCCAAAGACCAAACAGTGTGGGCAGTCTGTGTGATCGATGAATGGTAGATATTGACAGAAGCCATTAGTGAACACCACAGAAGAAATAATACATTAAATTTCTTATAGGCTTACATTATTGAAATCGAAATCTTAATGATGACTTCCTTCCAATGCTTACTTTTCAATAGGTGACACTATGATTCAGCTTCCAATTTGGAAATCATAACAAGCATGTACCTAGTAAATGGTTAGATTTTGTTAAGAATATCCCCATGCTTTCATGCAAGTTCCTTTCTTATATTTACTTCTGCAGACTCTAGTTAAATAAGTATGCTAAGTGAACCCAAGTCTCCTTACCCAAAGTAAATAGATTAGAAAATATTGATGGCCTTTTATGACTTTGTCAGAAGCCCCTTTTCCTTATGTGTATACATATATGAAGAGACACCCTTGTTTCCTTACCTAAGATAGATGGTAAGAAATGGTGATTGCTGTTGAAATTTCTCCTTTCTGCTGTCCCTGGGGCCAGGTTAGCAGAGTTTGCATGGTCATCTTGAACAACCAATGAGATTCTCTGAGATGCAGTGACAAACTTGGCCTGCCAAACCACTCGGTGTTTTATTGATGTGCTCCTGCATGTATTAAATTGTGAGGCAGGCTCCTGGAGGAAGTGAAGTGGATTCTAGGTGAAATGAAAGCTGACTCCATATAAAACAGGAAATTTATAGGTGAATTAGTGTTCAACTAGGAAATCACTAGAGCTATATAGAAGCAGTATCCTAATAGAAACCGGCTGACTTCTTTAAAAAAAATGTGTCTTTCCATTCAAGGGGCTCCACCTTTGGCTGATAATAGACCAAGTTTAGACATTTCATTCACTGTGCCTGCTTAGGAGAACACATACTTATTCATTAACAAATAAACCACTTCTACATGTGGCAGGCATCTAGAAAACCATTTAATTTGGGGGAAAAAAAGTAGGTAAGGAGAATAAAATGTGGGTAGAATATCAGGTTTGGCAAATTAGATAATTGGTCTTAATAAAAACTGTGTTGGAAACTTTATGTATCAATCAATCAATGAGAATACATTAAGTGCCTACTGTGTGCTAGTTACCACGTTTGGCATTGGGGAAACAAAGTTCAAAATGAAACAGTCCCTGAATTTAAATTTGTGTTCATTCAGAAGAAACAGTTTGTGTAAACTTCTTGTGATTTCAGGGCAATGAATGTTCTGGATGGAGTTTCCCCTTTTTGAAGTCCTGTTCCTCAACTAAATTAAACTCAGTTTGCTCAAATCTGTTTTGAAGTGATGAAGCACTAAGTTGGAAAACTCCTACGAGAATTGGGATTTGGATCTCATTTTAGCGAACCTGGATGAGAACTGATAACTGATATATCCCAATTTTGCTTGTCTTAGGTCCCAAAATCCCAGCTTATTATTCACAGGCTAATTTCTATAAGAAGTTTCTCAGTTGTACCTGAAGTCAAGAGCAGAGTTCAAACCTGGCTTCATATATTTATGGACATGACCCTAAGCAAGTCATTTAATCTCTGTCTGCCTCAGTTTCCTCTTCTATGAAATGGGAATAATAGTAGCAATCACCTCCCGGGATTGTTG
This sequence comes from Bettongia penicillata ogilbyi, assembly GCA_023548195.1. Classification (NCBI taxonomy): domain Eukaryota; kingdom Metazoa; phylum Chordata; class Mammalia; order Diprotodontia; family Potoroidae; genus Bettongia; species Bettongia penicillata. Next base: position 3,708,017 of record JAJHZJ010000066.1, on the reverse strand, counting down.
TGATGAATAAATAGGATAATATTTATGAAGTGTTTTGCAAACTATAAAGCACAATGTAAATGTTAACCTTTATTCTTTATTCATCCCTAGAAATGGGGAACCTGTGGAGCACATTAGAATTAATGAAAATATACTTTACATTTATAAAATATTTTCCCGATAAAACTGTGAGATGGTACAAATATTATTAATCCTACTTTATAAATGGAGGAACTGAAGCCCAGAAGGGGTAAATGACTTACTTTGATCACACATCTAGTAGGCAACAGAGCCAAGACTTGAGCCCAAGTGTTCTTGAACCTCATTTAGTATTTATTCTGCTACATCAAGTTACATCTCACCCATTAAAGTCATATGGACAAGGACAATTTAAAAAATTACCAATAAGTCATTCATCATAAATTTACTTACTGTCTATTATGGGACAGAGTCTATGCTAGATGTTGAGGATGCCAAGAAAAAAATTAAATGGTATCTTCCCCCAAGGAACTTACAGCCTATCAGGAAAGGCAATATGAATGCATATAGGTACATATTAAATATACACAAAACTAACAGTTGTAGGGAGAGCTTTATTTTAAAATGGGCTACTACCCAATCAAGCTGAGTCACAACTTGGGGAGTGGTAATTGAAATGACTCAATTAAACTCTCAGGTGGTTTTAGTTCCTTCAGAACTTTCCAATAAAGACATTGGATTTTCATCCTGTTTTATGAATTAATTAATTAAAGCTTAACTCATGACAAATCTTGATTCAGTATTTCAATAATTAATGATTATTACTCAATTCATTGAACATCTGGAAAATATCTTCCACTGATCTTTCCTTTTCCAATTCCTCTCTCCATCCTTTCCTTTCTTTCTTCCTTCCTAGTTCCTTCCTTTCTAATCCATCCATCCTTCCTTATGTATCCTTCCTTCCTTCCTTTCTTCTTTCCTCCTTCCCTCCCTTTCTCCTTCTTTCTTTCTTGTCCTCAGTTTTCTTATTTATAAAATGGAAAGGTAGCACTAGATGACCTCTAATGTCCTTTCCAATCCAACTCCAACCTATGACTGTTCCAAATGATGATGGCTCTTTAAATACCTGAAAACATTTATCATGCCCCCCAGTTATCAAGTTATTTCAACCAATGCTTAAAAGTCTTGAACTTGAGACCATTCACCATCTTGAACCATCCTGGTCATCCTCTTCTTTCCAGCTTCTCAGTGTCCTTCTCATAATGTGGTTCCCAGAACTAAACGCAATATTCTAGATGTAGACTGACATGACTTTGCCTCCTTATGCTGAAAACTGAGCCTCTCAATGCAACACCCCAAAAGCATTAGTGGGTATATATGAGTGTTGTATGTGTGTTGACTCACACTGAGTTAAAGTCCACTAAGACCCCCAGATCTTTTTCAAACTATTGTCTAGATCTATCCCATGTTGTATTTTTGATTTGACATGACTCAGCTAATAGTTTTGTTGGAAGCTATTGATATAAGTTATTTAGAGCTATAAATAGTTGTTTCCATAAGAGAAATGTTTTTTTTCTCTGATATTTGCATCTGGGAAGATCTGAGCTAAGGCCACTATAAACTTTTTTCTTTTCTCTGTCCTCTGTATTGTTACCTGTCATAGAGAAATATGGTCAAAATCAGTAAAAGTACATCAGCATTCATGGAAAAATGTTTTTAAATCTAGAAGGAAAGGTGCTTAACATGAAGGAAAATGGCAATCATAATTATAGTAGTGAGTATCTCAGCAGGCCTGGGTGGGATCTGAATAGTTGAGTTTTCTGGTAAATTGAGTGCTAATTCTTTATTTTCTTTTATTTATCTGCAGTGAAACACTTGCATGAGATGTAGGGATTTTCACTAACACGACTCCCTTTCAGGTGTGCACACAATTATTTTGATTCTATTGGGAGGCAGTGCAGGTTGGGAGACCTGGGTTGCAGTCCTGCTTTTTTCAGAATAGAGGTGTGACCTTGTCAAGTGTCTTAACTTATTTCAGTTTCCTCATCTATACTATGAGGAGTGTTGTTGTGAAAATCAAATAATACAAAGTATATAAATTATGAAGGAATGAAGTGTGTTTCCATTATGATTTGTTCTTCAAATTTAGACCCCTGTGACTTCTTTCTGTACTCACTGCTCAAAATTTTGGTCATTTCTTTCTTAGGTTGTAATAACTTTCTTCTTCCATCATTCTTCTATTGTTGCTACTCAATCATTTCTGGCTCTTCTTGATCTTATTTGGGGTTTTCTTGGCAATGACACTACAGTGACTTGCCATTTCCTTCTCCAAATCATTTTACAGATGAGGAAACTGAGGCAAACAGGGTTAAGTGTCTTGCCCAGGATCACACAGCTAGTAAGTGTCTGAAGCCAGATTTGAACTCAGGGAGATGAGTCTTCCTGACACTAGACATGGTACTCTATCCATTGAGTCACCTAACTGCCCTCATTGTTCTATTACAATTCATTTATAATCCTAAATTGCTAGAGCAGAGGGATCAAATGCTTGGCCACAGGCTGCATATAGCAGAACCAGATTAAATGTAATTGGGAAAATTTTTAACAAAATAGAAATATGATATAACATAGATAACATTACATTTTAAAACTAAGTCAATATGCAGGCAGGAGTCCATTGGTATGGATCAATGGCACCCATATCTATTTGGATTTGATGCCACTGTCCTAGAGGACAGAAATACTGTCTTCCCCACTCTTTCTAAAGATCTAGTATAGGATTATTCAACAGGATAGAAAGATGACTGGTAGTATTCTTTCTTTTTTTTTAAACAAGATGTATTGATGTATTTTACTTCCTAGTCATTTTAGAAATACCACTCTTTCCCTCTCCTCTCATCCATTCTTCCTCTTTCACAGCTTCCTCACTCTTTTAGGAAGTGACTTATCCCATATGCTTCTAATAAAAAAAAGTAGTTAAGCAAAAACCCCTGATAGAGGGATTTACCTGAGAGTGTATACAGTAATCCCTTCCACGTTGCAGCATTCCCCATGGTGGTTCTGATACAGCACAGATCAGCATAAGAAATTAAATGGGAATTTGGGGGGAGTTTTACAGAAACCACAGACAATACATGAAGGCCAGCAGAAGACACAGAAAAAGTTTAGAAACTCAGAAATGCATAAAATATATGTGTAGTATTGTATAGTATCGATGTTTTATTTTTTAATACCATAATAATTTGTACTTCTTCTCTGGTACAAAGAGAGGGCCAAAAATTTTTATGTGGATTTTCCAAATGATGGGAGCACTGTGTCCCTAAGTCTCCTGCAATGTGGAAGGGATAATTGTCCATAATTCTGCCCCAGTATTTCCTGACCTCTCTCCCTAGAAGAATTAAGTATGTTTCAATTTCTATTCTCCAATACCAGTTTTAGTTTTTCAAGCATAAATATTATTTGAGGATGATAAATATTTTCACTTTTTCTTATTAAAAAAGTGGGGACCCATCATTGTGAACAAGGCTTTTGATCTTTTTAGGGAATTCTACCAGGTATTACTACTTATAGTTATTGAAATTAACTGACTATGAAACTATGGACAAATTCCTTAGCCTCTCTGGACATCCAGTTTGACTGGGGCATAGAAGGTAAGTTAGGAAGTGTTGAGACATGGGGCTAGAGGGCTAAGTTGGGACTGGATAGTAGAGGGAGTTGTCTGCTGAGTTGAGGAGTTTGAATTTTGTTGGCAGGGAGGAGATATTGAAAGATTTCATCTGGCAACACCTCAATAATCACTAGCATGTAAATAACACGTTAAAGTTTGTGAAGGGTTTTGCATATATTAATTAATTTGATTCTCACAACAACCCTGTGATATAGGTCCCGTTATTATCCTCATTTTATAGATAAGGAAACAGAGGTCAAGTAAGATAAATGATTTGCTCAGTCATACGGCTAATAAGTGTCTGAGACAAGATTTGAACTTACATCTTCCTGACTCTAAGTCTAGCAGTCTATCCAATGTGCCATCTAGTTTCTATAATTTTCAAATACTTTGCGAACTCTAATGAGATAATATCTGTAAAAAATATTACCATATTTATTACTATATTACCATAGTGCCTGGCATATAATAAATAGACACTTAATAAAAATACTTGCTCCCCTTTCCTTCTATAAAGCATTCCATAAGAAGGTGCAAGAATGAAGGGAAGGGACAAGAGAAAATTTTGGAGTATGGAACAGTTCAGAATATGATAGGCTTCGGAAAATCAGACAGCAGAATAAGAAGCATAGAAGCTGGGAGTTTAGGAAGGAAGCCAGAAGGAGAGAAGGTGGTTAAGAAAACGTGGGAGAGCACCTAAGATGAATTTTGCCTACTTTTAAGTTCAGGGTTTAATTGGCAATGATAGATAAGTGATGCTGGAAGTCACCTTGCCGTCTACCTTTAAGCATTAGTGAGTTAGGTTGCTGTGGTCTCTCCTCATGGAATACCTTAGCCTTAGAGTCGGAAAGGCTTGGGTTGAAGTAAAATCTCACACATGTGCCAACAATGTGACCGTAGACTGAATCTCTCAGTGCTTCAGACTCTCTAAGACTTTAAGTCATAAATTTCACTGGTAGAGGAAGGTTTCCTACAGGGAGTAATCTACATTGATGAAATTGATGAAATCACCTCTAGATAGACAAATAGATGGATAAATGAGAGATAGGTATTTATCATCTATTTGTGTATTTGTATGGGTGTGTTGCACACATATGTTACATATGTGTACCTATACGTGTTTTATTGCTTGATTCTCATACCAATCTCATGAAGTAGGCAGGGCATGTATTATATTACCACCTCAGTTTTGCAAATTAGAAAGCTGAGGCCCAGAGAAGCATCATTGAGTTGTTCAAGGTCACACAAATAATAGAGTACAGCCGAACTACTGACTCCAAGTCAAGGAGTCCAAGGCTCCTTTCATTAGGCTGTGAATAATAGCTAACACTTATATATCATTTTAAGGTTTCCTAAGCACTTTATATATTGCCTCATTTGGTGTTCACAATTGCCTTCTGAGAGAGGTGCTATTGTTATCCCAATTTTACAGATGAGGAATCTAAGGCTGAGAGGTCCAAGGTGAGATTTGAACTCATGTCTTCCTGACTCTAGGTCGAATATTTTATCCACTTTATCCACTATGATTCTCTTGTACTAACACCTGTAAAAGTGAAGTTAATTTAATGCATTTCGACTCAACTTATAATCTCAATTTGAAGACAAGTTTCATAGGGAAGGGAGATTTTCAATTATTCTAGTCTCTTTTATTTATCTGTCAGTTTCACAAGGAGCATCCCACAATCTGTCATTTTTCACTATACAGAGAATGCTGCCTAAGGGTATTGAGATACATTATTATTAAATATTCTAGGTCCTGTAAGATCAATTGCTTTCCTTTTCCATATCCTCTTTCCTTACTCATGTCACTGGACTCTTCTCTTCTCTCCCTGGTTGCTATGAATTTTAACCGGAGTTTAGATTGTCTTTGGTATTGAGCATTTAACTTTTTTGAGGAAAGTCACAGTGATGTTTTAGAAATAAATTAAAGTTTCCCTTTTTAAAAAAATGTTTTCAGCGATAAATGGTTTGGAAACTCTAAGAGAAAGAAACCTGAAAATTCACAAATGGGAAGCTGGGGCCTCATGCTTAACTCACCTTTGCATCCCGGAGACCTTCAGAAAAAAACATTTAGTCGACACATTAGCAATAGCATTGGCTGCTACTAACAGCATATGCCTGCAGGAAGGTCATGTTTGATTGGAGGGATGATTTAAAGCATCACCTTGCTAAGGGCCTCGCTGAGCCCTTAGCCAGGGCTGTATAGAGTAATTTATTATTAGTCCTATGATAACAGACTATCTGTGAGAACACTCAGGTTTTAGAACCCAATAGAGGCATCAGTGTTGGAAAGCATATGTCAGCCAATAAGAAATTTGTCTTTTTTAGAGAGAACCATTATTAGCTAACTGCCTTTCCCTGGATTTGTTTTTCTTTATGGCTTAGTTCCAAGACCAACCAAGAATAGTGAAGTCACTCAATTGCATGTTTTTAGGGTCTTAAAAGCATATTTAAATGAGCAAATTCAATTTTTCAATTTAGTAGGATGTCAAATGCCATAGCAGGAGCAAGAGGTGCTGAAATTTCATAGATAATAGGTTTAGAGATGGAAAGAGCAGTAGAAGTCATTGAGTCCAATCTCTTCATTTTTACAGATGAGAAAAATTAGCCCAATGGAGTTTAAGTGACTTTCCTAAGGTCCCATTGTTAATAAGTATGTATGCATATATATGTATGTATACACATATGCATATACAGCATAAATATAAAGTTAATAAATGCTCCAAATCACTTGATTAGAGAGATGCAAATCAAAACAACTCTGAGGTACCACATCACACCTATCAGATTGGCTAACACGAAAAAAACAGGAAAATGACAAATGTTGGAGAAGATGTGGGAGAGTTGGAACACTAATTCATTGCTGGTGGAGCTGCAAGCTGATCCAACCATTCTGGAGAGCAATTTGGAACTATGCCCAAAAGGCTATAAAAATGTTCATACCCTATGACCCAACAATATCACTTCTAGGACTGTATCCCAAAGAGATTGTAAAAATGGGAAAGAGTCCCACATGTACAAAAATATTTATAGCAGCTCTCTTTGGGGTGGTCAAGAACTGGAAATTGAGGAGATGCTCATCAATTGGGGAATGGCTGAGCAAGTTGTGGTATATGAATGTAATGGAATACTATTGTGCTATAAGAAATGACAGACAGGTGAACTTCAGAAAAAGGTGGAAAGGTGGAAAGTACATGAACTAATGCTGAGTAAAGTGAGCAGAGCCAGGAGAACATTATGCACAGTAATAGCCACAGTGTGCAAGGACTTTGATAGACTTAGCCCTTCACAGCAATGCAAGGGCATAAAACATTTCCAAAGGACTCATGATGCAAAATGCACATCCAGAGAAAGAGCTATAGAGTTAGAACACAGAATGAAGCAAACTATTTTCTCCTTTGTTATGTTTTGTTTTGTTTTTCTCATGGTGCCTCTCATTTGCTATAATTCTTCTATGCAACACCACTAATGTGAAAATGTGTTTAATAGGAATGTATGTGTTAGGACAGTGGGGAGGAAAGGGGGAAAAATTTGGAACTTATGGAAATGATTGTTGAAAACTGAAAACAAATAAATAAATTTGGAGAAAAAAATTTAAAAAATAAAGTTAATAAATACAAATATATCCAAAGTATCTATGTACAGGGTATTTGGGAGGGAGGGCACTACCAGTTTTGGGGAGATCAGAAAAGGTTTAGTGCAGAATTTGGTGCCTGAAGAGCATTTTAAAGAGAGAAGTACTCTATGGGGTAGAGGAAAGAAAAAAGTTCATTCTAGGCAAAGAGAGAGAGATGGAGATGTTGTGTGAAGTGTGAGGAAAAGAGAAAAGACCTGTGTGACTGGATTTCAGAGTGCAGGAAGGAATGTAATATGCAATGAGACTGGAAAAAATGGGGTAGGAGTAAGGTTGTGTAATGCTTTAAAAGCTAAACAGAAGAGTCTATATTTTATCTTAGAGATGGTAAGAAACTACCTCCACTGGATAAATAGAAAGGGATAACACCAGGGCAAGTGGTATAAAAATGATGTCAGAGGAATGTCTGATCAAAAGAAAAGATTCAGTCACATAGCTAGGAAAGTATGTGAGGCTGAAATTAAGTTCAGATCTTCCTGACTCCATGTTCAACACTTTAGCCACTATGTCAACTTGATGCCTTGACATCAAGGGTTCTTAACCGTTTATATGTCATGGGCCCCTTTGGTGAAGCCGCCTGTAGACCCCTTCTTGGAATAATGTTCTGCTTAAAATTTAATAATTTTAGGAAATGCTAAATTTTAGTTTATGGTTAGCAAAAATAAAAATGTGCGTATTTAGTCATCCAAGCTCATGAACCCCCTGAAATCTATCAAGATCCCCACATTAATTTCCCTGTCTTAGATACTTATTTGGAACATCAGCCTCCTAAGAATGCTGATGGTTCCTTAAAACCATTTCATGTGGGAGCCTATATCCCAGTATGACTGGGTCACATTAATAGCTAGACCTATATGTCATGCAGCTTGGATATTCAGATAATTCAAGGATCCCAAAGCTTAGAAAGTGAGTGAATGCATAGACTATGAGGGTCTGTTTTAGGGAACTGCCCCTATTTATTCCTTTTCTCATTCTTCAGGTTGACCTCTCATCCTAAAGCTGCAACTAGTGTTTGGTTTAATTGTTAGGAAGTCTCTTTTTTTTTTTCAAGAAAATGTCCCTTAGTAACTCTTTTTCTGTGATTAGAAATTATCCCCTACTCTCATTTCACATGGAGATGGGGACAGGAGATGACTAATTTGGAGGTATTGGGGGTCTGGGAAAAAGGAGAGAAGAATCCTGGAAGATAACGCAGTGAAAGACATGAGCTCCCATGTTTTTATCCAAGTTCAGGATCTCATCAGTCATATGGCCTCAAGATCCTTAGAAATTAAATGACTTGCCTAGGGTCACACAGTCTATAGGTATCAGGCAAGGAACTTGAATTCAGGTCTGCCTGGTTTCGAGGTCAGCTCGCTTCTGTTCACTATAGCACATTTCCTCTCTACCAAATAATACCATGGGGTGGGGAAAGGGAGGAGTGCCTTCCTTTCTAGAGAGCTTCTTGAATGCTGAGGCTGTGAGTCATCTTTGTACACTCTACAGAACTTAGAGCTTTGCACACTGTTGACCCACAAGGGAAGCAACAGTGTCATAGTGAAAATAGGGTTGGATTTACTCACAAGCTCTGAGTTCCAGTACTGGCTCTGCTACTTATTTCCTGTGTGACCTTGAAAAGTCCCTTTACATCCTACCTCTGTCAGTTTCATCATCTATAAAATGGGCATAATTACACTTGGATAATTTTTGAACAATTCCTGATAAAGCTGTTGTGAGGATCAGATGAGAATGCACTTTATAAACCAAAAAGGATACATATACACACATATTTTATATCTTTATGATATGGAAAAAGGATGTCATCTATAACAGTTTTGATATTCATCACTGTTATTGTTACTGTTGTTTGTACAATTGAATTGTGATTGGTATAACTGGATGAAGTATTCCTATCTATAAACATTATGGCTCATTGAAGTATTTTTGTTAGAATTTTTAAAATATTTTTGAATTGAATCAAAGCATGTTTGAGACTGATGAAAGTAGAAGGTGTATCCAGAGTCAGAGACACACTGGAGCATTTGGAGACACTGTTCCCTATGACCTCCATGAAAATCCTATTCTGATGAGTCACCATGGTTAGGAGGTGGCCCTTGTTTCTCAAAAACTATGCCAATCGAACAGTCTATCAGCCAGCAAGCATTTATTAAGTACCTACTATGTACCAGTTATTGTGCTAAGTCCTGGATCCATGAATATTAATTTAACTGTCAACATTCTAAATGTAAAATCCTTGTCCAGAGTCAACATGATATCAGAGGAACTGAATGTTGGCATTCTTAGTCTAAATGAAATTGGAAGATATAGGGACACTACAGCTATATGGAAGGATGTGTCACAGATTCTCCTAAAGGGACCAAGAAAGAAATCAGGGTAGCTGGTTTCATTATTCTTACAAAGGCATCAAAAAACAATTTCATGGGAAACATGGCCATTCCACCTTGATGTACTCATGGGCAGAAGGATGACCCATAAACAAGTCACTTAACCCTGTTTGCCTCAGTCTCTTCATCTGTAAAATGAGTTGGAGAAGGAAATGGCAAACCCCAATGGCCAAGAAAACCCCAAATAGGGTGACGAAGAGTCAGATACAACTGAAAAAATGACCAAAGTTTACAAAGGGTTCATGTATGCTACCTCCATTAACTCTCACAATTCTGCCCTGTTAGGTAGGTGCTGTTATTTTCTCCATTTGATAGATGAGAAAAGTGAGGCTGCATGGTTTATCAGAGATGGGATTTGAAGCCAGGTTTTCCAGAGTCCAAGAGAAACAATCAATTCACTGAATCATGTAACATCTGTCTACCATATAATCCATTTTGACTGAAATGCATTTCTTTGACCCCCTTTTTTTTTAACAGATTAAGAAATTTGAGACTTTTATGAGATGAAATGACTTTTGCAAAATTTCATGGGCACCAACTATGAGAAGTAATTTTGCATGAAGTTATTTTTGCATGAGTTATTTGCACAATCCTCAATGGAAAGCTGTCAAAAGACAGGAAAGACAGTCTAGAAAAGAAAATACCAATGAATTCATAGTCAAAACAGATCATGGTTTGAATCTCACCTCTGACAGGTCCTAGCTGTGTGACCATGTGATAGGTCACTTAACCTTTCTAAGTCTCAGTTTTCTTACATATAAAGTGGGGAGAATAAGGAAACCCACCTCAGCGTTATTGTGAGAATCAAAAAGAAATAATGTGTGCAAAGCATCTTGCTCACCTTAAGGGCATATGTAAATGTCAGGAATCATAATTATTATTATACTATGGGGTCTTATCTCATGGGCAAATGATGCCACAAAATAGGAATGATATCCTAAGAAAGTTTCAATGGAGATGTAAGTGATCAGCCTATGCTAGTTTTATTAACATATCCTTGCAAGAAACAAATCCCTGGGGAAAGATGAAAGATTGGACATGCGGTAATGTGTATTTTGCTTGCTAAAGAGAATACTGGACATGTGTTCAGTGGAAAAGACAGGGAAGAGTGAGCATCTTGGCCTCATTTCCTTTTGGTTCCATGGCACCCTGGGGAATTTTTTGATGTGTCTCATCAATTTGTACCAAAGCTGTTTTTCATGTTTGGTGCCCATGGAGAGTTTTAGCTGCCAGAAATTGTTTGGCAAAATGCTTTTACACTTCATACTCCATTTTGCCAAGATTATGTTGAACATTTAAGTTCTATTAGCTGTTTTTAGTCACTGCGTTTCTTATTGCAGTTCAAGGATTTGTTAAGTGCCTGCTATATGCTAGTACTGGAGAAACAAAAACAAAAATGAAACAGTCCTTGCCCTCAGGGAGCTTATCTTCTATAGAGAAGAAATAAAATTTATGTAGAAAATTAAATACAAAAATATATATAGCAATTTTGAGCAGAGGACACTGGCAACCAGAAGGGAGGAAATACTAATAGACTTCCTATAGAAGGTGGTACTTGAGCTGAGCTTTGAAGAAAACTAGGGATTTTAGAGTGGAGAAGAAGTGCATTCCAGATGTGGAAGAGAATCTATGCAAATGTATGGATGTCCTGTAGTAGGTAGCAATTATATTTGGCTGGACGGTAGACTACATGAAAAAGAGTAACATGCAGGAAGTCTGGAAAAGTGGGCTGGATTCAGACTCCAAACCTTTTGGCTTTAGAAACCAGAGGAGTTCATATTTGAATATAAAGACTACAGGGAACCAATAGAACTTCTTGAACAGGAAAGTAATGTGATCAGAGATATGCTTTAGGAAAATTAATTTGGACACTGAAGTTTGGATTGGAGAGTAGTGAGACTGGAAGTAGCACCAATTAGATGGCCACTGCAGTAGTCCAGGGAGGAGATGACAAGGACCTGAATTGAGGTGCTGCTGTGTGAGTGGAGAGAAGTGGATAGATATGGAATTATATCTTGGAGGTAGATAATAGACAAGATGATTTGACAAGTGATTGGTTATGACCGATGAGAGAGATGGAAGAGTTGTGGATGACTCTGAGTTTGCAAATTTGGATGATTTAACTAGGTACAGTGGATAGAGTGCCTAGTCTAGAGTCAGGAAGCCTCCTCCAAATCTGGTCTCAGATACTTACTAGCTTACTTACTAGCTGTGTGACCCTGCACAAGTCACTTCACCCTGTTTGCCTCAGTTTCCTCATCTGTAAAATGAGCTAGAGAAGAAAATGGCAAACCACTCTAGTATCTTCACCATGAAAATCCCAGATGGGGTCTTGAAGAGTCAGACACAACTGAAAATCAACTAAGCAAAAACAACAAAGGATCGTAGTCCTTCAATATAAATATGGAAGTTAGAAAGAAAGAAAGAAAACTTGTCATTGCTTCAGCCCATAAAAGATAAAATTAATGTTTATTCTATTCTCTATTGTCTTTCTTCAAGCAGGTGATGAAAATATTATGATAAGGTCAGATAAGAATGTGACCCAATACCAATCTATCAGGAATCTTTTTCTAGAAAATACTCTAGAAAAGACAGAAACTAACATTTAAAAAATATAAAAAGATGAGAAACAAAGGCAGAAAGTAGGTGAGGCTATCTTGAATTTCTAGGTGTTACCACATAGGGAGTCAGGAAGAAAGAAGACAGCTTTGAATGAGCATCAGCTTGATCATTAGCCAGACGCCTAATTAGGCAGTAGAGTGAGATAGTGCCTAGGTTAGAAATACAGCAGCTAGGTGATGCTGCGGAGATGGCCTTAGAACCGGAGTCAGAGAGACCCGAGTTCAATAGTATTTGTGAAGTGTTTGACGTACCTTCACATGCTTTGTAAATGTTAGCTATTATTTTTATGGCTATGACTATTTTGATAATTACTAATGAGCAATACTTGTTTACCTTACAAGCAAGGCAAAAATAATAAAAATGTTGCCCCAATTTCTCTGAAATATAATTTTCTCCTTTTTAAAGTGACAAGGGGGAGGGGTGTTGAACTAAGTCAATTATTATCTTAGACTGCATTGAATGGATCTGTGCCTATTCTAGCTCAGAGAGTCTTATTTCCCGGACATTCTGATTTCCTCAAATAACATCTGAGTTACGATGTTTGGACCTTCCTGCTCTGTCTTAGAAGGCCATTGATAAGATGGAGAATATTGGGAAACGACCAGCCATGTTGGTGAAGGAAGTGAGCTTGAGACTATGGCATGAGAATCAGCTGAAGGAACTAGAAAATATCCAGCCTGGAGGAAGAAAAAAAAACTCCTGGGGCACATGATAATTGTCACCAAGTATTTGTGGTATTAGATTGATTGTAATTGGCTCCAGAAAACATAACTGGAAGCAATGGGTAGTGTTTTGGAGAGACAATTTGGGGCTAGCTGCCCCCTGAAAAAAAAAAAACAACAACTTCCTAAAATTGCCCAGACTTGGAATGGACTGTCTTGGGTTCTCCCTCACTGGTAGTCGTCAAGCAAGCCTAGGTGACTATTTGTTGAGAATGGTATAGAGGACAGTTTTATTCAGTTCAGGCTTCTGATGGCCTCTGAAGTCCCTTCCAACTCAGAGGTCCTGGGACCCTGGATGATGCTGTGTGTTCTATTGTGCCCAGGGATGTTGTAGAATTCCTGTGTACCAGGAAAGCTTTACCAGCGATTGTGTCTAATTCCACATTCTTAAAAGATAGCTCTGGTACATCATTGGCCCTTAGCTAGTCTTATTATTTTCGTCTCTATGCTAGTGATAGTGGCAATGACAGTAATCATTTGTAATAAGGATTAGGGTGTGTAGGATGCTTGTCACAGTTGCATTACCAATGGTGACTACCTCATGTGAGGGGAGAGAGCAAAGCTGATAGACAGAACATGATGTCTGGCTTGTTTCAGGAGGAACAGAGGTAGAAAGGGTCTTCTTTTGAAGTTCTCTCTCTACCCTCTTACATTTCAGGCTGAGGGACAGGGAGAAGGGTCAGGGGGAAGAGTCAGAACTGAATGAAATGAAAATGAAAGTTCTTATTTTGGTTGAGAGATCAAAGGTATTTGATGAATGGAGCTAGGAGGTAGATGACGGGGACTCAGCATTTTGTTGCTGTATCAAGGGGTTTGTGTGACATCAAGATGTCATGGTACATTCTCACTGTGGAAAGATGCCACTGAACTCACCGCGTATTTAAGTGATGTATCGTCCCTCAGGTCTCTCTGGGCTTCTACATGTCTGCTAACGGGCTCTCCTGTCCTCTAGAAGTCAGATCTCCTATCACACTCTCAGTGCCTTTTTATTTGTGCACAGTTTCTTAGCCTTTTTTTTTATGCTACAGGCCCCTTTGGCAGACTGGTGAAGTCTATTCTCAGAATAATGTTTTTAAATACATAAAATAAAATACGCAGGATTACAAAGGAAACCCATCATAGTAAAAGACATCAAAATATTTTTTAAAACCAAGTCCACAGACCCCAGTTTAAGAGCATCTGTATAAAGTGCCTTTGCCTGAGTGCTTTAATTAATTCTCAAGCACCAACAATACTCATCATTTATAAAAACAGAGGCTCCATATTTGAACTTTTTATTTCATTGTATTTCTTTAATGTCAGAGAATAAAGAATCAAAACACTTTTCTTACAGCAAACAGGGCTTGCAAACATAGATTTTGTGTCTTGAAATAGGGTACAGTTTTAAGGGTTGCCTGTAGAAATAAAGATAGCTTGGATATTTCCATTTTCCTTGCTACTACTACTGCTGCAGGCAGGTGTCAAGACAGTGACTGAGAGTTCTGAGCCCTGGGGCTGGCTTCTCTGATGACTTCCTGGCCAGTATTTTGCCTCCAGTTGGATGGCATTAGTGACAAGGCAAAGCTGTTATTGACTTGATGGTAATTCTTTCCCTAGTAAAAGCTTCCCTGGGTTATTATTAAATTTCTATGAATGACCTAAAACTGAGTAATTTGGGATATTATCATGGGTTGTCGCTACTGATTTTGAAATGTCTATTAAATGTATAATATGAATTGGTAGCTGCGTATGTCAGTAGTGAGTTCGAATTAAGTCTGGGAAAGACTTGTTATATAATAATTTTGTGTCTTACGTCCATGCTTCATGTGGAAAATAGAGATTGGGATACAAAACTTTCATTTTCCTCAAAATATTTTATCATAAGAATTTAGATGCGGTATGGGGCAAAGAGGAGGGGGAAGGGAAAGTCTAAGTTCTGTCAGTAACCTTGACCAAGTCACATAAGCCATCAGGACTTCAAATTCCTTATTTTAAATATTCGATTAAATATTTGTCACCTGTAAAATAAAGAGGTTGGACCAAATGACTCTTCTAGTTCTGATTGGACGATGTCTATAAAATGTTTCGAGTTCAGTGCGGAAGGTAACAATACTAACAAAAATTAATTCATCACATTTACGATGGAGGTTTTAAAGAATAATTCTTGCATTTCCAATAAGCGCTTCATTAATTTTATCATCACTGATCTTTTTGTCTTTTTCACTTACTTTGGCATTCTCTGAATAGTCTGGTTTTATACCAACATGAATATATGTGTTATGTTTTAATCACACATATGTGTATACATACACATACATTGTATAAGTGTTATATATACATTATATGATATATCATATTGTAGAATATATAAGCATTATGTAATATAAGTTAAATGTTAACAGTATAAGTATTCATATTATATAAATTAATATTAAGTATATTCATGTATGCTGAGTATGGATCATTGATATCATGTTTGCATACAATATATATGAACATATGTATACATGTGAATAGCTTGCCCATATATCCAGACCAACCCATATATATATATATATGTATGTATTTGGGTATCTCTGCATATCTCTGTAACTTAGCTACATATTTGTATGTACAATAGATGTGCCTTATATAAACATCTAGAAATAAATATATGTACACAGAGATAAATCTCACTAGGCACCTGAGCTCGTGGCTGGTCAGTTTCTATTGCTCGGTTTCATTTTATTTTTATCTTACCACGAATCAGGTCAACTTGGACCTATGATAGGAGTAGTAGACTAAAACTCTTTACAAGTTGGTCTCTTGGATGATGTTCAGACATGCATGTTTTCTTTTTTTTATTCTGTTTTTTACCCTTAATGGTTTTCTGACTTTATAGCCAAAGCTTATAAAGAAAAGGCTCTTTCCTTCTTGCCAGCCTAGGGTGGGGGCTGGGGGGTGGGAAGCATACGTTAGTATTCACAGTACAGATATGACAAATGCATGGCCTGCATTCTGGGTGTTTGGGGAAATGTAAAAACATGTCGAGTTGTTGCAAATGCTCACATGGTGATTTGCTGGTTTGATTCTTCAGGTCGCGATTTGGCAAGTACAACCCTCCCAGGATACCCTCCACACGTCCCCCCTGCTGGACAGGGCAGCTACTCTGCTCCAACTCTGACAGGGATGGTGCCCGGTGAGTTTTCAAAATGCAGCTTTTCTGAGGCAAGCAAAGTGCTTTCTGGTTGTTATATGTGGAGGCTGGCAGCCGATTGAGAGATGCACGTGGAAAAAAAAAAATCTGCCATATAGTCCAAAGCAAACTCATGAGTATCTGTAAAAAAAATAAATAAATAAAAAATAAAGTCCATAAACGAATACTTGCAGTACACTATCTCGCCAATGCAATGGTGCTTCCTCCATGTCACATTTCCAAAATCACAGATTAGTAGGTCTAAGGTACTGATTGGGTTTTTTTCCTATTTTTTTCTTCAAGGCTGTTTGATGCACGCAATAGGGAGGACTGGAATTGGCAGGAGTGTCCCCTCTTCTTTGATTGTCTAAAGGCTTTTAAAATGATTAGAACTTGGTGAAGATTTGTTCAGGGGAGAGAGAGGATCCTTGAAGTGGCCCAAGTCTCACTATTGTAACATACTTTATCCATAGATAAACATTTATTAAACACCTCTATGTGCCAGGCACTGTGCTAAAAGCTGGGGATACAAAAAGACAATCCCTGAGTTAAAGGAGCTTAAAATCTAACAGGGCAGAGAATATGTAAACAAATATATACAAAGCAAGCTCTATACAGGATAGAAAGTAATTAACAGAGGGAAAGTGCTAGAATTAAGAGACCTTTTTGCAACTGGCATCGTCCTGGGTGATACAGTTCTGTTAAGCTTCCAGCTGTCCACATTTCAGGAGTTTTGAAAAGTGGGAAACATCCATCCATTTGATTGGAATTGTTAGAAAGATAGGCATGGCATCAGCTTTATCATACTTATGGTATAATTTGTGCCATAACTTGGCATCTTTGAAAGCTGACACCCTGGGCAATCACTTGACTTTTTTAAGCACTGGTTTTCTCAGCTGTAAAATAAGAGATTTGGAATAGATGAACTCTAATTTAATTTCTAGCTTTACTCTATAATCCTATGATCGTTATTGCTGCAACTATTCCTCTATTAATTCTCTTCTTTCTTCTACTCTTCCATGAATTTGGGGAAAGAAAACAGGAGAAATTATGACCCACCTGTTTCTCTCTTTATGCTCAACTTTAACTCAGTAAGAGAAGTCATTAAGTAAATCTACCCTCTCCTGCCCTCACAACTAAGACTCTTTCTAGCTGGCTTGTTTTTCATTCATTTCAGTTATGTCCAACTCTTCATGGACCCATTTGGGGTTTTCTTGACAAAGATACTAGGGTATTTTGCCATTTCCTTCTCCAGTTCATTTTACAAATGAGGAAACTGAGACAAACAGGGGTAAGTGACTTGCCCAGGGTCATACAGCTAGTAAGTATCTGAGGCTGGATTTGCCTCAAGTCTTCCTGACTCCAGGCCTGAGCTACCTAGATGGCCCAGGTTGTGGGGGGTTGGTTTTAGGGAACATGAAGAGCCCCACAGGGAGTATATGTGCTTTCTCCCCTGATGGAATATAAGCTCCCTGAGAGTAGGGGCTGTTGAATTTTTTGTCTTTGTATCCCCCTCATTTAGCACGGTGCTTGGCATATAGTAGGCACCACTATGCTTAGTGAATGTTTTCTCCCAAAGTATCTATCATATTTCAATGCTTGCAGCATTCTTACCAGGATGAGTTTCCAAAATGCTCAATACTAATAAGTTCTTAACATTTGTATAGCACTATGTCCTTTGCAAAGGTTTTTCTCCTCTATTATCGTGTTCAATTTAAAAACGAATTTTCTGAAATTCAGGGAAAGGTAATTGCTGACATTCCTAGTCACTGTTTCTTGCAAAGCTTTTCTCTGCATAGAGCACCTTAACAGTGAACTAAGCTTGCATGCGGAGGAGGGAAGGAGGGAAAGGAGAAAGGGGGAGCAGGCAGAGAGGAAATTCACATCAGTAGCACTGGGTTTTGACACATATACAAGGTGATTCACATTGCCTTTCTGCCATGAGCAGAAGCAGGAGCAAGTGGAAAATTTGAAAGCCCAGCCAGTGCTCACAAGATTTTCTCAGCTCAGCTTTATAGACACAAAAGGTTGATCTAGTTCAGAGAAGCACCTGAACTTTTTACAGGATTATCCAAACGGAATCTGCACTCTGAACCATTGGAGTTTCTTGCAGCCTTAATTACAGTAAGGATTATAAAAATGACTCCTAGTTTGACAGAGCCCACATAGCTCTCAGAATATATGAAGGCTTTTTTAACATTAACTGGAGCTACAGGAATTAAAGATTAGAACAAGTGCATATTTTTAATGATAAGCCTGCTGTGCCACAGCTGTGTCAGACACTCAAATGCTCTGAACGAGGTTCTCAGTGTCTCTGCACCCCCATGGCAATGATCCCCTGGAGGAGCTTAAGCACAGGTCTTCAGGTTGGTAAGCAAACAGTTTGGCAAGGGATAACCCAGTATACTGCAGGTGTGGGCAGCTGTATCTTAATGCCCCCTAATGGTGCCACTGATTTTTCCCTCTTTGGCTTCTATTTTTATTTCAAGGGACTTGCTGCTAGAAGGGGTGTGTGTGTGTGTGTGTGTGTGTGTGTGTGTGTGTGTGTGTGTGTGTGTATGTGTGTGTATAAAGGGGAGGCTAATGACTTCACATGGTACTTCTCTTTGTTCCTTGAGAGCAAAAATGATTTCTTGTCCCCAGTTTCTTTCCTTCAAGTACCTGGTACATAGTAGGAGCTTAAATAAATGCTTATTGTTTGACTTCAATGAGGCGCCCTGATTAGAGTCAGACATGGAGTTTTTGGATTGACTCTCAGTGCGCAGTATCTCAGTTGGTATTTCAGAGGTAATCTAGTTGAACATTCTCATTTTACAGATGAGGAAATGGAGACCTAGGAATATTAGATGATTTGTTCAAGGTCATATATATCACAGGTGGTATTAAAACCCATTTCCTCTCATTCTAGAGACAGTGGTCTTTCCCCTCTTCCATATTGCCTCTCTTTAACACATCTCAAGGTTATTCATCCATCAACAAATATATTAAATGTCTATTATATGCCGGGTATTGTGTTAGGTGTCTGAAGAAAGACAGTATAGAAGAATAAAAAAAAATCAAATTAGTTCAGACATTTAGAATGTCTGCCTAATATATGCCAAGCTTGGGAATTTCCCCAATTTTTAGCATTTCAACCTTCATTCAGCAGACATTTATTAAGCACCTACTCTACTGGAGGCATTGTGCTAGGCACTGAGGAGTTAAGGGTAGTTACAATCCAAATTCTGTTCTCAAGAAAGCTTATAATACTTCTATTTAAGCTGTGTATTATGTGTTTACAATTTGAATATTGACTGAATATACAGTCTCTGTCTCTCCCTTCCCCTCATTTTCTGTTTGTCTCTCTTTTTATCTCTGATTCTACCTGTCTCTGTCTCTCTCTCTTGGATAAAGCCAAAAATGAGATGCACATCCAATTTACCATTGACACAAAGTTGGGTGAGAATTACTCCACTGGATGACAGCGTTAGGATTCTAAAAGATCTTGGAATACTAACCATTGGACTGAATCTTAATAAACATAAATACAAATTTTTACATCTGGGTTCAAAAAATCAACTTCAAAAGTATAAAATGAAGGCTAGTGCTAGGCAGCAATTTTTCTAAAGAAAGATCTGAGTTTTTTTTAGGAAATTGAAAAATTAATATGAGTCAAGGGTGTCTTGCAATGTGTCAGCTAAGAAAACTAATGTATTCTTAGATTACATTAAGAGGAGCATAATGTTGAGAACATGGGTGGTGCTAAGTCCCATTGTACTCTACCCTGGCCCCAGCATATGTGGAGTATTTCATTCAGTTCTGGTTACCACATTTTAATAAGGGCACAGATAAGTTGGAGATCATTCAGAGAAGGCCATGATCACATCACATGAGAATG
This sequence comes from Bettongia penicillata ogilbyi, assembly GCA_023548195.1. NCBI lineage: Eukaryota > Metazoa > Chordata > Mammalia > Diprotodontia > Potoroidae > Bettongia > Bettongia penicillata. The sequence continues at coordinate 3,687,999 of JAJHZJ010000066.1, read as the reverse complement.
GATGGAAGGAACTGAGAATACTTAACCCAGAAAAAAGAAGACTCAAGGGAGCCATGGTAGCAATAATCAAGTATTTCAAGCATGGGCATGTAGGAAAGGAATTTGACTTTTTCTTCTTGGTCTTTGAGGACAGAATTAGGTATAATAGGTAAAAATTGTGAAGAGGCAAATTAGGCTTTACATAAGAAAAATTCCTAAGAGTTAGGGTGACTCAGAAGTAGAAAAATCTGCCTCAGGAGAAAAGTAGGTTCACCCTCATCAGACAGAAGTGGGTGACCACTTCTCTTGTTCAGTCATGTCCAACTCTTTGAGACCCCATTTGGGGTTTTCTTAGCAGAGAACCACTTAGCAGAGAAACCACTGGAGTGATTTGCCATTTCCTTCCCCAGTCCCTTTTACAAATGAGGAAACTGAGGCAAATAGGGCTAAATGACTTGCCCAGAGTCACACAGCTAGTAAGTGTCTTGAGGCTAGATTTGAACTCAGGTCCTCCTGACTCCAGGTCTGGTGCTCTATCCATTGCTTCACCTCATTTTCTAGGCTTTCTTATTGAGATAGAGGTTGAATCAGATGGCCTCTGAGATCCCTCCTGATTGTGAGATGTTGTGATGCTTTCTGAGTGATAACAAGAGAAACTTGTCTTCCTTTGGCCCTTGACAGTTACAAATGTACTCTTTACAAGCGTTATCTCATTTAGTCCTCAGATAAAACCCTGTGAGATAAAGAAAATAATTATGACTTTATCACTTCCAAAGATACATTATTTTATCCATGTAGGCATTTCTTCTACTCATGAAGATCATCTTTCTACATTTTCATAAGCAAATAACTGAGCTTCTATGACTGCCCCCTACCCCAATCTATCACTTTCTGTTCAACCTTCTGGTCCATAAAGAAAAGATACTCACATCAAGCTCATGCTTGAAATCTTTCTAGCTTAGTAGGACTGACAGAGAGCTTGTCCTGTGACCTTAGAGAACTCAGGGTCACCTTCATGCCTCATGGAGTCAGGAGGTAGCAAACTGGATAGAGCACAGAACTTAGAGTTAGGAAGACCCTGGGTTAGTTAGTTAGCCTCTCTTCGCCTCAGTTTCCTCCTTTATAAAAATTGGGATAATAAGAGTATTTTCCTCACAGAATTGTTGTGAGGAAATTGAATTAACATGTAAAACTCTTTGCAAACCTTCAGTGCTAGCTATTGTTACTTTTGTAATCTTTATTAGTAAGGCATCAGAACAACACTATGTTGGAGAAATATAATATCACCCTTCCCATTTTGTAGAAGAGCAAACTGAGAAGTGACTTGAATGAGATCAGATAGTAAGTAGAAGGGATAGAAAAGGATGGCTAAATGGATCAATAAATTGATAGGCCTAGAATCAGGAAGACTCATTTTCCTGAGTTCAAATCCATCCTCAGAAGATTACTAGCTGTGTGACCATGGAAAAGTCACTTAACCTCTGTTTGCTTAGGAGGCAGCTATGTGGCTCATTGGATACAGCATTAGACCTGGAGTCAGGAGCACCCTGAGTTCAAATTCAGCCTCAGACATTTACTAGTTGTATGACCCTGAACAAGTAACTTTACCTCTATTTGCCTTAATCCATTGGGGAAGGAAATGGCAAACCACTCCTGTATCTTAGCCAAGGAGAGCTGGGGCTCAAATGAAGGGCTGTTGACTCCCTACTTTTTATCCCATATGATGTGTTTTAAGTGCTCTGATTACATAGCTAAAGTGGAATCTCTATACAATTCTAATATCTAAGGACTAAATGAACACTTGATTTATGGGCTTTTATTGTAGGCAGTTTTGGGGATAGGGTGGGAGGCAGTCTATCTGAATCAACTTAAAAAGAGCTGTTAAATACAAATATATGTATTGATGCCAAGTAGAAATAGTTTGGGGATTATCTATTGCTTTGGGTTATATAATCCTTTCTTGTGGGTAATAAGACTTAGCTATCTCTTCCCTTTGGAATGTCTTTTTGCCAGATGCTTCAAAAATGTCTAGAGAGGTAGAAATGATAGACAGGTGCAGAGATTGATAAATGTATGCTGTTGTGTTGAAGCATCTCTCTCAGATGGAGTCCTGTCTAATCCTTGGATGGGTGAATTATATACATCAGCCCTCATTAAGGCCAGGGGAGGCGATCTACAGATTCTGACATTTTTTGCTTCATAACTAGATGAGAATATTCACCTGTCCTGTCCATTAAAACCTTGCCATATTGGCCTTCCCAGGGCTCACCTAAATACTTAGATCAGTAGGTGCTTGAAAAAGATTTGTTGAATGAATGAAAATAAATGAATTTGAATTGCCTCCCATATTTGGGAGGTAGGGCAGGAGAGTTGGTGAAGGAAGTTACATAGGTCTGAAGCCTGATCTTTGAACTTTTCTCTCTGCCTCTGTTTCTACAACTGTAAAATGGTGATAATGGCATATATCTCACAATGGCCACAATGATCAAATGAGGTATTTCTAAATGGTTTACTTAGCATGGTGCCTGACACACAGTAGGCACTTAATAAATGATTGTTTCCTTCCTCTCTCAAGTTTGAAGATATGTCACTAGGGGATTAAGATTAGGATTCCTGGGTTCCAAATTTCTAGTATCTTTGTCTCCACCTCTTTACTCCTGACCCCAAATCCCCCTGGATCGAACTAGCAGGTAAGATCAGTGAGGAGTCCTCTTTAGTTCTGGGGAAAGTTACTAGAAGTACTACATGGATGAGAAAATGGAGTGATCCTATTTCTCCCCACCTGTTTCTCCTCCTAGTTGTTCTTGGCTTTCGTGAATGTTAGAGGTGTGTGTCCTTCTAAATCTCTCTATATAGGTCCTCTTTTCCCTGGTACTCAAAGTGAGTGGGTACAGGCTCTGGGGAGGGGGTAAGAAAAGAAGCTACTACTCTGATATTCATGTTCCCACCTCCAGGGATTCCTGGAGGGAAAAAATTTTTGTCTCAACCACCCAACTACTGTAGACCTTGGAGGGGTGCCTATTTGCCATCATAGTGAGTCTTTTGAATAATCCCATGGAGCCAAAAAATATGCCCCTCTTCCTTAATACCTTATGGTATTAAGTGCAAGTAACTTTTACATCATTTTACAATATAAATCCTGAATGCAAGAGTCTGCTGCTGGTGTTGTATGCAAAACTATATAATATGGAATCAGAGAACATGGAAAGGAAACTAACGATCCAAGCAGAGAATGCAATGGTCTTACATTCTGGTCTTAAATTGTTTGATGGAATTACTGGATTGTTCTCATTGTGATAGATTTTAGCCCTGAGTGGTGTTGGAAGAATTTGGGGTGGGATAAGCACCACACAAACATTCAGTTTTCATATAGCAAATAAAGCAGGGCTTTCTTGATGAAAAGCAAGATAGATTAAAGTACTACCCTTGCTTAAGAATATAGGGACATAGTGGAAAGAGCATTAAATTTAGAGTCAGGGAAGTTGGCTTTGAAATCTGACCCTATCACTTAATTCCCTGTGTCAGCCTAAGTCCTTCCACCTCTTCAAGATGATTGAATTAATTTATGTGCAAGGACCATTCCCAGTTCTACATCCTATCTATAATTCTCAACTTTGCTAAAAGGAGTGATAGATGACAGATTCTTTGAGGTTTATCCTAGAGGAATTCCTTTGGTAATACCATTGTCTATATAGTCTTTGTTCTGCCACATGGGGTTAATTTTTATCTCATTAGAAATGCAGCTGAGCAAAATACAAAGGGGCCTTGAAAGTGTTTTACATGGAACTGGAACAAGGCAAGATGACATTTGGATGACATGAGGCATGTTCTGCGACAGAAGCATGTGTATTGTGAAGCTTTCCCCCCTTACAGTAATGGTTACATGACACACCTTTTCTCGGAAAAAAGAGATTGGTATGGACATCCTCCACTGAACACCCACTTCTGTAATTGCTGGAAATCAATAGCACTCTCTTTTCTCCATATCTGGGCACTGGCTGTGCTCCTTACCTGGATACTCTCATTCCCCACCTCTGCCTCTTAGGTTTCCATCTTCCTTCAATACTCAGCTCAGAGACTCCCTTCTGTTGGAGGCCTCCCCTATGCCCTCAGCTGCCAGTGCCTTCCCTTCTAAGATTGCCTTTCCTCCACTCTGTAGAAGTCTTGCACATACTCATTTATTTGCAGCTTACCTCTCCCTGTTAGAATGTGAACTCCTTCAAGTGAAGGACTACTTTTTGGCTTTTTTTGGCATCCCCTGCTCTTAAGCATGGTGCCTGACAGGTAGTAAACACTTAGAAACACTTCATAAACAAATGTTTGTTCATTTGACTTGATATACTACAATAAGTAGTAACTCTTAGGGAAGGGAAAGGTCCTCAGCCCATGGGAAAATAAAGAAAACCAATGATCCATGGACGTAAAGGAAGTAATGATGAATTACTAATTACAAACCAATTCACATAAAACCCTCATCCCTTACAAGTAACAAAAGAGGAATCCCTTTAGATCAGTGTCCCAAAGTAGCCATCTACAATTATCCCTTCCACATTGTGACTTTCCCCATTGCACTTGTGAGATAGCACCATTTGGTGTAAGAAATTAAATGGACTTTTGTGGGGGAAGTTTTGCGAAAGCCACAGAAGTGGCTAATAGACAACACAGAAAAATTTAGACCCTCAGAAGTACATAAAATACATGTATCATATTGCATATTATCAACCCAATTTTTACAGTAAGTTACTGTAAACGCTCCATAAAAGAAAAAAAATTCAGACTTCTTCTTTAGTATGAAGGGAGGGCCAAAAAATTTTATGCAATTTTCCAGATGTCAGGACCACCATGCTCCTAACCCTGTGATGTGAATGGGATAACTATTTAGCAAAGTTTTAGGGTATATTACAGTAACACTCAATTTAGAGAGTGTCTAAATGTGTTTGAGTGAGGTTAGAGATTCTAAGACAGTGCAAGGAAGGGGCAAAGCTATACAAGGCAGAATACAAGGCAAGACTGGACTCGACAGAGACATAGCAAAGCAAAGCAACTTTATTGAAGGAAAACATTCATACTATGAAGGGCAGTCAGATAATGGAACTAGGCCGGGTCCCATTAGAGTGCCTCCTGGAAGGTGGTGCCACAATCAGTAGCTAGAGGGTTTTTATGAGGTTTTGAAAGGAGTCAAGTAGAACCAAGCACTGGAAGAAGGAATGGGGAGCTTGAATTTGGGGACTGGTAATATTGGAGGCAGGGTGAGAATGTTTGGAGAATTGACTGCTAGTGGATTCCCTATCTGTAAAATGGGGAAATTGAGGCATTTAAGTGAACTGCCGAGGGTCATAATTCTAGTAGTTGAGATCATTTTTGAACTCAGATCTTCGTAACTCTAGATTCAACACTCTATCCACCACATCAAGTAGCAGCCTAAGATAGGGAACCTAAACTTGGAGACTGGTGCTGATTCATGCTGGAAGTGGGAATGGGGAAAATGGAATACCTGGAAAACAGGCTTGTTAGTTGATAGCCACACTCCCTGGGGGTTTTCAGCCATTACTACTGCCCTCACTTGGGTCTAGTGACTCAGGAGATTGGAATTTTCCAGGGTTTCTTAGTTTAGAGGGGTAGAGACACTACTGAGGTCCTTGCCAGGAATCAGTTAATTTCAGGCTCAGTCCAATTTAGGATCTTCTTGTATCTATTTTTCGAGGGTAGAAGGTCAGTATTCATTTATTAATTTATCTATTATATGAGAGGCTAGAGAGACTCTCATGAGTGATTTGGTTTATATTATACTGTTAAACACAGCACTATATCACCAGAAATTTGGCCTCCAAGTAATGACTTCTTGACCAAGGCAGCATATGAAACAGAAAAAAAGTACAAAATGGTGCTCCATTTTTCACAATCCAATTAGGCTTCTGTAGCTATAGCAGAGGAATGATAAGAAAGTGGACAGAAGGTGCCAAGAACTATCCACTTCTTACACCATCTCCAAACTTCAACTTCACTGTTGGCACCCTTAATTTAAGATCCTTATTCAGTCACCAAATGGAGGAACCGAACTGAACCACATTCACATTGATATTTATGCTATAAACCAGACAACAAAGAAGTTATAGCTAAATGGGAGGCTGGCTGGCCAGTTTCCCTTCAGAAGGTAAACAAAGGAGTTGGCATAGTTTATATCATCATGCACCCAAAGGCAATAGTAAACACCATTTTACTGGACACTCGGTCCTTTTCTTAGGGTGCTCATAATGAGCATCAGCAGTCAGTGAGTACCAGACATTGTGCTAACCTCTGAAGAAACAAAGAAAGGCAAAAAACAGTTCCTGCTCTATAAGACCTCACAATCTAGTAGGGAGGGAGAAAACCTCAGGGGAAAAACTATGTACAAGTGAGTTACATAAAGGATAAACCAGAAATAATCAACAGAATGACGGTACACAGCTGATGATCCTTTCATGAAATATGAACCCCTTTCTCTGATGAAATTTAAAGTAGTGACTTTATTGGACATGCCTTTCCAGGGCTTTATAACTGAATTTTGAAGGGAATTCCATATTAGAGGGTACAAACTTGGGAAGTGCTTTGTAGATGTGATACCAGTGATATGGATTCCCAACTTGCATCTACTGTGGGATCTAGAAACAACTTGCCTAGAAAGAGGTACTCTTTCCAGCAATTCAAGAGAGTTCAAGGAACAATTTAGGGAACATAGACATACTCCAGATAGAAATGGATACGGAAAGGCAGTCACTTGAGGGATGGAACAGTTTGAAGGAACAGAACCCTTGCCATCAGAGTTATCAATTCAAAAGATAGCAAACCCTGGCAATTGAAAGTCTAAGTATGAAGACAAACAAAACCTGAGAACTCAGTGGAACAACTCATTCCAGCAGAAATATTTCACCTAAGGGGAACTTCACAAGGATTTGGAAGAGAGAAATGACTTCCAGGCTTTGCAGTACAAGGAGTTATGCTTTGCATGTGTCTTACAAACATGGCTTACTACCTTTGTGCTCCAAGGTTGGTCTCATTCTTCTCTTGGATGTTGTATTTGTGGGAGTGAGCTCATGGTTTGTTAGGGGGGAGGGGACTTTGTAGCTATTGTTTTTACGTTATCATCTTATTAAATAACTGCTAGGAGTTAATTACCCACTGATTGTTAATGATAACTACATTGGTGGGGGTTTGTGAACTAGTGGGAATAACCAAAAGATGTCCTAGAACCCAAGGTAACTTCGGTTCATTGAGGCCCAATTTATGAATGCATAAAATTAAGGGAGAAACCCAAAGGGAATGCTACAAGAAGGAAAGATAAAGGTCAAAAGACAGTGCATGCAATTATAGAGCAGATCCAATGCAACCTTTTTAAACAAGTTTTCAACTCCAAAAAAGAGAAATAGATAAAAGTAAAAAATATCAGCTCTTCTTATCACATTTTCTTTGAAAAGATGACCAAAAAAACCCAGCGACTTCTGCTAGCAAATACTTAAATTTCCTTACCAGATAGAGAACTATGTCTAAGATAAAAATGAGTTTTGAATATAAGCTCATTTACAGATATTATTGGTGAAGATGTTGGAAGACAATAAGCAGCGTCCTCTCACAAAAATAGAAGCATTGACATGAAATCCAGCTAGACTAGATGATCCTGAGAATATTTACAGATAAAACAAGAAGGAAGGAAGACACCAAACGTATATGAAATGGAAAAGATCTGCAAGTGACAATCTATTATCATCAGGGATGATAATTATGATGGTATCATCACAAATTTATTCTATTCTACTTCCTCAGTACCTGGTGTGCTATCTAAGAAACTGGCAGTTGTATTTAAGAGAGTTGGGAAGACTGACTGAACTGAGTAGTTATTAGAGAAGAGATCCATGTAGGATTTGATAAGGTTTTATAGGTACTCATCGATTGATTTTTAAGATAGCCAGAAAAAGGGAAAACTTTGCAAAGAATGGAAAATATCATAGAAGGTACTTTTACCAAAAAAAAGACAACCAGGACTCCATCAGCATCTCCTAATTGATCTATCTGCTTTCCCATCTCATAAAATTTATGAGAATTGCTTATGCATCCAGAATATTATTGATGAAAACATGAGAAAAAAACAAGCAGGGTTTTGAACATTTCTTTTATGGCAGACCACACATTTATAGTCACATAACAGACAGATGTAAGATCTAACTGTGACTATTGTTGGTTTATTTTTTCAAAACTTGATTCGATATCCTGGGGGAAAAACATTCCACAAACGAGGCATTTCCTATCCCTACATCAAGATTATGCAAGATCCTTGAGAGATGTTTAGTACCATGACCAAGAACGTATAGAAGTGGGAGATGTGTTTGTCGAAGGCAAGGGTTCTTGATTTTCTTTGGGTCATGAATCTCTTTGGCAGTCTGGTGAAGTATATAGACCCCTCAGAATAATGTTTTAAAATGCATAAAATACATGAGATTTAGAGAAAACCAAAGGTTAATGAAAATAAGGATGTTGTTGGGTTTTTTCCCCCATCCAAGTTCATGGACTTCTGAAATCTGTCCACACCCATTCCCCCATCCCTGCCCCATCAAAGGGGTCCCCTGGTTAAGAGACCCTGACCTAAAATGTTCATTAGTGGCATGGAAGATATTCTGTACAATTTCCAAACAAAAGAAGGATTGCCTATTGATGATGAGTTTTTCCAAATGCTCTTATTAACAAATGACGTTGTACAAACCTCACTGTACAAACCTCTGGGATGCTGCAAAGTATTCTCAGGCAGAATCCCTAATAATGGAAACAGATTGATCTAACTATCCACATGAGGAAAATAAAGTGGATGAAAATAGGTGTTTTGCTCCTTGAATCAGTAACATATACATCTTGAATAGATACTGCAGATCGAGAAAGTGCTAAGTCCAGAACTGAGTACAAGGCAATCAGGCAGGATTGCATTTGGAAAATTAAATATCCAGAGGTGTCAATTGCTCCAATGAAAGTTTTGATATACAATAAAGCCTCATGTTGATTCAGCTCTTTATCCAGATTCATATCTATTAAAGAACAGTTCAAATCAAGAAACATTTAGTGCCTACTATCTGTTAAAGTGATATGATCAGCACTCTGGCCATCCTTCCCCTTCCCCTCCTGTAGGAACTTAGACTCTGCCTTTCTGACACTGGACTCTGACAGAAATCTCATCTTTGTAATACCAGTTTTCTCCTAGTGATGTTATATATCTATAGATCATGAAACAGTCATATTCAGAAATTACCTAAGCTGCAGTGGAAAGATGCATGGAGGGTGTCAGTGTCAGGTCCCTTGATGCAGTGACAAAATGAACCAGGAGAGCATTCAGAATGCCTGAAGCTTAGGCTTACATTTTGATGTTTTAGAAAAAGAGAATACTTCCTAAGATGTTCTCACCCAGAGTGTAAGAATATTGTACTAACAAGCCCTCAGAAATAGTCAAGGTGTCAGTAAAGATACAGAGAATCAGGGAGGGAGGAACTTGTAGCTGGGGTCTGGGTACCCAAACCTTCAAATTGCACAATGCTTCAATGTGTTTTCAGCTTTCTCAGTATCTCACGAGAATTTCAGGAAATACCTTAAAACACTGATCAAAATATAGCACAAGAAGGCCAAGATTTCTAATACTCCATTGTTTCCTCTGGATGTTCACTTATATTCACACTAGGGAGTATATTTATGCCCTTTATTTCGCCTTTTAATTACTTTGATGACATTAATACTATTATTATTTATCGAGAACATTTTATTTATAAGGAGATTTATAGTCATTCTTCATAGTTATTACTTTACAGCTGTCCTGGGAAGTAGGCTAACTTGCCTTTCACAGTTGAGAAAATTGAAGCCCATTAAAGTGAAGACACTTTGATTCGTATCATCTTCCTAACCAATGAAGACACAACTGAAGTTTAAAGAGTTCGAAGTAATTTGCACGAGGCCACAGCATTGGTCAATGGCAAGATGGAGACTAGAACCCAGGTTTCCTGACTCTAAATCTAGGACCTTCTTATGTTAAACCAAAGTGTCTTCACTTTAATGGGCTTCAATTTTCTCTTAATCCATAAACAAACATTTATTAATTGCTACTTTATTCCAGGTACCACAAATATAAAGACAAAAATAAATCATTCACTTTCATCAACTAGCTTACATTCTGCTGAGAAACACAGCAGGCACATATATAACAGATATAAACAGAGTAAATCTACAACAAATACAAGGTAGCTTAGAAAGAGGGGATGCTGCAAGTTTCAGGGATGAGGGAAGTCTCCCAACAGAAAATGGTACTCGAACTAAGTTTTGAAGGCAATAAAAGGTTCCATGAGGCAAAGGTGAAGCAGAAATATGTTCCAGTCATGAGGGTGAGGGTGGAGGGTAGAAGGGACAACTGGGAAACATAAAGGCACAGAGGGAGGAGAAAAAAAAATATTGAGTATAAACAACAGAAAGGCTAGTTTGTCTAGTCAGCAAAATGCAGGAATGTAGGAATGGTATATTTAGTTTAAAAATTTAGATTGGGGATAGATTATACATGGCATTGAAAACCAGAGGAATTTTCATTTTATCCTATAGGCAAGTGGGAATCACTGAAATTTACTGAGTAGAGGAAAGATATAATCAGATTTATGTTTAAGGAAAATCATTTTGGCAGCAGTGTGGAATATGGACTAAAGAAGAGAGAGAATTGAATGAGGGGACTCAGGAGGAGCTCATTGAAATACTCCAGGCAATAGAGAATGACCACATGGTGGTTATGTGAGTAGGGAGAAGGAAGTAGATGTAAGAGATGTTGTAGAGATAGAAACAAGATATTTGACAACTGGTTGGATATATGGGGTAAGAGAGATTGAAAGGATGGTGATACTCTAAGCAAAGAATAGAGAAATTTGGAAAAGAAATGGTTTTTGTGAAAGGTAATGAGTTATGTTTTAGACATGCTGAGTTTGGGATGCCTATAGGATATGTAATTTTAGATGTACAAAAAGATTTTGGTGATATGGCACTGGAGTGCAGAAGAGAGACTAGAACTGGATATTTAGATCCAGGAGTTATCTACATAGATACGATAACTAAAACAATGTTAGTTTATGGGGTTATCAATGGTGAAAATGGAGAGGGAAAAGAGGGTCCAAGACAGAGCACTGAGATACACTCAGAATTGAGAAGCATAATATGATGAACCAGCAAAAGGGGACTGAGAAGGACTGGGTAGCCATAGGAAGGGAACCAAAAAAGAGCAAAGCCACAAAAACTCAGAGAAGAGAGAATATCTGGAAGGAGAGGATGATCAGAAATGTCCAAGACTGCAGGGGTCGAGAAAGGTGAGGATTGAGAAGAGGCCATAGGATTTTGTAATTCAGAAATCATTTGTAACTTTGGAGAGAACAATTTTAATTGAAAAATGAGTTTGGAAGTCAGATTGCAAAGGCTTGAGAGGTGGGGGGAACAATGAAGGCAATGGACAAAGACAGATTTTTTTTTGTAGGAGTTCATCTGGGAATGAGAAAAGAGATAAATGATGGTAAATTGAGGAGATGGTAGGATATAATGAGTGTTTCTTCAGGATGCAGAATTTTGGGTGAATTTGAAAAATAGCAGTGAGGGAACCAGTCTAAAGAGAGATATTGAAGATTAGCATGGAATAGAATTGAATTCAATGGGATGGGAAAGCATTTGTTTAGTGTGCCAAGGATAGTGCTTAGGTTTTGGCAAGAAAAGTGACAGGGAAAATGGAGGGGCCATAGGGACCAAGAGGATAGTGAGTCCAAAGTTCATAGTGAAATGAGATCTGGTTTACCGCCAGCAGAAGTGGAGATATAGGGGTCAGCTGATAGTAGATCTGCACCTGGTGGGAACTGGGTAATGGGGCAATAAGGGGTGGGTCAGAGAAGGGAAACATCTGTGGCTTTCCTCAGAGGCATCTCTCTTACTCAGTACAGATCTGTCTTGGCTTGGTTAAAGAATGAGTAATCCTCTAGCTCCTCACCTTGCCAGTTATTGGTGGTTGGTCTCTGTAATCAAGCTCCCCATTCCAGGGATGGTCATAGTGGCAATCAGCTGGAGAAGGGGAGAGTCAGGATGGGATTAAGAGCACATATAGAGGGGTAGATTTTGGTGAAGATAACTGTAGGAAGAGAGAATGAGGGATGATGCCAATGGGTTTTGGAGAGGTTTAGAAAGGGAGAAAATGGAGCCCAGTGATTTCTATTTTCTCAGCAATGTATGAGGCAAGGTCCTCAGCTGAGATGGAGTGGGAGAATCATGATGTGGAAGACCTAAAGAGAAGAGGGAAGGTTTGGAACAATCTTGGTGGGGAATGGGACAGAGAATCATTTAAGGAGGATATTAATCATTTTACTGTTATGCCTTAGGGTTATTGTGAGGGAAGTGGTTGGTGGACTTTAAAGCCCTATATAAAGGTGAGTTGTTATTATTCCTAGGATTGTTAAGGCAGAAAATTGACTTTTGCTCAAATTATTTAGATGAGTTTCTTAGCTCTTCAATTTGCTGCAGACATATAGCTCATATAAAAGATTAAGGTCAGCTGATTCACATATTTCACACAGTCACTTCCAAATTCTAGGGAATTATTTCTGGTTCTAAGAGCTGGAGCTAATACCCACATTATAGGATAATCATGTTATACCGAGTATTTTCTTTATATAGTTTTAATGTTTTAGGAAACATGAGTCTTTCCCTTCTCGTTCTTTAATCCATCCTCCTTACTAGTATCAGAATAATTTTCCTAAAGCTTCAAAGCCTATCATATCACTTTCCTGCTTAGAAAGTCTCAAGGACTCTCCCTTGCTTCTAGGCAAAAATACAAACTGTTAGCCTAGAATTTAAGACCCTTCACAATCTGGCTCCTTTCTGGCCTTATTTCATAGTATTCCTTATCACAAACTTCAAATTCCAGTCAAAATGGACTCTGAACTCCACGTAACACCGAATTCAAGCCTGGAACATTTGTATAACATTTTTCTTATTGGTAGAGAGAATTACGATTCAGTACTGAATACCTGTATGAGGAGTTGGCTTAAGAACTTGGAAGGGAAGAGGCTTTTTGTCATCCTTCCTGGTTTGAAAGAGGATGGCTCTATATTCCTGGGAGAAAGTGAAAAGCCTTTGAAAGGTAGCTAGGTAAGAGGAAGCTGACTCCTCAATAGGTCTGCTTTACAAAGCCTTTTTTCTCTTTCTCAGGAGTCAGTAACTAGGCATATCCTCTCTCAAGGAAGAAAAATCTGTCTCTCAATCTTTCCAACCTTTGGAATCATTTGCTCTTCATGTAGAGATGAAGCATTGAGTCATCACTCTTTTCACCAATGAGTCTTATACAAATGTTTAAGGCTTAAACCCAAGATTTCATTGACATTCCATATGCTGCCTCCATGCCATCATACCTGTTCCTAGAACATACTCTGTCATCTCCATATTTCTGAATTTTGTCTTCTTTCAAGGCTCAGTTTAGGTACTACGTTCGTGAAACTTTCTTTGATTCCCCATACAATATTCTGCTTCTCTTAAAATAACCTGGGCTTTACTTATCTGTGTACATGTTGTACTTTCAGTGAAATCTTATCTACTTGAGGGAGGGACTGTTTCATTTTGATCTCTGTATTCCTAGAACCTAGCAGAATTTCTTTCACACTGTTTCATTTTAGATCAAGGTCTGTGACTTCAGCCATGTGAAGAACTCTCATTGTGAAAACTCTTCTCACAAATGTAGATTTGAAACTTATAGTCTTAGCCATTTGTCTTTGGTATCAAGGGGAGAAATAACTTTCCTTTCCTTCTCTTCCACACTCTTGTCACAAAGCTCATATATATCAAAGACAGTACTAGAGGCTAGGTATTCCCTACTCTAAGGTTGGTCTTCTATCCATCATATCCAACTAGCTAAGAATGAATGAATAAGCAGTTATTAAGCACTTAGTATGTTCCAGGCACTGTTCCTAAGCTCTGGGGATATAAATGCGATCAAGACAATCCCTGCCTTCAATGATCATATATTCTGATGGGGTAAGATGACATATAAAAGGGAACTAGAAAGGGGGAAGGATGGAACATGTGCAGTCACTTGGTCTGGAAATGGTCAGGAAGTGGTGTGGTGGCTTGGTTTGGGGAAGGCTATGGTCAAAGCTCATGTGTCAGAGCCCAAGGTCTGAGGAACAAATCCAAATCTTGTGCAAAACAAAGAGGAAGGAGAGTCACATACAGACCATATCACTTTACATGTAGCAAATACTTAGTAAATGCTTTGATTTGAAATGAGCTGATCTTTAATAGATCTAAATCTGAGTAAAAAGCTTTGTCAACATGGGACTGTATCATATATTACAACTTTTCATTTCCTTGAACCTCTAGCTACCAAATTGTTTTTAGTCTTGGCTTTTTTTTTTTTCTGCTGAGAATGATTGGAAGAAATCACCAAATGTTGTCATTAAGTCCTACTTAGCCACTACCTCTTATTCTGACCATTTATTTTCATCTTGGACCAGAGCATCATATAGTACCTTGCCAACATCTGTAAAATTCCATTCAAGCTCTGAAGCATTATCCAGGGGGACAGTGAGCAATTTGAACTTGGATCTTGGGGTTCAAAGAGAATGTTTTACCAAATGGGCCTTAATAGATGTCTGTGTTCCCCCACCTCCTATTTTAGCTTAGTCTTTAAAAAAAAACCCAACCCTCACAATGAAAAGAGCACAATATATTCTGTTAGCTCTGGGTAACAAGGACAGCAATTAACTTCCTTTGCATCTCCCCCTGACCTTTTAATTGGTTTCCAGACCCAACACAGTTTCGTAGCCTAGGAAAGGGACCATTTGGAAATGGTCCTAGGGCACCAGGGAAAGGATACACTAGATTTTGGATTAGAAAACAACACCCACTGGGTTTGTAGTATTCCACACAGTAACCCTGTTTAGCAGAAAGGGCTTGAAGAGTCATGTAATTGAATTGGAATATTGCTGTGCTGAAAGAATCACTCTTGCTCATTTAAATATTTGTTATGGTTCTTGTGTTTGAAAATGCTCAGACAATGGCCCTTGTTACCCTCTGTTTTATTTATTTATTTTTTCACTTTTCCCTTCTTCCCTTCTCTGGGGACTCAGCTCTTGGCCTCATCCCTCATGTTTTCCCTTTCACTTGACTGTCATTCTCATTGTCCTCCTGGGGCCCTGAACGGAGGGTGACAGGAAAGGGTAGATGGTCCGGGATAGTGATGCTGAAAATATAGTCATTAATGGGGCTCTCGAAACCCAGATGTCCTTTCTGAACACCGGTAATTTGTTTTTAATGAAAAACCATGCAGTGACCCTGAACAAATGAATTTTCTTTATAAGAAGTCTATGTGCAATTATCCAAGTAAAGGACCTCGAAACAGTTAGATCCAAAACCTGGATAGAAAGAAAGAAGAAAGGTAGGAAGGGGGGCAGGGGGGAGGGAGGGAGAAAGACAGAGACAGAGAAAGAGAGAAACAGAGAGGGAAGGGAGAGAGAGACAGAGAGAGAGAGAGAGAGAGAAGGGGAGGGAGAGTAATTGTGTTATTTTCTTTTGTTCTTTTTTTGCATTAGAAACACTTAATTCAATATCTCACCATTACAAAATGTGCAATTGCCATCATAATTTTTGTTCACAATAACAGTGGGTATGGAGCGATAAAAGGACATGAGTTAATATGGGTTAAAAAAGATGGGACCAGGTTGGTTTGGTTTGCCTTCTGTAAATTCTACATAAACACATCCTCCTCTACAAAATAAAGGAGTGCGACCAGGTGAACTTTGGGGTCCTTTCTTGTTTTATAGCCTATGATTCTTTATATAAGATGGCACCCTCGTTATTGCAATGGAAAGAAAAGCATAGCAATGAAAAAATGGAAAAGACAGTTCTTTTAAACTAGAGATTAGTGCATATGATGTTTAATGAAACCAAATTCCCTTTTTGAAAGCTGGCCTCAGAGTGAGGGAAATCTGAGTTCAGGTCTCACCTCTGACATATAATGGCTGTATGTTCCTGGGCAAATGGCTTAATCTCTGACTCTTGTAGGCACCTCAAAGACCATAAGTTGCAGAGAACATGCTGACTTGTGTTGACAGGAGAAGTAAACAAGCATTTATTTAGTGCCTACTATGTGCGAGGCACTGTACTAGTGCTTTATAAATATTATCTCATTTAATCCTTAGAACAACCCCAGGAAATAAATACTATTATTATCCCCATTTTAAGGTTGAAGAAACTGGGGCAAGCAGTGGTTTAGTAGAAGATTTCATGCCTGGAAATTGTCATTATCAATGAAATCATAGGTTCAGTCTTAATCTCTACCTAAATTTCCTTTTTGCTTCCAAAAGCTTATCCAGGGATAAGGTCTTGTGTGTGCTTTGTACCTGCCAAAGCCCATTCAGTAGCTGGGGTTAGGTGTAGGGTTAGTCTTTTACAATCTTCCAAAAGGCTTAGAGTAGTTACATAAAACTAATTGAACATCAAAGGAAGTAGATAGTAATTAACAATGGAGAAAATCAAAGGACATACGTAAATGAGAAATGGTAAAGATAAGGGGAAGCTCAAAAAACTTTTCATGAAACTGACACAGGAAACAGGGACAATTTTCTTTTTCATATCCCTGGAAACAAAAGATACAAGCACTAGATTTCTACTCAGTATCTTTCTCATTTTTATATTGACTAACTTCAAAAGGTCAATATTTTGCAAGATTAGTCTCCATAATGCCAATTGCTTTGTACAAATTATGTCGAGGACTTTTCTATTTAGATTTGTGCTATTTGAACTACAGCAAATAACAGAACAATTGACCTCTCTGCATACATTCTGCCTCATGGTAAGGGGACTGAGTGTTGGATGGAGGAAGCCTAGTCACCGACGTTTTCTTACCCTTAAGATACTTTATGTCCTGAAATACAGAGCCTGATTTTATTCTTGTCTCAGGGAGAGATTATTATAAAATTCGTTGAACCTTCCTCTTTTCTTTTGTGGACACTCCCCAGAGAACTAATTTTCCCAATGCAGAACAGAATTTACATCTAGAAAGGATCATAAAATTTAATCCAATTTCCACATCTAACAGATTAAGGACATTGATGCCTGAAGAAATTAAATGACTTGCCCAAGGTCACACAGCTACTTAGTGGCAGAGCCAGGTACAGAACTCAGATCTCCTGATCCTGACTTCAGTCAATATTCTTGCCATTATGCTATACTGGTAGAAAATGATTTTCCTCTCTGTGGTTGTTTTGTTTTGTTTTCTGTTACAACTACAGGCCAAGTTTGGAATCAAGAAAACTTGAATTCAAATCCTACCTTACACTTCAGTAGCTGCATGACCTTGGGCAAGTCATTTTACCTCATTCAGCCTCAGTTTCCTCAACTGTAAAAATGAGAATAATAGTAACTATCTCAGAGCTGTGAGGATCAGCGATAACACATGCAAAGTGCTTTGTCAACCAAAGTACTATGTAAAAATGCAGGTATTAATATTACTAGTAAACTCCAAAAGCAAACACTAATTTATCACCTGAATTCCAGAGCCTATATTCTGCCATCCTTTCAGTTTCTGTAGCCATCCTCCACGACAAGCTGTCTTTGTTACTAGGAAGGACTGCTTACTATGTAGACCTATTTTAGTCTCATTCTGAGCCCATGTTCTTCCCATTTGATTTTTTAGAACCTATGCTGAGTCCTGGTGATTTAAACTGCATTGTGTTTAAATCTGTGCCAGGCTTTCAACTTGCTTTCCCCTTGGCTACCCTAAAAATAGGTAGCTTACTTCCTTTGAGACAGGCATCTCTGAACTCACATAGGACACAATATCCCAGACTATCAGAATTGAAAGGCCCCTCGGAGGCCACCTAGTCAAATAGGCACCTCCAAAATCCAGTTCAACTCATTCCGAAGCAATTCAACAAATATTTATTAATTGAAAGGAAGCATAGTGTCAAGGATAAGGAACTGAATTTGGAGTCAGAATGTCCTGGATTTCAATCCTGCCGGAGACACTTATGAGCTGTGTGACCCTGGGCAAGTCATTTATATTTTCTTAACCTCAGCTTCCTCAGTGTAAAATAGGGATGATAATGGTGCCTAATTCACAGAATTGTTGAGAGGACCATAAGAAATGATGTATGTAAAGTACAGTACATTGAAAACTTTAAAGAACTATGATTATAATTAGCATTCCCAACAAATGGTCATCCCTCGCTGGAAGACCTCCAGAGAAGGGGAGGAGTGCACTATCTCCTGAGGTAGCTCATTCCACCTTTGCATAGGCCTAGTTGTAAGGAAATATTTTTCTTACAATAGGCCAAAGTTTGCTCCTCTGCAGCTCCTATACATTATCTCTACCCCTGCCTGCATATCTAAATGGAATTAGATAAGGATTATCCCCTCACCTCTGTTTTGTTGTTATTGGTTTCAGTCCTGTCCAACTCTTCCTGAAACCATAAGGGGTATTGTTGGCAAAGAGAGTGGAATGGGTTGCCATTTCCTTCTCCAGCTCATTTTACAGATAAGAAAACCGAGTGTCTGAGACTAGATTTGAATTCAGGTTGTTTTCTCCTTTCTTTAGAAGTTGTTAGGTTTCTGGAGAAATAATGTAGTAAACTCAGTTCCATTGTAATCATAGCAAGCCAAAGAGAGGTTTAAAGTAGAGAGGGAAGTTGTCTTCATCAAATGAAAAAAAAAAGAAAGTCTCTTTATTAATTGAATATCATGAACAGTCGTAACTTTAAATTGAGCTCATCCATAAATTTCAAAGATTTCAAGCCTCCCACATCCACCTAGAGTTCTTCTTCTGTACATTTAGAACAGATCATACCAAACTGAAGGCCTTGCTATAAAATAGGATAACCTGTAGCCAGTTCCACAGAATAGTCTTAGACAAAACATAGATTTCAGAATAAAGCCATTTTCTTATATTGTGTGACTAGAATCAGTTTTTTCTCACACAGGATGTCACAGAATGATTCAATAGGAAAGGACTTTAAGGTTTTTAAAAAATATATGTCCAGTGGATGCCATTTTTATATCATGGTCTACCCTGTGTCTACCCTTACAGAAAAGAAAAAAAAATAGCTAGGCAAAACCAACTGATACAGCAACGATACTCTAAAAGAATATGCAACATACTGTAGCCATAGCCTTCTGCTTCTCTGCTGCAAGAAAGAAGGTGCTTCCACATTTGTTCTTTGGGGGCCAAGATTGGTTATTACTATTTACTATATTAGTCAAATCTTGTCTTTCTATAAAGGAGAGGAAACTGAGGCTCAGAGCAGAAAACTAGCTTGCCTCAGGTCACAGAACCAAGCAAGTGGCATGACAGAAGTCAGATCTGGAGTCTTCTGGTTCTTTTTGCCATAGGAAACTGTCTCCGATTTGAATGCATTCCAGATCATGCTTCTAGAAACATACTTTTTAATCATAAAAATAACCCAGAAAAAATTGGTACAAATTGTGATTTAGTCAGTGTGCATATTTATACTCATAAATTTGTTGAGAAGGTGCCATTTGGCACATGAAATTAATTAGAACACAAATAAGTCAATGGTGTGGATTCTCTGCTGATTTATATCCTGTGTAAGAGAGAGAGTGGTTGAGTGAGGGAAGCTGAGCTGCTTTGTATTTCTAGCTCCTAGTTAGGTACTGGGCACATAGAAGGCACTTAGTAAGTGTTTGCTCATTTTATTGGGTCTAGTTTTCCCAACCATTGAGACTTCCCGTATTCAAAATGTGGATTAAACCGATATGGATCTGATGATTTGTATTTTATTTTATTTGCTAAATTGACTGAGAAGTCATTTTAAAACATTTATAATTTAGAACTTGTGGGAGCTAAAAGGGCCGTCTCTCTGCCACAGGGAAAATCAGCTGAGTTCTCTTATGCAACCTTTAAGTAGCTTAGCCCAGACAGTGGTGTACTCCTTCCCCATCCCTTATACAGTACAGTAGGGGAATTTCCAGTACCCTATGGCAGAATGATTTTTTTTTCTCTCTTCCCTCCCTACCTTAGCCCTTCCTCCTTCTTGTTTTAAAGTGAAACATTATGCACATCTAAATATAAGTAAGCAAGGCAAAGTGTGTATAAACAAAAGCCTCCATATTTAGAAATGGGGAGGAGTAGAAAAACATATTGTATTGCTTCACTCTTTGGAAATTTCTATGCATTTGTAATAACAAAATTACCATAATTTGCTCGTTAACGCAGCTAGATCAGTCAAGCATTGTTCCAAACATGGGGAGGCTGTTTCTCACTCTGGGTCTGCCAGTGAGTTAAGCACGGTGAAAATTAGCATGCAAATGGTCCTAATTCGGCAGGCGAGCTGTCAGATTCACATTCAGCCGCTTGTTTCATTTGAAATCCCTGACAGGAGCGGCTTATGCAATCCCACCCTCAAGTAGCTCCAGCCAGAAAGAGGCACCAAGGGGGCACTTGCTGAGTGACAGTTTGGCTAGTTTCAGTCAAATAAATCAGTCACGTCAACTGGTGACTGAGGTGGGGAGGGGGAGTGGAGGGAATGGGGGAGCCTTTTCCTCTGGGCCCCACCACCAAACTTTCTGTAGCCCATCAAAGGCTGGGAGGGAGGCCTTCATATTTCCGTCCTGCTGTTTCCTAAGTGATTTTTAAAAGTGAGGGGCTGGGGAGAATATCAAGGAGATTGATGATAGATGGGGCAAGAGATGTAGAGAGAGCGAGAGATGTACATATCTAGATATAGAGCTTACATATAAGATATATAGCTATATTCAGTTCAACTACTTTGACTCTGAAAGGGCCTTCTCAATGTTTAATGGTGTTGATTGGATGGAGGTAGGTGTTTATGGTCCAATTCCCTCTTAGTGGCAGTGAATCCAGTTGGAGCCCACCTAATAAGGATACACCACCACTGAACAGACCTTCATCAAAGTAATTTGATGAGAGGCAGCCGTGGTGTGTGGCTAGAGAGCTGGTTAGGAGTTAGGAAGTCCAAGGCATTGATTCCCCCACTCTGCTACATACTGTTGTGTGACATGGGGCACATCAACTAACCTCTTACCGTCCCAGGCAACCTCAAAGGGCCAACCTGCATCACAGGAGGGAGTTTTCTTACCTGAGGGTTTCCTACACCAATGAAATCACAGCTCCCTGGTGGCCTTGACCCATTGGCCTTGTTTGACTAAACGAACTCATGAAGCAAGACTCTTGGGTAAGAAAGTTATGCTAATAACAGTGGCAGATATTGACTGCTACCTAAGATCATAGATTTAGAATTGGAAGGGATACCATACTACAGTCATTTCCCTGTGTCCTCCCTTATAACAAAGGAGATAACCATGTTTTTAGCCATATTTATTTGTTTGTGCTTTGGGAAGTGGGAAAAGAAATACTCATCTGTAAAGTCTCCTCCTCTCTCTATGCTTCTCAAATTGTGAAAGAAATTCTCATACTGAATTCTAGCAGATGTAAAGGAGTGTGTGTGTGTGTGTGTGTGTGTGTGTGTGTGTGTGTGAAAAGAATTGGAATAATTTCTCTTTAGCAACCTTAGCCACAGTTCCTCCAACCTTGGCCATGCTCCTACATCCATGTGCCTCTCTGGACTTTGAGGAGAAGAAAAATGAGAGGGGAAAGGGGCAGATAAGAGAAAAATAAAACTTTTGCATCCAAAAATGGGGGAGTATGTGAAAAATGCCAAAAGATGAACCAGAGACTGATGCCCTGATCTGAAGTAGTCATGGCCAAGCTTAAAACTCAAAACAAAATATAATAATCTTTAGAAAATGCACAAAATGCACAATCTTTACGCATGTATTTTTAAAAGCATTAGCACCCTACCGACTGCATTATGCCTATTTTCCTAGGAGAGCTAGATGATTGGTGGGTCAGGGTATCTCCATTCTGGTTTTTATTTGTTGTTTATCTGGCATATTCCTGGCTCTATCGAGATCTGCTGAATGGATTTTATATCAATACCAGTTTGCTTTCTTGTATCATCAGGATTGATGTAGAGCGTGGAGACAAACCTTTCTAGAACATGATATTTTCCTGCTTTTTTATTCTCCCTAAAGTTTTGTGTTATTTCCATATAACCTAAGCCATTCTAAAAATATTCTGAACACATGCTGCTTCTGTATGTGGACAGACACAGCTTAAATGATTCTCTGTGCTGTACTAAAATGGACTCTTTTGTGTGCCCACTTGCTTAATGAACACGTAACTCACTCGACTTTCAAGCTATACTGATTTGGTTAGTGACAGTGTCTGGGCCCCCAATAGTGTGGACAAAGCTGAGTAAGAAGTGGGTCTGACTAGCGTGACTGACAAGGATGCTACCATGGACAGAGACATTGCTCCGTAGCCACCGCAGATTTTGCACTGAAAATGGAAGGTCATGGACTCAGCTTGGATGCTGACAGCAGGAGTTCCTAACCTTTTTTTGTGTATCATGGACCCTTTGGCAGTCTGGTGAAATCTGTGGATCCCTTTGCAGAAAAACATTTTTAAATGCATAGAAGGAAATGCATAAGATTACAAAGGAAATCAATTATGTTGAAATACAGTTAACAGATTAAAAAAAAAAGTCTGTAGACCTTAGTTAAGAAGCCCTCAATTCTAGAGGGAAAAGAGACTTCTGAGGTAACCTAAACCAATGTATTGCACAGATGAAGAAATAAGGCCCAGAAAGGGTGACTTGCCCAAGGTAACACAGGTAATAAGTAGCAAGTCAGTGTTCAAAGATCCTTCAACTTCAAATCTAGTTCTCTTTTCAGTGTACTACACCATCTCTCAGTTCTGGGTTATGTCTAAGATGATATAGCCCATTACAGGAAGGAAATTGAGGCTGAAAGAAAGTGATATTAAAGGTCATGTAGCAAATTCAAGGACCCTAGTGTTAGGGTCCTTGACATGGAACCCATGAACTCATTTGGTTTTATATTTTGATTTCACTATATTTAAATTGACATATATTTATATTTGAGTATTTCACTGTAATTAGTAATTTTCTTGATAACCATATGTATTTTATTTGATGCATTTAAAAAGCTTTACTCCAAAGAGGAATCTATAGGAATTATCAGATTGCCAAAAGGTCCAAGACACAAAAGAGATTAAGAGCTGTTTACACTAGAGCTTCCAAACCTACTCTTTTCCCTTTAATATGCTGGCCTGTGGGGCAGCTAGGTGGTGCAGTGGATACACTGCAGGACCTGAAGTCATGGACAGCTTAATAACTGTGTGACCCTGGGCAAGTCACTTAACCCTGTTTGTCTCAGCTCCTCATCTGTAAAATGAGCCACAGAAGGAAATGGAAAACCACACCAGGGTTTTTGCCAAGAAAATCCCAGATGGGGTCACAAAGAAGCAGATACAAGTGAAAAACAGTGACAAAAGTATAGCCTGAACGTGAGGTTTCTAAATCCAGGAACTCCTGGTTATTCACCAAGTAGGATTTGTCATACCATAATAGCTCATGTTTATATAGAGCTTTCTATATATTTTTCCATCTGACCCTGACAACAACCCCGCGAGTTACTGTGTCCCCATTTTATCGAGGAAGAAAATGAGAATTGGAAATGTTAGGTGATTTGCCAAGGGTAACATAGCTAATAAGCTGCAGAGATTGAATCTCAAATATTTTATGTATCCCCTCTGCCACATTGTCCTCTCCAAATTCAGCCACAATTCTGATGTGTGCTTCTTATGTCTCTTTAACCTTTCAAACCTGATCCACCCCAAACCTAGCTTGAACATTCCTCTCCACTACTGGGAAAAAAGAAAAGGCTTGGAGCTTGACCAGATAGATTTCAAGGCAGGTGGGGGTGAACAGAGGTCATAAAAGTGAGACCAAAATCTTGATTGTCTCCCAAAGGCTGGGCACCTTGGGCAAGCATTGCATCACAGATCTAGGTTTTAAAGAGAACTTCAGGTGATATGGTCCAGTATCCTCATTTAACAGATAAGAAAACTGAGGTTCAGAGAGATTAAATCAATCAATAAACATTTATTAAGCACCTACCATATGCCAGGAAGTGAGTTAGGTGCTGGGGATACAGAATGAGGCAAAAGACAGTTCTCACCCTAAAGGGGTTTAAAATTTAATGGGGAAGACATCATACGATGATTTACCCAAGGTTACACATATAGTGAGTAGTAAAGCCAAAATTCAGACTCTGATCCTATGATACCAAGCTCAGTGCCCTTTGTTACCCTATCATACCTCCTCACCAAAAGAGCTTGTCTGCCTCCCCTGGCCCCCCCAAACACTACAAGAAACTCATCCTGGAGTTTTTGTAGTATGTGCTGGTGTCATCTTGCCTTTCTCAGCATGTTGTAGTGGAGAGAATCTTGAACTTATAATTAGAATAGTTTTTGTCTATTATTTAATAGCTGTGACTCTGGAGAAGCCACTTACTTTCTCCAAGTCTAAGGTTCCTCATTCTTTAAAATAAGAGGTAGTGGGAGGGGAGTGACTTCACCAGAGATCTTCAAGCAAAGATTTGATGACCACTTGTTTGTGAGGGAAATTATGCAGAGGATTCCTGTTCAGGCACTGAATGAGTTGACCTTTGAGGTAACTTTCATCTCTGAGATTCTGGAATTCTCAGATTATAATATTTGCAAAGCTTACCTATTTGTGAAGAAAGTGCAGCTTTCTATTAAACTTTGAAATCTCACAGAAATGGAAATCGCGATTGTTACTGTTATAAATCATACCACATTATTACTTGTATTATCATATCAACACTAGTAACATTACTGAGGTAGCTAGGTGGCACAGTGGATAGAGCACTGAGTTTGAAGTCAGGAAGACTCATCTTCATGAGTTCAAATCCAGCCTCATGTGTGACCCTGAGCAAACCACGTAACCCTGTTTACCTCAGTTTCCCCATCTGTAAAATGAGTTAGTGAAGGAAAAGGCAAGCTAGTGTAGTATCTTTGCCAAAAAAACTCCAAATGGGGTCATGAAGAGTCAGACACAACTGAAATGACTCAAAAAAGTAACATTACTACTAATGATACTGGTAAAATATGGTTTTATCAATCAAGCAGATTGTATCTGTTTTCCTCATAATCTCCTAGTTGTTGCTATCCTTTTTCTCATTTCACCTGAGCTATTGCAATAGCTTTCTAATTAGTCTCCATGTCTCAAGTCTCTCCCTACTCCAACTCACCCTCCTGTGAAAGTTATGGTCCATGTCACCCCCTGCCCCACTCAATAAACTCCAGGATCTTCCTGTTACCTTGAGGACTAAATATAGAATTCTGGTTTGGACATTGAAAGTCCTTCATGAGCTGACTTATTCTTACCTTTCCATTCTTACCCTCCATATACCCTATGACCAACTACAGTGGCCTATGCACTCTTGCTCATACATGACCTTTTTCACTGGCTATCCCCTGTGCCTGAAATGTTCTTCCTCCCCATCTCCATCTTGTCACTCTCCCAGCTTCCATTAAGACTCAGAACAAATGCCACCTCCTGCAAAAGGCTTTTCCCAATATCTTCCACCCTTTCTGTCTAGTGTTTTCCCTCAAAGATTATCTTCTATCTAGTTTGCATGTATCTTGTGCATATTTGCATGCTTGTTGCACGGTATGCATGTTTGCCCAGTTATTTGCACATTATATGCAGAATTAGGATTTGAACTCTTTGAAGCAGCGATGGTGCTTTTACCTTTCCTTGTAATCCCAGTGTTTGCACAGTGCCTGGCACTCAATTACTCAATTAGCTAGTATTTATTAAGCACCTACTGTATGCCAAACATGCTGCTACACTCTGAGAATACAAAATCACCTACAAAATACTTATTGACTGCCTATCTTTGGAAGGAAATAATACCCTTTGTCAATATGATAACAGATGGAGTGATAAACTTGGCATCAGGAAGATCTGCACTATTGAAATCAATAAGCTATGTGACTTAATCTCTTAAACTTTGCCCGTTTATTCATCTCTAAAGTGGAGATGATGATGACAATAATGTTAATAACAATATCAGTAGTACCTTACTGGTATGAGTACTATGTACTTTAAACAAAGGGATGATCAAAGGCAATTATTTGCAAACTTTAAAGTATTATGTAAATGTCAGTTTTTTAATTTTTTTATTGTTGGCTGTTATCATTATTACTATAATTCATTTGCTCATTGGCACATCCTACCATTGTTGTTAAATACCGTGGTGTCCAAAAGTTTCAAGTACAAAGCAGTAAACCTGCATGTTTGCAGTAATTGTGAAGGTAAATCTTTTTTTTTTGTCTCCCTGCATTGACTTTGTGAAGTATTTCATAAATATATCAGAAGCAACATTAAAATTTTATGGAAAGGCAGCACAGGTCGGGAATAGTACGGTGACTTCACAGCAAGGTATGTCCACCTTAACCTCTAGCTCATTAGTCACTGATGGGATGTTTGTGCCTTAGAGTTGCTAAGCAATAAGGCTTGGGGGTAGGGAAAGGAGTGGGGTTGCGAGTATCTGTTAGCTCAAGATGGATGTCTGAAAAGTAGAATCCTTTTTGACCCTAAAAAGAGCCTTAATCTCAGGCTATTTAATATCAGAATAAATGGAGGAGTTTGTTTGTTTGTATAGAAGTAAAAATAAAATAATGTCATTCCCCCTTGAGAACACATAGGTGTTGAGAAAATAGATCGTTTTTATGGTTGGGGAGTTTATTGGAATATGACTCAAAGCATCCCATTAACAACCTTTTAATAAAGCAAATCCCTAATAAGTAGACAGATGCATGGAGAAGCATCAGAATAGTTAAGTTTGCCTTTGCCCTTGCTAAGGATACAGAAAACCAGAGCCTCTATATTCATATTTTCAAGAGTAGATATAGATTTTCATGACCAAGAAAGTATTTCTGTGTTTCTCAGGTAGTCTTTCGATTACATTATGAGATGTCTCCTCACTGAGTTTAAATAGACCTACAGACAAAAACTCTTCAGTATTTTCCCTGCATGTCACAGGGAAATAAGCCTGCAATTCAGAAGACCAGAACAGATTGTTTCCTGCTGGGTTTCAGGAAACATACAGTGCTGTTTAAAGAAGTCAAAGAGAAAACAAAACAAGGGAGCAAAACCCAGGTCACTACCTAGAGGAGACAAAGATGTTCTCTTTGCAAAGTAAATTATAATCGAGGTGCAGTAAGGGAGATTGCAATGAATAGACATAATCACGTTTTAATGTTACAAAGGGACTTTGGTAATTTACACTAATAACCAGGAGGCTTTACAGCAATTTGGGCAATCAATTGAGTGAGGCTAAAAGTAAAATTATGTACAAGGATTAAAGCTGCAAAACTTCCAGAAAATCTAAGGCCATTTAAAATAAATGTGGGGAAAACAATGGAAATGATTGAAAAATTGAAGTACAAATAATAAAGTGCCCTTTAAAGGTCTAAAGTCATGATGATGATGATGATGACAACGACGATGACGATGACAAGCATTTATTGTCTACTATATGTCAGGCACTTGGGCCCTATCCACTGGGCATACAGGTGTCAAAAAACAACCCCTGCTCTCCAAAATCTCAGTCTAATGATAGAGACAACATAAGACAAAAACAATATACAAACAACTGTGTACAAACAAGATGTATACAGAATAAATTGGAGATCTTCTCAGAAGGAAGGTGCTAAGATTATGGAGGACAGGAGAAGGCTTCTTGTAGTAGCGGAGATATTAGCTGAGACTTGGAGGAAACCAGGGAAATCAGGAGGCAGAGATGAGGAGGGAGAGAGTTCCAGGAATGAGGGACAGCTGGTGAAAACACTCAGAATTGAATAAGGACGTGTCTTGTTCAAAAAAGAGCAAGCAGGTCAATGTTTCTGGATTGCAGAGTAGGTGGAAGGGAATAATGTGTAAGAAGACTGGTTGTAAACCATTTTACATTCACTAGAATAATAATAATTAATGTTTATGTAGTACTTTAAGGTGTGCAAAGCACTTTGCAACTCTTCTGAAGTTCACTTGATTAAAAAGGTCAGTCCTATTCAGATCACGGTAGCTGTTGCATACAAGCTCCAAGGTCATTCTCCCTCCTTTCTCATAGAGTTCAGTGCTTTGTTCACTGTCTTCCTCTCCTCCCCAATTCCTCCTCTTATACTAGAGGACTTTAACAACCATACAGATGTTTCTTCAATTTATTAAACCTCCCAGTTCCTCAATCTCATTAAATTCCCTGTTCTATTCCCTCACTCCAACATCCACATGCAGTGATAGCTATACCCTGATCTCACTGCCTACAAGTATCTACTTTGTTGATCAAAACCTACGACATTTCTCATTTTACCATAACCTAAAATCATTCCATCTCTTCCTCCTTATGTCTCATCTTTTCCTAAATCTGTTTTATCATGGCCTCCAATCTTTCTGACCCTCCAATATTTTTTCAGACCATTACCCTTGCTCTGACTTCACTTTCCTCTGTTCACCATCTTGACCCTATAGTCAACCAGTTCAATTTGACACTGTCCTCAACTGTCCAGTCCTTCAATCCCTCAACCCTTGAGCCAAATCCCACCTCTGGATTACTTTTACCATTTGCCTTTTCCATTCCTACTAATGTCTTGCTGTTCATAACTGAAGGAATACAACATATATGACCATTTTATCGTTGATCAGCCATTCAGGCATGTTTAATTCTTCATGACCCCATGGACTGTTCTATCCATGGCAAAAATATTAGAGTGGTCTGTCATTTTCTTCTCCAGTAGGTTAAGTGACTTGCCCAGAGTCACACAGCTAGTAAGTGTCTGAGGCCAGGTGTCAGAACTTCCTGATTCTAGACCCAGCTCTCCATTCACATTGAGCTTGCTCCTACATAATAATTATATTATTATAAATTTAATCATATATGAATATTATGCATTCATATTATCCAATTTAAATTGGACACACTGAAACAAGGTGATCATTTTATTCCTTCCTAACTGGTTCTCTATATTACTCCCTACAAAAGTTATTCCAAACTTATTCCAAAGTTATTCTCTTCTGTCTTCAAGCTTCCCACATCTATCCCCTACCCTTGCTTTACCTAGAAAATTAAGACTCTTCTCTCTGGATTTCTATGACACTGTTCTATTTGTCCTAATTACATAAACCTTCCTTCTCCATGAGCTCTTTCTTCTCTGCGTCTGAAAAGCCCTTAACATCATCCCTGACTCTCTCCTCCTTTCATCCAATCTCTGATAATGAAGTGGCTCTTCTCCTTGTCAAGGTTACCCCCTCTACATGTGCCCTTGCAGATTGCACCCTTCACCATCCCCTCCTAATCTTTAGCCTCTCTCTACTGGATCCTTCCCAACTGCCTCAAAATATGTCCAGATCTCCCTCAATCCTTAAGGAACCTTCATTAGATTCTAATATCTCCTTAAGCTTTTGGACTGTATCTTCCCTCCCTTTACGAACCAGACTCATTGCTGGCACATCCTCTCTTCTCATTCAGTTCTCAACCTTTTGCAGTCTGGCTTCTGACTTCATCACTCAACTGAAACCTCTCTCTCTCCAAAGTTACCAGTGATCTTGGAATTGCCAATCTGATGATTTTTTTCTCAGTCTTAATTCTTTGTTACTCCTCTATTACCTTTGACACTGTTGCCTACCGTCTCCTCTTGAATACTCTCTGCCCTCTAGATTTTCATGACACTGTTGTCTCCTGTTTGTATTGCTTGCATGAGTATTCCTTCTAAGTCTCCTTTGCTGGTTTATCATCTAGAACGTATTTCTCACTCACCCCCTGCACCTGACTCTCCTGGGTCTGCCCTGGGGCTCCTTCTATTACCTTTCTATATTTTCTCACTTGGTGATCTCATGTGTTCCCATGATTTTAATTATCATCTCTAAGCAAACTACTCCCAATCTACTTGTCCAACTTTAGCTTCTCTCCTAAATTCCAGTCTCATACCACCAACTACCTTTCGGATATTTCAAATTGTCCGTCTCATAGACATCTCAAACTTAGCCTGTCCAAAATAGAACATATTTTCTCCCCAAACTAACTCTAACAAACTTCCCTAATTTCTTTCTAAGGCAGCACCATTCTTCCTCAGACTCATGACCTAAGCTCTACTCTTGATTCTTCACCCCATGTATCCAATTAGTTACCAAATCTTGTCATTTTTACCTGCATGGCATCTCTTGCATTTAACCCTTTCAGTTCATAAGAGCACCATCTTAGTTCAGGCCTTTGTCGCTTCTTGCTTTGATTTTTTATAAGTAATTGTGATATCAGGTGTAGAGAAATAGTAGCTTTGGCAGTTTTGTTCTTAGCATCCAAGATAGCTGCTCCCATTCTGCATTAGCTCCAGGTAGCCCTGACTGTTCAGAGGTAGTCTTTGCTAGTGTGGGGGTAGTGGTAGTGGCACCAACCCCTGCCTCCAATCTGCAGGTCTCCTGTCCTCCCTCATTCTCTCCCCTGAACTTTCTCCTGTTTTAGCAGCCCTTTGACCCCAGATGTGCTGACAACCACCCATCAGGGGGCTTTCTCCAAGGTTCTGATTTTCTCCTCTTTTCCCTTCAGGATAGGAAGACCTCAGTCTCAATCTGTTCTCATCAGCCAGTGTAAAGATTAATATTTTGAGGACCAAGAAGAGAAACTCTGTGGGAATTTCTGGTCTCGCTAGGAGTCCATTTTCAACATGTATATCTCGGCACCCAAAAGGGTGCAACATATATGTATGTGTGTGTGTGTGTATGTATGTATCTCCCCTAATTAAATTTATGCTCCTGAATGATGATGATAAATAGCTAGCATTTATATGAGTCTATTATATATATTACTTTACAAATATTCTCTTAATTGATCTCCATAACAACCCAGAGATGGAGATGCTGTTATGATTCCCATCTTGTAGTTAAGGAAACTAGGGCAAACAGAGGTTAAGTGAGGTGCCCAAGGTCACACAGCTAGTAATTGTTTGAGACTGGATTTAAACTCAAATCTTCCTGACCGGAGACTGAGTACTTTTCTATTTGTGTCCTCAGTGCTTAGAACACATAGCAATCACTTAATAAGTGCTTGTTGATTTAGCTCATGAGGCTAAGAGAAATTAAGTGACACAGCCAGTAAGTGGTAAACTCAGGACTTGAATCTAGGTTCCTTGGTCCCCTGTCTAGTGACCATGTCACACAACACCTGTGGAAGCTGTTGTTCATCATTCATTCTCAGAAAGGACCAGTGAATCATGGGGGATGTATTCATTTACCCATGAGCTGTATTTAAGTGAGGCAGAGATAAGCAAAGTCATCAACCTCTCCTCCTGAGTCACTGAAGTCCAGTGGCAGGACAAAAGTCAGGACAATTGTTGATGGCCCGGGATACAGTAGGTGACCTTGGCATCTTTGCCTCATAAAATTATATGATATGGTCTATTACATTTGAAAGTGTAGTTCATTTGGACAATAATACAAAATGTATTAGTTGAATTTACTATTCAGTGGGCTTAGTTATTATTACAAATTCAATAATATGCAGTTGAACTTTAAAGTTTCAAACCCTTTACCTCTTAGTTTTTCCTACTTTGTGAGATCTGAGAATACCAAAGACGAAAACAAAAAACAAGACAAAATAAAACAAAAAACCCTTCCTGATATCGTGCCAATATAATACAAAGAAAATCCTGCCGCTTTTTGTATTTACTATCCTATTGTGTCAAGCAGATTTTGAAAATAAGGAGTGGAAGGGGGTAAAAAACCCAAAGATTTAAAAAAGAAAAATCTAAATTCATTCATCACATAATAGTTTCTTTCTTTTGGATCAAGTGCATTTCCCAAACTGCTTATCACTAAAATGTCTTTTTCCCCACCATCTTCATGGATTTTTGAACATTAAAGGTTTGTCCAGACTGGGGTCAACTTCTTTATCCATTCTTATCCTATTTATTTCTTGATTTTAGTTGGAATATTCTAAACATTCCAATTTCTTTCACATAGTTTACAAGATGGAGAAATATGAAGCAAGAGGGGTCAGCCTGTGTTTCCAGATAGGTTTGGGAGAGAACAAATCCATGCTTTAATTGGTATGAGGAACTCCAATCCATTAATCAGCATTTATTAAGAATTCATTTTTCAGTGGTTTTTCAGTTATTCCCAAACCCTAGACTGACAGATAAATGTTGCTGTTGTTTTACAGTTGTTTTAGTCCTGTCTGATTCTTTGTGACCCCATTTGGGGTTTTCTTGGCAGAGATAGTAGAGTCATTTGCCATTTCTTTTCCAGCTCAATTTACAGATAAGGAACTGAGGCAAACAGGGTTAAGTGACTTGTTCAGAGTCACATAGCTAGTAAGTGTCTGAAGCCAGATTTGAACTCGGGAAGATGAGTCTTTCTGAATCCAGGCACAACATTCTATCCACTGTGCTGCCCAGTTGCATGGGATAGTAAGGCTTCTCTGCTATGTCAAGCTGCTTCTCCCAGGCAGGAGGACTTTCCTCGGCAAAATCTCTCCCTGTAGGCCTGAACCAAATTCCAGGAGTGGTTCTGTCTTTTGCTGTGTCTGAAAGTTTCTTCTAATTCCACATTCTAAATGTCATTTGTGGTATATTCCAGTAGAATGCAATATCAATGCCTTCATCTAAGAGATCTGAAGCAACATGAATTGATAGCTAACAGAAGTCTCCTGGTTGCTTTCTAATATCTTTTACTTTCCCCTCACCATAATTATATTCCGAGATGCATGGATTTGCCGTCAGAGGACCTGGGTTCAAGTCATGACTTGTATGACCCTAGTCAAGTCACTTGACCAATCTAGGCCTCAGTTTCCTCATCTGTAAAATGAGGGGAGAAGATAGACTAAAGAACAGGCACCAGTAATTTGTATATAAGGATCCCTGTGGGCCTTAAATGGACTTAATTTTGAAATGTTATGTAATTTATGTTTGTTGTATTTTTATTTATTTTGGTAAATATTTCCCAATTACATTTCAATGTGGTTTGAGTTGCCCTTGAGAGTATTACAGGTGGAAGACAGTCTGGGAGCTGACAGCTTGTTACTTCTACCTTCCAACTTTAAATTCATGGCCTAGATCAGCTGCTCTTAAAGTATGTTGTCTGAAGACTCCTGGGGTAACTAATCCCCAAGTCCCTTTCAGCAGGTCCTTGAGATCAGAACTATTTTCATAATAATACTAAGACATTGGATGATTAAAACATTCCTTTTTCCAGCTACCTAGCTGTGTGAGACCAGATTTTCTTCATCTATTTCAACCAAAGCAACATATTGCAACAGTTTGAATGCAAAAGCAAATATGAAATCTAGCTGTCTTCTAGACATAAAAAGATTTGCAAAAAAAAATGTGAAACAATGCCACTTTTATCATTATTTTTTTGCTGTAAAAAGGTTATTTTTCATAAAAAAATGTTTTATTAGGGGCAGCTAGGTGGCACAGTGGATAAAGCATTGGCCCTGGAGTCAAGAGGACCTGAGTTTAAAATCGACCTCAGACACTTGCTAGCTATATGACCTTGGGTATATCACTTAGCACAGATTGCTTCCAAGAAAAAAATAATTATGTTAACAT
Source organism: Bettongia penicillata ogilbyi (assembly GCA_023548195.1). Classification (NCBI taxonomy): domain Eukaryota; kingdom Metazoa; phylum Chordata; class Mammalia; order Diprotodontia; family Potoroidae; genus Bettongia; species Bettongia penicillata. Next base: position 3,654,482 of record JAJHZJ010000066.1, on the reverse strand, counting down.
GAAACAGATTTATTGTTATTTTTAATGAATTAGTAAATATTTTTAAAGTTTATCATTTTCAATTTCTAATGCAGTAAATATCAACAGATATAACCAATAGTGTGCTGGTATGGTAGTTTAACAACTGGCTCTTCCTTGTACCCCCAAATATATACAGGGCACACTTTTAAGCTTACTCTACCTTATTAATATTTTCTCTATCACTTTCCTAAGTCCAGACAATCAACACAACAACAAATCCAACCCTGATTTGTAGAGTTTGCTAATTTTCAAGGTTTAAATGCTCACACCGAAAATTTAACAACTGCCTTTCAAGAGCTGGTTTGAGCTGGCTCCAGCATATTCTTAGCTATAACCCACATAAACAAAAGCTCTTTGGGGTCCTCAATAACTTTTAAAAGGGTAAAGGGTTTGTCAAACCAAATAGTTTGAGAACCACTTCTGTAGGTTGCATTGGATTTTTGGAAAGAAATTTCTGAGCACTGAGTCAGATGCACAAATTTCTGGAAAATTAACTTTAGAATATTCAGAAACTTTTACTATTGGACACAGGAACACTATCCCATGTTCCTTGCATTTCTGGTTATTTTAAGATTAAGTATGATTTTTTTGGAAGAATTTTTTAAAGCCAATTCTTAAACGTCCATTGAATCTATTCTACCTCCACAGATTTTTCCCCCATAGGAACTGGAAAAGTATAGACCAGTGCTTTCATTGATTACAGGCAGTGTCAAACCAGTGAAACTCTTTAACTGAGGTGAGAGCCAGGTTAAATGTAATCGGGAAATGTTTAACAAAATAAATAAAAATATTATGCAATATAGATAATCTTAATTTGTAGTTTTTGACCAGCAGGGATCCATTTCTATTTGAATTTGACACTATTAATGTCACGGACTCCCAGTGGGAAACTTCCCTTCACTTATATAGATCAACAACTTGTCTGTAAGTTACAGTCTCAGAGACTGGTCTTATAGTCATTATATGTCACTGTGGAGGTAGGTTGAGGCTTGAACTCGAATCTTTCTGATCCCATCTCTAGTTTTTTATGCATTTGAGCCAGATCTTAAAAGGATGATAGTTAAGTGAGTTGTGCTTTGTTTTAGGAACAAAAGGTTCAGTAGTAGGAGAGTTTTCCTTGGCACTCTGGTATTAAATACTTATAGGGAAGTAGGATGAACATTTTTAAATGGCATGACTTGGTGGTTTTACTAAATTAAAAAAAATTATGTAAATGAATTGTTGAAGCTAGGGTTTACTGAAAAGAGAGGCAGAATGATTTAATAGGAAAGCCATTAGATTTGAAATCAGGAGACCCAGGTTCGAATTTGTCTCAGACAGTAACAATGTGACTGTGAACAAATGTCCTTACATCTGTGAAATGTGCCCAGTGCTCAAGAACATTCATTTTTACTTAATGACAATTGTCTGAGATAAGATCTATGTTGGCCCTAACACTATGCATATGACCTCAGATGAGTCTTTAGTCTCAATCTCCTAATCATTAAAGTGGGCATAATAAACTTGTATTTTCTACTTTGGTGGTTATGAGGAAAGCCTTCATGGCACAATGGACAGAACACTGAGCTTGGAATCAGGAAGACTCATTTTCCTGAGTTCAGGTATGGTCTCAGACACTAGCTGTGTGACCCCGGGCAAGTCAATCCTGTTTTGCTCAGCTTCCTCATCTGTAAAATGAGCCAGAGAAGGAAATAGCAAACCACTCCAGTATCTTTGCCAAGAAAACCCCAAGTGGGGTCACGAAGAGTCAGACATGACTGAAAAAGACTGAACATGAACAATCCTTAAAACATTAAAGAAGCGTGGGTCATGATTGTTATTGAGGATAGGGACAACACTTGGAATTTCATCAGCATAGGTAACTCCCAGATGAGGAAACTCTCTCCACCAATTCAGATTACCTCTGTAAATTATAGTCTTAGTTGACTAAAAACATTGAGATATTAAATTAATTGCCCAGTATCATACCATATGACTAGTGTGTGTCAGAGGCAGAGCTTGAACTCAGATTTTCTAGCCTTTTAGGCCAGCTGCCTAATAATAATATTGTTATTGTTAGCATGAATGAGGCAGTACTTTGTGACTAAGTTTTTGTATACAGAGGAGCTATTGTATTTATCTAACAGCCTCTGCCTATCCCCCCTCAGAACCACAGGGCACTTTTGGGATTTACTGTGAGAGAGAGAGAGAGAGAGAGAGAGAGAGAGAGAGAGAGAGAGAGAGAGAGAGGGAGAGAGAGAGAGAGAGAGAGAGAGAGAGAGAGAGAGAGAGAGAGAGAGAGAGAGAGAGAGACACTGGGGATTCCTGGGGTGGAAGAATTCCATGGTGACAGATTTAAACTGATGCTCTGTGAGGAGTGGGGCTAACTGCATTATTCATTCCTCTTGTTCATTCTCTCTGTTATTATTTCCTTTTCCTTTTCCAACTGTCTCTCTCAAGGGCTTTTTAGGTGACCTGAACTTGCAGGAAAAGGTTTTTATTTGTTTTTAATTGTGAGAGGATTTGATGTCATGTGAATTGTACTCTCCACATAGACATACATGACCTTTAGTGAGATCTGGTTTGTTTTACTGTAGGGCAGTAAAACAAGGTTTTACTCAACTGGAAATGGGGATGATAATAGCGCCTACCTCTCATATACCTTGTTGTGAGGGTCAAATGAGATAATCCTTGTAAAGTGCTTAGCACAATGCCTTGCACATAGTAGGGGCTATATCAGTGTTAGATATCATCAACATCATCTCCATCATCCTCATCATTATATATAGGAGTAGTTAAGTGGTTAGGTAGGTAGAATTCTGGTTCTTCAGTCAGGAAGAGCTGAATTCAAATCCAGCCTCAGATACTTCCTAGTTGTATGATCCTGGGCAAGTCACTGCCTTCAACCCTAGCACTCTATCCACAGCAACCTTCTAGCTGTCTAGGAGATAAATGACTGAATCAGATCTTTTCAAAAGGACCCTTAGGACCTAATTATTTCTTAACTGTCAGTCACACAATTTAAAATTAAAAGTCCCCTTAAAAGTTCAAAATATTCCAATCAGTGAGACCCTTTTCTTTTTAGATCTATAAATGTACTTGATAAAGAAAGACTTCCTGCTTATGTCTCTTTCTGCTGAGGTTGAGTCTTCTGTCCTTTGCAAGGTCCTCTGTACTGACCCCTGTCTGTCTGAGTCTATATGACTTGGAACAGATTTAGCCAAACTGGACTATTCAGTGTTTTATGCATTTAAGAAACCACAGGTCAAAGGTTAAAAACCTCTACATCACCTTACACACACAAACGCACAAGCACACACACACGCACACGCACACGCACATGCACACGTCCTCATTTTAAATGAGCCTCAGAAAGATTGACCAGCTGGCCTAAGATCTGGTAGGTAGTATGGAACACATTAAGAATTTGAACCCTAGGTACTCATCTCTAGGTAATAATAGACCTTTACATGGGACTTTCAAGTTGCAATGTCTCCTTTAATACTCCAAACAACCTTGTGAGTTGGTTGTACAGATATAACTATCTTCATTTTGTAGATGAGAAAACTGGAGGTCACAGAGACTAAGAGTCTGTCTTGACTCACAGTCACCTATTTAGTTAAGTGTAAGGATTTGAACTCAGAATCTTCTTGACTCTAACATCGGCATTCTGACTAGAATGCGGTGCCATGGTCTTCTCATTACACCACATTGTTTCACTGCTATGGACTCTACAGGGAGATGGGATCTATTGGGGTGTTTTACTGTAATAATAAACTAAACCTCTAAATATCCCCATCGTACAACTGAACTCGAGTTAATGGAAATGTTCACGTCTTTCTTGTGTAATTCTTCATAGCCTCAATCAATATGAAGAAATTCATTGCAGGATGAATCTACATGCTTGAGGGTGGGGTGATTCTTTTCCTGGAGTCATTGTTCACAACAGTGATTGAAATGGAGAAAGAAGGAGGAGGGTGTAGAAAATGGACTCCCACTCTCCCAGATCCCTCTAATAACTTATACTCTACTTGGAATGAGTGCAAACTATTTTGGATTATCCTTCTCACTTTCTTTCCCTACTTTTCCTTCTTGGATTTTTATCCTGCATTCAGAAGGAAATGGGGCAACCTTTAATTTTCTTTCCCCCTTTCCCCATCTCGAGAATCACCATGGACAGCTCCAGCTTAAAAAAGCAAGTAGGGCTGGTCCCCAAGAAACGCTCTTAAGATTAGACTTTATAACATCAAACATGGATGAGAAGTAAGCGTTGAAATGATGTCTTAATGTTAAATTAAATTCAACAGGTATTCATTAAACAATTACTATGTGTAAAGCACTGTGTTGGATGCTAAGGAAAGAAAGACAAAAATGAACCACAGTCTGTGCCCTCATGGAGCTCATGTTCTACTGGGGGATACTAATAAGTAGATCTAATAATACCTCTCCTAATAAGTAGGATCTGTGATATCATTGAATTAGGGAACTTCTGTGAGAGGAAGTTCCCTCTACCAATGCAGAGAGCATGGATAGGTAAATAGAAGATGATGTGAGGAGGAACAGAGCACCAGTGAGAAAAGAAATCAAGAAAGGTTTCTTGTAAAAGATGGTTCATGAGTTGAACCTTGAAGGAAGTTTAGTATCCTAAGAGGGAGAGGAACAAGTGAAGGGGAAAGGAGAAGGGAATTCCAGGCAAGGAAAATAGTATGTGTAAACACCAAAAGATGAAATGTTGAATTTAGGGGAATAATAAATAGACCACTTTGACTAAATTCATTCCAGGTCCTATGGACTCAGACATGCAGAAATCAGTCAGTATATATGATCTTGCAAAGAACAGAAGATTCTGAACCTCAGGAGAAAAGGGCTGAGGCAGAAAGTATTCATCAAGCACACTTACAGATCTAAAAATGAAAGAATTTCACTGAATAGAGCACTTTGTACTTTTAAGGGGATTTTTAATTTTAAGTGATGTGAGAGTTAAGAAACAATTACATCCTAAGAATCCAAATTTTTGAAGATCTGATCTAGTCATTTTTCACCTAGGCAGTTAGGTGGTGCTGTGAATAGACCACTGGGGCTGAAGTCAGAAAGACTCCCCGCAAAAAATTCAAATCCAGTCATAGAAATTTAGTAGACTGTCTGACCTAGGACAAATCACTTCACATTTGCCTCAGTTTCTCCATCTGTAAAATGGGGATAATGATAGTCTTTGCCTCCAGGTTTGCTGTTGTGAGGATGAAATAAGAATATTTGTAAAGCACCTGACACAGAGTGTGCACTATATAAATGCTAGCTCTTATTATTATTTATCATTATTTAGGTAGGTGAGCAATCCGCATCTATTAAGCACTCACTCTGTTTCAGACACTGTTTCAAGCACTGAGAAACACAAGCAGAGAGAAAGTCAGTCCTTTATTTCAAAGAGCTCACATTCTAATAGAAGTCTAAGAATCAGAAACAGAACCAGGACAGGAATGAAGAGTGGTGGGCCTGGGCCCCTCCCAAAAGAGGCCCCCAGGAGGAAGTCACCAATGGCAGAAGGGGGCTAGCATGGTAGAAAGATGGATGTTCCCAGGTGAGAGGCAGCTGAGTCTTCATAGTAAAGTCCAGAAAGTCAGAAGCAGAATGAGCAGGAGATTGAAAGTTGAGTGGCTTATATCCCCTCCCGAATATTCCAAATTCTTGTTTTCTGTGTCTGGGTGAAGCAAGCAGAACATTGGTGGTAAATAGAGTTCTATGCCAACTGTTTGATAACTATGTGGGCATGTGAATTATCAAGTTAGATAGAATCAAAATGTTTCATTTTTTAAATAATTTATTTATTTAACTTTTTACATTCATTTTCACAAAATTTTGGGTTCCAAATTTTCTCCCCATTCATCCCCTCCCCCACCCCAATTCACCAAGCATTCTAATTTTCCCTGTCACCGATCTGCCCTCTCTTCTATCATCCCTCCCTTCTCTTGTCCCCATCTTCTCTTTTGTCCTGTAGGGCCAGATAACTTTCTATTCCCCATTAACTGTATTTCTTATTTCCTAGTAGCAAGAACAGTTCTCAACAGCTGTTCCTAAAACTTTGAGTTCCAAATTGTCCCCATCCCTCCCTCCCCACCCATTCCCTTTGGGAAGGCAGGCAATTCAATATAGGCCATATCTGTGTAGTTTTGCAAATGACTTCAATAACAGTCGTGTTGTGTAAGACTAACTGTATTTCCCTCCATCCTATTCTTCCCCTCATTGTTTCTATTCTGTCTTTTGATCCTGTCCCTCTCCGAGTGTTGACCTCAAATTGCTCCCTTCTACCATTGCCCTCCCTTCCATCATCCCTCCCTCCCTGCTTATCTCCTTCTTCCCCACTTTCCTGTACTGTAAGATAGGTTTTCATACCAAAATGAGTGTGCATTTTACTCCTTCCTTTAGTCGAATGTGATGAGGGTAAACTTGCTTCTTTTCTCAGCTCTCCTCTTTTTCCCTCTACTAAAAAGTCTCCTGCTTGCCTCTTGAATGAGATATAATTTACCCCATTCCATTTCACCCTCTCTCCTCCCACTACATTTCTCTCTCACCATTTACCTTATTTTCTTTTAAGATATGGTCCCATCCTATTCAATTTACTCTGTGCTCTCTGTCTCTGTGTGTGCGTGCATGTGTGTATGTGTGTGTGCATGCACGCATGTACATGTGTGTGTGTGCGTGTGTGTGTGTGTGTATGTCTCTGTGTGGTCCCACCAACTACCCAGATACTGAAAAGTTTTTAAGAGTTACAAATATTGTCTTTCCATGTAGGAATGTAAACAGTTCACCTTTGGTAAGTCCCTTATGACTTCTCTTTGTTGTTTACTTTTTCATGCTTCTTCTCATTCTTGTGTTTGAAAGTCAAATTTTCTTTTCAGCTCTGGTCTTTTCATCAAGAATGCTTGAAAGTCCTCTGTTTCATTGAAAGACCATATTTTCCCCTGAAGTACTATACTCAGTTTTGCTGGGTAGGTGATTCATGGTTTTAGTCCTAGTTCCTTTGACTTCTAGAATATCCTATTCCACACCCTTTGATCCCTTAATGTAGAAGCTGCTAGATCTTGTGTTATCCTGATTTTATTTCCACAGTACTGGAATTTTTTGTTTCTAGCTGCTTGCGATATTTTCTCCTTGACCTGGGAATTCTGGAATTTGGCCACAATGTTCCTAGGAGTTTCTCTTTTTGGATCTCTTTTAGGCGGTGATCAGTGAATTCCTTCAATACTTATTTTGCCCTCTGGTTCTAGAATCTCAGGGCAGTTTTCCTTGATAATTTCATGAAAGATGATGTCTAGGCTCTTTTTTTTTTGATCATGGCTTTCAGGTAGTCCCATAATTTTTAAATTGTCTCTCCTGGATCTATTTTCCAGGTCAGTTGTTTTTCCAATGAGATATTTCACATTCTCTTCCATTTTTTCATTCCTTTGGTTTTTGTTTTATGATTTCTTGGTTTCTCAGAAAGTTATTAGACTCCATTTGTTCCATTCTAATCTTGAGAGAACTATTTTCTTCAGTGAGCTTGTGAACCTCTTTTTCCATTTGGCTAATTTTGTTTTTGAAAGCATTCTTCTCCTCATTGGCTTTTTGAACCTCTTTTGCCAATTGAGTTAGCCTATTTTTCAAGGTGTTATTTTCTTCAGCATTTTTTTGGGTCTCCTTTACCATGGTATTGACCTGTTTTTCATGCTTTTCTTGCATCTCTCTCATTTCTCTTCCCAGTCTTTCCTCCACCTGTCTAACTTGATTTTCAAAATCCTTTTTGAGCTCTTCTATGGCCTGAGCCCACCAGACATCCACTTCAGATGTCTGGGATAGAGGTCTCTCCACGTCTTTCCCTGATGGCAAGCATTGTACTTCATCATCCAAAATGAAAGGAGGAAGGAACATTTCTTTCCCAATAAAGTAGCTCTCTATGGTCTTATTTTGCTTTCTTTTTCTGGGCATTTTCCCAGCCAGTTACTTGACTTCTGAGATTCCTCTCCACCCCTCCCTAGATCTGCCCAGCTAGTCCTTGGGGTCTGAGATTCAAATACTGCTTCCCAGTCTCAGGGCTATCCGCGGCAGGAGCAGCTGCTATTCAATGCGAGCTTAAGTTCTGGTGCTGGGGTGGGGGCAGGGCCACCTCCCAGGCTCAGTTCCCTCAGGGGCTTTATGCAGAGACCTTCAGTAATGGCCCTGAACTTCTGCCTGCTGCTCGAGGAGTCCCGGGCTGCCGCTGCTGCCTCTGCCAATGCCTCTGCTGCTCCCTCTGCCGCTGCCTCCCAAGGGGGCCCAAATCACGGAGACACCCCGCTCCCCTCTTGGCCAGCCCAGAAGTCTCTCTCACTGACCTGTAGCGTCTGTGGGCAGAGGGACCTTTGCGGCCGCCGGAGATTCTGTCCCTGAAGCCTGCTCGGATCTTCTCCTCTGGGGCCATGGCCAGGGCAGCCCAGGGGTGGGCTCCGCTTTCCGGGGCACGACGGACCCCTGGGGACAGCTCTCCAGGACTCTCTGGAATGGAAATCTCTTCCACTGTGTTTCTGTGCACCTTGCAGTGATCCAGAATTTGTGGGGAGTTCTTCTTACAGGAAATTTATGGGCTGTGGATTCAGAGCTAGCATATGTGAGTCTTCCTACTCCGCCATCTTGGCTCCTCCCCCTCAAAATGTGTTTCTAAGCAAAGAAAAGGCTATATTTTATGTCTTAAATTAAGGTTTTTGTATTTTTGATAGATGCACAAGTACACTTATTTTTTACATTAACAGGGATAATGCTAGTGGTATATGACTTTTCCTTTTGTGTTTGGTGAAGTCATTTTAAAAATTCATTTATTTTGCAATCTCTATCATTTGCTTTGACCTCTGGAGGACTGAACAAGAAGTCAAAAAGAGTTATATTTTGCTTCTGTGATACTCTGCACACTGTCATATTTGTCAACAAGGATCCATTAAGGATATAGTAAGCCTACCCTTCTCTCTTTGTTTAATTAGGTACTTTTGGCTGGGGGCAGGGGCGGGGCAGGGAGGAGGAAACCTTTCAAAGTTAAGGACCCTTGAAATGACATGACTAATACACAATACAAAACAAGGGAGGCAACTTGTATAAAAGGTCAAAATTGGAGGTAGGAAGTCCCGGATTCAAGTTCTGCCCCTGATATGTGCCTGCCCTGCATGCCCTACACAAACCACTTAATGTTTCAGTGGTCCCAGAGAATTGCAGAGAAGGTGTTGGTCTGCCAGTAGGAGTAGTTCCCTAGGGGTTCCTATTACCAGTGAAAAGACACGCACACATGCAGAGGCACAGAAAGACAAAAGCATATATGCACACATGAGATAAAAACAAAGTGGCAAACTACTAGGTCTATATCCCAAAGAGATCAAAGGAAAAGGGAAAAGAACCTATAGGTACCAAAATACTTACAGCAGCTTTTTGTTGTGATGGCAAAGAATTGGAAATTGAGGGTATGCCCATCCGTTGGAAAATGGCTAAGCAAGTCCTGGTATATGCTTTTGATAGAGTACTATTGTGTGTGGGAAATGACAAGGGGTTGGGGGTTGTTTCAGGAAAAAAAAAAACATGACAAGACCTATATGAAGTGATGCCAAGTGAAGCGAGAGGAACCAAGAGATAATTTTACACAGTAAGAGCAATGTTGTAACAATGATCAACCGAAAGATTAGGCTGCTCTGATCAAGACAACATCAAAGGACTCATGATAAAAAACATTATCTACCTCTAGAGAGAGAATAATGAACTCTGAGTCCAAATTGAAGTATTATTTTCTCGCTATTAATTTTTTTTGCAATATGGCTAATATGAAAATATGTTTTACATAATTTCACATGAATAATTAATTATATCATTTTGCTTCCCTTCTCAGTGGGTACGGAAGGGCTGAGAGGGAGGGAGATGACTTGGAACTCAAAATTTAAAAAGAAAAGAATGTTAAAATGATTAACAAAAATATTTAGACTATAAAAATAGTGATAAATACAAACTATAGGCATGCAATATCTTCCTGAACACTTTGTGTACAAACAAATCTTTACTAAATAATATTTTAAACTCACTAGGGTAACAGGCTATTGAAGAAGAATTCTGGTACAATTCTTTCTTTTATAAAGAAAATAGTCATTCATTAATTGATTGTCTTATTCAATCCAGATCTGGATCTACCAAACTATGCATAAAATGTGGGTTACTCTTACACTAAGTCCAGTTACTTCCTGACTCTGTTCTCTGGACCTTTGACCTCTGCATTAAAGGTATACTAGGGTAGCCCAGCCATGAAGGAATGTGTGTTCATCCTTCGTTGCCAAAGAAGACCATGCCATCAGAGAAATAATGACATGACTTTCATTGATTTTGTTTTGAGTGAGGGAGGACTATGCAAGTCACCAGCCTCACTTCTCCAGAGTCATCTGAATCCAATGACCATATTCATCAGGAGGACTGGAGATGACCCAGGATGAGGCAATTGGGGTTAAGTGACTTGCCCAAGGTCACACAGCTAGTGAGTATCAAGTGTCTGAGGTGAGATTTGAACTCAGGTTCTCCTGACTCCTGCACTGGTACTCTATCCACTGCACCACCTAGCTGCCCCAGGTAAGCCATGAAGGAAGGAGTTTTAAGAAGGAGGGGGAATCCATTCCAGACATGAAGGACAGCTCATACAAAGACATGAAGGTAGGAAATGAAAGGTCAAGCGTGGGGCACAGTAATGGGGCCATACTTTGAAAGACAAAATATATGAAGGAAGGATAATATGCAAGAAAGCTGGAATGGTAGGCAGGGGCAAGATTGAAAAGGGCTTTAAATGTCAAGCTGAGGAGTTTGCATCTTATCCCAGAGAAAATAGGGAACAAAAGAAGGTTCTTGAGGAGAGGAGTGACATAATCAGGTTTGTGCTTTAGGAAGATGAGTTTGGTAGCTTTATGAAGAATGGATTAGAAAGAGGAGAGACTAGTAAGCAGGAGTCCCATTAAGAGGCTGTTTGGCCAGGTGGGAAATAATTAGAACCTGAATTAGAATAGCAGCTCAACTAATTGAGAGAAAGGAATGGGCAGACAAAGAGTTTCCTTATTTCCCCAGAAAAGGAAGAGTCTTTCTCAGGCAGAGGTGACCATGTCCTTTGAACTCTCACAGCTTTTTCACTATTTTGATGATTTCAGGCTATCCCACCCCCTTTCCCATGCACACCCAGGACACTCCCAGACTCTAAAGGGGAAGAATGTTGGCCCCAAATTCACAGGACATTTCCTTTAGTGTACAACGCCCTCCTCAGGGCAGTAACCAAAGGAGGATTTTTCTTCAAGACTCCAGAGTCTTCCAGTGTCTGCTGCGTTTAGATACATAGCAGCACCTGGCTCATTCTCACTTCACTAATCTGCAAATAACAGAGAAGCTCGCCCCAAACAGATGGTTTTAACCCACTTCTCAGTGATGATTTAATTGCAGGAAGCTGGTGTGGGGTCTCCTATTACCAAGAGTTCATTACTTTTATGAAACATACTGCAAGATATTTGCTAGGACACCATGAGGCATGATCATAAATAATTAAAACTAGGGGACCCACACCAAAGCAATAGAGCTAGTCCATTTATAAAAGCAGGTGCCTGGCTTTTCACTCGGCTTGTTCATACACAGATCTGCAGGAGAGGCCTTGGTAATTGGCCAGGAGGCTTCTCATCATTAGTTTGAATTAGAGAAGGATTTTGCTTTTTGTTTTGTATTCCCAATAATTAAGACAGCGCTGAGACAGAAAGAAGAGGAGAGGAGAGAAGAGAGGAGAAAAGAGCAGAGGAGAAGAGAGGAGAGGAGAGGAAAAAAGAGGAGAGGAGAAGAGAGGAGAGGAGAGCATTTATTAAGCGCTTATTATGTGCCTGGCATTGTTGCAAGTGCTAGGGATACAAATAAAAACAAACAAGACAGTTCCTGCACTCAAGGAACTTATACTCTCTAATGGGAAGGGTGCTGGAAAGGAGAAGGAGATATCAGCATGTGGTCATGTGGAGGAAACTACAGGTAGTTTCAGTGTAGTAGAAACAGAGTCCTAGCTAAGACAAGGCAAAAAGCTCTTCAGTAAGAGTCAGGGGACATAGATGGTTATTGTCTAGGATATGGAAGGGATCTTGGAGGTCGCCTAGACCAACCCCGTCATTTTACATATCAGGCAAATGAGGCACAGTGAGGTCAAGTGACTCCAGACACACAGTCTATATTACCTGCTGCTAAATCACAGAGGATTCTTAATAATGAATGGACAGTCCAAGCTGGTAATATGGAGACATTCTTTCATTTGTCCAGGTGACGGTAAGGTCTTATACCTTAGGAATAGAAAGAATGAAGTTTTCCTTGGTAGCTTGTCCTTTTATTGGCAAAGGATACCAAAATTCTCCTCTCATTTCTAAAATAATAAATGGGTCTCATTCAGTGTGTGAAGAAGGAGCACGTTCTTTTCAATAGACTGACCCCTATTACAACACCAGCTCGTTGGCAGCTTGTTGCAAGGAGGAAAATGAGTTCTATTGAATAAATATGGCTTGTTTTCCCACATTATTGCTCAGTAATTATATATTTTTCTCTTATTTACATTTATTAGTGTGTAATGCCATCCTGCATGTTACCTGAAACCCAGCTGATCTAATTAGACCACCAATATTGTAGATTACCAGCTGTGATGAAAATGATGGCTTGAGTCTTTTTTTGTGTATTTATTCTTTTGTGTGCATTTATTTATTTATTTTTTTAGCTAATGGCCTTTCTGCTTTAAACACTTTAAACTTTTATACCATCTTGGTGTGGTTGACAGGTCTCTTTAAAAATAGATTGTTTTTAAGGTATGTGCAGCTATTTCAAAATGGCAATATGTAATCTGCAAGCTGCTGTGTACATTTTGGTTGCTAAGTGCAGTATTTAGCCCTGTTCTCCATGCAGTCAAGCATATCTTAACTCCCTGGATAATAATTGTTATTGGAATTTGCTGAAGAAATTTATGGCCCATATGATTACTTCCACAAAAGAAAACGATAGAAAGCAAATAGAAGGTCACGTGATTCTTAATTTAAGAAAGTTTACAGTGGATTCCTTTACCAAAAAGTGATAAATACACTTCTTTTTTGGAAGGGCAGTGGTATTGAGGTGATGGGGAAGAGGGGATAAATTGAAAGGCAGTATGGCAAGAGTCCTAGAGGATAATGGAATCCCAGCTTTTCTACCTATGTGACCAGGGCAACCACTTTATCTCCAGGTCTCAGTTTTCTCATCTGTAAAATGTGTGTCTTGGATTAGATGGTCTTTCAGCTTTCTTTCTTGCTCTAAAATTAGGGGTCCTTAACCTGGGGTCTGGGAACTTTTTAAAAAATATTTTGATAATTGCATTTCAATATAATTGGTTTCCTTTGTAATTTTATTTTATATATCTAACATTTTGAGAAGGGACCCATAGATTTCACCATACTCTGTGTATATGTGTGTGTGAAAGATATATCTAGCATCTCTCTCTCTCCTTCTCTTCCTTTCTCTCCCCTCTCCTCCTCATTATTTTCTTTTATCTCTTTCCCTGTTTCTTCCTTCTTTCATTTCCTTCCTTCTTTCTTTTTTGTTTTTTCTTTCCTTGCTTCCCTCCTTTCCCTCCCTCCCTCCTTCCTTCCTTCCTTCTTTCTCTCTCTCCCCCTCCCCAAAATAATCTTTAAATTCTTGTATCACTCCCTTCTCCCACCTCTTCTAGCTCTTCTTTGTGCAATGCCTTCCATTTGTACAAAGTAATTTTTTAGAGAACAAGGACTGTGGTCCTCATGTGTAATTGTATCCCCAGTGCTTAACACAGTGTCTGGTATGTAATAAGTATTTAATATATTTTGTGTATGTATGTAGATATGTAGCTATCATCATGTCAACCTCTTTCTCTGCTCATAAACCTTCACTAACTCCCCATAGGATAAAATTCAGGCTCCTTGACTTAGCATTCAAGGTCTTTGATAGTCTGATTTCCCCTTACCTTTATTTCTCACTCCTTCCAAATATGAATCCTCTGCCCCAGGCAAGATGGCCTATTCAGAATTTTATAAGTACATTACATTCATTTCTACTTTTACACTTGTGTTCATTACATTATTAAGCACCTACAACTTGTGCTAGGTACTAGGATATAACCACAAAAATTTCCTGTCCTCCAAAAGCTAATGTTCTACTGGAGTGGGAGTGAATGTATATATAGACAAGTAAGTGCAATGTACAGAGAAGACAAATATAAAATAGTTTTGGCTTGGGGAAGTACTACCAACAGGGGAAGTCAGGAAAGGGCTCTTGTAGGAGATGAGATGCATGTATTGTTGTCTACTATGAGCCAACCACTGTACTGGGTACTTATTCTATCATCTCATTTGTAATTCATTCTACATTTTCTAGAATTTTTGTTATTTTTTCCCCACTATTTTGCCTTCTCCATAAGACTGTGGGTGCCTAGAGCAGAGGTGGTGAACTCTTGGCCCATGGGCCTCAAAAAATCAGCCCTCAAAACTCAGTGTGATACAAACCAAATTAAAATGTTATTGGAAAATGATTTTTAAATAAATAAAAATATAACATAATGTTAACTCATGATTTTCTAAGTCAATATGTGACCTACAGAGATACGTTTCTATCATATATCACCCATCTTCATTTTCTTCACAGCACGTAGCTTGGGAACTTGCACATATGAGGTTCTCAATGAATAGTGTTTGTTAATGGGTTGATTTTCTCTCTTCTGTCAAGATCACAGTCAAGCATATTTTTGTCAAAATCCTGACTTTCACCCTATATTATTACCTATGCACTTTCATGCTAACTTTCATCAGTGCTTATAGATGATTCATTTTCTTACTTCTCTTTCCTCCCTGTGACATTTTTCCCTAGAGTATTGGAAAAAAAATTTTAAACTGTACAAGTATCTTCTGTAATGAAAATTCTTAGAAAAGCACTGCCAAAGACTGTAATTAAGTTTTCCAAGTATTCTTGTTTGCCCAAGAATGAACCATAGATTTTTTCAGAATTATTTTTACTTTCAGATACATATTTAATATCCAATTGCTACCCTTCCATTTTGTTTGCATTATGTGCCAAATCCAGATGTTTGGAAAATTGAAGTGACAGTTTCCTCACTTTTCATATGGATGACTGGTTTCTTGCAGAGATATTAGAGTGGGGAAATATTTAAAATTATATAATTGCCTAGTTTGTGTGTGGTGATGAACCCTAACAAAACTTGACTTCATTCTGTTTCCAGAAATTAACTCTATTTTCTGTGACTCCACGCCATAGTTTCCTATTTTGGAAATCTAGTCAACAAACATTTCTATTAAGTGACTAAGGTATCTGAGGACATTGGTAATCTATGGCCTTAGTGTCACTGTGCGTCCTTCTAAAGACTTGCTAGAAATGAGCCTTGCTCAAAGCTGAGTGTATGAATGATTCAATATCTTTACCAAAAGATAATCTTAATGAAAGAAGTCTTTAATGCAAAAGAATGAGATGCATTTAACAGAGCTATGCCTTTTCTGGCTCTAATTTTCTATCTCCACGTCCCCATCCCTGGACAGTTTAAACATGATATATTTATCCTTAACGACTGACCATTAAATAATGCTGCCAAGAAGTATGCCTGACGGGCCCTGGCCTATCTGGTGAAATCTCAAGGCACTCATGCAGAGTTCGTTCATCTCACAGAGTTTCATTGTACTTCTGTAGTATTTGTTGGTCCAAGGCCTGTGACGGCAGTAACAGAAGTGGTGACTTTTTATCCCCATCTTCTCTGTCATTGTCTCCGTCATCTTCTCTCTGTGTCGCTCTCTCTTTGTCTTTCTCTCTGTCTCTGGTGCTTCCCTCGCATGGCTGATGGATATGCAGAGTATGCGGGATAAAGTGAGTGGTACTGTCACTGAACTGATGGTGTTCAGTGACTCCTCGAGCTCTTGGCTGGTCTGTACTGCAGAAACCTGACACCCTGACCACTGAGGCATAAAAAACAGAGAATTGGAAGCCTCAGCCTGTCAGGCACTAGAGCGTCCCCCAGAGAGGCCTCTAGATGTGAGTGTGTGCGCGTGTGGTTGCATGGAGGGGGGGAAGCGGGGGACTGGTAGTAAGTGGGGCTGGCCAAAGAGAGAAAAGAATTGGGAAATGAAATGTCTGTTCATTGCTGTTCATTGGAGTGCTGTTTATTGTTTTTAAAACCAGCATCTTCTACTGATTAGTGTGCCCTGCAAAGCTATGGATAATGCACAGTCATGTCATTGTGGGTTGGAAAGGGGATGATGAGCAGAGACCAACATCTTCAAACTGAGCTTCTCGAAGAAGAGTGTCTCTCTCTCTCTCTCTCTCTCTCTCTCTCTCTCTCTCTCTCTCTCTCTCTCTCTCTCTCTCTCTCTCTCATATCTATCAATCTATTTATCTATTTATATGTCATCTATGTGCTTATGTATCTTTGTGTCTGCCTACCTCCTTATCTTTGTCTGCATGTCTATCCAGCTTTGTATGTGTGCATGCATGTATGTATCTACCTAATCTGTCCACCTATTTTTGTATCTACTTACTTCCTTATCTTTGTCTATATGTCTATCTAGTTATGTATTTATGTATCTACCTCCCTAGCTACCTCCCTTCTTTCTATGTATCTATGTATGTATTTATCCATGTTATCTATCCATGTATCTATCTATGTGTCTAAGTATCTACCTATCATCTATGTCTGTCTATGTATCATCTATCCATCTATGTATCTATAGATCTGTCTGTCTATGTATCTATCTGTCTATCTGTCTATCTATATATCTGTCTGTCTATCTATCTATCTATCTGTCTATGTATCTATCTGTCTGTCTATCTATCTATGTTTCTATCTCTCTATCTATCATCTATCTATCTGTCTGTCTATCTATCTACCTGTCTGTCTGTCTATTTATCTATCTGTCTGCCTATCTATCTATCTGTCTACATAAGTACTCATTCTATGTTCCCTTATTTGCAAGGTTCACCCTAGGGAGGGACTATTCAGAGTAAACACTGGAAAGAAGTAAAGCAGGACACATGAGCCATGGCATGTGGACAAGACCTTGCAATTCAAGTGTGAAAGGAATCTCTAAGGCATCTGCAGAAATGGCCCCTTGGGCCTTTTTCCTTGGTTCTTCTGAAAAGATCAAGGCAAGATTAATTCAACAGGAGCTTCTGAGGATTATTTTCTCAGGGTTGCTTTGGGCCAAATGTGGAAAATGTGTTGGAGCTGGAAAAAGAAGGCCTCACTTTCTTATTACCATGGGTGACTCACCTAACTTCTCCAGGCCTCAGTTTTCTCATCTATAAATTGAGAGTGTTGTTCTAGATTAGCTTCAAGATCCATTCCATCTCTAAATCTATGAATCAGACATTGTGTACTATGGTTATCCAAACTGATGTCTTATCTCCCTGATATAATTATAAGCTCCAAGACTAGAGCCTCTGTTAACTAAATGCTATTTCCCCTAGAAACTAGAAGAAAGCTATGAGTACATCTATACCTAGATTATATGTACTCATAGCTTTCTTCTATCTATCATAGATTCATATCATATCATATCATATATTCTATACTGTACATAGTATAGAATATATAGTATATATTATAAACAGTTATTGAATGAAGGATGGAATAATCTCAGTCAGAGAGCACTTATTAAGCATCTACTGGTTGTCAAGCTCTTTGCTAAGTCCTAGGGATACAAAAAGAGACAAAAGAAACATCCCAATCCTCAAGGAGTTCACAACCTAATGTTCAACTGGTCCTCCCTTCTTGCTGATTTTCCTGATTATCAGAGTGTCCAGAATAACTTATTGAAACCATTTCTAGGAAAAGGCAGAACTGTTAGGATGCCTTAAGGAAAAAAAGAACCTAGTTCCTTAGGTCAACTGAGTGGGTCAGATATACAATCCATAATTGTCCCAATGAAAGGATCAGAGCTTTTTTTTTTTTTTTTTTGGTTTGGACTCCGGTTGGATCAATTGCCTCCAGACATGGGTTACCTACTCCTTAGATCAACCCTAATCTTACGCTCTACCATGCCAAAGCTCTGATGCTATTAAATTTGAGATAATGATGTCCCATGACACTGGGAATGATGTGATTGCCTGGCATGTTGGTTGAATCTGATTGCCTGAATCACATCGTCTGTGGCTTCCAATGACCAAAGGATGTGGTTAGCATCTGAGCTTATGAAATTATGCCACATCTCCTACCAAATAGCTTTCTGGAAAGCTAAAAATATGTTAGGTACTAACAAGATACTTGTCCTGGTACCAATTGTAGTACACAAGGTAATTCACAATTCTTGACAGTTGGCCACAAGTTTAGAGTTCTAGATTCTGATCCGAGAACCACAAGGGCTCCAAGCTACTTTTCAGCAAGGAAAATGCTTATTTCAGAATAAAGTTGAGCTAGGACCCCCTTTCTTGGTGTTATCCACTGATTCTACCATTGTATATAGCCATGAGGCTCAGTTTAGAGAAGCTTAGGAGTATAAAAAGAAAAGCTCTCATCCATCTCTTGTCCACCCAGTCTATTCGTAATCTTACCCCTTGCCAAGCATTAGCTGTTCCAAAATTGGCTCACTTTCAGAACCAGGAGATCATTGTACACAGTAACAACCACAGTGTGTGAGGGAATTTTTCTGGTAGACTTAGCCCATGACAGCAGTGCAAGGACCTAAAACATTCCCAAAGGACTCTTGAGGCAAAATGCCATCCACATTGGAATTGGAATGCAGAATGAAGCATGTTATGCTTTGTTTTGTTTGGATTTTTCTCATGGTCTCTCCCATTCATTTTAATTCTTCTATGCAACATGATAAATGTGAAAATGTGTTTAATAAGATTGTATGTGTAGAACTCACAATAAGATTACATGCCATCTTGTGGAGGGAGGAGGAGAAAATCTAAGACTTATGGAAGTGATTGTAAAAAACTGAAAACAAATTGATTTAAAATAAACAAAAAAATGGCTCACTTTAATTCACAAACTATTCAAAAAGTATTTATGAGGTTCAACAAGATATTCTAGACTCCAGCTTTGGATTATTCATTGGTGTATTTAGAAGGCCCAGCAGGAAGGACTTAGGAAGGGTCTTAGGATCTAAAACTTTGGGGTTGTCACAGGTAAAGAAGAACCAAATCAGAACAGATGGATTACAGGAAGGATTAACCCATACTAGAAGAAATCTATAGGACCATTATAGAGGAGTAAAAATAGCCAGTGCAAAGGAACAGAAATAGGAAATGGAATATCATTTTGAGGAGGAGTATGAAAGTCTATGTGGTCTGAATCACAGTGTAAGTGAGGGGAGTAATGTTCAGTAAGACTAGAAAGGTAGTTTATGATCAGCCTGTGAAGGGATTTAAATGTAAAACAAGTTTATATTTAATCTTTGAAGTAATAGGGAGCCATTGGAGTTTATTGACTAGAGGAGTAGTCAGACCTGTGCTTTAACAAAAATCACCTTTTAATTTCAGCTATAAATCATAACTGAAGCCAGAGTCCTCAAAATCTTAAACTCAGATTTGCTCTCATATCCCCAAATCAACTGTTGTCATCTTACTGTAAATTCTTTCCTGGAAAACAATGTCCTTTGACTTCATTCTTTACATTCTACCCTACATAGCTGTACCAATCACTCAACAGAGATTTTTCATCACTGTTATTTTCTTATTCCTATTCCATCCCATTCTAAACTCATGGGAACCCATCTTTTTCAGGCACAGAGGAAAGCTGAAAGCCTTGCTGCAGATGTGACCCCTTGATTCATTCATTTGTTGACAAGGCTCTCCGTATTTCCCAAGGTCTTCGTATGGCAGGCATAGCTTAATCTCTGTCTGGGCAAGTTGGTTTCTACTGTGACAGTTAGTTTTTGCAGTTATTGTTGTTTTACTCAAGTCATTAGAGAAGATTCCAGCACCTTTATTTCTTTTAATTACTCCCATTCTTGTTTGCCTTATCTGTAGTTGAGCATGGCCCTTATCCCCATTTCATTTTTTTTCCTTTCTCTATTCTCTTTGTTTTTGCTTCTGCCATCCGCCATCTTTGGCTTCCTCTGCCTGGCTTGCTTTCTTTATTTTGTTCTACTTTTCCTTGCCTTCTATCAATTGTTTCCACTCCTTTTCAGTGATTATTTTCTGGCCTTTTTAAATTTTAATTTATTCTTTTTTCATGTTTTATTAAATCATTTGAGTTTTATGCATCATTACTACACAATAACCATCAATTCACAGCACCGTCCTTTATGACAACAAACAGAAATCACCAGTTTCAATACCACACAACAGTTACGCAAAACTATTCAATATCATGTCTACAATTGGTAGAGTGTGTAACATTGCAAAGTGGTCACACAGTAGATAAAACACCAAAGACTGGAGTCAGGAAAACCTGAGTTTATATCTGCCTTCAGAAACTTATAAGATGTGTGACCTCCATTTGCCTCATCTCCAAATTGGGGATCATAGCAACACCTACCTCAAGGTTGTGAGAATCAAATGAAATAATAATTGTGAAGTGCTTAGTACAGTGTCTGGTAAACAGTGAGCACTATATAAATGCTAGTAACTGTTGTTTTGACTCCACAGTCTACCATGACTATACGTTTCAACATAATCCTCTAGATGAACAGTTCATTTTTAAGAATAAGATGAGTGGAATTATTTTTAAACAAAAGTTTGAAAATTAACTTTATGATACTTGGTTTAATCACACTAGCAGAGAGAAGAAATACAATCCTCTGTCATCCCATGCCTGCTGAGGATTAAGAGAGCCACCATGCTAAAGCTGAGCAATAATTGTTATTGAAGAACAATCAGAAGGTTTGGCTTCACATTAGAGTAGTTCAGAAAAAAAATGTTACCTCCCTTATTCTATTTCTGTGAAAAAATTCATAGAGTGACAAAAGCCTGTAGGACCAAAAGTTCCAATTCCCTAAACGCTAAAGGTTTATCAAACAGTGTAACATGATTGGCTGCGTCTCTCCAACAAAGTAGCTAGAATAATGCCTCTGGAAACACACATCTAAGAAGAGCTCAGATGATTGTAGATTTCAGCATTACTGTTGTTCAGTGGTTTCAGCTGCGTCTGACCCTATTTGGGATTTTCTTGGCAAAGATGCTGGAATGGTTTGCCATTTCCTTTTCCAGGCCATTTTACAGGAAACGGAGGCAAACAGGGTTAAGTGATTTGCCCAGGGTCAAAGAACTAGTGTCTGAGGTCAGATCTGAACTCAGAAAGGTGTCTTCCTGACTTCAGGCCCAGCAACCTCTCTCTGTGCCACCTAGCTGCCCAGGTTTCAGGGCTATTGTGGCTAACCCTAACTCTTTGTGACTCCATTTGGGGTTTCGTGGCAAAGATGCTGGATTGCTTTACCATTTTCTTTCCCAGCTCATTTTACAGATAAGAAAACAGAGACAAACAGTTAAATGACTTGCCCAGAGTCATATAGCTAATAAGCGTCTGAGGTCAAATTTGAACTCAGGTCTTCCTGACCTCAGGCCTGGCTCTCTATATACTGTGGTTCCTAGCTGCCCATTTCCCTAAATGTCTGTAAACAAACATTAATCTGCAAAACAAAGGTATTGGATTAGATCAGTGCTGTAAAACTCAAATAGAAATCTATCACTATGGGCTGCGTATGAACTTAGAAAACTACAAACTAACATTATCTATGTAGTAGTGTATTTTTATTTATTTTTAAAAAATTTTCAATTCCGTTTTAATTTAGTTTGGCTGCACTAGGGAGTGTCACTAAAGCTTGAGTGGGCATGAGCAAGTTTGATACCTCTGTATTAGATCATCTCTATATCTCTGATCTTAAAATGGGAAAAATAATTCTTTGACTAAAACAAAGGGCTGTTGTAACAGTGAAAGTGAAAGTCCTTTGTGTTATTCTCAAGGATGACTGTGGAAGGTAGGTGGAACAATGCATAAAGTGCTAGCCCAGAGTCAGGAAGATTCATCTTCCTGAATTCTAATCTGGTCTCAAATACCTACTAGCTGTGTGGTCCTGGGCAAGTCACTTAACCCTCTTTGCTTCAGTTCCCTTATCTGTCAAGTGAACTGGAGAAGGAAATGGCAAACCACTTTAATATCCTTGCCAAGAAAACCCTCTATGGGGTCACAAAGAGTTGGATAGGATTGATAAACAACTAAAACAACGGAAGTGGTATAGTGGATACAGCATTAGAATCAGAATTACTAAGACCTGAATTTAAATCCTGCCCCAGATACTACTGACCCCGAACAAATCATTTCACTAAGTTTCCGAGCCTAAAGTTTTCTTATCTATAAAACAAGGGAGTTGGACTATGGGGCCTTTAGGACTTCTTCTGGTTCTAAAGCTGTTGTCAGCAAATGTCTCTGGGCCTCAGTTTCTCTACAAAGTGAAAAGGCTGGGCAAGACTGCTTTTCCAGAGTTTTTCAGCTCTATATCTGTGCTCTTAGATTCATGCTTCAACAGATGATTTTCTGTGACCCAACAAAAGTAAACACTTATGAACAATCTTCCTGGAGATGAACCTTTCATCACTTAGCTGGTTGAACTTTAGATCACAGAGCCCACATGCCAGTCTTAGGGCCCACACACCAATCCTTTCTGGATTGGTAAGATACCATAAAGCCTATTTTCTGTTGGTATAGCCTTCAAGGTCACCCAGGTTCACCTCTAAGTCACAGAGAAGCACCAGAGCTGGACTTGAGTGGAATAATTTAATTTATTAAAGTAATTTAAGTTCTCAGTTCATGTTGTTGACTAAATATGACTTCAAATGGGAATTCAGAATTTATTTATGTTGGTTTTGTTCCAAACCTTCACCATGCTTTTTTTTTTTTATTAATTAATGGTTTTTCTCCCTTTTTTCCTCTTTTCTACTTTCCCTTCCTCTCCTCTCCCCAAACCCCAATCCTTTCTTTTCCTCATTAAATATAGGGAGTGAATTTTCTGGAAGCCCTTATAGCCACCCACAGTATTCAACATACAATGATTCCTGGAGATTTCCTAACCCTGGGCTGCTAGGTGAGTACTGACTAAAACCTTCTTTGACTTTGACTTCTCATTGCGCCACCAGCCTGTTTCCTTCTCCTCTATGTATTATTAACATTATTAAGCCCACTTCTGTGTATGAACAATATAAAAATGGTAGGTCAGCTGTGAGGAGTATTCCAGAATGCAAAGGAATAGTCATATATTACCTGAGAGAGAGCTTCAAGTGGGGAAAGAGAGTCTGGACTGGTTTTTCACTCCTAAACAAAGTCTGGCTGTGTGTGCCAAACCTGGCCATTTGCCTTCAATAGTAATCAGATGCCCCTGCTCCGACCATGATCATGATACACCTTTTATAGTACCTTCAGGCCTTCCTTGAAATAACCCTGAGAAATAGGTAGTCGAACTAACATTTTCTCATTTTACAGATGAGAAAATTAAGGCTCAGAAAAGTTGTGAATTGTCCAGAATCACATAGCTAGGAAAAGTCAGAAGTAGGATTTAAATCCAGGTCCCCCAATTCACAAGTCTAGCATTGTTTCTAATGTACCATACTACTTCTGTGTTCATGTGCTCCAACAGTGACCATTCCCTCCTTCCTCCTTCCTCGTCTCCCTTCCTCCCACCCAAATCAATCTACTTTGGTCACTATAGGATAGAGGAGAAATAGAAGAAATGGTGGGAGGAAAATAGGAGACAAGGATGAGAGGGAAAGACAGAAGGTACAGTACAGTATGGTTTGGTCTTCCTCAAAAGTGAGGAAAGGATCTCCTGGTCTCAAAGGTAGCATCATTTCTCTTTCACCTCCACTCTCTCATCCCCACTGAATTATCAAGTGTTGATAGAGAGACAGAGATGAACCATTAAGATTCTCTCTTACAATAGTTACTATAAGCATGACAACATTTGATCTAGATCTGTCCAACTCCCAGATATTCAGAAACCACCATAGAGGACAGCCAAATCTTAGAGATTACATGTCACTTCTGGAGAAGTTTGCATAGTTCCAAGTATGCTCAACTTAACAATGGTCCTTAGAATTCGGACGAATAATTTATAATCCCATGGAGGAAGTAAAAGATAAAATTATCCTTTCTCTCTAAGGTCTCATTTATAAGTAAATTTCTCCCAGTGGTTAGAGTTCTTCTAAAGTCCCCATGGTCTAGCCAGAGGTGTCAAACTGGTGGCCTATGGGTCATATATGGCAGCAAGCTTTTTAGTGTGTCAGAATCAAGTTAAAATGTAAGTGGTAATGGAGTAATTAAAACTATAATACAACACAGTTAATGTTAATTTGTGGTTTTCTAAGTCAATACACAACCACCAGAATATGTTTCTATTTGAAACACTGGTCTAGATCTGTGTGTCCAAGGACAACACAGTGGTGAGTGAATACCTTGGATTTGGGTAGTAAACCTGTGGGTAGTAAACCCTATAACGAAAACCAGTAGCCATTGAATATATAGGGTAGGTTAGCCCTATGCAGTGAACATCAAAGTTAGGCTTCTTCCTATCAAATAAGTACAGCCATTTAGGTTTCTTCATTTAAATAATGGTGGTGATGATGATGATGGTAATAACATTAATCCAATAAAACTTAAATGGGAAAAAAAGTTAATTTCCTGGATACGTAATTACTTTATTACTGAAAAAAATAGAATCACCAGGGATTCAAAGAAAAGACGTTCTGAAGGGACTGATACTCAACTTAAGATCATCTGTTTCCACATCAGTTGCTTGTGACTTAAGCCAGAAGCAGATTGTTCTCCATATGTAATGTTACTCTCCTCGCGTTATCAAAGCTATCCCACTAGGATCCAACTTACGCATGTTTCTTAATGCTCATCTCACCATAGACATGATATAAAGGATAAATACAATCCATTTTTAACCACTGTGGATTATTTTGACCTTATATTGAACGCAAAAAATAAGATTTTGTTGGATAACTTGCATAGATGAGATAAATTAATTGTCATGAATATAGTGCTTTAGCATTTTCCAACTGTATAGAAGACAAGGCTATTACCATATGTGATTTCTAATAGTGAAATTTTTTATTCATCTTTTAAATTCTTTTTCTAT
The DNA here is from genome assembly GCA_023548195.1 of Bettongia penicillata ogilbyi. Lineage (NCBI taxonomy): Eukaryota > Metazoa > Chordata > Mammalia > Diprotodontia > Potoroidae > Bettongia > Bettongia penicillata. Next base: position 3,629,376 of record JAJHZJ010000066.1, on the reverse strand, counting down.
TGTTTATTTGAAATGAAATGATCTCTAAGCAGCTGAACCAACTGACTTAACTAATGATTATTTCCCTTAAACCACTCAACTAATAGGCTACGCAACGATTTTAATATTCTACATTAGAAATGACCTTCCCAAGGAGCTGGAGTTAAGGGTCTATAAGCAGTCATTCTATAAACTATCCTGTTTTCAGGGAAGAATGGAGCTAAGAACTGGTTTGTTTGATGACTTTAATTGAAAATTATCTTCCCAAACCAGAGCTCCATAAGGAAATTGCACTTTTGGCAAAATGTTGTCTTTCCCCCCATATTTTGTTATGTATAGTTCCGGTCAGACTTAACCAGATGGATAGTACTAGTTAAAATCAATCCAAGTTTCACAGGATTTAGACCTCACTATCTATTCCAACCTTTCTCATGTTACAGATTAAGAAAGACACTGAGGCCAAGAGAGGCTAAGTGATTTGCCAAAGGTCACACAGGTTTTAAGATTTTTTTCATAGAATCAAAGAGATTTCTTAAATTTTAGGGTACATATCACATTAGACCCTGCATTATTTTCCTTCTTTTTCCCAGAATTCTGAAGTGGGATAGTAGCCATATGTCTCTCAAGGTTGTCATCATTTTAATGCCAGTAACAAATTCTCTCCTATTGATGAAAATAAGATTAAAAGTGAAGTTCCCTTCACTGGTTTCTGTACCTTTTGAAGGATGAAATTATGTTAAAGGCAAAGCAAGATTTTTTATTATTAATTAGTAATAATAATTATTAATTAATTATAATATTTATTTATAAACTAGCTACTCAGCTTGGGGCAGAGAAGAGACATTCAGAAGATATCTAGATAATTGAAGACCCCACTACTCTTATATTATGTCTCCATGACAATCTTGTGATCTGTTTCTTAAACTCTTTATTTCTTCTTTTTGAAAAAATTAATTTAGTATTTTTAATTAAGAAGCATTTATTTTTCTTTCCTTCCCACCTACTTCCTCTACACACTGGTAAAACAAAACAAAGTAAGACAAATCCCATATAACAAATAAGTATTGTCAAACAAAACAAATTTTTGTATTGGCCATGTGCAAAAATGTGTGTCTCATTATGTGTATTTAGTCTATCACCTCTCTATCAAGGAGTATGTAACATTCTTTATCATTAGTCCTCTAGATTTATGACTAGTCATTATATTGATAGGAGTCCTTATATTTTTCAAAGTTGCCATTTTTAAAAATGCTGCTATTGTATAAATATTTTATCGATTCTGCTTGCTTCACTTTGCATCAGTTCCTGTAGGGCTTTCCAGGTTTCTCTGAGATGGTGCTCATCATTGTTTCATATGATACAATAGAAATCCATTAGATTCACATACCATAATTTGTTCAGCCATTCTCCAACTGATAAGTATCCCATATATTTTCTCTTTCTGCTTTTCTGTTCCATAAAATACTATAATGGCAATAGCCGTTCTGTATTTACCTCTTTTGATCACCACTCCAATGTGATTGGCCATGCTTATCCCACTCTATAGATACAAGACTTCTTCATGAATGAACTACGGTACCACTTAATATACAATACTACTCTACCTCTTATTATTTTTGAATGATAAATGCACTTAAAGAGGCATATTCCAAACAGAAGTGCATTAACTCTCAGTAAGTATGGCACAGTAAAAATAGTAAGGTTAAAATGTCCTCCTAAGTAAGGTCAGATGGTAGAAGGCTTTGGAATCCATCCTGTGAAAGGCAGACTTTATCCTTAAGATAACTTAAGGACCGAATAACCAATTCAGTTTTCTGAAAAAGGGCACATAGAAGCAAAACTCCTTTGACTAAAGGAGAGTTGATCAATTGAAGTTTTCTCAAACTCAAAAGGCTCTAGCCTTCAAGAAAATATTTACAAAGTACCTAGCACAGTGCCTGACACATTAGTAGGTGATTAATAGATGCATATTCTTTCCTTTAGTGAAATAAAAGCAGATATTACTTTTAAAACTAAGAAATGCAAACCCAGTGCACTCTTTTGTTGGTTTTTGAAATCAGAAATTTTTAACATAGGGTATACATCTCTGAGTTCTGTGGCAACTGAGGTACATATTCTTCACTTCTCATTTTTTATTTTAATAAGCCATATTTTCAAGTTTGTACAAGTGAGATACCCCACCACTTTATGCTTCTCAAGAGCCCCAATATAACAGATGTTCTCATGTTTCTAAGCATCATATATAGACTTTGGAGAAGTCTCCTTGATAACACTGGACTCAAATAGGCAGCAAACATCAGTATGCTGATAGTGAGGTGTTCATGTCCTCTCCCCATGCCCAAGAAATCTACAGACCAAACCACATGACAATAGTTCTGGGCTATGGCAGCATGGCTTAGTGGATTGAGTCTTGAAGTCAAGAAGACCTGGGTTCCAGTCTTACCTCTGAGACACACTGGCTGTGTGACCCTAAGCAAGTCACTTAATTTCTTAGTGCTCTAGGCAACTAAGATGTTACAAAGAAAGTACCTACCTCCATAGGTAGAGGAAGTTTCCTCACCTAGGAGCGTATCATACCAATGAAATCACAGATCTAGTTCCTATTCTTATCAATATGGTACTATATTGAAGACACTCTGTAAGGTATTTCAGAGTCAGAGATCTGGATTTGAAATCAGGAAAATCTGGGTTTGAATTCCCCCTCAGATACTACTAACTATAACTTTGAGAAATTACTTAACCTCATCTATAAAAATGGAGATAATGATGGCATCTATCTCCTAGGATTATTGAGAATAGAATATTTGTAAAATGCTTTACAAAATCTAGGCAGCTAAATGGCTCGGTGGATAGAGTGCTAAGCCAGGAGTCAGGAAGACCTGAGATCAAATCTAGCCCCAGAGCTGACTAGCTGTGTGACAATCACCAAATCGTTTAACTTTTATCTGCCTCATCTTCCCTCTATTTAAAATGAAAATAATAATACCACATACATGCCAGGATTGAAGTAAGGATGAAATGAGATAATATTCCTAAAACACTTCACAAACCTGGAAGCATTATATAAATGCTAACTGTATTTACCATTGGCATTGCCTTCAGACTGCAAAAATCAGTTCCCTTTCCAGGTTCCCATGATGCTTCTCAGCAAGCTAAACAATTAACCTATTATCTAATAGAATGTAAACTCCTTGAGGCAAGGACTATTTCCTTGATATTGTGATAGGCATCTTCATGCCCCAGTCTATGACAGTGCCTAGCCCAGATTAGAACCTTATTGAATGCTTGTCAAATTGAATTGGATTGAGCAGAATATCCTGAATCTGATGGCTCATTTTCCATGTGACCTTGGGCAAGTCATTTAACCTTGTAAGACCTCAGTTTTCTCACCCAGTAATATGAGAGGATTGGATGAGGTGCCCTCTGAGATCCCTTTTAGCTCTCGAGCTATGATTTAGCTATTTATTATCCTATGAGCTCATGACTTTGCCTTGTTGCCCCTGGGCAGTAGGACAGAAAATTGCATTGCCTATCTGGGAAAAAGGGAAAAAAAGAAGATTCTGGAATCTGGGAAAAGAACTGGTGGCTTAATACTGGTTGGCATGCCAAATGCACAAAAGCTGTTGGGATTTATTCCAAAAATACCCACACTCACTGTGGAAAGAGGTTAGTTCACCCTGCTCCTGATTTCATTGGCCTGACCGCTTAAGTCCGACTTAACCCAAACATGCTAAAAGTGGATAATGGTAACACCTTCTAATGAAGAAAAATGATTCAATTTCATGCTGGTTTGTTGTAATAACTTCTTTACCATTTCCCCTCATTACTCTCCACTCGATGCTGATCACGGCAGATTTTGTTTGATGCCCTGTGCCCACTTCTGAACTCAGGTGATTTGTGTACCTTGTGAAATGTAAGTGAGTCTGACAGGATTCCCTTTTGGACACACCTGAGCTATCTAGCTGTTGTTACAGGAGACAGAGTCATGAGATTGACAATATTGGCACAGGTTTCATACTAGGTGAAAGGATTTGGAACCAGTCAATTAGGATTAGAATCAGCTCTTCTGTGGACTTCTATAAAAGAATTAGAGAACAAGTGTGAGCCAGAAATGACTGTGTCAAGGAATAAATTGATGATAATGTGAATTAGAAAGAAAAAAATGACAGAAGAAAGGACAAGTTTATTTTAGATGGGAGTATAATGGTAGAGAGAAAGATCGAATGTGTTATGATGTGATGTTTTCATTTTTCACGTTAAAGAATAGACTTTTTAAAAAATTTTCACCACAGAAATGTGAATTAGAAAGAACCCTCTGCACTTCAGATTATAAGGTTGCTAGTCAGATTCTGAGAGACATTAGGATTTGATGGTTGAAAGGAATAAGAGGAGAGACTTGCAAGAAATGTAAGAGGAAGGAGGGAGATTAAATCAGAAGGGTTCGCCGTAGGTTCACTGTGATTTTCTTTAATCAATTTTTTTCAATGAACAAATTTGTTTCTTTTTTCCTCCTACCCCACTAATACAAAAAAGACAAAACCCTTGTAACTATGCAGAGTCAAGTAAAACAAAAAACGATATTTGGTCACATCTTATAAAATTATTTCTCAATCGGTATGCTGAATTCACTACCTTTTTGTCAGGAGGTGCGTAGTGTGTTTCATCATGAGTCCCCTAGGATCATTGTTGGTCATTAAATTGATCAGAATTCTTCAGTCACTCCATGATATTGTCTTTATAGTACTATTGTTATGTTGTAAATCGTGCTTCTAATTATGCTCCCTTTATTATTCATCAATTTCTAGATTTCATGAAACCACCTCCTAAAGGCAGCTGGGTGGCATAGTAGATAAATCACTGACCCTGGTGTCAGGAAGAACCAAGTTCAAACGCTGCCTCAGATACCATTATGGGCAATTGCTTAACCTCTGCCTGTCTTCCTTTCTTCAGCTGTAAAAGGGGATAGCTTTTACTGGGGATGATTCCCCAACAGTTGTGATAATCAAGTGAGTTATTTGTGAAGCACTTAGCACAGTTCCTGGCACATAGTGGGCACTTAGTAAATGTTTGTTTCCTGTCTTCCTTCATCATTTGTAATGAAATACTTGGTCCTTTAGTTTTCTTTGGTATCTGAGATTCATTTGCTTTTTCATTCAGAGCAGTATTGACATCCCCACTGTTATTTTCATTTGGATAGGTATAACTGTCCTTTTTGTTGTGTTAAAATCTTCATCCCCTTTGTGGAGGTTTGAGGCAACCTTACTAGTGGAGAGAGTGGATATCAGGGAATCATGAGGTCCTGGGTTTAAATTCTGCCTCTTTCATTTACTATCTTCATGACCTGGGCAATTTATTTAACTGTTTTCATCTTCAGTTTCCCCATCTGTAAAATAGATATAACAATACCTGTAGCACCTACTCCATAGGATTATTGTGAAACTCACATGAGGTGATGTATACAGAGCACTTGGCCAACCTTAAAGCACCCTAAGGATGCCATCTATTTAGTGTCTGAATATAGGAACCAAGATCACAGAATTACAGATTTAGAGATGGGGAGGACTTTAGTGATTATCTGACCCAACTCTTATTCTACTCCTGTTGCAACTGATGCCAAGAGAAGTAAGGTGACTTACCCAGAGTCACCCATTTAGTAATTGGTAGAGCCATAAATTGAACTGGCTCTTCTGACTTCAAAGTCAATGTTGTTTTTGCTATCACATGTTGCCTCCCTCTCCACCTGCCTAATGTATTTTAGGGTAGTCTCCAAATATGTGCACATGGGCACCTCTTAATAATTGCTTGATGGTGATGATGGGTGATGATGCTATCATTAAAAAAATGAAGGCATGTATGGGAGGGTAAAAACATTAGTCATCTTTGAGCTGGGATATTGGGATTGGATTAAAATACTGAAGAATGTCACTAGGAAATGTCAGTCTCCAAGATTGTATTTACAACGTTTACACCCAGTTGAAATGAAGCATCTATTGATTTTGCGGGGTGGGGTGGAGGTAGGAAGAGGAAAATTACCTAACTGGAACAAACACCCTTTTAGCTTCTAATTTTCTTTGTCGTATAAGGAAATGGGCTTATGCTGACCAGAGGAGAAACAAAAAGGACCTGAAATATCTCATTCAGCCTCAACTACCCCATGCATCTGTCACCTTTGTCTTTTATGGACCGAGTGAGAAGGAAAGCACAATAGAATCTCAGGAGTAGATGGGGATTAGAGATCCCCTAGTTTAACTTTTTCATCTATGCAGGATCTCCATTCTGCCCCCAACCTCCATCCCCCATCTCCAGAGCATCTCTGATAGGTGATCAGATAATTGTCAGGCTGGATATCATACTAACTTCCTCTCTTCCTGTTAAAGTTCAGTGTTCCAGCCTGTGAAATTTGTCTTTAATTTCAATTTATCTATAGCAATTTTATTCAAAGTGTGTGTGTGTGTGTGTGTGTGTGTGTGTGTGTGTGTGTGCATGTGTGTGTTGGAGGTTGGAGACTGGAAGGCTATACCCTGAACCTAAGCCCAACTTTAAAGGATGTGTGATTAACCAGACGGTGGGAATTTAGGTCCTACTAAACAAATAAAATAAATAAACTCACTAAAATAGGCAATTGGATGATTTGTCTCCAACACAACCATAACTACTTTTATCTCCCATTATTTCTCATATCTGATTGGGCATCATCAGCCGCTCAGGGTAGTGGTACTTATATTAGAAGCTCTCCACGCACCATTGGGAAAATCCCTCCATCCCTCCCTCACCCAACCTACTTGTCTTCTCTCCCTCAAATCACCTTGTGGCTATTGCAGGTTTCCCTCAGTGTACAGGCTCTGTCATCAGTAATAGTACACCCTCACCTTTTCATTTTGGATGGGAGTGAGTCTTATAGAATGAGCAGGTATCGTTGGATTTGCATTACATCATCTTCCCCCCAAAATCCATCCCTTTAACAAACTCTCCTATTTCTGGTGAAGATACCACCATCCTAGTCATTCATAATCACTCCCATGGTCTCATCACTGAGCCTCATTCTCACTTCACATATTCAATCAGTTGCCAAAGCTTGTTTCTGCCTCAATAATGCTTCACAAATATTCCTTCCTCTAATTACACAGATATTGCCCTTGTTCAGCCCTCATCACTCCTTACCTGCACTATTATAATAGCCTTTTTTGGTGAGGCAGAGGCAGTCAAAGTTAAGTGACTTGCCCAGGGTCTCACAGCTACTAAATGTCTTGAGTCTGGATTTGAACTCAAGTTCTCCTGACTGCAGGGCCAGCAATAGCCTTTTAACTTTCCTACCTCAAATGTCTCCTCAAGCCAATCCATGTTCCACTTAGCTGCCAAAGTGCTTTGTCTAAAGTGCAGGTCTGATCATGTCACTTCATTACCTAATAAGCTTGAGTATCTCCTTATAAATACTGAGACCAAATGTTATTCCTTTTTTAATCTTACTCTCTTTTAATTTCTATTTTTTGTATAAGTTTTATATTATTGGCATAGCAGTATACACACATATTTATAATTTATAAATAAGGAATTATACATTTATTGGGATTGGAGTTAAATATTAAAATAATGTTTTATTGATGGGGTATGTAATCAAAAAACTGTGAAGATCGCTGGACTGTAGTACAAAATGACTGCATGTAGGGTTTTAAATTTATTCTCATCACAAAATTACATTTGACCTACTAATCTATCCTGCTGAGATGTTTTTAGATCTAAATTTCATCATCTAACATCCTGACTATCCCTTCCAGATTTTTGTAATAGCTGCAAATTTTATAATCATGTCGTGTATGCTTTCATATAAGTCACTGATTCTTAAAAAATGGTAACTGGGATAAGACAAAGGGCATTATGGCCTTGTAGTAGAACCTCCCTTGAGGCTGTCACTGATCCACCAATCAATACTCTTAGGCTTTGGTCTTTCAAACAACTAGTTTTAATCTTTCAGTAGTGTCAGTCTTTGTTAGGAGAAATCCACTCAACATCTCTCCACCATTCATAAATATATCAAGAAAAATCAAAATAAAATTTGGGTAGTTCTACTTCCTTTTTGTCTTTACTATCTAGTGGCATGATTCATTCTTTAATTTTCTTGTCCCCAACATAGATTTAAAAGTCTTTTTTCTTGTCCTTAGTGAATCACACAGCATGCTTTATTTGGGACTTGAGCATTTTTCACATTATTTTTTTATGCAGAGTTATAATTAAGGTGGAGTGATGGAACTTTTCCCAGTGTGTTGAAGTTTATAGGTCATTAGCATTACTTAAACTCCTTCTGAAACATAGAAACCAATTGTGTTTAGTATCTAGCCAGCAAAAATAATTAGTTCAAACTGGATCTCCCAGATAAAAGACTTCTTCCTTCTGGAAGTCAAACTGTAGGTAACCTCCTCTACATATCAGTCCCACCTCTTTCTTTTTCCTTATTTGTCCTGGGCATTAGCCTCTCTAGTAGTGACCTCAAGTGTCCAGCAGTTTCTGTCTCTTCCCCATGAAGTCTTGTATCTCTATTACCCCTCTACTCAGCCAAATTTGTGTTAAACAGTTGATAAAAAGTCATAATTTCTGCTGCTTACTCTAGGTACATTTTGCAAAGTTTGCCTGGGTGCCCAAACTGCTAGTACCAACTCCGTTCTTATATGACCATGACAACTTTTTTCATTTGTCTTCAGTTCCCTGCCTCTGCTTCTGTCTCTTGGTTGGTTGATGAGCTGCCTCAACTTCTATGTCCGACACCTTCACCCTTTATTTTTCACCAGAATTATCTGTTTGAACATCCAGAATTTTATCTATGCACACATTGTATCTCCTTAGGACAATATAAAGCCCTTGACATTTGTTTAATTTATGTCTTTGACTTCTCCACCCCTAGCCTAATCCCTTGCACATAGTAGGCCCTTGAAAATATTTGTTGAATTGGTTTTAATATTTTCCTTGAGAGTACCCTCATCCCTCCTGAACTTGAACTAGCATGTTAGACAATGACATCCTTCCATTGCCCTAAAATCTAGGACGTGTCAGACGACTGTACACCAGGGGTCTCTTCCTTCTCTATCACAAACTCGAAGATCACTTAGGTCACTTCCTTCCACAGTTCCTGTCATTTCTACTTTTGCAATTATTTCCTCTTTTGTGGTCAGAATCAGACCTAGAATAACATGTTTTTGTCACTCCATCGGCCTTAAAAAGACAAAGGTGCCTGTCCATGGTCTCCTCTCTCTCTTTCTGTCTCTGTCTCTCTCTCTCAATAAATATATGTCTGTATATATACATACACACACATACACACACACATATATATATATATACATATATATATATATTTCACCCATTTATCCATACATTTAGACATTCATTTAACAAGGATGTAGGATTTAGAGCTTGATGGGACATTAGAGGTTATCTAGTCCAACCATCTCATTTTACAGATGAAGAAACTGAGGCCACATGACTTACCCAGTGTCACAAAGATTAGTTAGTGACAGATCTGGAATTTGAACCATGGTCCTCAGACTCTAAATGTACCCACCAGGTTGTCATACCCCTAAAGCCAAAGAAATGAAATTTACATTTCATGATTTTCTTCAGTATAGCAAATTTTCATTTGGGATCCAGACTGCTATCTCCATTTACAGATAGTCCAAATCCTTTATTGTGATCATTACTATCATGTTCATTATCATCAAATGATCAAGGTAGTTTAGTGTCTAATACTGTAGCAAGGATAAAGAAAAAAACACATAGAGATGCCCTTGTATTGGATTGACTTTTTGGGTTGTACAGAAATGGAAGTTTATGGAATTATTATTATCATTTTAATGCTTTACATTGTATTTTTTCATATAGCAGGTATGAAATAAAGTTGATTGAATTAGTACCTCCAAATGATAATGATAATTGAAACAAATTTCTGTAATCATTAAAATCCAATATTGATTGCCCAGGCAAAAAGCCCAAATAAAAACCAAGCTGGTTTATGGGTCAAGAAGGCTAAAACTGTTAATAAATTTAAAATATTCCAGAAGAGTCATCATTTCTTCAGTGTGAATACTTTTCCCACCTATATGGATAGCAATTTCTGAATGCCCTAGTAGACAGATACATTAGTTTCTGTTATCAAACTACTCATTGGTCAAAGATATATCCAGTAACCAGTCTTATAATAATGAGTCTTTTGAAACTTATGCAGGTTTGTGATAGAATTATAGATTTAGAACTGTAAGATACCTTACAGAGCATCTGAACCAATTCCCTCATTTTACAGATGAGGAACCTAAGGTCCATAGAGGTTAAATGACTTGCCCAAGGTCACATGACTACAGAAGTAAGTAGCAGAGCTGGTATCCAAACAAAGGTCCTCAGACTCCACATCCAGAACACTTCCCATTTTTCCACATTTTGATGACAGATTTAATCTGTTTCTGGGCCTATACTAGGCCTTTTTAGCTTGGTGGTATCTGCCAGAGTCTGCAATCTGTTGGCATAGCATAGCCTTTGACAATCCAGGTTTGGCTCCATGTCACGACAGAACACTAGAGTGGGACATTAGAGGAGGAAACCAAAATTGCCATCAGAAAATCAATTTTTAAAATTGCTTTTAGTTCAGTGAAGGGGAAAAAAGTAACCTAGGTTTCCAAAGAAACAAAGCCAATACGACAGTGAATGAAATCATTGAATTAAGAGGCTTAAGATTACTACACTCAGTGGAGTATTCTGTGATGGGAGATAGCTTTGCAATGTGTATGTTGATGGATAAGCTCATCTGGTTAGTGTTTGATTTACTGCCTGAGGAATTAAGTGGATGGATTGTTGAGGCTAGCTAATACACCGTTCTTCACAGAGTGAAATTCAATTTAAGACAGGTTACTTTTGACTTCATCCAAACGATGTCAGTTACAGAGGTAACAAAAGGACCTTAGAGTTTATCCTCTGAAGGTCCACCAGCATAGACTCCCACAGTAGCACTATGATAAAGCTCCAATGACATATAAAATTTGACCTTCTTTATAAAGTCTTTGTTTTAAGTGTCTGAGTGTGAGTAGGGGAAGATGGAAGGCAGTGAAGTATACTGTAAAAGATCTTGACCAAGAGTCAGAAAAGAAGGAAGGAAGGAAGGAAGGAAGGAAGGAAGGAAGGAAGGAAGGAAGGAAGGAAGGAAGGAAGGAAGGAAGGAAGGAAGGAAGGAAGGAAGGAAGGAAGGAAGGAAGGAAGGAAGGAAGATAGATCTCATCTGATCTTCACAACAATCCTGGGAGGCAGGATTTTATCCCCATTTTACAGTTGAGGAAGCCAAGTCAGACTTAGGTTAAGTGACTTCCCCAAGGTCACACAGGTAGTGTCTGAGACTGGATTCGACTTCAGGATTTCCTGACTCCAGGCCCAGAACTCTATCCGCTATACTACCTAGCTGCCTATTTACTAGTCCTGTGACCTGGGCAAGGTATTTCATCTCTGAGCCTCAGTTTTCTCCTCGGTAAAATGAGATCACTAAGGTATCTTCAAAGTTGAATATTCTCCAGCTCTAGGCAGGAAAACCCAAGACTGTGCCAAATTCAAAAGCTTAGGTCATGTAACCCCCTGTCTGATTTCCTGCAAATTAGACCAGTGGTCCCTAGTGTGTAAAACAGATATTCAGACTCCCTGACTTCATAGAGGCTAAGAGAAATACGAATGGAGTAATTCATTCAATACTCTGATTCATATGGGCCAGGACTGTCAAAAATAAGTAGAAATGGGGGCCATCAATCCCTGGCCACATACCGACTTCATTTTAAAAAGCAATGTTATCGATGTTTTATTGTATTTTTATCTTGTTAAATATTTTCCAATTATATTTTAATTTGTTTCAGGCCACATGCAGAGCCTAGTTTGATATCTCCAGTGTAGATAGTCAATATGAAAAATTAATTCCTTCAGAGATACATTTTGTGTTTTCAGTGACCTGGAAAATCCCTTCCTGACCAAGTAGGAATCATCTCCATTTCTGATAGATTCAGTTAGAAAGCAAATGACTCCTATGACAACACATTTCATGCCTTCAACAGGCACCTACTATGCGCCAGGTTCAGTGCCATGTATTAGGACTACAAAGACATACGTGAAACAATCCTTCCATTCTAGGAACTTATAGTTTATCAGAGTGAAATGTGTCAATAATATATATATATATATACATATTAATAAATTCTATTAAAAAGCACCTTGCCAACCTTAAAGCATCATGTAAAAGTGAGTTGTTCTTATTATTTTGCAGATAAAGAAACTGGAATTTAGCAAGTTTGTGACTTATTCAAGGTCACATGGCTAGTTGATGACAAAGGTGGGACCCCTGCCTCCTGGTCCAGTTACCTTGTCACCACTGGGAAACCACATCTGGGTCACTCAATGCTCTTTTCTTACCATAGATACCTAGCCAGGGTTGGGAATGACATGTATTGCCACTTGTTGCACCATCAGTCCTCATGGTCCTCTTTTGTCTTCCAGGCTCCCCTTATTATTACAGTGCAGCCGCCAGAGGAGCAGCGCCCCCTGCTACTGCCACTGCCTATGACCGCCACTGACCCCAGGAGCCAAGAAAACCAAGCACGTACTACACATATCATTCAGGACCATGGCATTTGAATCACTGAGACATATCCATACCAACCAGACTGCACAAGGAAGGATGAGAAGATGAGCCAATAAGATTCCACAGACTCAACGAAATGTTATTCTTCACAAGGGCCAAACTGATGTGGGGTTGGTGGTGGTGTTTTTCCCCTCTCTCTTGCTTTCTTGCTTCCCCTCCTCTTCCATTGTTGTTGGATTTTGTTTGTTTGCTTCTAAGAGGAAATCAATGAGATTTTACTCATGTTGACTGGGTATCAGAAAACCAACCAACCAGAAACCAGTTATGCTGACATTCCTCCCTGTTCACAGGACAGTCTGATCTTGGGAGCAGCCAAAATATTAGGCCCCAGGCCAGTTGCCTCTGGTTTTCTCCAGGTATACATGAGAAAGAGTCAAACAAATGTATTCTTGGGCAGAGCTTTCCTCCTGGATGACCCTGAGGTGGGCATCTCAGCATCATCTGCCTAACTCATCCCGGGCTTTTGTTTGGGGTGGTTGGTCAAGAAAGATTGCTCTTTGCAGCTTAAAGCAGCATCAATGTAAATAACGCCTTGCTTTTTTTGTGTGTTGCGAAGAGAGTGACTAATATACACTGTAAATGCTTTTACACATGGCAGGCTCAAAATGCATTGACAAGTGCATTTTGAAACTGGTGCACAGAGTCGGAATTCAGTAAGCTTTAATGGACTTGGAGCCAACCAGGTGGTCATCCTTTGGCCTGAAGTGATTTTTTGTGTGTTTGTGCAGTATCCCATAGGAGAGGCCTTGGGTAGGAGAACATGCTGTTTAGAGGCATGAAACACAAGGAACAAGTAAAACTCCTGGGCAGGTTGTGACATTTTGCAGCTTTCTATCAATTCATCTTTCTTTGTAACCATCCTGAGTACACTGGAAATACATTTTTCTAGTTCCAAGCAGGGCTAACTTCAAGGAAGGATTTCTTAGTCAGTCTCTGACATGCTGTATGTAAATCCAAATAGGCAGGTGAAAACTCACTGATTTACTAAAAGAAAAAGGAAAGAAAACAATCTCAACCTGATGAGCTGTCATGTTAATAACCTGAGTCATCCTTGGCATGGCCCCACTACTCGTCATACATTGTAGATCATGTTTTCTAAATCATGAAAATTTGGAGAACATAATTTTGGTGATTTCCCTAGCTACTCTTTGGAAAGCAAGATACCTTCCTCAATATGAGATCATTAGAGTCATAAGGTATTTTTTTGCTTCCCACCACCAGGAAAGCAAACCCACTAATATAGCAGTGATATTTTGTTTAATGTCCCATTCTATTGAGAAAAAAGAACAAAAATGAGTAGCTCAAAAATACTTCAACAATTCAACTCAACAAACATTTTTAAGCACCTAATCTGCGTAGGAGCACTGGTCTAGGTGTTTGGGATACAACAATAAATAAGATGCAGTCCCTACCCTCAAGGAATTTATAATCTTGTAGGGAAGATGAGGCATGTACATATATAAATAAAATACAAATTAGATTATGATCAATGTGTAGGCAAGGTCCAAACAAAGTTCTGTGAGATACAAGGAGGAAGAGGTCATTTCCCTCTGGGGCATCAGGGAACATTCTTCATGGTACTTGAGCTAGGTCTTGAAAAAGGGAAGGATTTCAATAAATGGCGATGGGGTTGTGATGGGAGAAGGAATCCATTTTAGGACTAAGGGATTAGTATGAGCCAATGCATAAGAGTGGGAAAGGGCAAAAAGAAGTTCAAGCATGATACAGACTGTATGAACTATGAAGCACATGAAGAAGGATAGTATTAGATAAGACTAGAAAAATAGGTTAGGCCAAATTATGGAGAATCTTCAGTGCCAGACTTTACTTGGTACAGAATGTTGAGTCCCTCAATGTCATTGATCCAAGACTTGCACTCAGAGGATTGGCTAAGGCACATTTCAGTCATCATCAATACTCTTAAAACCACATAATCTGTATTTATTTATTTCCCCCAAGGGCCAGCCAGGTTCAACTTGCTTTACTCAATTGTCATTTAGAGTCGCATTATCATCTTGGACAATGTCATTAGTGTTTGATAAAATGAACGAATGTGTTTTTTACTCCCGCTAAATGAAAAACAAATTAGAATCCGTTAGTTCATTCCTTAATTCATTCAGTATTTATTGAGGAACTCAATATATATAGTATACAATACTTGGTACTATAGTAGACACTGCAATGGAGAAGAAGAGATCATATAAAGAAAGAAATATAAGATGGACCCTAGCCTTATCTAGCTAGACAGAAAAACAGCATGTTACAGAGAGTGTTTAAAGGAAAATACAAAGTTGACTATGACCACATACCAAAATTTTCAGTATAGGGAATAAATGCTTTAGGAATTGGGAAATCACTGTAGATTGGGGTGGGCAAAATCACTGCAGACTCGGATGAGCAAAGAGGGCTTCACAGAGGTTCTGGGATTTGAGTTACGGCTTGAAAGATGGCTACAATTTAGATAGGAAGAAGGAAGGTGAAAGTTACTCTGAACAATGGTTATTGTTGTTCGTTCATTTCAGTCACATACAACTCCTTATCACCCTTTTGGGTTGGTTTGGGATTTTCTTCTCCAGCTCATTTTACAGAGGAAGAAATTGAGGTAAACAGGGTTAAGTGACTTGTCCAGGGTCACACACCTAGTAAGTGTCTGAGGTCAGATTTGAACTCAGGAAAATGAGTCTTCCTGATTTCAGGCCTGGCACTCTATCTACTGTGCCACCTGGCTGCCCTTCTGAGCAATAGAACACAGCATAGGTGAAGGGACAAAGACATAATGTTTGATATGGCATGTTGAAAGGCCCATTATGTGAACAAGTTAGTGGATGGCAATTGTCAACCCAAATCCTTTCACCTTATTTTCAAGAGGACCTACTGAGTTCCTGAAAATGAAGCTTCATTTCATTCTGATTTCATTTTTTATACAGTAAAACCTTGCTAGCTTAGTATACAGGAGGAAGGAGATTCCTCTATTGGAATATGATATAGTGCTGGAAAAAAAAAAGAATTCAATTTATTTCAACCAAAGAATAGTTTCACTGTGTCCCCATGTCTTGGCTTTCATGTGGGGCCCAAGGGCTGCCGCCATTTTCTTCCACTATCTCAGGAGCACAGGGGAACAGATTCTTGGAGAGGAAGACGGATAGAGAGCAGATGAGACTCCAAATCAAGGAACATTTCAAATCTAAGTCATTTGAGTTTACTTATGATGTGTATATCTGCTCAGCAGAACTTTTATTGTGGAGCACTGGGAGGTCACAGAATTCAAAATCAAAAGCATTATAAAGCAAATGGTATCTGTTTATATATAGTTTTAAAGTTTATGAAGAGTCTCCACTTAGGCAGCAACTGGGTCAGCTTAGGGATGTTAATTTCTCTGCTATAAAGATCTCATTATTTATGACCAGTCTTATGATCTCAACTGAAAGGACAAGGTCACTGTACTGAGAGGAGCTGAAATCTATATTGCTACCCTGACAAGGCAAGTGTCGTATTAATTTCACAGGAGTTAGATATATTGTCATTTCACAATTGTTACGCATGTGGCACAATTCAGAAATTAGAAAAATGTGGCACTAAAGTTGCCAATTTCAATCATAGGATGTATATGTATATGTAGGTAAACTAAACACAGAGGTCATGGCGTTATATTTGGTGATCTTAACATTCTTCCATTTAGCCGCTCTGACCAGCTATTGATTAGAGAGGTGGTCAATCTGATTAGGTATTTAAAATGATACAAATAACCAGTCTATAAATGTTGATTTATTTTTAATGATCTGACCAAATTAGATAGCTGAGTACATGACCATTATGGCACTTGAAAAATTTGGACTGGGCAACATAAAATTGGATTAATTCACCATTGAGACAAGGCCACAAACTGCTTCAGTGATATCAACGATTATGAAGAAGACAAGTACCATAGATATTATTATTAAGATTCATCCTGTGGATGTCAATATGCTTGCAGGCAAAATGTATCATGTTATGTTATTTGTGCAGTGTGCCACTCCCAGGATATAAATAAAATAAGCATACCTACCTACCTTAATTACATATAACATTACATTATGGAACTGCTGGTTACTTGGGAAGATAGTAATCAAAGACACATTTATAAATTTGTAGAAAGTAACCCTTCGTTGGTGTGCATATATTAACTTGGTAATGAACAGGTTACCAGTCAACATATCTCTCCTTCAGTCAGTAGAATATGGCATTATCCCTTGATTGTAAACTATTACACAATACCTGGTTGTGCTGGGCAGTAGCTTGGGCTAACTGTGTTCTGTGATAACATTTGCATTGATAGCTATGAACTGACAAAAAGAAAAAAAATACCAGCAATGTCCAGCATAAGCCTAATTGTCTAGAAAGGACATACCTCTTTTTTTCTCATTGGAACAGAAGGGACATAGATAGCACATGTCTCTTCTTTCTCACTGTATGACACAATTCTTTTGAATACATTTTAATATGTAATTAATGATGACAAGAATCCTAATCCTAATTATATTTTGGGGGGGAAGTTAAGAAGCAGATCTGGATCTATAATTTCATTGGGATAGGGAACTCCTCTCTTGGTACTTAAGAAACTCACTGGAACAATACAGATCAACAATTCACATCATTTATATTCTTAGAGGGTTTTTTAGTATCTAACCACTGAGAAGTTATGGTTTGTCCATGTACATATAGCCTGTGTTTGTCAAAGGTAAGAGTTGGGTTGACTAGTAAATTCAAAGCACAAGAACAATCCAAGGAATCATTTGGTTGGCACACAAGTTTGCAGAGTATTCTCAACTTAAATTCTATGTATGTCTAAGAATCCAAGTTCTAGTTCAAGACTTTGTTTCAAAGGAAACATTTGTTTTTCTAGAGTTGGGTGAGCCTTAGCCTTTCAGCCTGAGCCCTGCTTAGAACAGTGTTGTGATGCAAATCAATATCCCATAACCCCTTGTGTAGCAAGAGGTGGACTTGCAGTTGGTGTCTCCTGCTCTTCTACTTACTAACTATGTAACAGAGCAAGTCTATCATGTTTCGTGTCGTCTGTTTTCTGGTGTACAGCTATATAACGGGGTTCAACTGACGCAGGGATTTTTGTGTCCATCCCTTTGGCAGTTGGATGAAGCTTGATTTTTCAGAATATTTTTAAGTGCATACAATAAAAGGAAGACAATTCTATTGAAATGTAACTATCAAAAAAAAAATTTTTAATTCACAGACCCTTGTGAATTAAGAATCCCTGAACTAGATGGTCACTAAAGCCCCTTTTGACTCTTAATCTTAAGATTCCTCTGTCTTAAGGCACCATGATCATAGAACATGGAATTTAAAGAGAATATCTGTTATCCCCTAAGTCAACAGTTCCTAGTTAGGCTCTAAATTTTGTAAAGAAGAAAGCAGAGGAAGTATGACAGGAAGGAGTAGTGCTTTTTGGGGGGTGTTGATCCCTGTCCCATGGGAGGTGAAGGAGCTTCAGAAGTTTTGGAGAATGGCTTGATTTCGATAAGCCCTGAAATGTTTGGATGCTTATCCCAAGGATATCCAATTCTTTTGAGGTTTCATCCAACCTTTCTCACCGCTTTATTTTCCTGCACCAGAATCCTCATCTCTCATTGTCTTACTGTCCAGTATGCTTCACCTGCATTTTTTTTATCCCCCCAAGCCTTCCTGGAGTTGAGAGACTCTAGACCTTGGCAATACAAGCATCAGGCTGGGAATCTGAGAGTGCAAGAATCAGAAGATAAATTGCAAGCTCCTACATAGAAAATTGGGAAAACCCATTAAAAATTTTATTTCCGAAGAGCCAAATAAAGACTCATAAGCCAGAAGAAGTCTTTTGGCTCAGGGGAGGAAAACACTCAAGTCTTTGGAAATTTATAGAAAAAGAAAACTTTCACAGGCCTAGATAAAGCATAGACGCTAAGAGGAAACTCCTTGTATCAAAACATAAAAGTCTGCTTTACTGCGCTTTTGTTAATTCATTTCCTTGTACATGATAGGTCTAGACGCATATTCAGTGGGACATTTTATTCAAAATTTGCTTATAATCTTTGAGAAACATAGAGAATCTTTATTATGCATATAAGATTCAAGTCAAATATTTTAAAAGTAAACCATATGTGAAATGAGACATGGAAGGGATCAAGGTGATGTTTGTGACCATAGTGACCATAAACTAGACATGAAAATGTAGTGGATTTCCACATTGGATTTCCTGAGGGAAATGGATTTTGGGATTACTTGAGATGACTTGGCAAAACCAACCCTATTATAACCTTTGAAAAGAGGCAGGTTCAGTTAATTTAGAGGTGTCAGTGGTTGATGAGGCCCCAAGTTCAGATTTTCCAGGCACACACACCTCCCTCTCCCAGAGTCATTGTGAATTTGTTTTATTTTGCACATTTAGTCTGCTTAGGTAGGCCTTAGAGATTTTGAAGCAAAAGTGCATTTTTTTTAAATCTAGAAAATGAATAATTGGAAAGTTGGACAGTTGGGCCATGACTTTTAGCCTGTGATATGTACACCTATCACCACTGGTACTTTAGACTGTTGTCCTTAGTACCTGAGGTTTTCCTTCTGCATATTCATGATGAAACTGCAATATTGATCTCTTGTGCTCCCCCACTGTCATCCAGTCTTGCAACACTTGGCGAGAGCTTCATGGATTCAGTTCCCATGGGGGTTAATGTGCAGAGGAATGATTTGAAACTATGAGCCCTGAGGAGTACAGTTGACTTCTGAGTCTCCTAACAAACCTGTGATTTGAAAAGGCTGAAGTCACAAGTCAAAGGCACACACAAACACGCACACACACATGCATACACACACAAACTCACCACACAGTGTGATTAAGTCTGAAATGAATTTTCATCATCGAGGTCAGATTTCACTTGGAATGAGTTTAGTATATCCTATAATTGAAGGAAAGATTCAAAATATTCCTCTCTCTGAATGAGTTAATATTTCTTTTCTTTTTCTAATTTCTAATCAGTCTATATCCTAAATACAACTTAAATGAAGTGACTATTACAGGTAACCTCCCCCGATTAATCAGAGAAATGTGTAGGTCTCTGGTAACTTACTTCTCTCTGTGTATGAATATGGATGTGTGCATGTATGATAGAGAAAAGGCATTATTCCATCTAACTACTTTTGAAGTCTGTTTTCTTAAGTGCCTGACCAATAGGTAACATGCATAGTAAAGCAGAGTAAAATCTTAAAGCAAAGTGAGAAGTATCAAGGCATCAAAATTAAATGCAAAACTGAAATGAGAGCGAGGAAGAGGGGAGGGGTCGTGATGCCACACTCCCCCATGGATAAAATGCAAGCATCTCATCCATTAAGGCCATTTGAAATCAGGTGCCTTGGAAGGGTGAATCGGCGTTAATGTCTGTGGCCACAGAATATTGGGTCTCTCTTGTTGAAATAATTGCCACACTTTCTGCCATGTCCCTCATCTTCTCCTGCAAGTACCATTAAGAATGAATGATTTCATATGATAGATATTTGATTTACAAACTGTGCATTTCCCTTGGAGTGGAACAGAAAGGAAACCATTTAATGGCTCTCTTATTTTCAAGCATGAATACATTTTAATGAAACTATTTTATTGTATTTGGGGAAGTGGAAAGTTGAACATTCCAGCCAATCAATAGCCAATTAATTGCTATAAAGCTAAAAAAAATAAACTCCATGTCCATTTAAAAATGTAGCATAAAAAGATCAAAGACGTTTAGTATCACTATTACTCCTTGAGTTAACAAAACTTGGCACACAAACGTAAAATGACACACACCCTTCAAGACATATTTGAAACTAGAAACACAAAGCATTTATTCTTTGCTGGCCCACTTACCAGATTTTTGCTTTGGCTCTTCAGCTGTTCCTTCTCAGAAAAGATGACCAATGTTCCATTAATGGAACCTGATAGGAGGTGGATGGCAGGACCCTTCCCTGAACACGTACGATGATGCGCGTTTGCCTGTTTCCACCCTGAATGTACCTTTCTGGCAGAGCCAGCTGCCTCTTTGGATTCTCCTACTTGGTCTCCATATATCTGAGTCTCAACCCAGAAAATGGGCAGTGGGAGATTGAAATCTTGCTTTCGCTTTGATGGGCCTTGTATTGGAAGACACTGTCCTGGTTTGGTTTGGTTTGGTTTTGCTTTGTTTTTCACTTTCTAGTGGCCTTTGTACATTCTGGATTTACAGAAATGCATTATGTTGCAAATGGAGCTCATTGCCAGGAAAATGTGAGTCCTCTTTTTTTTTCTTTTCTTAGAGACAGTTCACTTTGTCTTAGGGACTTCCAGCTTCAAAGAAAACAAAACATATCTATTGTATCCGCCAAAGTTTGTGATGCCTGCATAGAAGCTTACTTGTAAAAAAAAAAAAGTACAAAAACTCAACAAAAAAATACTATAGAAACACAATTGAATTGCCTTTGAAAACAGGAGACAAACCTGTCTCCAACAGATTAAAAACAATGCTTCTTTAAAATGTGTATGTTTTGTACTCTTTTTTTCTAGTAGAAAAGAACTGACTTGAAATCTGGTGGTTTTTTTCTTAGTGTTGTGTGTTGCTTTTGTGTGTAATAATATTTGAATGTAATTACAGCAGTGCCAATTTGCCAAAGATGTGAAACATATTTTTCTTTTGTGGGTAAGGAGGGATGGGGAGGGTGGGGATTGTGGGGATGGGGGTGGGGGGTGCATTGTGGGACAAATGGGGATGGACTTTTTTCTTTCTTTTCCTTTTTTTGTTTGTTTTTTCATTTTTTTTCTTGTCAGCACTGGAATTCGTGATTTTATTATAAGTTAAATGGTTGACTGCAACACCTTTCTTTTAGATTAGTAGGAGAAACATGCAATAAGATTGGCGTAGTTTCAATATCTGTGTGTCTTCATGAGAGTGGCTGTTACTTGTGAACAATTGATTTTATGTAACCTTTATGTGAGATAATTATTTGTAAATATTTGCCATAATTTTATTGGTTCCTAAAATAAAAGTAATTTTTTAAGTTCAAAGAACTTGACTCCCTTTCATTTTTTTATAGCTTGCTTCCCTCTTGCACATCCTTTATAAAAAATAAAATGACCTTGATTTTAATGCATCAGTCATGTAATACTGGTCAAGTAGACTGAACACACCTATGCTTTTAGTCACCACAACAGTACCCCACATTGCTACCATGAACATCTAAATAACTTGGGGTTCAAAGCTACTCATAATTGTGTTCAGAGCCCCCACCCACTGAATCTTGTCCTCCTAGACCATTCAGGATTTATCATTTGTTGCTATTCAGTCATTTCACCCATGTATGACTCTTCATGATCCATTTGGGATTTTCTTAGCAAAGATACTGGCGTGATTTGCCATTTCCTTCTCCAGTTTATTTTATAGATGAGGAAACTGAGGCAAGCTGAAGTTATGTGACTTGCCCAGGGTGACACAGCTAGTAAGTGTCTGAGGCCAGGTTTGAACTTAGGAAGATGAGTCTTCCTGATTTATCATGTGAGCTTATATAATAATAAGACTAATAACAATTTAATTATTAGAAATAGAATGAGAAAGGTATTTTGATATGAAGTAAGCATCAAACGAAAATAGTGTAAAATATATCAAAGAGTAATCATCATCTCAAATCACATTCTCTCACACTCCTGTCTCCTACTCCACAGGTAACCAAGGGTCATGAGCTTTCTGTGTCTTCTCATCATTGCTCCCTTCAGGCGCAATGCTGTGAGCAACATAACAGAGTACAAGATTCCGCCATTAGATCAACACAAAGGGTGCTTTACCTGGGTTGGCAGGATTTCTCACGGCTAGATGATTCGGTCCCCCCAGGATCCGAAGCCACATTCCACATGAAGGATAAGTTCCCTTGTGCTGCATGGCTACAAAATACCATCAGGTCTTGCATCAGTAAGAATGAGAAAGGCTCACTGGTCTTCCCCAGAAGTACCCCCATCAACCCTCAAGTTGATCATCATCAAAAATGGAAACATATCACTAATCATTATATCCCAGCTCATAGAGAACTACTGCTTCCCTGCCCTGGTGATCATTTGTCTTTCTCTCTACTTCCTACTCTGAGCTTATACTGCTTCTTGATTGTATTCCTTCTTCATGAGTTCCTAACAGTTCACTTGACCAATCCAGTGGTAGATTGGCATTGAAGTATCTATCCACTGATGATAACTGTTAGAAAATGCAATTTAGAAAAAAGCTGACATACTATGCATTTAGTTGTATTCTTTGTGAATTACAAGGGTAGCTAATATTTCTATAATTTAAAAAATAAATATTATCTTATTTGATTCTCAAATGAAGCACGCACTACAAGAGTCATAATGTCCATTTTAAGTATTAAGAAAATGTCTGTAAGACAAAGTGATTGCCCATGATCCCACAGGTGGTAATCAGTGGAACCATGCTCAAACAGGCTGGATGATTTAAAGTCTGGCACACTTTTCATTCCCTGGTTTTCTGCCAATACATAGGAAACATTTTCAATGAAAGTACAGACCTCTTTACGTTAATTCATAAGTCATGAGTCAGAGAAGGTCTATCACCAAGAACAAAGAATACAGCCAATATTCCCAAGTGATAGTAAAATGTGTTTTTCACCATGGTGACTTCTTCTCCGATGACTTTGTACTTAAGATTAGGATATGCCTCCTTAGTTTCCAGTTGCTCACAGGATATGCAAAGTATTAAGATCTGGGTTCGAGTCTCCATCTCTGTCATTCAATAGCCATGCCAGGCAGGTCACATTTTCACCCAGTTTCTTAATCTGTACAATGAGGCAGCTGAACTAGATGATCTCTAAATAACTTTCCAGCTCGAATTTAAGACTGAACATGGCAATTTAAAGTGAATGAATGTATCTATTCCACTATGTGTTCATTATGACATATGTTTGGCATACACCAAACCAAATACCTTTTTGGAAAATCATTAGTAAAGTAAACAATAGTCCTAATATTGGACTGTGTAAACAGAGATATCACATACAGAAGCTACACGGTCACCTCCACTCTCTACTTGTTTTTTTCTGGTCTGGAATGAGGTAATTCTTGAGGATTGCTTCAAGGCTCTTCCTGTCTCCAAACATATCTTCTGCTTGCCAGCCTGAATGCTACCCTCCTTTTCTGCTTAAATAGCAGTTTTTAATTTTTTAAGAGTTAGATAACAAGTATCTCCAGGAGATGATGCAATACATACTATACCAGTCCTACAGTCAGGAAGACTCATCTTTCTGACTTCAAATCTGGCCTCAGACACTTACTTACTGTGTGACCCTGGGCAAGTCACTTAACCCTGTTTGCCTCAGTTTCCTCATCTGTAAAATGATCTAAAGAAGGAAATGGCAAATCACTTCAGTATCTCTGCCAAAAAAATCCCAAATGGAGATTTTGTCCAATGAAAAGTTGGACATGCCTGAGAATGACTCAACAACAATAAGTATATTATATAAGTATGGCTCTTAACCCTTTCCCAATATTCTTTCTACTCCTGAAACACTGACTAAAAGAGTAGGTCAAGGAGGCAGGTTCTCAGAGACAGCCAGGACTGATGGTGAGAGGACACAAAGAAAAGCAAAGAGGTGAGACTCAATGATGGAAGAGTCTAAAGCCTGTACCAGGAGAAGTTGGGGGTGGGAGAAGGGAGGAGATAAAATGACACCAGTAAATCTAGGGCTGACCCTGCTCACAAATAAGGCAGTGAACAATCTTCAGACACAGATATTTCAGATACAGCCCAGATGCCTGGAGGAAGCTTACCTTACTAATGTCCTTTCCAATTCCTCAGCATACTGTGGAGGTGACCTTGAGTTCACGTGGGCTATGTCAGCAGAACACACACTTGATGATAAGGTTTATAAAATGGGACCCATGATGGCCTTTGTTGTTTCAATTAACAAGCATACATTTTCACTCTCTTCCACCATCTTCTTCTCAGTTCTGAAAAAGAAAAACAAAAGCCTTGTAACAAACAAACCAAACAAATTCCCACATCACAACCAGATCCAAAAATGTTGTCTCTACCCACTTTTCCTCTGGGATCATGACTGCTCATTAAGTTGATCAGAGTTCCTAAGTCTTTCAAAGTTTTTCTGTCTTTTCAGTGTCCTTGTATAAATTGTTCTTCTGCTCATTTCATTGTATATTGTATCATACAAGTCTTTCTAGGTTTCTCTGAAACTATCCCTTTCTGTAATTTCTCATGGAACAATAAAATCCATTAATATTCATCAAAGGACCAGCCCAGCTGAATTTGGAGATGCTCATCACCAGAAGTTGGGCTACTAAACAAGGAATTTCCTTTGTGACAAAAATTCATAAAAGCTCGTGTACCAAGGGTCAGAGAGCTTGCCATCTATGTCGGTGGAGGAAGAAACCTCTTAGAGAAAAACCAGTTTTAGAGCACTGGAGGATTTCCTATTGAAGCAGAGGTTTTTATTTGTTGTTTATCTTTAACATTCATTTTTTTAAATATGAATTCCAAATTCTCTCACCTCTCCCCTATTCGTTGAGAACGCAAGCAATATGATATAAAATACACATGTGAAATAATACAAAACATTTCTATATTAACTATGTCACAAAGAATAAATTTAAAAAGCAAGAAACACAAAGAAGATGAAAAAAAGCATGTGAAGCAGGGCTTTGAAAGCATTAAAGCAGTAATATCTCAGATTTCTTGCCCAGGAACACAAAGTCAGTATGTGTCAGAGATGTACTCAGAACACGTCTTCCTGACTCTAAGGCTACATTCTGTCTCTTAGCAAAAGCAGAAGCACTTATACAAATGAATCACTCAAGGTGCCAGCAAGGATCTTCATCTATCCCTGCTGCTAATTAATGGTGGAAAACTGGGATTTGAACTGAAGAGATCTAACTCTTGGTACAGTGTTCCTTTAACTCTACTTGCTTTAACTCTTTCCCTCTGCGTCTTATCTCTCAAAATTCAGAATAAAGAAAAATTTAATTCAGGGTGATCAAAGTGCATTGACTTTGTCCTTCTTGGTCTTGTCAAAGTATTAACAATTGCTAAAGAATTGATTCAATATAGGCCATATCTGTGTAGTTTTGCAAATGACTTCCATGATAGTCATGTTGTGTAAGACTAACTGAATTACCCTCCATCCTATCCTGCCCCTCATTGTTTCTCTTCTGTCTTTTGATCCTGTCCCTTCCCAAAGGGAATGGGTGGGGAGGGAGGGATGGGGAGAATTTGGAACTCAAAGTTTTAGGAACAACTGTTTAGTATTGTTGTTGCTACTAGGAAAGAAGGCATACAGTTAATGAGGAATAGAAAGTCATCTGGCCCTACAGGACAAAAGAGAAGATGGGGACAAGAGAAGGGAGGGATGACAGAAGAGAGGGCAGATTGGAGATAGGGAAAATTAGATTGCTTGGTGTATTGGGGTGGGGGAAGGGGATAAAAGGGGAGAAAATTTGGAACCCAAAATTTTGTGAAAACGAATGTAAAAAGTTAAATAAATATTAAATATTAAAATATCAAAAAAAAAGAAATCGGCCAACCTTACAAAAAAAAAAAAGAATTGATTGCAGATTTTGAAGTACTGTGTATAAATTATCTGCCAAATAAGGGTGCTCTTTGATGGTCAATGGAGAGTGGATAATAGTAGAAACTAATTAAAAAGGCATTGGACTGAGAATCATGAGGCTGGTGTCCAGATGTATCTCTGTTGCTAATGACATAGATACTCTGGGATAAAGTTATTTCATCTCCCTGAGCCTCAGTTTTCTGTAAAATGAAAGAGTTGGGCTATATGATCTCCAAGAACTTTTCATCTCTAAAATCCTAGGACTCCAGAATACATTCATTTTTTAATGAATGTTTATTTATATATTTTTGGTGTTTTAGCAGCATAAATTTTCCTGTGTTATCTCCTTGTCTCTCCCAGGGGTGTGATAGGAAATGTTTAACTATCAGCTCTTTGGGGGGGGGCTGCTGGGGAGTATTCATGGGTCATACTCTAAAGTTTAATCTGCATTGTTAATATTTTCTCCATCACTTTTTAAAGTCTAGACAAATCAAATCTTAATGTGTAGCATTGGTTAATTCCTGAGGCATAAATATTCACACTGAAAATTTAACAATGAGCTCCAGCAAGACCCTTGTACAATCTGACTCCAGTATACCCCAGAAGTTTCCACACTCCCTGAGAGTCAACCCATCATAATAAAGATTTTAAAAAAGAAAGGAGGAGGAAGAGAAATAGAAGAAGGAGGAGGAGATGGAAGAGGAGAAGGAGAAGAAGAAAAGAAAAACTAACAAAGCCTATCAATAATATTTTTCAAAATCTGTCTGTGGACTTTCTCCCTTAAATAAGAATTTGTTGAGTGTTGGGGGTGGGTGGGTGGAATTGTCTTTTCAGTGCTGTGCTTCTTCTCCGGTGCTGTGCTTGTTCTTCATAATTTTTTAAGATTCATTTTTAATCGCTTTGCAGTTGTAGTTTTTTCCATTTACATTGTCATCATCAGGCATATTGTTTCCTTGCTCTGCTTTATTCATTTGATATCAATTTAGTTCTTTCTATGCTTCTCCATACTCAACAGACGCATCACTTATTCACATTGTGTTGTTTAGTGATGTTTAATTCTTCATGATCCCATTTGGAGTTTTCTTGGCAAAGATGTGGGAGTGGCTTACCATGTCCTTCTCCAGCTCATTTTATGGATGAGGAAATTGAGGCAAACAGTTAAGTGACTTGCCAGGGTCACACAACTAGTAAGTATCTGAGGCCAGATTTGAACTCATGAAGATGAGTCTTCCTGATTCCAGGCACAGTGCTCTATCCACTGAGCCACTTACTTGTCCATAGATAATTTCTTACAGTATAGTAATATTCCATTATATTCATGCTTCTCAATTTGTTGATTCAATCTTGTTCTATGGGTATTTACTTGGTTTCTAGTTCTTTACTACCACACAAAAAATGGGACTATAAATATTTTGGTGTATCTTGGGATTAGTTTTTATCAATGACTTTCTTTGGGTATATACCTAGTAGAGAAATTTATAAGTCAAAGTGTGTGAACATTTTAGTAATTTTATTTGCATGATTCCAGTTGCTTTCTAAAATGGTTGCACTAGTCCACAGGTCCACCAACAATGCACGAGTGTTATTTAATTTCCATAATCCCTTCAATATTTACTTTGATAATTTTTTTCTCATATTTTCAAATTTGCTGGGAGTGAGGTAAAACCTCAACATTGTTTTCATTTGCAATACTCTTAATTAGTGATTTGTGACATTCTTCATTATGGTTGTTTAATAGTCTTGCAATTATTTTGAGAACTACTTGTTCATATCCTTAAACCATTTATCTATTGGGGAATGGTTTTTGGTTGTATGTTATGGATATCATACCCTTATCCAAGAAATCTTCTGCAGAGACAAAACCAGTACATATAGGATAAGACAAAATGTCATAAAGTAGGGGAGAAATGTTTGTATCAAACTTCATAATAAGGTTTTAAAGTGAAACATTTAGGATGCTTTCACCTCAGTGCTTGAGGCATCTAGATGGCTCAGTGGATAGAATGCCGGATCTGGAGTCAGGAAGACCTGAGTTCAAATCCAGCCTCAATCAATTACTAGTTGTTGTGTGATCCTGGGTAAGTCATTTAACCTGTTTGCCTTAACCATCAAAGAAGGAAATGGCAAACCATTCCATCTTTGCCAAGAAAATCCCCACATAGGCTCATGAAGAATTGGATATGACTGAACAAAACTACCTTAGTGACCAACTGAAAGCTCAAACGAAAAAGTTATTTAGTAGTCTATAGAGAAGAAGGAGAGTCAATTCCATTTTCTTTTTAACTATTTATATCTTTTAAACTATTTTTCTTACTATTTTTCTTTCCAACATGGTTAAAATGGAAATATGTTTTGTGTAACTTCATAGGTATAATGGGTATTATATTTTTTGCCTTTTCAATGGGGAGGAGAAAGGAGGAGAGAATTCAGAACCAAAAATGTTTTTTTTTAATTTAAAAGCTTTTAAACAAAAGTAGATTTGCATTTAAAAATAAAATAAAAAATCATTTATATTTTTTTACATTACCTTCATATCATCAAAGGGGATAATACATGTAAAACACTTTGCAAAGTGCTAAATAAATGTTAGCTACTTCTGAATATTCTTTCTCTTGCCTCCTGTACCCAGCAAGTCAATCCTGATTTTTTTTTTAAAAAAAAGGAGCATTAAAAAGAAAGAGAAAAAAAGTAACTCAGAAAAGCCAACCAATATCCACCAAGTCTGATAATATCCCAAATCCAGGCTCCCAGCTACAAAGAAGAGGGGTCAATGCATTTTTAAAAAACTCTTCTCTAGATCCAATCATCTTGATACAACTTTTTTAAAAAAAATATGAGAGGCTCCAGTTCATAGTGGGTTGCATTCCAGACTTGGCATCAGGTTAGATGAAGGTCCAAGTCCTACCTCTGGAAACTTATTTGCTGTATGACCACCAGCAACTCATTTTGCCTTTCTGAACCCTGGCTTCTTCTTCTGTAAAAAGTGAATGACAATAACTCACAAAATTATCATGGGTTCAAGTGAGATACTTTAAACAACTATATGTCAGTTAATATACAGTCAAAAATGTGTTTAGACCAAGCCTTTAAACTGTCGGCAATTGTGAAGTAAAGAATGAAGGTGCTTTTGTTTGGAGCTTGGATTCCAAGTTCATGTATATATGTTGCTGGGGAGGGGGAAGGGGATGATACAGAAAGTGGATGCTTATTTCAGAACTGTACAATTCTGTCACCAAAGTAAAACTCCCTGCCGGGTCAGGCCAACAAGAACAGTCCACCTTTATTTGTGTTTCTTTAACATTCTAGACTCACAGTCTAAGCATCCTTTTAATTGCCTCATTTAAATATCTTCCTGCCTCCAAGTCAATGCCCACATGGTTTAAAGGGCAGTCTTGATTCACAGAACTGAGGCAAGCACCTTGAAGGTGGCTGCATTTTAATTCTTTCTTTCCCAGTACATGCCTGAAGGGTTAAAAAGAAAGAAAAAGAGAAAAAAGATAAAGATACATAAAACCAATAAATAAATAAGGGACACACATTCATTTTCATCAACAGGCACATCTTAATCTCAAGGATGTCTTATTATGGGGCCACTATCCAATTTAGACTCTCCTCCCTTTTCATCACCACAATTAATGCAATAGCTTCCTAGTTGGCCTTCCTCTTTCTAGTCTTTCATCTATTCAACAGCCAATTTAATAGTCCTAAAAAACCAGATTTGATCATGTCACACCTGCTTAAAATTTTTTTAAAGGGTTCCATGTATCACTTTTAAGGTAAAATGTAAGCTTCTCAAACTGACATCTAAAGCTCTCTTCAGTTTGACTCCAACCTATGTTTCCTAATGGATTTTATATTACTCCCTTTTATGCAGGTTACATTTCAGCCAACTGCACAACCGTCTCCCTGAACTCAGCATTCTATCTCCTGATTCCCTGTGTCTTCCTATACTACACCCCCTGAACTAAGGAAGCGCCCCTCCTCAGCATCCTTGGCCTCTTTAAAGGTTCAGTCCAAACCCTACCTAGCTCCTAAAGAAAATCTTTCCTGCTGCCCCCCTGAGTTATTAGTGGCCTTTGTCCCACCAAATTGTCTTCTATTTATTTATTTGTACACGTCGCATCCCCCAAGTAGACAGTGAGCTCCCTGAGGGTAGAAATTATTTCATTTTTTTCTGTCTTTCTATTCCCTCAGAAGAGAGAAGCTCAGCTCTTGCCCATGATAGGCTCTAGATAAAGTTTTGTTAGATTATTTGGGGATCGTCCCGCTGCCAGTGGCATGAGAGCATTAGAACAGGCCATCTTCATTTACCCTGTATCTGAGTCTCCCAAGAGACTTTCCTATACAGAGACCCCTAATAAGTAGCTTTAGCTTTCTCCCCACAAAATCGCATCTAGGAGTTACAGTTTCTAGCCATTTTGTTCACACTCCTATAGCTAGAAGGAGGAGGGGACAAATTGATAAACATAACACCCCCTCCTCTCCCTGTCTCTGAATTAGTAGAAATGTCTGAGAAACTCTAAATGAGATTTATTGTGCCCTAGAGAACTGAGACACTGCTAGTTAATTTTCCAGTTCTTGTACCAAGAGCTGTGTCACAGTCTTCTCGCTGCTTAGGAAGCTCTGCAGGTAATTGAGATTCCCATTTCTGACTATAATTTTTATATTTCCGATATATCTCTGTCAAGCAAACCTGGGAGTTGAGAAGTCCGTCTGTTCTACTGTGTTCACTTAGCTTTTTCTTTCTAATAAAGCCTCCCACACTTTGTATTTGAAATGTCTTTTAAAAGGGCTGGAGGTACAATTGCCAGTGCAACCCTTGATAAAGTTTTCCTCCCATGCAGAGGATGTTTTCTTCCCTTAGGTGCTGGGCCCCATACTGCTTCATTCATCAAGGATGCCCTTCAAACATGCAAATATGTCTTGAATGGAAGTCTTCATAGAAATGGCTATTGTTTAATATGCCCTAGGACTGTCATTCAAACTTTGCCTGAATAGGAAATGAAGGCCATCTTTTAAATAGGGGAAAGGACCAGTCTCCTTGCAGTTTTCACAGACAAGGGCGAT
Organism: Bettongia penicillata ogilbyi; assembly: GCA_023548195.1. Classification (NCBI taxonomy): domain Eukaryota; kingdom Metazoa; phylum Chordata; class Mammalia; order Diprotodontia; family Potoroidae; genus Bettongia; species Bettongia penicillata. Next base: position 3,598,094 of record JAJHZJ010000066.1, on the reverse strand, counting down.
ATTTCCTCAAAGTCCAGCTGAGAAAGTCAGAAGTCTAAAGATATGGTTAAAAAAAACAAAGCAGCAAAGCAGATGCTCTTATCTTCCAGCCCCTCTCCTTAGTGTGGGGGGAGGAAGAAATATACATTCTATGGCTCTAAACTCACATATAAATAATCTAAATCATTCAAAGGGTAGCTTTGTAGGGAGTGGTGACCTATCAATTCATCAGTCAACAAGTATTTACGGAGCACTTACTGAGTGCCCAGATTTGACAAGAGATTAGCTAGAGGCACACTGTAAGGTCAGTTCCTAGAATACTGACGGTAAGGCTGAATCCTTAATCAGAGGAGTGATGGCTCCTCCAATTTACAGAAAGAATCATGAACATTATCATAACAACAGTAGCAATAATGGATAATTATAAAACATTATAAGTTTTGCTAAGGTCTTTATATTTGATCCAATAATCCCCTCAATACAAAAATACCTGTGAGGCAGGTATTAAAAGTGATATCATACCCATTTTGCAGATGAGTCAATTGAAGTTCAGAGATGTTAGTAATTGGTCTATCGTCATATGCCAAGCAATACACTTCATATCAAGAGACCAGAACAAATGCCACCATTATGCTATTAGATAATCTTATAAATCCTTAAGGAAATTTCAGCTCCCTTCTCAGCTTGCGTTCTATAAGGTAATAGCTTGAAGAGAGAGTCAGCTTGGCAAAGTTCCATGTTCCATGTTGAATCATTTCAGGCTCTATCATAAATAAGCCTGAATTGGTTCCCTGAGCAGTGGCTCCACTTGAGAAATGAGGGAGGAATCATTCCTTAATCGTGAAGTCCTAAATGGACTTGGAGGGCAATTTCTATTTTTATTATTAAATGTTTTCAAAATAAAAATAATCTGTCTTTTCTCCCTCCAACCTACCCCATCCCCAAAAAGGAAAGAAAGAGAAACAAACCCACTGCTATAAACATATATTATCAAGCTAAACAAATTCCCTCACTGACCATGGTCCAAAAATAAGTCTTGAAGTACATTCTGACAACATTATTGTCAGAAAGTGACTAGCATGTTTCTTCATGATCTTGGCTGATCATTCTGTTGATTAGAGTTCCTAAGCCTTTCAAACTTATTAGTATTTTTTAGTATTGTTGTCACTGTTCTGGTTCTCCTTACTTCATGCTATATCAGTTCATACACATCCACCTAGGGTTTTCTGAAACCATCCCCTTCATCATTTCTTATAGTTCAGTTGTATTCCATCACATTAATATATCACAACTTGTTGTAACAGCAAGGACCCCAGCATACACAGGAGGGCCTGCTGTACAGACTGTTAAATCTGATTTTTTAAGAGGAAAGCAACTTTTGAGGGGTCAACAATCTACTTTAATCAAGCACCATATATCATTCAATTATTTCAGGGGGAAAAATCAGCACCCTCAATTTCAGAGAAAATATAGAGAAATAAAGACTAACAGACAAACCCAACTGTCTGACCATTGCCTACATATACATAGTTACCAAACAGGGGAGCACCAACATGAGTGTTTTCAAAGCCAAAGGGTTTCTTAATGGTTACCCAGAGTCTCATTTGACCAAACAAACATTTCCAATAAGTCACCCTGACACTAAAATCTCACCTCAAAGTATATATACACTTTTCAGAACCAGAGAGCATCAAAGCCCTTTCAGAACCACTGCCTCATTAGAATAACAAAAGGTATGGGCCTTCCTACAAAACAAATCTCCCCTAATCAAGCTTTCCCTAATGGGCAAACTCATTAATGGGTGGGGAAAATCTTTAACTCTCATTAACATAATTAACATTGTACTTGTTCAGCCATTCTCCAATTGGTGGGCACCCCTTCAGTTTCCAATTTTTTGCCATTGCACAAAAAGAAAGTTTCATATATCCTTCGTTATAGTGTATTTTACTCACAACTAGTCTATGCCATAATTTACCCTTCCTCTTATTCCTCTCCGTTCTCTCTTCTCTCTCCTATTTCCCTGTTAAATGAAGTGTATTTCTAAACACAGATGTATTTTTCCTCTCCTTTGATCCCTTCAGATAATTATGAAGTTTAATTAACAATTGCTCCCCTTACCCCTTACTTGTTGCTTGTTTTGATTTTTCCTTGTGCATTCTGCTTATGTGAGATAATTTCCCGCTTCCTAGTATATTGCTCCCTATCCCTTTCCACTCTTAGGAACACCAAACATAACAGAACCACTCCTAGATTCTCTAATTAGACTCCTTCTATGATCTCTGATGATAAGATTCTGAGAAGATACATTTACCATCTCTCCATATTAAAATATAATCAACTTATCTTTATTTAGCTCCTTATTATCACTTATTATCCCTCATTTGAAGTTACCTGTTTGTGTTTCTCTTGACTCCTCTATATGAACTTTAAAAGTTTCTATATAACTTTGATCTTTTCATCATGAGTACTTGGAAGTCTATTATTTTATTAAAGATATATTTTTTCCTATGTAGGATTATTCTGTTTTTCTGGGCAAGTCATTGTTGGTTGAAAGTTATATAACCACTGTCTTCTCTAATACAGTGTTATAAACTCGCCATTCCTCTATGATTGTGGCAGTTAAAGGGTGTACAGTCCTGACTATGGCTCCTTAGTACTTGAATTCTTTAGTTCTGTGTACATGTATTATTTTTTTCTTCCAGACCTGGAAGCTCTAAATTTTGGCTAATATATTCTTAGGAATTTTCTCTTTGGGGGGGTTCTTTTAAGAAGGGATTCTTGCTATTTCACTTTGCACTATGGTTGTAAGGGATGTTGATTTTTTTAATGATTTCTTGAAATACACTGTTTTGTGATTTTTAAAAATATACCATTATGCTTTTTTCTTTTTGCTATGGCTTCCTGGCGGCCCAACAATTCTTAAATTCTGTTTTCAATCTTTTTTTCAGGTCAATTATTCTTGCTATGACTTGCCTTATATTGTCTTCCTTTTTAATTTATTCTTTTGGCGTTGTTTAATGTTTCTTATTGTGTCATAGAGTCATTAACTCCTATTTGGTCCATTTTAATTTTTAATTTGTTGTTTGGTTAAGGTTTTGTACTTCTTACATCAAGCTATTCATTTCCTTTCAAATTCTTACTCCCTCCCCATAACTCTCATTTCTTTTCCATTTTTACCTCTAGTATTTTCATTTCCTTTGTGAGAACATATCAAAATTTCTTATTAAACTCTTGATTCATTTATTCTAGAAATTCTAGTTGAAGTTGTGCCCAAGCTGTATGTTTCTCTGAGGTATTACTTATCAATATTTTGAATTCATTCCCTTTTTCTCAACTTGTGTCTTAAGCATCCCTGGCACCATAAGAACTTTTCATGGTAAGGTTTTGCTATTGTTATTGCTGTTTGCTCATTCTTTCATCCTACTTTTTGAGCTCTGCATGCTTCTTGGAGGAAATGCCTGAGCTGTTCCTGCTGCTGCTTTCCTAGGGTGTGAGTGTTGAGTTATTCTAGGATCTTAGAGTCAGCTTAGGTTGGGAAATTCCAAACTCTTAAAGTGGTCTGATAGGGACCAAACACTAATTTCTACAATTCTGTTCTGAGTTCTACAAGTTCCTGACCTCACTTTAGGTCTGAGCGACATACCTGTGAGCTTGCCCCAGTTAGAGTTACAGTAGACCTCTTCTTATCATGGTGTACAACTTCTCTTTGTATTGGAAAGCACGACTTGGCCTTTTCTGGCTAGAATCACATCCCCAATGTCCAAAGAGCACTTTGTCTCCATATGCCAATCTGAGTTTGAAAAATTACTCACAATTATTTTTTTCAATTTTTCCGATCAAGACTACATCTGGTACATTTTTTATCTATTTGGAGATATTAGTGGAGGAAGGAGCTCAGCTGCACTTCCTGTTGCTTTGCCATCTTGGTTCTTGTCTTTCAGAGTATAATTTCAAGAAGACTTCATCTCACTTAGTGACAGAATCTCTTTGCTTCTAATAACCTGTCCAGCACTACTAGGAACTGTAGTAAATCAGTAGGAGATAACCACATCCTCCTATCCTTATTCATTAGACCCTCTAATGTAGAAATCAATGAAAGTGCAATTAAAGACTGTTTTAGAGGTGGTGTGTAACTGTAAAAAAACAAAACAAAACAAAAACTACTGAATTTTGAGTCAAAGGCCTTGGGTTGAAATCCCAGATCTCCTGACCTCAAACAAGTCACTTAATTTCCCTGGTCTTCAGTTTTCTTATCAGTAAAATGAAGGAATTGGACTACATGACTTCTGAGATTCCTTCCAGTTCTGATTTTTATCAGACATTTTAATTCCACCAACTATATTTCTAATGCTAACAGAGCACCAGATATAGTATTGTACTTGGAGCTAGAAAGACTTGAGTTCAAATCCTACCTCTGGCACTTTCCTAGTTGACGGTAAGTTACTTAGTCTGTATGAGTCACTAGTCTTCTCTTGCTCTAAGTGTTCTAGTCTGTGTAATAGAGATAATGATAACATAGAGTTGTTTTGGTGCTCAAATGAGACAACAAAAATAGAGCATTTTGTAAATTTTAAAATGTGATGTAAAAGCCATTATTATTATTAAAATAACAATAATAGTACTTCACATACAAGTTGCAAGGCACTTTCATGTATGTAATCTAATACCAACAAATGAATGTTCTTCAAGCATGTGGTCAGAAGCAAGTATGGTGGCGCTGGCTCATGAATATACTGACATATCAGTGCAGGAGAAGTATGGAGAGTATCCTCACCATAAAAGTCACCATAAATGGGCACTGGGGAAGCAGGTTGGTTCAGGCAAAAAGTTCTCTAAACCTTACCTCTTGACCTCATACTGAACTCTTGGCTTGACTCCCAACTTCTGAAACCAACTTCCCATTTCTGTCTTCACCTTGAATATCAGTGCTCTCCAAAGAAATCTTGGTACCATAGAAGCCTGGCATCTTGGCTTATGCTTGCATAGATCCTGATTTGGACTTAACCTTCTTCCCCTAGAGATTGCCTGTCTTCAGCCCTCATGATCATCCTAATTAATCATTGGCCCCCATCACCCTACCCCTATTGGGGCACAAGAGAGGCAGTTGACATTAGCTTTCTTGTGGGTCAACTGACATCAAGGAGAAAATGAATATGGTGAATATTTAAATCATTGGGACTCCAGACCCCCTACCTGCGCTGACTAATTATATTCTGTGCTGGCCTTGAAGGTGTTGAGACTGATACATAGTGACACTAGAAAGCATAATGTGACAAAGAGAAGAAACAAAATGTAGTGTAGAAAGAGCACTGCATTGAGAGTGAGGAAGCAGAATGAAGTTAAAAAAAAACAACTGAAGGTGGAATCTCTAGTTTGTATAAAAGAGAATATTCTGAGTGAAGGAGTGAGCCAGGTAATCATTACAAAATTCTGCAGGGGGTGATAGGGTACCACTCATTCTGACTACTTTCAGCACTGATAGCATGACACTGGAAATAATATTCTAAGGTTTGGCTCAAGGGCTCTGTCTACCCATTGGACTGGGTTTAAATCACAGCTCTGCTATTTACTCCTAGAATGATCTTAGGTATCATTCCACCTCTCTTCCAACTAAAATAAGGACTACATGATCTCCAAGGTTCCTGCCAGCTCTATACCTCATCTGGAGTTTATGCTGGAGTCAGCTGGTTCTGGCTCCCTAGAGCTGAATGTCAAATTTTATTGTAAGCATTTATACCTCAGAAATCAGCAATCCACTACAAATCAAGGTTTGATTTTTTTTTTGCTGATTATGGAGATTTTTTAAAGTGATGGAGAAAAAAGTTAATAATGCAGATTAAATTTAAAAGTATGTTAGGCATAGTTTTTCCTCCCTTAAACATTTACCGTACATCCTTGCCTAAGATCTTTTTCTATACACTCAACTCGAGGTAAGCTGTGGAGAATAATTCAGTTCAAAAGCCACCTTATGATAAAAGGAGAATTCAAGTTCATTTCACAAGTTCATCAGCTCTTGGATGATTTCAGATGTTAAAAGTAGACCAAACATTTTGAGCAGCTTTGAAATAAATGTAACTGGATTCCATGATGAACACCCTTCCTTCTTCCCCTCATTACCTCCTGCTAAAATTTGGGGGCCAAAGTTACATTCAACCAACCCTATACATGGCCCTGCCTTTAGATCCACCCTTAGACTTTAACCTTCTGGGACACCCAACCATGAAACAAAACAGGTACTTAATAAATGTTTACTCACTGACTAAAAAGGTTTACATGTCAGTCATTCAGTTTTTTACTGCAAAAAAGCCCTTCTACAAATGTAAACTTTTTAGCCTCCGGGGTTCCTGGAGTGAATTTACTTCCAGAAGATATGACATATTACACTTGGGACCAGTTCACTTTAAATCATATCTTTAAAGTTGGAAGGACTGCTAGAGAACATTGTCATGGATTTGGAGATGGAATAAACTCAGAGATTATTTGGCCCCCACGGATTTTAAGATCCAACAATGGATGTGGGGTGCTGTGGGGACTGCTGTGGGAGCTGCTGACTCCTGATGAGGCTTCTGCACCTGCCTGAGGCTGGAGCTATGGGAGGACACTGTTCCCTTCTCAACCACCTGAAAAACCCTCTCACTGACCTTTGGTACCTGAGGGGTTGAGGGATCTGCAAACCACTTCTGCTGCCACTGGGGATTCCGCCCCACAGGCCTGTTTCTGTCCTCCTCCTGGTGCTGTGCTATGCAGCCAAAGCTGGGCTGGGCTCTGATCTTCCTCCAGTATAACAGACCTTTCCCATTGGCCTTTCAGGTTACCCTGGGCTGGAAATCTCCTCCACTCCATTGTTCTGTGGCTTCTGATGCTCTAAAATTTGTTGAGAGTCTTTCTTTATAGGTATGTTATGGGCTGTGGGGGAAGTGTATGTGCATCTTTCTACTCTGCCATCTTGGCTCTGCCCCCCAATTTATTCTATATATTAATAATGACACTGAAAAAAGAAGTAAAACACAGGGAATGAAAGTAATTATAATTGCTCAAATGGAAAATGGAGAATAATTTAATGTAGAATATATGTGGAGAAGAAGAATAGGAGAGAAGAAAAGGGAAGGAGGTAGGAACCATATTAAAGAGGGCTTTGAATGCCCGAGTCACGTGTTTATTTACTTGGAAAGTGATAAGAGTAGAAAGAAGAGTCTAGACACGAGAAACAGAATCAATAGAAGCTCAGCACCTGACAAAATATAGGGTAGGTCTATGCTAAACAAATTTAGAGATGACACAAAACTAACAAGTTGCATGACATAGTCAAAATACAATTCTTGACAGGCTATATAATTAGACTTAAGCTAACTAGATGAAATCAAGTAGTGATAAATGTATAGTCATATGCTTGTTGTTCAAAATATCAATTTTCAAAGAGCAAAATAGGGGTAAAGACAGAAATATTTTTGGAGGAAAAATGGTAAATCTAGTGAAATAAAAATATAATATTTTCCAAGGAGCTTTGAATTCACATTGCTAGAGCCTTTTACTGACCCCAGGCCAGAGAAGATAGAGCCAATCAGATTTTGTGGTAGAGAGGAAGCTGTACCAGAGAAGCCACTAGGGAAGCTGGAATCAAAGTAAGTTATATGGCAGTTCTGTGGCAACTCAATATTATTAAGCATTGTGATGTGGCAATCAAAAAATCTGTGACCTAGGGATGCACTGAGAGGCCCATTTTTTGGAAATAAAGGGGGGATAATCCTGCTATACCCTCCCATAGTCAGAGCACAGCTAGAGTATTGTGTTTAGTTCTGAATGTCACATTTAATAAAGGTACTGGTAAGCTGGAGAACACCAAGAGAAGGGCAAAAGGATGGCAAAGGACTTTGAGTTTACATCTTTGGAAGATTGGTTGAAGGATCTGGGGAAATTTTGCGTGATGAAGATTCAGAGGTGGGGAAGACATGCTATCTGCCTCTAAATAATTGAAAAGCTGCCATGTGGAGGATTCTTTCTGTCTGGATCTTGAGAACAGAACCAGGAAGACATGGATATTTCAAAGAGGCAAATTTCAGCTTGACAGGCAACTTTCTAAGATTATGTCTACTTAAAATTGAAATGATCTGCTGTGGGAGGTGGTGGGCTCCCTTTTGTTGGAGGGTATCTAGCAGACATTGGATGCCCAATTTGGGGTAATGTTATATTGGGGCTTCTTTTTAGGGCAAGTTAGCCTAGATGGGCAATGAAGCCACTTCTAACTATAAATCATGTATTTCTATTATATGAATCTAAAAATCCAGTCTAGAATTTTGCCAAGAACTTCTTTTAAAGTCACTGTCTATAAATACCAGAATCTACTTTTTTGAAAGACATTTGCCTAATTCTAATTGCCTGGTACTACTACCTTTTTCTAATATTCTTCAAATATTACTGACTGTAGATTTCATAATTGCATCTGCAAGTTCTTTCAGCCCCTTGGGCTGTAATTTACATGGGTCTAGAGCCTTGAATTTATTTAAAGTAGCTAGATACTCTTGTACTACTGCCTATTATGAGCTTCAATTCCCTGAAGAAAACTCTCCTTGATAGAGAGAATGAAAGCAAAATGGAAGTTGAGTAGTTTTGTTTTCTTTTTCTCTAACATATTATCATTGCATCATGTGTCCTAAACAGTTGATTTATCCCTTCTTTGTTTTTCATGGACTACATGTAGACCACTCCACCCCCAATAAAATTTTCTTCTTAGCTTAATAATGGTGTTCACCTCTGTCATGGAGGATGTCCAGTGCAAAGTCTAAAGACATCTTCAAATGAATGACAATAATAATTGAATTCACAATAATAATTCAATAATAAATATTTAGTGCTTTAAGGTTTGTAAAGCATTTTACATGTATTATTCTCACAGATTCAAATAGATAAATTAGACATTCAAAGAAATTAAGCAAGAATCAGCAATGCTAAGAATTTCAATCTCAAATAAGAGTTTAGAGAAAGGGAAATTAAATAAGAATGGGAAGACATACAAAAAGAACAAGAATAAGTAGTGAAGAAATTAAACTATATGGAAAGTACAATTAAAAAAATTTAAACCCATTAAAGTAATAACAACAGAAAATAGGAATTGGACAGTTGAAATTGAAAGCTGAAAAAAATTTAATTTTCCAAATTATAGTGAAATATACAAACTCAGTCACAGATGTGAAGTATAGATCCATGTGAGGATATTTGAGAGGAGAAAAAAAGAACCTGGACACTGTATTTCAGAAAGTCTTCAAATAACTCTTTTCATTATTGGCAGAAAACAACCAAAAACAAAAATTGAAAAAATTCACAAAGGTCCACAAGGAAGAATACAAATTTAACGTACCTAGACACGTAATAGTTAAACAGCATAAAGGAGGAAACACTACAAACTTCCAGAAGAAGTAAAGAAATTACTTACCAAAGAACAATAACTAAAATCACAGGAGACTTTTCAAGGGAGGCAAAGGAAGATAAATCACATTTGCAAAATTAAGAAACGTGAGCCATGAACCCAGAATTATGTGCCCAGGAAAACTCAGCATGCTATACAAAGACAAAAGATGGGTACTCCAAAGTATAAGCACACTGGGAGCGAAAGTGATAAGCTACGTGGGTGGTAGCATCTTATATAATAACACCAGGTTGTCTTATGATCAATACTAGTTGTGGTTTTACAACACAATACAAAAATAGTTCTGTTACTTATACATTCCAGACTTTGTACTTAAAAAAAAACCAAACAGATTATTCTTGAAAATCCTGAGGACCATGGACAGCACATTTTCAATTCATTATGCTCACACTGAGCAGGGCAATGAGCCAGGAGCACAGACAAGTAGGAGATCTTTACAACAGATGACTCCATCAGAAACTTCACAGATAACTGCTCAGAAGCCACTTCCACTAGAACAACAAAAATCTGGTAATAAACGTGCAATCTTTGCTGGTTTTATTTTGTAGTTATTTTTTCTTTAACTGGTAATAAGCCATTGACCAGAAGTCCAGATTACTGTTTTGTTTTACAAAAACTTATATACCATTGGTATGGCAGAATGTTGGAGTCAGAGACTGTAGATTGGAATCCTGTGCTGTCATTACCTGTGTGATCTTGGATAAGTCATTTATCTCTGGACTTCAGTTTTCTCCTCTGTAAAATGAAAGTGTTGTGCTACATGACCTCTAAAGTCCCTCCCAGGTCTATGTTCCTAGGCTACTTTGGTCTAAAACAGACCACTTCCCAACATAGACTTTCAAAAGGGAAAAACCCCCCACAAGATTTGAGAGTTTGAAGAAGCTTTAGAAACCATTTAGCCCAACCTTCACCTAAACAGAGATTCCCCTCCCTCTATAACATCCCTGATCAATGGCCATTCAGTCTCTGGCTTGAACTCCTCCAGTGAGGAGGAAGTGTCTATTAGATTTGATTCAATCCAATTAACTAACTACATTTCATTTAAGGATTTATTAGCGTACAAGGCACTGTGTTTTACAAAGAGGACAAATAGTCCCTTTCCTCAAGGAGCTTACATTATCCAATGGGAGTGGGGAGGTGGCACAACAAAGGCTCAAATAAACCGATAGAAAGTAAACAAAACTTATACGAAGTCTTGTCATAAGAGAAAGAACACTAGGGAATGAGGTCATTCCAAATGCACTTGTATGGGAGTTACTACAAGAACAGTGTTTTGATGGAATCTCCATTGCAACATTTGGGCAACTCTTTGTGTTTTCTTCATATCGATCTCCAAAATGACTTTCAAAAACTGCTCCCCATTGACCCTCTGGGTGGGGGAGTGGGGGCGCCAAGAGCAAGAAGTCCAGACTCTTGTTCATATGACAATCTTCCAGTTATGTTTAGGCAGGTACAAAGTGTCAGGTTTGGAGTCAGAAGAATATATTCAAGTCTCAGTTTCCAGCTCTACCATTTACTACCTATGTGACCTTGATTTGATAAATGACTGAAACAATGTATCCTGAATGTTTTAGTGCAATTTTAGTGTAATTCAGCTTAAAAGTGTATCAAAACTTCTGGGATACCCTGTAGATCTAGAGCCTGAAGGGAATTAAGCAACTATCTAGTACAACTTTCTCATTTTACATATGAAAAAAACCAAGACTTTAAGAGGTTGAGTGACTGGTTCAAGGTCATGTAGGTAATAAGTATCAGAGGTGGAACTTGAACCCAGGTGCTTTGCCCTCAAAGCCCACACTCTTTTCCCCATACAATGCTGCCTCCTTTTCTTGACCTAGTTTCCTTATCTGTAAAATGAGAAATTTGGACTAGGTGACATCTAATGTCCTTTTTAGTTCTAAATTTATCTTCCTATGATCCTTAATTGCTTCTTAAATTCCTTCCATCTGCTGGTGCTCACTGAAAGCTAGCTTTCCTTTGAAGATACCATATCTCTGGCACCTTCTCTGACGCTGGCTGCTTCTTCTCTTGTAACTTCTCATACATGATCAGGATTGTGCACACTCCTTGATCCCCACTGCTACTTTTAGACCCTCCCTTAGCCACCATCATCCAGCAACCACATCTCTTCCTCTAACATCCCTTTCATTCTGTCTAGATCTTTTCTTTCATGTCATCTGTGGACCTCCAAGCAACTTTTCCTTATTCCCAATAAATTTGGCACCTGACTCACAGGTGTACTAGGTAGCTCATTGGATAAAGCACTGGGTCTGGAGCCAGGAAAACTCATCTTCATGAATTCAAATCTGGTCTCAGATACTTATTAGCTGTACGACCTTGGGCAAGCTAATCTAGATTTCCTCACCTGTAAAATGATCAGGAGAAGAAAATGGCAAATCACTCCAGTGTCTTGCCAAGAAAACCCCAAATGAGGTCACGAAGAGTCAGAAATGACTGAAACAACTGAACAACAAAAAATAAGACAGCTAGGTGGTGCAGTGGATAGAATGCTGGACCCAGAGTCCAGAAGACACAACTTTCTGAGTTCAAATTGGTCTCAGACATTTATAAGCTGTGTGACACTGGGCAAGTCACTCAATCCTGTTTGCCTCAGTTTCTTCAAATGTAAAATGAACTGCAGAAGGAAATGGCAAATCACTCCAGTGTCTTGCCAAGAAAACCCCAAATGAGGTCATGAAGAGTTGGACATTATTGTAATAAAACAAATGAACTATAATTCACAATTTTCTCCATTCCAAACTCTGCCACCTCTGGCCTCCTAGTTGCTCTTTCTCTTCAATTCCCATGACTTCTGTCTCCATTCTACCTCATTCATACATAAGTTGGGTCATACCTTAGACCTGCCTCACTTGGTCACCCCAGGCTCAAAAGAATTTTGCCCAACAGTCAGAATTCCTGCTTAGGACTCTAAAGCAGTCTTCTCCAGTCTCTCTTTCCCATACTCATATCTGTCAAGGAAAGTTAGTAACATCCTTTGATGAGTCAATTCTGTCTTGAGACTGAACTATTCTTATAGTCTCTGTCATCCATCATTAAAGAAAAGATATTTCATAACCAGGTACATATGAGGAAGTTCTAAAGATTACCAAACATCCCCATTACAAGAGGAATTCCCATACAGAATTAACATCATTGGTTTCCATCGCCTGTCACCGTTATGTAAGAGTACAGCGTTAATGGTTTTTGTTTAACAAACACAATGACAATTCAATAAAATAGCTTAATGTCAGCAGTTCTGATAATTTGCTCATACATATATATATCAATAACAGGAGTATGAAGAATCCATTTCTCTGTCAATTCATGGACTTCTATTGATGTCAATGGAAACTACTTTCACCATAATTGCATATATGTTTGTGCTCATCCTTCGTTGCATGACTTGCACTTGACCTTGTTTTGAGTGAGAGAGGGCTGTACAGGTCACCAACCTCCCTTCTCCTCCAGAGCAGATGACCCAGGATAAGGCAGGTGGGGATAAGTGACTTTCCCAAGGTCACACAGCTAGTGAGTGGCAAGTGTCTGAGGTGAGATTTGAAGTCAGGTCCTTCTGACTCCTGCACTGGTGCTCTATCCACTGTACCACCTAGCAGTCCATAATTGCATATACCTAAAATTGAATTGTGACTTTCTGAAGGTGCTGTGAGTGAGGAGGTCCAAGTCAGAGGACTCAGGTATAGAAGACCTCTAAACTCCCTCCCAATCCCAAGATTCTATGATTCCACAAAGACATGCAATGGATAATTTCCTAGACCCATCTGCTGTATGCAGAGGACGGATGCTTAGAAAAAATAAAAAGTTTAGATATGATATCGTTCTTTCCTTCATGGAGGTTACAGTCAAATGACGGGTTATGTTTGTATTACTGTTGTTCAATTGGTCAGTCATGTCCAACTCTTCCTGATCCCATAACCACCAGATCCTTCCGTCTTCCACTATCTCTCAAAGTCTGTTCAAGTTCATGTCCATTGCTTCCATGACATTATCTATCCATCTCATCCTCTACTATTCCCTTTTCCTTTTGCCTTCAATCTTTCCCAACATTAATGTCTTTTCCAATGAGTACTATCTTCTCATTATGTGACCTAAATATTTAAGCTTCAGCTTCAATATTTGACCTTCTAGTGAATAGTCTAAATTAATTTAAGTGTTGACTGACTTGATCTATTTACTGTTCAAGGGACTCTCAAAAGTCTTTTCTGGCATGACAATTCAGAAGCATCAATGCTGTGATGCTTGGATTTCCTTATATTCCAAGTCTCATAGTCATAGGTTGCTGAGTCTGTGTCAGCGTACGTATAACTACAATGCAAATGGAAATTCTTGGAGTTGCCAAGCCATTCTAGTCCTGGGATGGATGAAAGCTATTTTCTCATGACTGATGGAGATGAAGAAGACCTCTTTTCCATTCTCACCTCACTTTTCTTCTGATGGGACAAATGTCTAATCTAGAGTTGCTTTTCTGTTCTTGAAAACTGTTTACTTGGAGAGGGGTGGAGCCAAGATGGCGGAGTAGAAAGACACAAATACATTACCTCTTCCCCCATAGCCCATAAAATACCTGCAATGAAAAACTCTCAACAAATTCTAGAGCAGCAGAAGCCATAGAACAACAGAGTGGAGGAGATTTCCAGCCCAGGGTGACCTGAAAGGCCGACGGGAAAGGTCTGTCGCATCTGAGGAGGATCAGAGCCCAGCCCAGCCTTGGCTGGGTGGCACAGCTCCAGGAGAAGGACACAAGCAGGCCTCGGGGGTGGAAGCCCCAGCAGCAGTAGTGGTGGTTTGCACATCCCTCAACCCATAGGCACCAAAGGTCAGTGAGAGGATTTTTTGTCAGCTGGCTGAGAAGGGAGCACATTCTTCCCATAGCTAGGGCCTCAGGCAGCCAGCAGAGGTGGCAGAGGCTGCACTGAGCAGCAGGAGCTCCCATAGCACTCTGCATCCATTGTTGGATTGTAAAACCCCTGGAGGCACTTAGCAGCTGATCCTTATCTCACCCCTGTGTGGTGGCCCTGCCCCCACTTAATGCTCTGGAATTGAGCAGTTTATCTGAATTTCAGCCCCCAGTGCTGCCTTGGTGGAACTGGAGGCCAGGTGTTTGTGGAGAGGAAACACACAGATTATAGGCACAAAAGTTTCTTGTTGCTCCTAGACCAGTGTGCATACTTCATTGTGCCACCTTGGAGGAACTGAGACCTTACATATCCTCAGAGTATATCCTACTCTTGACAAAAAAGACCCAAAAGTCAAGTAAGGTTGAGAAAATGGCCAAAAAATGGAAAAAATAAGACTATAGAAGTTTACTTTCCTTTCAGATGAGGAAGAACAATGCTTATCATCAGGGAAAGACATAAAAGTCAAGGCTTCTATATCCCAAACATTCAAAATAAATATTCAATTGTCTCAGGCAATGGAAGAGCTCAAAAAGGATTTTGAAAGCAAGTAAGAGATGTGGAGGAAAAATTGGAAAGAGAAATGAGAGAGATGCAAGAAAATCATGAAAAGCAGGTCAACAGCTTGCTAAAGAAGACCCAAATAAATGCTGAAGAAAATAACACCTTTAAAAATAGGCTAACTCAATTGGTAAAAGAGGTTCAAAAAGTCAATGAGGAGAAAAATACTTTAAAAAGCAGAATTATCCAAATGGAAAAGGAGATGCAAAAGCTCACTGAAGAAAATAGTTCTTTAAAAATTAGAATGGAGTTCAGGGAAGCTAATGACTATACAATTAATTGAGAAGTTACACAAAACAAAACCAAAAGAATGAAAAAATCGAAGATAATGTGAAATATCTCATTGGAAAAACAACTGACCTGGAAAATAGATCCAGGAGAGACAATTTAAAAATTATGGGATTACCTAAAAGCCATGACCAAAAAAAGAACCTAGACATCATCTTTCATGAAATTATCAAGGAAAACTGCCCTGATATTCTATAACCAGAGAGCAAAATAAATATTGAAAGAATCCACTGATCACCTCCTGAAAGAGATTCAAAAAGAGAAACTCCTAGGAACATTGTAGCCAAATTCCAGAGTTAGCAGATCAAGGAGAAAATATTGCAAGAAGTTAGAAAGAAACAATTCGAGTACTGTGGAAATACAATCAGGATAACACAAGATGTAGGAGCTTCTACATTAAGGGATCGAAGGGCATGGAATAGGATATTCCAGAAGTCAAAGGAACTAGAACTAAAACCAAGAGTCACCTACCCAGCAAAACTGAGTATAATACTTCAGGGGGAAAATGGTATTTCAATGAAATAAAGAACTTTCAAGCATTCTTGATGAAAAGAGCAGAGATGAAAAAAAAATTTGACTTTCAACCACAAGAATCAAGAGAAGCATGAAAATGTAAACAGGAAAGAGAAACCATAAGGGACTTACTAAAGTTGAACTGCTTACATTCCTACATGAAAAGACAATATTTGTAAATTGAAACTTTTTTCACTATCTGAGTAGTTGATGGGATTGCACACACACACACACACACACATACACATACACACACACTCAAACAGAGAGACAGAGACAGAGAGAATAAGGTGAGTTGACTAGGAAGGGATCATATCTAAAAAAATGAAATTAAGGGATGAGAGAAGAATATATTGGGAGGAAAAAGGGAGAAATGGAATGGGGCAAATTATCTCTCATAGAAGAGGAAAGAAAAACACTTTTCAACGGAGGGAAAAAGTGGGGAGATGAGAAGGAAAACGTGAAGCTTACTCTCATCACATTTGACTCAAGGAAAGAATAAAATGCACACTCATTTTGGTATGAAAACCTATCTTACAATACAGGAAAGTGGGGGAGAAGGGGATAAGTAGGGTGGGGGGATGATGTAAGGGAGAGTAATGGGAGGAGGGAGTAATTAGAAGTCAACACTCTTGGGGAGAGACAAGGTCAAAAGAGAGAATAGAAGAAATGTGGGGCAGAATAGGATGGAAGGAAACATAGTTAGTCTTACATAACATGACTATTATGGAAGTCATTTGCAAAACTACATATATATATATAGCCTATATTGAATTCCCAATGGGGTTGGGTGTTCTTGCATACAAATGGGAAACAAGAAGTACAGGTAACAGAGTATAGAAATTTATCTTGTCCTACAAGACAAAAGAGAAGATAGGGATAAGGGAATGGAAGGATTTAGAGGGGAGGGCAGATTGGTGGTAGGGGTAATTAGAATGCTTGGCACTTTGGGGTGGGGGGAGGGGAAAGATGGGGAGAAAATTTTGAACTCAAAATTTTGTGGAAATGAATGTTGAAAACTTAAATAAATTTTTTTAAAAAATTGTTTACTTGCTTCATTTAGTACCAGAGCCAGCTAGAAAAAAAAATTTATTCTAATTGTTGTGGTTTATGTCTCCATTATGGTTTATCCCTTCCACATTGCAACTTTCCCCTTTGCAGTTTTGATATATTGCAGGTTGGCATGAGGAATTAAATGGGAATGTGGGGGGAGTTTTACAGAAGCTGCAGATGACACATGAAGGCCAGCAGATGATACAGAACCTATGACTAAATATTTAATCCAAATTTGGCAATTAAATTGTAAATACCCTATAAAAGAAAAAGGAAAAAATTCAAACTTCTCTGGTGTGAAAGGAGGGCCAAAAGTTTTATAGAGATTTTCAATATCACAGGGTTGCCATACCCCTGACTCCAGCAATGAGGAAAGGGATAACTAATTGTATTTGTTAAAGGGAAGGCAGTATTGGTATGTGGGATTGTTGGGTGGGTACAAAATGGCCTGTGATAAAGGAACAAAAGTTCTGACCTTTTATATAAATAGCCAGGACTCTATCCTGTCTAGGGACTTGAGGCAGCTAGGTGGTTTAGTAAATTGAGTTTTGGACCTAAAGTCAGGAAGACCTGAATTTAAATCCAACCTCTGATATTCACTTACTGTGTGACTCTAGCAAGTTACTTTAACTGTTTCTCTCGGTTATTCCATAGGTAAAATAAAAGAATAGTAATAGTATCTAGCTCTAAGAGTTATTGTAAAGATAAAACAAGATATTTGTAACGCAGTTTACAAACCTAAAAGAGCTATATAAATGTTATATTATTATTGAACTAAATGAGAGAAAATCTTATTTATATTAATGATCAATGACTTCACAGATGGCATTGATTATATTATTAACCTCCCAAGATAGTTTAAACCAAACAACTACCTGTAAGAATATGAGCTCTAGACAATGTCTGAGTCATGAGTAAGAAGATATGAAAGGTGGAAGGAGGGTAGGAAGATGAGTAAAGGAGAGGAGAAATGATTCTCTCAGAGTCAGGAACCTCAGGTAAATTTATTCTCCCTCCAGCCCTTGCCCACGTTGTTCTCTCCTGACCCTATCCAACTTTGAGTAAGGGGCAGAGTCAAGGCTGTAACTAAAGCAAAGCCACTCCCATGGGAATACTGAACAGACTTGTTGAGAAAGAGTAGCTCCCATCACACAATAGTTTAGTCCGTCTAAGAGGGTGTGGTTAGTTTTCTGTTTATCGGAACGCCCCTAATGCCTCACCTAGCTACACTGTGAAAATTCATCACCAGTTCATTACTAGTGTTCAGTTATCTAGCTTCTGAAGAGACTGACTTTGCCCTAACACAGAAAGGTATATACCACAAAGGTAAAGGGGACTCTTTGCTTCTCTGGACTCCTACCCTTAACTCCACCTCCTTCTTGAAGTTTATCTTGTCACAAGGGTGTGGTGGCTGGTGTAGTCTCAGGCACCCACCAAATCTGAGAGGCTTAGACTATAAGGGACCTGGATCTTCTATGCCACTAGAGTAGGAAGCTGCAACAGGGAAAACTGAGGCCCATCCAGAGAGGGAGAGAGTGGAATAAGGAAACTGCTACTGTCATCATGCCTATCCAGGTTAGTCCTCAAATAACTGATACCTGGTGCTCGCCAGCCTGGGACTTGAAGCTTTCCTAGTCTGGTAAGGCTGACTAAAGTTCACCTTCTGTTGGCATAGCCTTTGAGAATCTAGGGTCACCCCTTGTTTATGATGAGGCATCAGAGGAGGACTTCAGAAGGAAGAATGACAGCCGAACAAGACAGCTTATTCTTTATTATCATCAGACTAACTCCTTTTAAGTTGCAAAACAAAAACTGTTTGAACAGGACCATTGTCTGTCCTGGCATCATGACAGGTGATGGCTGTAAAATGACTCCAATTTTCGAGCTTATTGTACATTCTTAGGTCCCACTGGGACCTGGAGAATGGCCTTTGCTTGCCCTCTTTTTCCTTTATACTATCGCTTATTAATTTTTCTTAGCATTTTTTGGCATTTGCATGTTCACTTGTGGAATTTATAAAAGAAAATTTTAGATATAAAATAAAAACCGACAAATTGGCCAGACTTACACATGAACCAAAAACCAGTCTCCTCAAAATGTTTCAGCAAGAGGGATCACAATAGACAAAGGATGTGTATGCCTATTAAAAACAAACTATCTAATTTTGACATCAGTGAATTCTCAATATGGATTCCTTTTTTTAAGTAAAAAAATTCCATTTTTATAAAATTCTCAAGCTTTTCAGGCAATTTTGATGAAAATTCTACTCATCAATCAATTACCAACCATTTATTAAATGTACTACATGCCAGGCACTCTAGGATCCTGGGAGACATTCTTATTTCTACCTTAGTTTTTAAGAAAGCTTTTTTAGGCAAGTATATCTGGGTTGGAGCAGGTTTTGAACATTACATCCTTTATTCTCATTTATTAAGTAAAAATAATTATGGACATTTATTGTTACAAAGCACTTCGTACATGTGATTTCATTCAGTTTTCACAATGACACTATGAGGGAAGTTCTGAAGATACTATTATTCCTAATTTGCTAATAACGAAAATGAGGTTCAGAATAATTGGGTCACCCAGTGTCTGAAATAGGATTTGAACCCAGCTCCATTCAGCTTCATTGCATAGTCTTATCTGACAGAGGGATCCGTTAGGACAATCAGTCAAGAGAAGGAACTTGTGAGATGCTGCCAAGCTCCAGTACTGACTAATAATTAACAGTCCTGGGTTCTAATCTCAGTTTCTCATTTCATAACTCAGTTGAAATTGCTCTCTTCAAAATTACCCGTGATCTCTTATTTGCCTAATTGCCAGATCTAATGACCTTTTCTCAACCCTCCTTCTACACCTCTCTGCAACATTTTGCGCTGTCCTCTCCTCTCGAATATTCTTTTCCTTCACACCACAGATGTACAGACCTAGCTCCCACTGGGACCTAGAGAATGGCCTTTGCTTGGCCTTTTTTTTCCTTTATACATTGCTTTTTAATTTTCTTAGCATTTTTTGGTAATTTCTGTGTTCACTTGTAGACTTCATAAAAGAGACAATAGATATAAAATGAAAACCTAAAAAGGACCAGGGACCAAGCATTTTGATTAATAAAGACTCCCGAAAGTGTTTCAGCAAGAAGGATCCCCATGCATGCAGGATTTATTTTCTAATCAAAACTGTTATTAAAACATCTCTTAATAATGAGAGCGGTGATGGATGAGCAGACAGACAGAAAGAGAATGAGGAAAACAGATAATACCATCCATTATTTGCATATACATCTTTACAGTTAAAAAATACATTTGTGATAATAGAACATTATTTCCCCCAATTTATAAATGAGAAAATTAGAATTTAACAATAGTAATAATAACAGGTAACATTTCTATAGTACTTACTCTGTGCCATCCATATACCATACTAAGTGCTTTACAAGCATTATTTCATTTGATCTGCTTAACAACTCTAGGAGGTAGGTGCTATTATCATCCCCATTTTACAAATGAAGAAACTGAGGCAAACAGGATCACGCAGGTAGTTAATATCTATAACTGGATTTGAGCTCAGGTCTTCCTGACTCCAGGGCCAGTGCTCTATCTACTCTTTCTGCCACCTACAAACCCCCAATCACTTAACAAGGGTGGTTAAGAAGTGACTTTACCAAGTTAATGGAAACTAAGCAATCAATACATCGATCAATCAGCATTTATTAAGCAATTGTTATATGCCAAGCTCTGTGCTAAACATCCAGGATACAAAGGCAAAAGAGAAAGTCCCTGACCTCAAGGAACACTTTAATGGAGTAGACTACTTGTATGCATACAGAAATCAAATACAAAGTTACCTTTCACAAGCAAGCAAAGGTTATGCAAAATGTGGAGCTTGAGCTCAATTTTAAAGGAAACCAAGAATTCTAGGAAGCCTTCATGCGTGTGGTTCAGAGTCCATTCTGGGCATGAGGAAGAGTCTGCTAAAGCATGGAAATGAGAGGTGGAGCGTTGTGTGTCAGAAATAGCAAGAAGGCAAATGTGAATAGACCCTGTAGACTGTGAGAAGGAGCAAAATCTAAGTAGGCTTGCAAGGTAGAAAGGAGCCATGTTGTAAAAAGTCTCAAATATCAAAATGAATGGGCGTTGCCTCACCCTAGGTGAGTACCTGCAAAGACCTTAGCCTAAAGGGTCCAAGGTCTCCCAGTGTATCCTGGGTCATCTGTAGTCATCCTGATAAATATCTGGTCACTGGATTCAGATGGCTCTGGAGGAGAAGTGAGGCTGGTAACCTGCACAGCCATCCCTCACTCAAAGCAGAGTCAAGAGCAAGTCATGTCATCACTTCTCTGATGGCATGGTCTTCTTTGACAATGAAGGACGAGAACAATTTGATCTTAGAAAGAACCACTGGTGTTGTTTTGTTTTGTTTTGTTTTGTTTGAGTGGGTGCAGAAGGGATGATGTAGTCATACTAACATTTTAGGAAAATCGCTTTGGCCACTGAGGGGAGAATAGATTGAAGCAGAGAAAGGCCGGAGGCCTGAGGAACAATTAGGAGGCTATGGCAATGGTCTGAGTGAGAGGTGGTGAGGGCCTGAACTAGGGTGATGGCTAAGTGAGCAGAGAGAAAGGGAAGGCTATGAAAGATGTTGTGGAGACAGAAACAACAAAACCTGGCAACTGTTTGATGTATGGGAAATGTGAGAGTGAGGAGCAAGGATGATAACAAGGTAGAAAACCTAGTGTGGCCTTCAACAGTAATAGGGAAGTTTGGAAGTGGGGTGGGTTTGGTGGGCAAGAAAAGAAGTTCTAGTTTGGACCTGCCATGTTGGAGATGCATAGGGTACATCCAATTTGAAATGTCTAATAGGCATAGTAATTCAGAACTAGAATTTAGGAGAAAGATTAGGGCTGGATATAGAGTTTAGGGAGTAATTGCCTGCTTGAGATAAATGATTATTAATAACCAATTAGTATGGGGGGAGGGGAGACTGAGTTTTTTCCATTTCTATTCCCTCATTCAGAAACCAACCATTGTAGGTTATTCAGACAGCCTCTGAAGGACGGGGCTGATGATGAAATTGGGCTAACATGCTCTTCAATCTGGCAAGGGCTGCACCTCACCCAACTGCAAAAACTTCATCTAATCTAGGTGAGTTCTGGCCCATTGTTCAACTATATAAGAGGTTGGGTGGAGATGAGTCTTTCTGTCCAAGAGCAACTTAATTAGAATCACAACCCACCGTCCTTCATTAGAATAAACCTCATGAGGGCTGGAAAGGAGGATGGGATGGATGAAATTCTGCAATCCCCCAAAGACCAGAGTACCAGGGGCAGGTCCCCTGGAATGAATTCAGAGACTCAAGCATTCTTGAAATCAAAGTGGTAAAGATTTATTACACTTTTCAGTGGGCAAGTGTTCTTAGGGAGCTTGTAAACTTAGAGGGGTACAGGTAAAGTTTATATAGGATGTTCTATAGTAAAACATGTGCCAAGTGTGATGACTAGGTGAGTGATTATTTCTTAAATGAACATGCACTTTTAGTACATACTGAGCAGGTATTTTACCCAGAGTTCATTGGGAAATATGCTAGGGGGTCGATACATGGAGATGTGGTTTTAAGCCTGAAATGTCACTAAGTCAACTAACGGTCAAGACTAAGGAATATCAGGCTGCTCTCATCACTGTCTTGTTAAGCAAGATAAATGTAAGGGAGTATATGTATGTCTAAGTCTATAATACATATGGTTCGTCAGTGAGTAGTAAATTTTGCTATGACCCAGTAGTACACAGCCAATTCAGCCAGTACACAGCTGGTTCAGACTAATAAATTCTATAGGTGCAACTGGCTACTGTAGCAGGAAGGGAGATAACAGTTGTTTCTGGGGCAGAATGTGTCCTTGAGCTGGGGAGAAACTGCCTGGGATAGGGATTTGAGGCTAGGGAGAAATGTGAATCTTAAAGAGAAATGTGATTTTAGAATTGGGGTCTAAGCACATGTACCCAAGTACCCCATCAAGCCCACCTCATAATATTCATTCTATTATTGATTGTAAACCAATCAGAATTTAATTCTTCCTCTTAGGAGCATCCACTCTTTCAAGCATATTTAAGCATTCAGGGGTTTCCAAGGTTCATCTTTGACTTCTAAGAGGGCCACTGGCCTCATCTTATTGATTATTTGCTAACCATCATTAAGAAATTGGTTGTTAATTACCCAGAAACTATGTCTCTTGGACTTTTCATTCATCACATCCTCAAGAAGAGAATTGAACCCATGGGAGCTGAGGAGGTTACAGAGCGAGAGAGTATATAGAGATAAGAGAAATAGTCCAGGATAGTCTTGGATATTTACAGTTAATTAGTGTGATATAAATGTTTATACAACAAAGAAGACTGAGAAGGAGCAGAAAGATAGGGATGAGGTGCATCAAGAGGAATAATGTTACAATAATCCAGAAAGGAAAGACTATTTAGGAGGAGAGGGCAGTCGGTAGTGCCAAATGTTGCAAAGAAGTCAAGAAGGAGGAGGGTTGAGAAAATGAAGTTAGATTTTGTAATTAGGCAATTAAGAGATTAATTTGGAGGGAGCAGTTTCAGTTGAGTGACTAAGACTAGAATCTAGTTCTTTTGAATGCTGGTCAGCACTAGAGTTTGGCAGAATATTATAAACATCAATGGCAGTTCCCTGAATTTTTTCCCTAGGCTAATTATTCTGACCAATTCCCTGTCAGAGGGCTAGCTGATGAACTAAGTCCTAAGGAATGGTACCACAAAGCACAACTGTCCCTTCTGTAACCCCTTGACTTTACTGCTTTTGTAATCCAAAATCCCTGCCTTAAAAATGCCCACATTGGTGATAGTCTAAGTGAGGGTGGTATCTGAGATTTGCAATGACCAGAAGTTCTGCTCTTATGTCCTGTTCTGGGTATTATATTCCTCTGCTTTCTGGAGACAGCTCTGTAGCTTTACAGGGAAAAATTTGCCCGGTCAAAATGGCAGGGAGAGAAAGAACTCCTATAACTAATGGTCTTATCAAAATGCTATAACCTGTACAGGTTCTTAAGAGTTAGCATCTTCTGGATCCAATACTTGCTGCAACTACTTTAATTGCCCTATCTCAGGAGCAGGGAACCTGTGGCCATGAGGCCATGTATGGCCCTTTGTCAAAGGGCTACACTTATGGCCTTGAAGCCAGGGTTTCCCCACCCCTGCAACTGCTTATGCAAAACTTTCTGTATATCAACAGTCAACAGAGACAGCAAACTCATGGACCCAATGAGCAAAAGGAGTGGACCATTGGAGTCCATTGAATCACTCACTTGTTACTCACTTTAGTAGGACAAAGAGGTGGACTCACAATGGAGTAGGTGTCCCTGGGGAGCATCAGAAAGAACTCTACCTTCTCCAGGAAAGGGGAAATGCGCACTTTGCTTTATTCTGAAAGAGCTTCTAGTGAAAAAAAGTGTAACTTCTCCCAGTGTGTGTAACTTTGTAATTGCCAGTGATTGAGTGTGTGGGTGACCACATGTAGGGCTTGTGTGCATGGTATTATTAATATTTAATAAAGAGGTCCCAGGCTGTTTTCATTAATTTGGGAAATAAATTACCCCCATTGCATCCAATGGAGTACAATTCCTTGGAGAACATGTGGTGCCATTTTATACCAGGAGAGGCAAACTAGCTTTTTTTTTTCCTCTCTGCTTTTGTTCAGCTGTTCAAATCTGCTTGTGGCTTAAGGGTCTTAATTCTTGAAACTAATGGTTGCATTTTAAAATAAAGGAGCGTCTGTGGCTCACTGAGAGCTCAATTTTATGACAAAAAAGCAAATATCTAGTAAGACATCTGCCAGTATCAGTAACTCAACTCAACATAAACCTGTATCCCTTGGAGATGGAAATATAATTCAATTCAAGAAACATATGTTAATGCACTCTGTCCTCACGTCTGCCTCACAGAATCCCTAGTATCCTTCAAATCACTGTCCAAGTGTAACTCCCTACACCAAGCTTCTCTCAAAATTGCTTTGTTTGACTTTGTATTTATTTACCTGGTTGCAGGCTGTATCCAGTCAGCTGAAAGCAAGCTATTTGAGGGAAAAGATTGTTTCATGGCTTTTTGGTCATGTTTCATCCCCCGCATCTGGCACAGTTTCTTGCATATAGTTTGTTATCCAGTTTTGCAGGGAGAGGGATGACATATGTTTTAAATGTATAATAATAATCATAGCTAGCATTCATATAGTACTTTAATTATAATAATATATAAATATAACAATGTAATTTTAATCATAATAATATAATAGCTAGCAATCATAATTGCATTAGTTTCACTTTATATAGAGCTTTAAGGTTTGCAAAGCACTTGACAAATAGCAATGTCAAAAGGTAGATGCAATTATCTCCATTTTACAGATGGGGAAATTGAGGCAGGCATAGGTTAAGTGACTTGTTAAGGGTCACACAGCTAGTAAGTGTCTGAGACAAGATTTTAAGTGAGGTCTTCCTGACTCCAGGTCCAACACTCTATCCACCAAATGCCTAGCTCCCTTCTACGTATGATACAAGATGGAAAAGTATCTGTTCCATTCTGTCTTCAGAGTATTCATTACTTAGGTGAAATTTTTCATCTTCCATTCTAAGTTGTTTATTCTCTTTTGAAGAGCTCTTACTGCATTTTCTTAACTCTTTTTTAAGCTCTTATTTTATTTCTTCCATCCATCATTGGAGTCCTTGTGATCAGTTTATTCTTTTCACTGCCTCTTTACCAGAAGTCTTTAAAGCCTATTCACAGGACCTGGGGGGAAACATCACCCTTTTAACCAGTTGGGAGGGTGGGGTACCTATATCCACCTTTTGTATCCTAAGTTCCATTGCCCTACTGGACCCAATTCCTGGATCCTCTAAAGTAGGCAGGAAAGGTCAGTACACTTTAGAAATATAAATACTGAAGATGAAAGAGGTTAAGGTATGAATTGCTAAAGTTACATAACTAGCAAATAAAGTGATAGATCTGAGGCTAGAACCCAGATCCAAATATCTCAGCTAAGTTATTGATGACAATGATGAGAAAATTACCCCTTCTTCATGTCTTCTACTACTGATCCAAATTCAGAGGCTGCACGTCACTTATTTAAGAGAGTGGTGGCTAGGGAAGGATATTTTGGTTTGGGAAATCACCGGAATGGTGAGTGAGCTGTAGGGCAGTCACTTGACACTTCTGGTGTGCTCTCTAGAAGCATTAGTAGTGGTCATTTAATCACCATTCCAGAGAAAAAAGCAAGAAGGAGCTAACGGGAAGTATACCCTATCAGCAGTATGGCAGGAAGATGACAGTGTTACAGAAGTTACACAGTAACAGAATAGGGTAGAGACTGGAAATACAGAAAAGATCTACACAAGCAATTCAGGTGTGAAAAATTCAGTCAAATGTGGAAACTTGAGTAAAGGAAAAGAGAAAAAGATAGCAGTGTCTGCCTTTTCTACATTTTATGAATCATAAGCTATCCTGACAGAGCAGCCAAATAGGGTACTCTTCATTCTCATCCATTGCAACACCCCTAGGAATAAGTTATGGATTGGCAGGCACTCTAGGATGGGCAGGCATAAGGTAAGTGACTTGTTCAAGGTCACACAGCTAGTAAGTGTCTGAAACAAGATTTGAAGTGAGGTCTTCCTGACTCCAGGTCCAACACTATCCACTGAATCACCTAGCTCAATGAGAGCTCAGTTTTATGACAACAAAGCAAATACCTAGTCAGACATCTGCCAGTATCAGTAGCTCAACTCAACATAACCCTGTACCCATAGGTAGTCTGGAAACAGGATTGAGGATGCTCTTTGGTGGGGAAGGGCACACACTATGCGAAAGAGATGATTCTCTCTTGAGAAAGAGCCCTTGGAGAAAGGATGACCAGAATCGTTGACTTTCTTTTTTTTAAACCATAATCTTTTGCATTTGTATTCAGAAAATGAACACATTTGATCCCTATAGTCACTACAGGGTAGGCAGGGTGGCTACTATCATTCCTATTTTAGAAAAGAGGAAACCAAGGTACAGAAAAATTGAGACTTGCCCAGTGTCACATAGTGATGATGTAGCCATTTTGAAATTGAAGTTCTTCTGAGTTCTAATTCAAATTTTTCGCTTCCACATTACTCTGCCTCTGACTTTGTGGTTACTTAGTTGACCTGTTAAATGACTCCATAGAGACTCAACCTCTGTCTTCTCTGCAGCAATCTAGACATGTAAACAGTTTATAATAGACGTGTAATACTTTTTTCATTAGTCTAAAACTTTTTTTCAAACGTATAAAAGAATGAAGAAAAAAGTATTTGCTGAATAACTTCCAAAAAACAAAACAAACAAAAAACATAGTGCCTTCCTCTGACTCAAAGATTTCTTCACAAGACCACTTTAACACTTCATTTCTGTTATGCAAAATTTCCCCATCCTGGAAGGCTCTTTCCTGCTTAGATGTGCTCAGCATGTTCAAATAGCCAATCTTGATAAATAAAACCAGAAGGCATGCGATTGTTTGGCTCAGTGACTTACTCACTTTTGGGACCATGGTTTGCAATTCATTGACTAAGAAATCATTCTGATTAGATGAGTATAAAAAGTGTAAAGTGAAATAACTTTGGTGTCCCTGTGTGTGAGGATGAAAAGTACAAAGGCTCTTGAATATTGAGCAGATGTGAGAATGCAACAAGTTCATTTTTGTTTTGTTAAAAGAACCTTCCTGAACACTCATCATTGAAACGGAAATTCAAACTTTCCCCCTTGAGTTTCCTTGTAGACAATAGTAGTGAATTTGTAGTAACACTGAATGGTGGGGGGAAGGGAGAAGGAAGAAAAAGAAAAGAAATCCCTCCTTGAGAAGTTCCCCAAGGAGGGTCCTCTTGCAAAAATGAATCAACAGGGAATATTTATCTGGTCAGTCTTTTCTAAATTTTCTTGTTTGGTATAATAAATGGTGTCTCTTTTATGAAAATCTTGGCAATTCATGTGTGAGAATATGAATCTTGATGAAGTCCTTTGCCATTCATATGGATGGATATAATATATAATTCCATCTGTTGCAGCATTTATCAAACCCTGTCTTCCCATAAAAACAGAAGGGAAATTTGTATATGTACAAACACCATAGATGAATGTGCTTATGCATGTATGCACATATATTCAAATTTATAGCCTTGTGTAGAGAAACTATTTTGAAAAGTCAGACCTTCATGTTTTTAGGCAGGGCTACATTTGTAACAAACAAACAAAAACCCCCCCACCAAAAACCAAGCATGTCTTCCAGGATAAAACTCTGGAGAGGAGTGGCTTGTTTCAAAGGCCACATGAGATACTAAGCCTAGTTACACCGTCAGATTCTTTCCATTATTCACGCATGCACACAATAAAAAACAGAGAAAAGGGAATTAGCCATACCAACTCCATCAACCTCCTCATGTACCCAAGGAGGTAGAGAAGCTAAGTCCTAGAATCTCAAACAAATGCCTCCATGTCACACACTAGTTCTACTCCAGAAACAATTTCTGACAGACTGAAATATTATTGAACCACAGTCCTCTATATACTGAAAGCTCAGTGGAAATTTAACTTTTCGTTCCAACTTAGATTTGATTAAGCATGGCAGAAATGGTGGAGAATTCCCTCAGTGGTAACAGAAGCAGATTCTCTTGTCTGTGGGCACAGAAATTCAACACTGCCCCTTAGGTGACAGTAGAACCATTGTGGTAAGGGCTGAAAAGTGACAATAGTGTCTGAGCAAGGTTAGTATCATACTACACCCACAGCTAGAATGTATGCATGGGCAATACTTTGTACTGTGCTAAGTGCTAAGAGCCTGAATTTTTGCCTCATAACAGTGGGAAGAGACAAACTCCTTTTTGACAATGGTGTACACTAGTTGTATTACCACAGGTGAGGATCTCAGATCCTTAGTTTCCTCATCTGTAAAATGATAATGATAATTTGGCTATGTGCCAGGCACTGTGCTAAACAGTGGGGTATCGCAGCAAGCACCCTGACACACATCCACAGTGACCTGCTAGCACAGGTTCTTACATCTGCTTTAATCACATACACCAACAGAGAAAAGACAAGCAGAGAACTGAAGATCAATACACAGGACTTCTAACTATCTGACCATAAGCAATACATATATCACAGATCAACAGACAGATCCAACTGTCTGACTATTGCATGTATGCATAGTTACCAGAGAGAGAAGCGCCAGTATCTGGATTTTCAAAACCTGAGGGCTTCTTAACAGTTACGCAGAGTCTCATCTGGCACACAAACCTTCTTCAGTAAACCCCAAAGCAAAACCTCACTTCAGAGTACACACACACACACTTTTCAGAGCCAGAAGGCATAATGACCCTCCTGACACAATGCCTCATTAGAAATTAACAAAAGGTCTTCCTATGAACAAACTTCCCCTAATCACACTCCCCTTAATGGGTTCACCTGAGGCCTATTAATAGGCAGGGAAGATCTTTAACTCTCATTAACATTACATAGGGATACAAAGAAAGACAAAATTTTTATCTGCCTTCAAAGAGCTCACATTCTAAAGGGGAAAACAACATGCAAACACCTGTGAGCATACAAGACATATATAGGATAAACTGGAGTCAATCTCGGAAGAAAAGTGCTAGCATTAAGTGGAACTGGGAAAAGCTCTTGTAGAAAGTAGGTTGAGCTGACACTTGAAGGAAACCTGAGAAGCTAGAAAGTAAAGATTAGAGAGAGCTCTAGGCATGAGGAGCTGCCAGTGACCCAACTGAGTCGCCATTGTAACACATTGTAACACTTGTGACAGTAAGAATACATATAAGCCCAAAGTGGGGTCAATATGATGACTTGGAATTAGAACACGTGTCTAGTGCTGGCACTGCCACTGTGATTTAAGTGGCTTTACCTCTCAATATCTCAGTTTCTTCATCGGTAAAGTGAGGAGAACAACATCTGGCCTGTTCACTTAAACAATAGATTCCAAACCAGACAATTGATTTAGAAGAGGAAACTGTGATCCAAAGAGGCTTTATACATTTTCCAAAGTCATACAGGTACAATTTAAGTCCAGATCCTTTGACAACAATGTAAGTATTCTTTCCACTACACTCTGAAGACCCTGTAATGTTGTGGAACTTGATGCCATTAACATAGTATCAAACCAGAACATCTAGTGAACCTCACAACCTTGGGGAATCCTTCTTTTAGTAGATGCTTTTATGTAGCACCCAGCCCTGGCAAATACCTTTGGTAAACACATATCTTCTTGTGTAATCTCCTGGTTGGTATTTATAGTCAGACATTCAATGAACAAAATTATCCATATGATTGATTATACCTATCAAGGAATCTTGAATGATCTGAACATATGCAAAGGAAACAACTTGTCGGTAAGGAGATTTCAGATCCATGCTTTGTTCCATGGAGTCAAAGGCTTTTTTGTTGTTGTTCAACAAAGAATAAATATGATAGGATTTATTTATAATTTCTATGAGAGGAGTAGGAGGTAACAATATAATTATATATTCATGTGATTGTACATTCTGTAGCTATTTTCAATAAATTTTTCTTTCTATCTCTTCCTACTAGTTTTTGTTAGTAACATATAGAAAGGCTGAGGATTTTTCTGCTACTTTGCTGATATAATTATTTTTATTAATTATAATAGTGTTAAATTTAATTAATTAGCAATTCCATTATTGTTTTAATTAATTTTAGCATTCTCTAAGTAAGCCATTGTATCATCTATAAAAAGGGATAATTTTATTTCCTTTATTGCCAGTGCTCTTTCCCTCAGTTTTTCTTTCTTGTTCTATTGTTCTAGCCAGCCTTTCGAGAACTACCTTAAATTTTTATATTACTATACAATGACAATAGGCATCCCTATTTTTCATCTAATCTTATTAGAAAGGCTTCTACTTCCCCATTACATATAAATGCAATGTCTTGGTATTTTTTTTTTACCATATTTTCATATTTTTTTTTACCATACTAACAAAAGAAATATTTATACCCACACTTCTGAATTATTTTTAAATTAAATTTGTATTGTCCTTTATCAAAAGTTTTCACTGTATCTATTAATAAAATTATAGTTTTTATTATTTTTGCTATTCATTTATTATAATATGTTTATAGTTTTATTGATATTGAACCAATCTTTAATTCCCATTATAACCTCTTTGCTAAGATTTATTCAATATTTTTCACTGATAATTTTTTAAGATATTGGTCTATATGGTATTCTTTTTAAGCTTTATTTCTAGATTTTTAAGTGCTGAAATCATTTTTTCACAGAAAGAATTTGGTAGTATCCTTCTTTACCTTCTTTTGCAAATTGTTTATGTAATATTGGAAGTGATTATTCTTTGAATAGGTGAAGGAATTCACTTCTCAATCTGTCTGGATCCATCTGGTCCTGAAATCTTTTTTTGAAGTTCCTTTATTCCTTCTTTAATTTCTTTTTCTGAGACTGGGATATTTAAATCTTTTAATTTTTGTTGTATTAACCTGAGTAATTTACATTTTTGTAAATTAAACATTTCACTTAGGCTGTCAGATTTATTGGCATATCTTTATAAATTAGGAGTAAGCTGAGTTGTTTTTATTATGTTTAAAGGTCTCAGGTGCATCCAGCTTTCTCTGTTTTGTACTTTAGAGCATAAAAACCCTATTTCCCCAGTATTATCTCAGCTGTTGCTCTCTGTGTCTAAATAACAATGGTTATGCTTACAGAGGCAAATGACTGAAGGATTAGCAAATATTTTGAACCTAGGGTCAGAAGGCCTTGGTCTGAGTCAGGGCTATCAGAGTTTCTATAATTGTGATTTTGATCAAATCATTTAACCTCTCTAAACCTCAGCTTCACTATCTGGAAAATGGGGATAGTAACAGTTGACCTATTTCCAGGGGTTGTTACTGGAAAGTCTGTACCCCTTAGCTGCTTCCTGAGTACTTGAGGTATTACTACTGTCAGATTTTCAGATGCTGCTGAAGTAGAGGCCACAAGCACTTGGATCTGTAAGTGTAGTAAACAGACAAAGCTTCTGACAGGCGGCCCAAGATTCTCTCTCTGTTACTAATTGGGATTTCACACTTTGGTTACAAACAAGACATGAAATCAACTGTAATTTTGAAAAGTTATCCGTGCTTACCTTTAAAATAACACAGGCTTTCCACTCTTTTAACGTTTGATTTAGAAAGATTCTAAATGCAAAAGTGTGACCCAAAATTCAGTCTGACCCTGTCCTTTTCACTCTCTGCCAATCAGGAGCTGGCAAAGATGTGCTATCCCTGGGACTGAGAACAATGCTAATCTCTCTCGTAACTATTCAAATACTGGAATTAAGATCCTATACACACACACACACACACACACACAGAGCAAGAGAGAGACAGAGACAGAGAGAGACAGAGACGGAGAAGGAGGGAAGGAGGGAGGGAGAGAGGAAGGGAAGGGAGGAGAGTCTTCATTTCTCCATGCTACACTCTCCTAGTTTTTCAACCAATCTACTTTCCTCATCATCCTGGCACCCACTTCTGGAGTACACCTCAATTAAGAAAAACTGCTCTAGAATATGAACGATCAATAAAGTTCAATTCCCCACTCCACCCCTATTCACTGTCACTTACATACATCAGTGTCAGACCAGCTTCCATTGATTGAGGGCCTTAGAAACCATATCTGTAAAGCCAGGGCAAAAATGTAATGATCATATGATTATATTATTTGCCTACTTCTAAAACAATACCCACATTTATCCCCCTTGCTCTACATACGCAACCAGTTCCCTAGTTCAAGTCCTGATCACCTCTTGACTGAATTACTTTAAAAAGCCTTCCAGTTGGTTTCTCCAGTCCTCCTGTCCAATATTCCTCTAAACAGCTGACAAATTAACATTGCCAAGGTACGACCATGTCACCCCCTTGCTTAAAAGTCTCCAAGGGCTTTCTTATCTCAGATGCCAAGTCCTCTTCAAAGCATCACTTGATTTTCTCCATGGTAGCTATCTCTCTCAACTGAAATTCCTTTATATTTATTTACTAACGGAAACTCCTTGAGAACAGGGACAGTTATGACTGCCATATAGCATCCACCTTGCATGTGCTAGGTTCTCATCAGATGTTTGTTTAATTTAATTGACATTAATTGAGTTGAATTTACCAGAGATCTTGTTCTAATTCTCCAAGCCTGGCCCAATTCTTTCTTCCTAAATCAGTTTAGGTTGTACTTGTCTCATTCTGACCTTTGTTAGCCGTTTGCAAGCCGTCTCCTCACTCCAGGATCTGTCCTGATCCTAGAACCACAAGTCCTCTGTAACCATAGACTCCATTCCCTATACAATTCTTGGCACTGACTGCTTAACCCTATTAAACACTCCAGATTGTTTCAGATCTCCTAATCCAGTGATGGGGAACCTGCAGGCTCGAGGTCATATGTGGCTCTCTAGGTCCTCAAATGTTGCCCTTTGACTGAATCCAAACTTCACAGAAGAAATCCCCTTATTTTTAAAATAGTTTTATTTATTTATTTATTTTTAGATTTCAATATTCATTTCCACAAAATGTTAAGTTCCAATTTTTCTCCCCATCTCTCCCCTCCCTCCACCCCACAACACCTTGCATTCTAATTACCCCTTCCCTCAGTGTGCCCTGTCTTCTATCACACCCCACCCTTCCCTTATCCCCATCTTCTCTCTTTTATTGTAGGGCAAGATAAATTTCTATACCCCATTACCTGTATTTCTTATTTCCCAGTTACATGCAATAACAATTCTCAACATTCATCTCTAATACTTTGAATTCCAACTTCTCTCCCTCCTTCCCTCCCTCCCCACTCATCCCCACTGAGAAGGCAAGCAATTCAATACAGGCTATATATGTGTCATTTTGCAAAAGACTTCCATAATAGTCCTGTTGTGTAAGACTAACTATATTGCCCTCCATGCTACTCTGTCCCCCCTTTTTTTTTCTGTTCTCTCATTTGGCCTTGTCCCTTCCCAAAAGTATTTACTTCTAGTCACTCCTTTCTCCCATTTGCCCTCCTTTCTATCATCCTCCTCACCGCACCTTCCTTTCCTTTGCTAATGCTGTTGCTGCCGCCACTGCCTCTATCACCACCTGGGACCATGCCGAGGGGACTTTGCAACCCTCTCACCCAGCTGGAAAAGCCCTCCCACATTGACCTTTGAAGCTTTCTTTGTGGCTTATGAATGAAGGGATCTGGGACCCTCCCTGCTGGGGATTCTGCCCCGGAGGCCTGTTTTGGTCCTGTTCCACCCCATGCCACGTGGCCAGTGCTGGGCTCCTTTTTACCCAGCATCCCTTCCAGGTCACGTTTGGCTGGAAATCTCTTTTGCTGTTGTTCTGTGGCTTCTGCTGCTCTAGAATTTGTTAAGAGACATTTTTTACAGGTATTTTGTGGGCTGTGGGGGAAGCACTAGAGTATATATATATCTTTCTACTCCTCCATCTTGGCTCCAAGAAATTCCCTTAATAAAAGAACTTGTTCTAAAACTTAGACTCCGTCAAAAGGTCGCACCCAAAGACCTACAGTGCCACATGTGGCCTCCAGGTGGTAAATTCCTCACGCTTGCAATCAGTGCTTTGAATCTATGCTTTCTACTTTGCTTCCACTTACCTGGTATTGAAAACTCCTCAATTTTCAGAAACTTTTGCAAAATGCTTTCCCTGCACACTTGTAATTAAACTTAAAGGTGTAGAATTAGCTCTACCAATGTCAGATTTTTATGGAAGGTTCTTCTATTATGGTATAAGGGATAGAGAAGGTACAGGACTTGGAATAAGGAAGACTCAGGTTTGAATCTTGCTTCAGAAAATCATTAACTGTATGACTCTGAACCTCTCAGTCTCAGTTTCCTCATCTGTAAAATAGGAATAACAATAGCACCTACCTCAGAAGATTGTTTTGAAGATCAAAGAAGATAATGCATGCACAACATTCTGCAAAACCCAAAGTTACATAAAGTTCACCATTTTTTTCTTTTTGTCTCCATTAATTATTTGATTAAACTATCATCCATAGTCTCTCCTAATTACTGCCAAACCCCATGAAAAAACTTTATATATTCATTTTCTTCACTTTCTCAGAGTTCACCAACTATTCTTCCTCTCATAATCTAGCCCCCACCACTTTACTGAACTAGTTCTTGATGAGGTGATCAATGATCTAACTGCTATATTCAGTGACTTCTCAGTTCTCATCCTGCCTGACCTCTCAGCAACACGGACACTGTCAACCAACTTCATTTCTCTTGAACACTCTCCTTTCTTTTCTTTTGCCATGAATTAACCTTGATTCTTCTATGTGTTTAACCTTCTTAACCCTTTTATCCCCTGGATCATCATGCAATTCCCATACCTTAATAACGAATAACAGCAAAACTCTGTTCTTGGCTTGCTCTCCTTGGTAATTTCATCTGTCCCACGGGTTCAAATATCCTATGACTTTTGTTTTGTCGTTATTCAGTCATTTCAAATGTGTCTGATTCCTTGTGACCCCATTTGGAGTTTTCTTGATAGAGATACTGGAGTGGTTTGCCATTTCCTTCTGCAGTAAATGAACTGTGCAAAATGATACACATGAGGAAAGTGAGACAAACAGAATTAAGTGACTTGTTTAGGGTCACACACCTAATAAATGTCCGAGGTCAAATTTGAACTCAGGCCTTCCTGACTCCAGGCCCAGAACTCTACACACCAAGCCACCTAGCTGCCCATAAGCATGACTACCAAATCTATATATATCAACTAATCTTTATTGTAAAAGCTATTAAATAATGACTGTAATTAATTTTATTGATATTTCTGTAATCCTTTATAATTATACACATAACCATGTATTCTCCTATTTTGAATTTTGCAGTTGCAAGTACTATTCATTAGGGAACGAAAAGAATTGAATATTGCTTGTTCTGGAAAAAATACACACATATATATGCGTGTGTGTGTACATATATATACATATATATGTGTGTGTGTGTTTGTGTATATATGTGTGTGTGTATATATATATATATATATATATATATATATATATATATATATATATATATATATGTAATTAAATCCTTTCTCCTCTTATTAGGATATTTGTATGTTAGGAATTTCTTCTCTTTTCTCTATATAATCTAAGTTAACATTAATATTTTGAATCCTAAGGGAGAAAGCCATAAGTACCTCTGTAAGGCTTTTTGAAGTTTGCTTATTTTTTTAATTAACAAGCATTTATTTTCTCTCTTCCACTTCTTCCCCATCTAAAATTAAAAAAAAAAAAGAAAACAAAATCCTTGCAACAAATATGCACAGGCAAGCAAAACTCATTTCTGCATTGATCATGACCAGAAATATATATCTCATTCCACATCTTGAGTCTATAGCCTTTCTAGTTCTCTGGAATTATAATTGGTCCCTGTATCAATCAAAGATTCTAACATATTTCAAAGTTATTACTCTTTGCAATGTCATTATTGCATAATAGAATAAATGTTGTTGTAAGGTATAAAATGAGTTTAACACTGAAATATAGGAGAGATCAAGGATGGCAATCCAGTAAAAAAAAATTCTCCTGGCTTTGCTTTTTCATTCTCCATTCTGGTTGCCCTCCTCAGAACACTCTTACCCTGATCAAATGATCTTATTAAAATTGTAGTGCCCAGAACTGAATGCAATACTCAGGATAAGGAACGAAGTACAGATTATAGTGACAATATCACTTGTCTATTCCGAGAAGACACGCTTTTCTTAAAGGAGTCAAAGGTTCTATCAGATTTTTTTGACAGTTGACTTACAGTGCTGACTCATATTGTGTTTGTGACCCACTGTAATTCCCAGCCCCTGTACAGAAGAGCTATTGTTTAAGAGCTGGAGTGTTCAGGAGAACTAGCACCTCTGATGTGAGGGCTTGCTGAACCATTTTCAGAGCCTTTGTTATCCTCCCGATTCACCCAGTTCTCATCTGGGGATCCAAGAAGCTATAGCATGTGCAGCAGTCACACCCCATTTAGCAGATGGGCTAAACTAGGTTGAGGGTAGGCAATGGCTTCAAATCCATCCATGACTTAGGGGAATGTCTACTCCCATGTATGTGAAGACTTTCCCTGGGGGAATGGATGGATGAGAACAATTTGTTCCAATGACCAAGAAGATGGATGAAGCAGGTGCTACGTAGTATTTAGAGCTTGGTCAGGGCATTGAAGG
This sequence comes from Bettongia penicillata ogilbyi, assembly GCA_023548195.1. Classification (NCBI taxonomy): domain Eukaryota; kingdom Metazoa; phylum Chordata; class Mammalia; order Diprotodontia; family Potoroidae; genus Bettongia; species Bettongia penicillata. The sequence continues at coordinate 3,561,126 of JAJHZJ010000066.1, read as the reverse complement.
CACCAAGATCATCCACTGCCTCCCATGCCATCACCAGCTGTCTTGACTTTTATCCGGTCATTGGACTTCAATGATTCAGAAAGAGAGTACAACTGACAACTTTGTGCAATTCTGCTTCACTTAAATCCAATTCATGCACCTGTCAAGATATCACCTATCGTGTCATTTGTCCTCCTCAAAAATGAAGGACAAACAACATTGTCTCACCAAGTCATCCCCATATTGTACTCAGGAACTTGATTTTTGTACCCAAGTGTAAGACTTTACATTTATCTTGGATGAATTTCATCTTATTAGATTCAGCCCAATGGTCTAGCCTGTAAAGGTCACTTTCGATTTGGCTTTACCTTCCATCATGTTAGTTATTTCTCTCAGTTTTGTATCATCTGAACATTTCATCTATGTCTTTATTCATAGTCATTGGTAATATTACTATTTTACCAATGTTATTGGTAAAAATGCTAAAGAGCCCAAGGCCAACACAAACTCAAGGCTCATACCATTAGATTCCTCCTGACATATTGACGTATTATCACCTGCACCTTAAGCCTAACTCTCCAACTATATCTGGCATCTAATTGTGCTGTTATCTACTATAAATTTCTCTATATTCTCCACAAGAATAGTAGGAGATATTTTATCAAAAGCTTTGTTAAAATCTAAGCAGATCTTGAGTCTATGTCTTATGAAGTTTGGTTAAAGGAAATAGGATGAGAAAGAAGAGAATGGGGAACAGGCTAGAGTATTTGATGGTTTTTTATCACATGGAGGGGATAGGGATTAGAATTGTTTTCTTTGGTCTCAGAGAAAATATTCAAGAGTAGTGGACAAATTTAAGATTGATGTCAGAAAAAGTTTCCTTACCATTAGTTGACGTAAAGGGAAGTAGGCTCTCTCTAGAGGTGGTTTATTTAAAACTTATTTTCTTTATTTTCTATCTCCTTTCAAAAGGACTTTTAGGGGGGAGGAGCCAAGATGGTGGAATAGAAAGACTCACATATGCTAGCTCCAAACTCACAGCCCATATATTTCCTGCAAAAAGAACTCCCCACAAATTCTGGAGCACTGCAAGGTGCAAAGAAACACAGTGGAAAAGATTTCCGTTCCAGAGAGCCATCCCCACGGGTCCGTCCCACTCCAAACAGCAGAGTCTACCCCTGTGTTGCCCTGGCCGTGCGGCCCCAGAGGAGCAGATCCAAGCAGGGTTCAGGGAGGAATCTCTGGTGGCTGCGAAGGTCCCTCCACCCACAGACGCTACAGGTCAGTGAGAGAGACGCCTGGGCTGGCCGAGAGGGGAGCGGGGTGTCGCTGTGACTCGGGCCCCCTTGGAAGGCAGTGGCAGAAGTAGCGGCAGAGGCACTGGCAGAGGCAGCAGCAGAGGCAGCAGCAGCCCGGGACTCCCAGAGCAGACAGGAGCTCCATTACTGAAGGTCTCTGCATAAACCCCCTGAGGGAACTTAGCCTGGGAGGTGGCCCTGCCCCCACCCAAGCACCAGAACTTAAGCTCACATTGAATAGCAGTCGCGCCTGCCGTGGAAAGCCCATTTGAATCTCAGATACCAAGCACTAGCTGGGCGGATCTAGGCGGGGGTGGACAGGAGTCTCAGAAGTCAAGTAACTGGCTGGGAAAATGCCCAGAAAAGGGGAGAAAAATAAGACTATAGAAAGCTACTTTGATGGGGCACAGATGTTCCTGCCTTTCAATTCTGATGATGAGGAACAATTCTTACCATCAGGGAAAGATGTGGAGGTCGGGACCTCTGTATCCCAGACATCCAAGGTGGATGTCCGGTGGGCTCAGGCCATGGAAGAGCTCAAAAAGGATTTTTAAAATCAAGTTAGACAGGTGGAAGAAAAACTGGGAAGAGAAATGAGAGAGATGCAAGAAAAGCATGAAAAACGGGTCAATATCTTGCTAAAGGAGACCCAAAAAAATGCTGAAGAAAATAACACCCTGAAAAATAGGCTCACTCAATTGGCAAAAGAGGTTCAAAAAGACAATGAGGAGAAGAATGCTTTCAAAAGCAGAGTTAACCAAATGGAAAAACAGGTTCAAAAGCTCACAGAAGAAAATAGTTCTCTCAAAATTAGAATAGAACAGATGGAGTCTAATGACTTTCTGAGAAACTAAGAAATCACAAAACAAAACCAAAAGAATGAAAAAATGGAAGAGAATGTGAAATATCTCATTGGAAAAACAACTGACCTGGAAAATAGATCCAGGAGAGACAATTTAAAAATCATGGGACTACCTGAAAGTCATGACCAAAAAAAGAGCCTAGACATCATCTTCCATGAAATTATCGAGGAAAACTGCCCTGATATTCTACAACCAGAGGACAAAATAAGTATTGAAAGAATCCATCGATCACCACCTGAAAGAGATCCAAAAAGAGAAACTCCTAGGAACATTGTGGCCAAATTCCAGAATTTCCAGGTCAAGGAGAAAATATTGCAAGCAGCTAGAAAGAAACAATTCCAGTATTGTGGAAATAAAATCAGGATAACTCAAGATCTAGCAGCTTCTACATTAAGGGATCAAAAGGCATGGAATAGGATATTCCAGAAGTCAAAGGAACTAGGACACAAACCAAGAATCAGCTGCCCAGCAAAACTGAGTATAATACTTCAGGGGAAAATATGGTCTTTCAATGAAACAGAGGACTTTCAAGCATTCTTGATGAAAAGACCAGAGCTGAAAAGAAAATTTGACTTTCAAACACAAGAATGAGAAGAAGCATGAAAAAGTAAACAACAAAGAGAAGTCATAAGGGACTTACCAAAGGTGAACTGTTTACATTCCTACATGGAAGGACAATATTTGTAACTCTTAAAACTTTTCAGTGTCTGGGTAGTTGCTGGGACCACACACACATATACACACACACATGTACATGCATGCATGCACACACACATACACACATGCACGCACATACAGAGATAGAGAGCACAGAGTGAATTGAATAGGATGGGACCATATCTTAAAAGAAATTAAGGTAAATGGTGACAGAGAAATGTAGTGGGAGGAGAGAGGGTGAAATGGAATGGGGTAAATTATATCTCATTCAAGAGGCAAGCAGGAGACTTTTTAGTGGAGGGAAAAAGAGGAGAGCTGAGAAATAAACAAGAAGTTTACCCTCATCACATTCGACTAAAGGAAGGAATAAAATGCACACTCATTTTGGTATGAAAACCTATCTTACAATACAGGAAAGTGGGGGAGAAGGAGATAAGCAAGGTGGGGGGGATGATGGAAGGGAGGGCAATGGGAGGAGGGAGCAATTTGAAGTCAACACTCAGGGAGGGACAGGATCAAAAGACAGAATACAAACAATGGGGGGCAGGATAGAATGGAGGGCAATACAGTTAGTCTTACACAACACGACTGTTATCGAAGTCATTTGCAAAACTACACAGATAGGGCCTATATTGAATTGCCTGCCTTCCCAAAGGGAATGGGTGGGGAGGGAGGGATGGGGAGAATTTGGAACTCCAAGTTTTAGGAACAACTGTTGAGTATTGTTCTTGCTACTAGGAAATAAGAAATACAGTTAATGGGGAATAGAAAGTCATCTGGCCCTACAGGACAAAAGAGAAGATGGGGACAAGAGAAGGGAGGGATGATAGAAGAGAGGGCAGATTGGTGATAGGGAAAATTAGAATGCTCAGTGTATTGGGGTGGGGGAGGGGATAAATGGGGAGAAAATTTGGAACACAAAATTTTGTGAAAATCAATGTAAAAAGTTAAGTAAATAAATTTATATTAAAAAAAAAAAAGGACTTTTAAAAAGTGGCCAGAATACTACTGTGCTATAAGAAGTGATGAGCAAGATGACTTTAGAAAAACATGGAAAGACTTGCATGAAATATGAAGAGTGAAATGACAGTAATATAGTCCAAAGAATAACTGCAAGTGACTTAGTTATTCAGAGTTTTATAAAGACTGAAACCAACTACAAAGGGCCTATGGAGGAAGATGTTATTCACCTCCAGAGAAAGGACTGATAAATAGAAATATGTATAGTATGGTATATATGTATATATTATATATGTATCTGTGCATATATATGTATGTATACACACTATACACACACACACCTATATACACACATACCACATATAAAGTATATATTTTTTCAGTTTTATCTGATTCTGTTATCCCTTATCCGGGTTTTCTTGGCAAAGATACTGCAGTGACTTTCCATTTCCTCCTCCAGCTCATTTTATAGATGAGAAAACTAAAGCAAAGAGGGTTAAGTGATTTACTCAAGGTCACACAGCTAGTAAGTGTCTGAAGATGGATTTGAACTCAGGGAGATGAATCTTTCTGACTCCAGGCCTGGCACTCTATTCATTGTTCTTAGAGACAGGGACTATTTGATTTGTGTCTTTACATAGTTAGCACCTATCACAATGCCTGGCATATAATAAGTATTTATTTAATAAATGCTTGTTGATCGATATATTGAGCTTCTACTTGAAGGTCTCCTCAGATAACTAATTACATTTTAAAATTCCTAATGATTAAGAAATTTTCCATAATACCATGCCTATGTTTGCCTCTTTTTAACTTCCATTCATTACTACTGGTTCTCCCCCCTGGAGCCAAACAAAACAAAGTTAACCCTTCTTCCATGTGACAGCCTTTAAAATATCTGAAGACAATTATCTATGTCCGTTGAGTCTTCTCTTTTCCTGGCTAAATGTCCCCATATTTTCAAATGTTCCTTATATGATATGGCATCCAGGTCCCTTACCATTCTGATTGCCTTTTTCTGTATACTCTCCAGCTCCATAATGGAGAGTAATCTATACTCCTATTGTGTTTGAACTATGGCCCCTAGAACTGAGCCCTATAAATAAGCCATAAAACTCCCTATTTCTGTAAGCTATATTTTGCTTAAAGTCATCCAAGATTTCATTAGATTTTATAATATTCAAATCACACTGCTTATTCCTATTTAATTTACAATCCATTAAATTTCCCAGATCTTTCTCAGACAAATTGCTACATATACCTTCCCCATTCTGTCTTTGTGAAATTGATTTTTTGAACCAAGGTAGAAGACTTTACTTTTATCCCTATTGAATTTCATCTTATTGGAACCAACTTACTGCTTATGCCCATCAGAATTTCTTTGGCTCCTGACTGCCATCTTGTATATCGACCCTTCCTCTAGCTTTGTAACATCTTCAAATTTGATGAGCCTTCCACCTATACTTTCAACCAAAAATGTTAAACAGTGCAGATCCCTGGGGTACTCCACTGGAGATAGTCTCTTTAGTTGACAGCAAACCATTCATATCTACTCCTTGAATTCAACCATTTAACCAATTATAAAATCTTCTCATTGTTCTATGTCCTCATCCAGATTTCCCCATCTTTTCCACAAGAATAGTATAATATGTTTTATCAGATGGTTACCTAATCTCTAGGTAAATTATGTTTATAGTGTTTGCCTGATATATCAGTTTAGCATGCTTATTGCAAGATGAGTCCAGCATGGCTTGATCTTGATAAAGCCATACTGACTCTTTGTAATCAATGACTTCTTTTTCACATGTTCACCAACTAACTCTTTAATGACATGCTTTAAAACTTTTGGATTCAAATCAGGACATTTTCCCTTCTCCAGATCTCAAGTTCCTCTTCCATTGTCCATAATCTTTTCGATATCATTGACAATAGCTCGGCATAACATATACTAGTCTTTTCAGTATCTAAGAATGACTAGTCCTTTCAGCATCCAAGAATGTCATCCATCTGGGCTGTTACTTGGATTCATGAAAGGCAACAACGTACTCTCTATCTCCTTATTCCTCTTTAGTGTCAAAGATTGTCCTGTTAGTCTATTTTGTCATTTCCTGAGCAAAATTCCTTCTTGGCAGAGAAAATGGAAGCAAAATTTTAATTGAATAAATCCACTGTCTCTCTGTTATCAGTTATCATCATCCCATTCTATCCCAAGCATCCAATCAATCAATCAATGAATCAAAAAGCAGCTGTTAAGTGATTACTATATCCCAGGTTTACACTGAGGATTCAAAGAAAGGTAAAAACCATACATGCCCTCAAGGAGTTTACATCTTAAGATGGAAGACATGTAAATAATTAGGTACGTACAAGATACAGTGTAGACTGGAGCTACTAGGGGGAACTGGAAAAGTCCTTGCAGGAAATGGGAATTGAGTTGAGTCTTAAATGAAGTCAGGTGAGAAGAGAGGTACAAGTAAAGAAGAAGAGGAAGGATAAGTATAGATGGCTTTCTCAAGAAGCTTGCCCAAGAAGCAGAGAAGAAATACGGGAAATGGGATGATAGCTAGCATGAATGGTAGGCTCAAGTTTTCTTAAGGATGGGAGACAGGCACATTTAAAAAAAAATGAAAAAAAAGATGATAGGGATAAATTGGAAATAAGAGAGTTGGAGTGATAATGGGGTAATTTCCTGAAAAAGACGGGACATGATGGAAACATGGAAAAGAGTCATCTTTGGAAAGAAGGAGAGACACCCTTCATCTGAGACAGGAATGAGAAAAGAGATAATGGGGAAGATGTATGAATAATATGAGATAAGGAGAGAAGAGAGCTCTCCTTATATGGCTTTAATATTTTTTTTAATTAATTAATTAATTTAATTTTTTTACATTCATTTTCACAAATTTTTGGGTTCCAAATTTTCTCCCCTTTTATCCCCTCCCCCACCCCAATACCCCAAGCAATCTAATTTTCCCTATCTCCAATCTGCCCTCTCTTCTGTCTTCCCTCCCTTCTCTTGTCTCCATCTTCTCTTTTCTCCTGTAGGGCCAGATGACTTTCTATTCCTCCTTAACTGTATGTCTTCTTTTCTAGTTGCAACAACAATACTAAACAGTTGTTCTTAAAACTTTGAGTTCCAAATTCTCCTCATCCCTCCCTCCCCACCCATTCCCTTTGGGACAGCAGGCAATTCAATGTAGACCATATCTGTGTAGTTTTGCCAATGGCCTCCCTGATAGTCATGTTGTGTAAGACTAACTGGATTACCATCCCTCCTAACCTGCCCCTCATTGTTTCTCTTCTGTCTTTTGATCCTGTCCCTCCCCAAGTGTTGACTTCAAATTGCTCCCTCCTCCCTTTGCCCTCCCTTCCATCATCCCCCCCCTTGCAATATCTCTTTCTCCCCCACTTTCTTATACTGTAAGATAGGTTTTCATACCAAAATGAGTGTGCATTTCACTCCTTCGTTTAGTCAAATGTGATGAGGGTAAACTTCTTGTTTTTTGTTTTTTTTTTTCTCAGCTCTCCTCTTTTTCCCTCCACTAAGAAAAACTCCTACCTGCCTCTTAAATGACATATAGTTACCCCCTTCCCTTTCCCTCCCCCTACATTTCTCTCTCACCATTTACCCTAGTTTCTTTTAAGGTATGGTCCCCTCCTATTCAGTTCAATCTGTGCTCTCTATCTCTCTATGTGTGTGCATGTGTGTATGTGTGTGCATGCGTGTACATGTGTATGTGTGGTCCCACCAACTACCCAGATACTGAAAGTTTTAAGAGTTACAAATATTGTCTTTCCATGTAGGAATGTAAACAGTTCACTCATGGTAAGTCCCTTAAGACTTCTCTTTGCTGTTTACTTTTTCATGCTTCTTCTCATTCTTGTGTTTGAAAGTCAAATTTTCTTTTCAGCTATGGTCTTTTCATCAAGAATGATTGAAAGTCCTCTGTTTCATTGAAAGACCATATTTTCCCTTGAAGTATTATACTCAGTTTAGCTGGGTAGGTGATTCTTGGTTTGAGTCCTAGTTCCTTTGCCTTCTGGAATATCCTATTCCACGCCCTTCGATCCCTTAATGTAGAAGCTGCTAGATCTTGTGTTATCCTGATTGTATTTCCACAGTACTGGAATTGTTTCTTTCTAGCTGCTTGCAAGATTTTTTCCTTGAGCTGGGAGTTCTGGAATTTGGCCACAATGTTCCTAGGAGTTTCTCTTTTTGGATCTCTTTCAGGTGGTGATCGATGGATTCTTTCAATACTTATTTTGCCCTCTGGTTGTAGAATGTCAGGGCAGTTTTCCTTGATAATTTCATGGAAGATGATGTCTAGGCTCTTTTTTTGATCATGACTTTCAGGTAGTCCCATAATTTTTAAATTGTCTCTCCTGGATCTATTTTCCAGGTCAGTTGTTTTTCCCATGAGATATTTCACATTCTCTTCCATTTTTTCGTTCTTTTGGTTTTGTTTGGTGATTTCTTGGTTTCTCGTAAAGTCATTAGACTCCATCTGTTCCATTCTAATTTTGAGAGAACTATTAAATTCAGTGAGCTTTTGAGCCTCTTTTTCCATTTGGCTCATTCTGCTTTTGAAAGCATTCTTCTCCTCATTGGCTTTTTGAACCTCCTTTGCCAATTGGGTGAGCCTATTTTTCAAGGTGTTAATTTCCTCAGCATTTTTTTGGGTCTCCTTTACCAAGGTATTGACCTGTTTTTCATACTTTTGTTGCATCTCTGACATTTTTCTTCCCAGTTTTTCCTCCACCTGTCTAACTTGCTTTTCAAAATCCTTTTTGAGCTCTTCCAGGGCCTGAGCCCACCCACCACCCCCCTGGGGTGTCTGGGGTACTGAAGCCCCGCCCTCCACGTCTTTCCCTGATGGCAAGAATACGTCCTCATCCTCGCCATCAGATCCGAAGGTCGGGATCATTTGCATTTTTGGAAAAAACTCTCTAAAGTCTTATTTTTCTTCCCTTTTCTAGGCATTTTCCCAACCAGTTAACTTGACTTCTGAGATTCCTTTCCACCCCCGCCTGGATCCGCCCAGCTAGTGCTTGGCCTCTGAGATTTAAATGGGCTTTCCTCCTGCCGGCTGTCAATCAGTGAGCTTTAGTTCAGGTGCTGGGGTGGGGCCAGGGCTGCCTCCGAGACTCTGATCCCTCGGGGGGCTTTATGCAGAGACTCTCAGGAATGGAGCGGGTGGGGGTGGGGTAGGGGGCCCGCCTCCCAATCTCAGCTCCCCTGGGGGTCCCGAGCAGAAGCCTTCAGCAACAGAGCGGGGTGGGGGCAGGGCCGTCTCCCAGGCTCAGCTCTGTCAGGTTTTATGCGGGAATCTTCCGTAATGAAGATCCTGCCTGCTGTTGGGGGATTCCTGAGTCCTGGGCCGCTGCCGCCTCAGCCCCAGCCCACGCCTCTGCCGTAGCCACTTCCTGCCCCCGTCCCTGCCGCCGCCGCTTCCTCCCGAGGGGGCCCGAGTCACGGAGACGCCCCGCTTCCCCTCTCCTTCAGCCCGGCCTTCTCTCTCACTGACCTGTCGCTTCTGTGGGCGGAGGGGCTTTCCCAGCTGCTGCAGCTTCCGTCTCTGAAGCCTGCTCGGATCCGCTTCTCTGCGGCCCCGGCCAGGGCAGCTCTGGGGGTCGGGTTTACTTTCCGGGGCACGCCGGACCCTGGGGACGGGTCTTCAGGGCTCCCTGGAACGGAAATCTCTTCCACTCTGCTTCTGCACACCTTGTATTCACCCAGAAGTTATGGGGGACTCTTTTTACATTAATTCTATGGGCTTTGGTTTCGGAGCTCGTAAACGTGCGTCCTTCTACTCCGCCATCTTGGCTCCGCCCCATGGCTTTAATATTTTAAGTAAAGTATGAGGCACAATCCTCAGCAGAAACAGAGAAGAAAAGAGAGCCTATGAGAGATCTGTAGTGAGATGAGGTTTGAAACATTGTGGAGAGGGAGATAGTGAATTGATAGGAGTAGAATTGCTGCCTTGCTGCAGTGAGGGCCCTGTTGATATTAGATAACAAAAGTTTGTAGTGGACCCAATCAACATGGTTTTGTGATTTGCCTTAGCTCTGTTCAACAGCATTTAAATAGAAGTAAAGATGGCGGGTGGTGGGAATCATCTGGGATTGTAATTTAGGAAGGCATGTTCAGTTATAGGATGAAGAGGTAAGAAGAGATTGTACAGTGGAGGATAGTGTAGAAGTGATTTATTATGGGATTGAGACAGGGAAGAGGCGAGAATATAGCCAGTATAAAGGTTGTGACTTTGAACAAATGAGGAACAGAGGGAATATAAGGCATAGTGAGAACAAAGAACAAGGTTAGTGGTCATAAGGTCTTGAGAAAGGTAGAATGATAAAAGATGATGACCAAATAAAGAAATTTCAGAGCTCGTGAACATGAAAGTGAAATACTTTTGGGTGATGGCAAGACCAAGAGTATGACTATCTCTTTGTGTAGCTGGTATGGAGTAGAGGAGTATGTTATGTAAGTAGATTGAGTAACTGGGACATTAGGGTATTTGAGAGATCATTAATATATATGTTGAAGTTCCCTAGTATGAGGGCAAGAGTCATAGTGGAGAAAAAAGACTATGAATTAGGCCCATTGAGGAAAGAAGGCTATTACAGGGGTCTATACAAAACAGTCCCCATAATGTGAATTGAATGATATGTTTAGACAGTGAAACTTCAAAGGAGAAGAGATTACTGAATCATGGTGATAAAGGGAGAGTTTGGAAACAAGGAAGATTCTGATTCCCGCACTGGGATCACTGAGCTAAGGGGTATGAATGAAGGTGGACCCAAAAAAGGATGCCAAGAGAAACAGTGTGATCAGGAGGAAACTATGAGTCAGTGAGTGACAAAAGAGTGGTCCCATCCCTTCTTGATCATTTTCTTTCCACTGATATACATAAGTTTATTGGAAAGAAGAGCATGCCCCAAAATGCCTGTCATTTCATTGGTGTGGAGAATTTCTGGTGAAGAAATCCCCTCTACTGAAGCAGAATGCCAACTGCTTTACATCTTATCTGCTTGAAAAGTTGCCTGGGGACATTGAAAGGCTAACTTATCCTGGGCCACACCATCAATATGTGTCAGAGGTGATCATTGAAAACCTATCTTCTTTAGACTAAGAATAGTTCTCTACCATGCAAGAACAGGCATTAAAAAATAATATAGTCAATAACAAGGGAAAATCTAACAGAGTCATTCTCACCACCACTGGACTTCCTCCAGCATAGCAGGATTATAGTCTCAGTAGACTCCCATGCTATTGCCTAGGATTTTTCCCCCACCATTGCATTGGCAGACCCTATAGACATTGCCTTAAAAACCCAGAGTCAGCAGCTGTTGTGTTTTTCTCCTCAACGAAAGTCTTGGAAAGAAGAATAAGTGGTATTAATGATACCACATGAAAAACCAAGAGTAAAAGTCTAAGCCATCTGCAGTGTGTTTCAATTCAGCAATATAAATAACAATGCTTAAAATACTTAAAATAGATAATATTTGTGTATTTCATAGATATGATAAAATATCCCTAAATACTTTAAGTATGATGTTTACTATCTAAAACCATTGTGACTGATTTGAAAATATGACTTTTATAGCCAGATAATGTCATTGTAAAAGGAGCATGTGGAAGAGATTTCCCCCATTGTATAAAAGAATGATATGTAAATATAACCATCAGCTATATTATAACCAGTAAAATAACTTTTAATTGTTTTTCCTTCAGTTATATTTTCTGCTTGGCTGGTTTTGCTTACAGTGTTTGAAAGGCCAACTCATCACTTTCTGTTGCTAATCAAGTATAGTAATTGTATAAGTTATAAACACAGAATTATAGGTTGCTGAATAAAATGAATTTTAAAATCATAAGTAGCATTTTTTCCTTTATGCTATAAATGTCTCTTTAAAATAACACAAAGTCTCAAGAGGAAATGGGGTCACTGTCAGCATTTTCTGACCCAGATATCCCTAAGAGAATACAGTAGGGCTCTGAAGGATGTTGTCAAGGATCTACCTCTGACTTTGTAACAGATTCATCATGACCCCACCCTGCAGTGTTCTCCAGGCTTTAGACCTCAGACAGCTCACAGTGTAGGCCAGCACTCAAGGCTTCACCAAGAATATATAGCCTACAGGAGTATATATCAGCATGCAATGAAGGCAACCCAAGCACAAAGGACTTGATATCACATTACTGTGCCACTGAGAATTCTTGCCTAGTGTACACACTGTCTCTTTTTCTCTCTTTCCCATACAACTAGCTCTATAATGACAATATAATAGCATGGTCTACAATGAAATAATAGCTTCATGGTTCTGGGTCTTTTATTTTAGGTAAGAGAAGCTCATGTCCTTGTAAATATTCTTGTTGTTCAGTCATGCCTAATTCTTCAGGATCCCATTTGCAGTTTTCTTGTCTAAGATACTGGAGTGAATTGCCATTTCCTTCTCTAGCTCATTTTACAGATGAGGAAACTGAGGCAAAAAGGAGAAAGTGACTTGTTCAGGGTCACACAGCTAGTAAATGTCTGAGGCCAGATTTGAACTCAGGAAAAGGAGTCTTCCTGACTCCAGGTCCGGTGCTGTATCCACTGCACCCAACTAGGTGCCCCTGAAGAGAGAAGGGAGTAGAGGGGAGACGGAGAAAAAGACAGAGACAGAGAGCACAGAAACAGGTCTTGCCTGGAGCACTCAACTGCTAGCTTCTATCACCTCCCTCACTTCTGTGATAGACATATCTACATAATTCAGGTTTCCAGTTTTCATGCAAGAAGCTGTTTGATTTTTTTCTTCTGTGACAGAGGACTAGCCCACAAGACTCCAACCCTTATGGGCAAGTTCAGTATTCTCAGCCTGATGTCCGCTCATATGGACTTCAGAGTAAATGCAAATATCTAATGACTGGTTTCCATTCCTCTACTGAATAGTGAGGGAAAGTTTCTGCAATTGGCTACTGAGCAGGAAATGAGTGTTCATTCGAAAAACTTCCATGGGGCAATGTGGCTTCCTTTCTCTACCTTGGAGGACAGATTGCTGTGGAACTCTAGGTGGGGAAGGGGCCCTGCAGTGGCCAAGAGAGGTAACGGTCTAACTGTCTAGCTTCTCACCCATGTCAACATGAAGTCCATGAAACCACCAGTACATTGTCTACCCACTGCTTCTACCTCTGCTGTGTCTATTCTTTCCTGCTCTTAGTTGAAGCAGTGTTAGAGATAGAAAGACTTTGTGATATTAAAAAACTTGAGAGCCCAGACGTCCAGTAACAAGAGTCTATGACAGAGTTTGTGGTGGCCAAATCTGAAGAACAAAGCCTTGAGTGACCCAACTCAACATGGACTGAAATTGAGACAATGGAGTAACTTTGTCCATTGACTCTACTGTGTGAGGAGATGAACTTGATTGAGGGCTGGGGAAGGAGGAAGAATATTTTGTAATCACCACTTTAAGGTTAAACTCACTGTCCCCAATTACTCTTGCCAGTATAGGGGAGAGTGTACCCCTAGTTTGGAGAAGAGAGTCTTGCACTCATGATTCTTGCTATATCTTCTCAGGCAAAATCTAATTGCTGTTGAAAGGATAATGGGGTGCTAATCAAAAATATTAATAATGTTGAGGAGATATTAAGTGGCACTGATTAGATGATATTAATTAGATAAATTCCAATCGATAGTGGAGGAATACACTGGGATGGATGCTAGAAGCCATAACATTAGAAAGATGCCTCCAGACCCTCAGGGGTATCACTAGAAGGATGAGGGGAAGATGTATCCTTGCTCTGGAAACCCAACTTGTCAGTGCAAGAAGAAATTAGGATGAGGACCCCCTAGATCTTTTAAGAGCTGTACTTCTTCAGTATTTCTCCTGTAATTAGGATATATTACTAACAACAGATGCTAAGTACCTTGGTCTCATGATCCAAATCATCAAATACGTGTTATTTGAAAATTAGTCATTAACTTAATTTTTAAACAAAAATGCAACTGTATTAAAACAGCTAAATGTAAATGTTAACAATAAAGTGCATACTTGCTATAAAACAAGCTTTTATGTCTAATTTAGTGTTCTTTCTGTTCACTAAACCTGAACTCTTATCAACTTTTTCAAAACTTCATATTAAATAGGCTATTTCTTTATAACTCATCCTGAATGCTTAACTTTGAGTCAAAAGCCATACCCAAGGTGTGTGACTAGCTCAAGGTTTGAAATCATCTTGGCATCAAAATGCCTCCATGGTGCCTCCTTCAGCTGCCTTGGCATCTTCTGATCATTTCAAACACAGATGGTCTATTCACCCTGAATAAAGCATTAGAGCTAATTAAAGGAATGTTTTACTTTAATGTTTAGCTTTCGGAATTGGTTAGAAGGTTGATGTCCCCAGTGATATCCCCTCCTCCCAGTAGAAGTAAAAGAAGAGTCACATAGGTCATACCTATGTTGAGTCTACAGCTCCCAGGGACCAGTTGACTCCAATCAAAAGAAGGTAATTTTACCCTTGATTCTTTCACAGTTTTCCACTTTGAAAATGCTAACTAGCTATCACAACAACTCTCCTGTAATGTTTTTCAAACTACCTCCGGTACAAATACTTCTATAATTTCTTCTTGCAGAATGCTTAAGACAAATTTCAGACAAGTTTTTCGAATAAAGATTTGTTTCATGACAATTATATGAGTTTTCTATTTTTGTCTCATAGTTTACCATAGGTGCTTATCCTGATGCATTTCTACATGTCTGAGACATCAAATTCTCTTCTTGTGGAACTCAAATGAATAACCCAATATCTATTCAGTTCTTCCCCAAACTCTTTGTCTCACACTTTCAAACACACATATTTTTGTTTATATCTAATGAACATTGTATTGGCCTATAGGCAAAGGTATGCTGATAAATATCTAACAACTGGCTTGCCAAAAATTTGGACATATAACAGACCTCTAAATTTAATCTCCATCACTTTCTAAATTCTAGACAGTCAGCAAAACAGTAAATCAAATCCTGATTTGGATCATTTGCTAATTTCAGAGATCCAGTACTAAACATGTAATAATTGGTACTTGAAAGCTGTTTCAAACTGATTCTAAGGCAGTCCTGCCTGTAGACACTATCCCAGAGAAGATGTACCCCAAGGTCTCATGATAACTTCCAGAAGTTCCAGAGACATTCAGTACTTGAACCTTTAACGAATGATAAATTTCCTGGATGCTCCTGTACATCAGGCTGCTGCTCAGTGCTGAAAGTACTTGCTGCTTTAGTATAATCTAGAAAACCCTTAGTGGTCCCTTGGTCTGCTCCAGCCCAATGATTGTGGCAACAGTATGGAGCTCTGTGTTACATAAAAGGAGAGAACTAATTCTCTCTTCTTTGACCCTCCAAGTGACATCATGTCATTCTAAAATGAGTGAGGTATGGGAGAAGGGTTGGCTCTTCCCTGTTCAGGCAACATGGCAACCACTCTCACATAGCAAATAGAGTAAGGAAACTCCACTACATAAGTTTGTGCCTGGACCTCTTTTCTCCTTTGTATTTCCTTTCCTGGGGGCACTTAGGCATACGGTGAATAGAGTCCTGGACTTAGAATCAGAAAGTCTCATCTTCATGAGTTCAAATTTAACCTCAGACAATTACTAACTCTGGGATCCTGGGCAAGTCATTTAATTTTGTTTACCTCAGTTTCTTCATCTGTAAATAATATGGAGAAAGAAATGTCAAAGTACTCCAGTATCATTGCCAAGAAAATTCCAAAAGGGAACCAGATTGAAACAACTGAACAACCATTTCCTTTCCTGAGTAGATAACGAGACATCAATCTTGATGACAGTGTCTCCTGGTTTAGAGCCACCCTTGTGAAGAAGGATAAGTGAAGCAACGGATTTTTCTTCATTGGAAAACTGGATCATGTAATAAGAAGTGGAGACCAAGTCCCTGACCTGATTTATTGGAAGAAAAACATGGACCTAGTGCAGAGATGAAGTGAAACAAAATTCTTAATCAGCAGTTTTATTAATTCCTTTATATGTTTCAATGGAATTTAAGTTTCAGCTTCCAAGCAAAAAAGCTGCAGAATCTTGATTTGAGTCATTCTGTCAATGTGTAACTGTGTCTTTTATGTTTACCAATTCTTTGGGATATCAGAATAAATACCAGTCCCATACCTGATTCACATTGTAAAATAAATAGCTTTTTATTCTTCCTCTATGGGGAGACAGACATAAGCCAAGCTTTAAATAAATCTTTTCTTTGGGGCAGGAGATTTATTGAGCCAAAGAAAGTTTAAAAGTTTAGAGGCCATACTCCACCAGGACTAAAACCTGGTCCAGATCGAATATTTAGGTCCAGAGGGAGAGTACTGTGCCCTAACCCACTATAGCGGTTCCTTAATTTTAAATATGTATATGTGTGTGAGTGTGTGTGTGTGTTTGTGTATGAGTGTGTACCATCACATCATCTCTTCTTGCTTCTCTCTCCTCTTTCTAATCTATTCTTTACACCTTGACCAATATTTTACAGATAAATTTTATTTAAAAATGTACAAAATAACTTACCAAGACATACAAAGCTAACATAAATACAATTACAAAATACTCTTTAAGGAAGTGGTTCTTAACCTGGGGTCCACAGACACTCCTCTGACCCAAACTCACAGGTGAACTTGTATGGGGAAAAATTGCATCTTAATTTTCACTAACCTCTAAATAAAATGTATTATTTCCTTCCATTATGAATTAATAAAAACATTATTCTATGAAGTTGTCCATAGACTTCACCAGATGGCCATAACTCACTAGGCACTTCTATAAAGAAATGAAGGAAATCATAATTAAAGAGTTATTCATTGCTCAAGATTGAGTAAATAATATAATAAAAATTTTTATGTTTGTAGATACCTAACTTTATTTATACTTTTAGACCTATAATCATCAAATTACCAAGGAGATACATTACAGAATTAAATAAAACAGTTTGAAAAGTTCATTTGGAATAAGAGTCTAGGATCTTGTAAGGTTAATGTAAGGCTAATGGTGGATGGGAAGTTAAAGATCTAAAGAGATAAAGATAAAAATATGAGTAAAGGAGTCACAGACTTCACACTATAGTATAAATTACTAGCCTTCAAGACTATTACATATTGATTTTTTTAAAAAAGGAAGCAGATCAATAGAACTGGTTATAGTACAAAGGTGGAAGTCTGTGGGAATGATATGTTGTATAAGTTGTCAAATATGATCATTTTGTGAGCAAGTTTTGTTTATTTTTTCTGTGTTACATATGAGGCTCCTATGAGGTAATAAGGAGTAAAATTTTATAAGAAAGTGACTAGTATTAAAAAAAAGAGCTAATGATGTTTTTTTTTTCAATTAGCAAAGAGGAATGAGGAAACTCAAGGCCTCACAATGTCATGGGAAGAAATCTTTTTGTTTACCAGTCAGGGTGTCAGTAAGAGTCAAAGATCTGCTGGTAAATGTTTAACAACCATCTCTCTGGAGGGAGGGATATAATAACTATGTTTTAAAGTTTAATCTGCATAATCAACCCTTTATTAAGTCAAGACAATCAACAAAACAAGAAATCAAGCCTTGATTTTTTGCGTTTGTTCATTTCCTAGGTATAAATGTTTATGTTAAAAGAAAATTAACAATCTTGTTCTCTCCAACATGGTTTGAGTTGGCTCCAGGATACTCCATTGGAAAGAAGAAAATTGTTTATTTTAAAGATATACCAAAACCAAACATACAACAACATTTCACTCAACTCCTTGGGGATATAATCTTCCTTTATCCCACCTCCTTGTCTGAGAGGGTCAGGGCTTTGCTTGATTAACTAAATTATAGCTAACGGTCCCACCTACACATCCAAAGGTGGCATCACTTCCAAATTAATTCTTCCAATAACCTGGAGTCTGAACGGCCACGCAAGAAGACTTTCTTTTTACCCATTAGGGCGTTGGTGCTGCACTGGCTGCAATACTCCATCGGGATTCTTATTTCTGGATTTCCATGACTTGCTCTCCTATGTTGCAGCACCAGATGCTATGAATGAAAAGGTCACTTCACTTCTTTACAGTCACAAAGAAACATAAAGTTGATTCAAGCTCTTTTGAAGACACCAATCAATGAGAAAAAACTTCTCCCAAACACTTGATATACTATTTGAGACCAGTTACTGAATGTCTTAGCATTCTCCAATCTCTCCAAGATACATCCCTCATACACCATCCTGATTTCCCCAGAAGTAGCTCTCTAGTGTCCTTCACATCCCAGCAAGCTGATGAGTTCTGCGCATGCACCCACCATGACAATTCCATTTTTTACTTCTTGTATTATTTCTTCTGAGCAGTCATACAGTCTTTGTGGAAAATTCACTTTTTCCCCCTTTCAGTGTCTGCTTTTAGTTGATATGGTGTTAATTTTTCCTTATTTGAGGAAATATCTAGTTTTGAAATAATCTTTGATACTGTTATTTTCTTTCATTTACTCATATCCCCATCTTTAATTCTTGAACTGGGGCTTTTGTGCAAGGACCAACCTCTCCCTTCTGTTAGGCTTTGGGAAGGGGTGGTCAACTCTGCTTAATTTCATCCCAGGACTCTAGATTCTTATGGTAACCATCTTCTGAGGTTAGGTGACCCTGGATCTTAGACATTTAGAGTGCTCAAGGTCCTCTCTGATATCTCAGGATAGAGTGGTAGGGACCTCAGAGTCCTTGAGCCTGGGATGCCCAGGTCTGAGTGCTATAGCACCACAACCCACTGCTTCTCTCCAAGACTTTTAAGATTCCCACTCTGGAGCTTTCTCAATGGAGTTCTCTGCTCCTGCTGCCTCCAGACACAGAGCCTTGTCTGCTACACATTCCTGTCTTAGGTTACTATTCATTTTATTATGAACATCAGAATTTTGCAGGAATTGGGGAAGGGAAACTGAAGAGCATACATCCAATACAATCGTCAATAAACATTTATTAAGTGCCTACTACACACTGAACACCTAGAGTACCCAATCAGAGTAACATGCCCAGGAACAGAAGGTACTGATGACATGTGAGTTCCAGGGCTGATGTAATCTTGCAGGATGAGGCATGATGGAGGAATACAGAGCAATGTAGCTGGGTCAGAAATTAAGGTACTCATCTTCTACTAGAGCCTTTTTGACCTTGAAGGGAAAGATCCTACAGTCACAGACTCTTAAGTGAAAGGTGGAAGGGATCCAAAAAAATCAGTTTATTCATTCATTCTATTCTTCATCAAGAATTGAACAGTGAGGGAAGCATTAATCAATTGAGAAGCATCTGCCAAGCACTTACTTTGCTTTTGGTGGGAAAGGACCAAACTTCTAAACACAAGCTTGAGTCACTCCTTCTCTTTTCAAGAATAATGACCAGAAGGGTAACTTGAATCTAAGAATGAAATTATTTCCTTTAAACTAGCCATATTTTGGGGAGAGGTTAGTTAGATAGATGAAATTCTAACTCCATATGCCTTCTCTGAGAAGAGCCAATTAGATTAGCTTCATAGTCACCATTTCCTCTTCCCCTCCTGGCAGGAATCTTGCTGAATGCTCAAAATTTCAAAGATATCTATTCAGGCCTCCCTAGTGACAATTAGACAATCCATGTGGATGTACACACAATCTACATAGGCAAATACATGCATATTACACCAATAGTATAAATTGTTCCCATTTTTCAGGTCCAAGCTCTAGCCTCTTTTCTCTAACATCAATCCTTTCCTAACTTTGCCAGTCTACACTGATCTTTTACTTCTCTGAACTGTTATAATAGTTACTGGAAGCATTGACAATTGTGAATTAAAAATATGAACAGGATTACTAATGTAATTAGCCAATTGGATGCTATTCTCACTTGAAAGCGATGTCATTAGGAACAAAACACTTTTCACAAGGTTGAGTATTAGCTGATTGTATATAAATAGTTTATACCAGTCTAGTTGGTCCCAATGACCTACCTTTGATATCTTTTAAGTTCATTTGATGTATTGTTTATAATCATATGGTTTTAATTAAATAAATGAAGAAAAATGTCTAACTATATCATTCATCAGGGTGCGTTTCTTAATTTCTTATAGCAAAATCTTAATAACAAAGGTCTCTTTAAGAGTAACATCAATCCCACAACTTCACTGATTCCTTCTTTTGTGATTAGAGAAGACTTATAACTTTGACATAAAGGTGTTGGGATGTCCTAGTCAGTGAAGTTCAGAGGCATTGTAGAAGCACCATGAAGCCCAATGCAAATTTGACGTAGAATTTACCCACTTATTAAATGGATGGAAGTGAATGAACTCTGGTGTAGTCTGATCAGCAATGCATGAAGAAAGGAGTTGGAGGTGTAAAAAATGTCAAATAGCTTTCTCGGATGCATTAAACTATTAATAAAGATAAAATGATCCTTATGTTTTGGGTTTAGAACATCTCTTTTATGATGGCAAGAAGCAGCTTTGATTCACGATTCGCTGGTTTCAGGGCTCGGTGTCATCTTTCAGGAGATGTCAGGAATAATACTCAGACAAGCTATTCAGCTGGGGAAAGAAGGTGACAAAATAAACTCCAAGTTTTCGGCTTTTGGTGCGAGGCCTGGGGTTGAATGAGAGCGACTTAATTGTGCAATGACTGATTTAAAAGTCCGTTAATGCTCATGTCTACATGACATAAACATCTGTAAACTTCCTCTGTCTTTGGGCTTGAGACATCTTATTCATGTAGCTCTCCACTGCAAAGCCTAGAGGACTCTGAAGACAAAAAAAAATTCTTTTGCTTTTCTGTCTTCAACGTGTTTGCAAGCAGCGTGGATCCCAGAGATGTTCTCAATGTGTGTCACTGATAAACTCAAGAGAAAAAGGGAAGGTGAAGGGCTTCTTGGGCTAGTCCAAAAACAAAGTGGAGAGGAGGTACGTTCAGTAAAGATAAAAAATGAAAAGATTAAGAAAAAGTCATGAAACTAGAATTGATAGAACTTAAAATTCATTTAACAAACACCTACCGTGTGAAATGCACCATGATAGGTGATGGGGATGCAAAGGTCTTGCTCTGCCACTTATCAACTGTGGCCAAGAGGGCCATAATCATTCAACCAAAGCAGCTCTCAAAATCTGCCTCCTAAGTTGTAGAGGGTTGTGATTCAACATAATCTAGACTCAATGGGAGGACATATGAGGGGAGGGAAATAAGAGAAGTGACCACTAAAAGGGCAAGTTTCTCTCTCTGACTCTTTTCCTATCCCAGGTTAAATCTGAAAGAAATATCTAAAACAAAATTTATATATGCCTAAGATTTCATCATATGGGAGTAACAAAGTCTCATCCCACAAAGTACTCTCTACAATATGGGTGTCAGGTGTGGGATAGTATTTTATTTCTTCTACCACGTAAACTATCTAAGATGAAAATAATTTACAAGGACATATGAAAATATGCACAACCATGAAATAGTCAACCCACTGCATTCACTATGTTGGTCACAGAAAGTAAATACCATGTGTAGTACTGTTGAGCAGATATTTCCCATACCTATGTTGTCCTAGAATTCAAAATAAGAGCTGGCAAGGGTTGGCAAGGTTCATATCTTTCAGTCAACCATGGTATGGTTTTAATTCTCCAGTTGTGGGGGCCCTTCTTTTAGCACTCCCTTTCTCCTTCAGATTACATACATAGTTATATCCTTCTCTTTCTGGGCCACTGGTAGTTGACTTTCAATGAGCTCTAAAATTCAGAAATTTGAACTCAAGATTACCCAAGAGGCAACCTCCAAGGGTGGAAATATTCATTTCTAATAACTCCTAGTCACTAAGCTGTTCTCTAAAAAATAAGCAGAAATGTTTAAACAGGAACTCAAATTGTAACAAATTACAATCTTAGCCTTGACCACAAAAGTATGTCTCCAAGTATCATGTGCTTTTACTATGTGGCTATTGCTTTTGGGGGTGATGGAGAAGAGAAAGAAGGGAGGGAAATT
This sequence comes from Bettongia penicillata ogilbyi, assembly GCA_023548195.1. Classification (NCBI taxonomy): domain Eukaryota; kingdom Metazoa; phylum Chordata; class Mammalia; order Diprotodontia; family Potoroidae; genus Bettongia; species Bettongia penicillata. Next base: position 3,539,397 of record JAJHZJ010000066.1, on the reverse strand, counting down.
CCTTCTCCCCACCCATTCCATTGCAGTCTGAAAGTTCAAGGAAGGGAGAAAGTTCAAAGAAAAGGTTTTTCCATGCAATTTTTCCCAATAAGACGCTCTTTTCTTGAGCCTGTGTCATCAGAGGCAGCCCCAGTAACAGAACCAGACCAGTACACATACTTAGCTGTACCATATTCTAAGAGAGGTCCATCTCCAAGTCACCTAATTGAGTTGAAGGAGGGACACATAAAATTGATCAGGGTTTTCCTGATCACCGTTGCCACAGCTGTTCTTCAAATATTTGCTATTCTATGAAATCAAATTGGGTGCTTTTGCCACATTAATATATAATAACATAGCTGGAAAGTTCCTTGAGGACCTAAGAAGGCTTAAACATTGTCCTTCCTAGGTTGCCCTCCCCCAATGCCTTGCACTAAAAGGCACAGTTCTCATTTATGACCCAAATTAACAGTATCTGGTGTAGACCCCCGAAGTACCATAGCTGATGGATCCAGGTATTGTATCCTCTCACAAAACACAGTCATACTAGTTAAACAAATTCAATAAGCTAACACTTTTCAAAGTTGTCATAGGTTACCATTCGCCTTGATGCTTGTAAGACCCTTAAAGTCAAAACAATGAGGAAGCAACAAAATTAGGACAAAACAAAGAACTAACGATTGTAAAATATGAATAAAGACAAAAAGAACAGAGCTGAGTAGGAACTTCGAAATGCAAACAAAAATCAAGAGAAACATAGAAAGGTAAATTTATTTGAACAATTGGTAGTGCTAACATCCAAAAAAAGAGAAAAAGAAGCAACTTTCTCTTCAAAGCTTTAGTGTCTTCAAAGGTGATGGAATTAAAAAAGAAAAATAGAGGAAAGTAGATTATTTTGGTGTCTTAAGAAGGAAGATAAAGAAGAGTATAAAGGGAATTTATTTTTTCATATCATTTTATGCTCATGAAGGATAATATACAAATATGGAGGAAGCAACGGTGGGAGAAGGCATCAGATGAACCTCACATTTATCTGAATCGAAAAAGGGATGAGCACACATATACACACAAGAATAGGTACACAGATACACCAAACTTAATAGGGCAACAGGTGTGTAATGGGAGGGGGAGGGGGCAGAGAGCATCAAGAAAGGATATACAAGGGAGGGAAGAGTTCTAAGCAAAACAAACTTCTTGATCCTGAAGGTGAGATTAAATTTGGGAGCGGAAGGGGTACTCACTAGATGAGAAATGGCCCAGTAAAGTATGATATATGATGATTTCATCATAAGAAATTACTAAAGACAAAATCCTATGAAGTGGAAACTAGTGCAGAGCAAAGGGAGGAAAATCAGAATGTTTCATACAAAGATAACAATATTTGAAAGAAAACTACTTTGAAAGACCGAAGAACTCAGATCAATGCAATGGCCATCTCCAGAAAACTTTGATGATATAAATAATCCGGTCTTAAGGTGAGGAGGGAAGTACATGTTAATGGAGATGACCACAGTTTACATTGGTTTGTTTAACTATGTTTATTTGTTACAAAGGTTTTAGGGTTTTTTTATTTGTATTTGAGAAGTCTTTAGAAAGAACAGAGTGGGGATAGTAATGGTGATTTTCCTCCCAAAATAAGAAAAGAAAGAAGAGGAGGGTCATTGCAACAGTTTTTAAAGTGCACAGAGAGAAGCTGACATAAGCCTAGAATGGAGCCTACACAAGCAGGACCACATTCAAAATAATGTGTTGGATTTATCAGGTTCCTTTTTTTTTAAAAGGCAAGCAGAATGAAAAAGAAATTCATGATCTGTACAAAATCCTCTTTTGGTTCTACTTTGTATAAATAAATGTTCATTTCTTTGGCATTAAACTCAGAATAAAGCAATAACATTTTAATCAAAATTCAAAATAAAACAAAGTAATGTTCCTTTATAAACTCACTTCAGCATATTAGTTGCAACACTGTCTCCCTTGTCTGTACTATACTCTGGATCTCTTTTGGATTGCTTCTGGGCATTTTCTTGAAATATTTTCATGTTCTTGTCTTTTTTTTTTTTGGCATCACTATTGCAAGTTCCCCAGTGTACCCAGTTCTAGCTCTACACCCCACCCTGCCCTGCACCTACAGATATAAATCATTTTAACAAGTTAGCATAGTAAAATAAAAGAAATCCACAAACTGACAATGTCTATATCATTTTGCACCTCTAATTCATCACTTCTTTGTCAACAAGGGAGAAGCATTGTTCAGCACTAGTCTTCTGCAATCATTACATCAATCAGAGTTCCTAAGTATTTCAGAATTCTTTTGCTTTGGAATGTTGTAGTCATTGAATAAATTGTTCGCCTGGTTCTGATCATGTCATCGTTCATCTATTTGCACAAGTCTTCCTAAGTTTCTCTGACTCTGTTCTTTTTATTATTTCTTACAGAGAGATAATATTCTATTAAATTCAAATGCTATAGTTTTTCAGCCATTTCCCAATTGATGGATATCTCTCTTAGTCTCCAGTTGTTTGCTACAATGAATGGTTCTGCAAATAATATTTTTGCGCATACAGGTCCTTTTCCTCTTTCTCTGGTTTCCCGTAGTGATACTGGTAAGACAAAGCATAAGAATAATTTCATGGTATGGGGGGTGTGCTTCCCAGGTGTTATCCAAAATGGAAGGAACACTTCAATATTTTACTAACAGTGCATGAATAGGCTTGTCCTTCACACCTCCTCCAATAATTGTCGTTTTCCCTTTAGCCAATCTGATGGTTATAAAGTAGTAATAACATTGTTTCAATCTGTGTTTCTTTTATTAGTAATAGTATGGAACAGTTCTTCATATGGTTGCTGATACCTTACTTTTTAATTTTGAAAATGCTTGCTTGTATCCTTTTACCATTTATCAATTGGGGAATGGCTCTTGTCCTTGTATACTTGAATCTGTTCCCTGTTTGAATATAGCCCCTTTCCAAAGAAGATTTCTAGAAAGACGTTTCCCAATTTTTGCATTACTTGCTGATTTTTACTGTGTTGATTGTATTTGTGCAAAAGCTTTGATGATCCTCTCTAGCCTTCATTTAGTTACAAACACTTCTTTATCCATGGTTATGAAAGATATCTCTTTCCTTATACCTTTGATTTTTTTTATGATATTAATTTGTCCAAAATTCCTCTGCTATTCAAAGCCAGCTCCTATTATTCTGTAGGCAGAGTTCAGTATCAAATGAGTCCTTGATGCCCCCTTCCCACCTGCTGTTCCTGATCTTACTAAAGCTTCCTCTCCTTGGAGGTATTCTCATATATTTGAGATTGAATACATATGCTATTATAGTCATTGATACTTTGAGATTCATTATTCTGAAAAGAAATTGACTTTCCTCAGCTGTACCTCTATAAGTAAGAAACTTTGAACAACCTGCTTACTAAACCAAAATATGGTTGTTTGTACCACAACAGGATAAATATAAAATCTTACACATTACTTTTAAAAATTAACTTCACAAGTACAAAAATGGTTAGATAGAAATTTGTCTGGGAATTTTATTGAACTGTAAATTCAGTGTGCATCAGGAATGAAATATTGCAACCACAAAAGATAATAAAATCTTGCATGGCAATGAGAAACACAAAGTTTCCAAAAATTAGGCAGTAGTCCCTCAGCACTCTGCCCTGGAATATTGTTCCCAGTTCTGGGGATCACAGATTAAGAAATACATTGATAAGCTGGAGAGCATCCAGAGAAGAAAGTCAAGGAGGATGAAGAGCCTTCAGTCCACATTATATAAAGAACAGTTGAAAAAACTGGGGGTGGGGTGTGGGGTGGTGTTAGCCTGAAGAAGAGTTAATTCAAAAGCACAAGATATTTTTCTTTAAGTATTAAAAGAGCTGTCATGTGACAGAGGTTTATTCTGTTTATCCCCAGAGGGTACAATTAGGAACAATGGATGGAAGTTATAAAAAGATAAATTTAGATTTGATGTCATTAAAAACTTCCTATTAATTAGACCTGATCAAAAATAGAGTAGGCTTGCTCAGGAATTAGTGGGTTATATCCTCAAAAAGAGTTTGGATGCTCACTTGTCAGGTATGCTAGAACATGGTTTTGGTTATGGTTTCAACTAGAAGACCACTGAGCTCCCTTCTAAAACTAAAATTCTGTGATTTTTTTAAAGTGTTTATCCCTTTAGAATCTCAGGTCATTGGCTCCTACCCATCCTAAACTAACTGTATGAAACTCTCCCTGTTGAAGTCTAGGGTACATGCTGGACTATGCCCTGGGTTCCTTTCTGTGGCAGAAGCAATCCTTACTAGGATCCTTGCTACTTAGGCTGAGCTAGTTTTTCTCTAACTTACAAGGAAGCTATCCCTGAGAATTGGATGAACCAAAAAATTAGCTATCAAACCACCACCACAGCTTCCTGGCCACCCAGGGAAATAAAAAAGTAAGCCTACAAGGAGAAAATGCCCTTTCAAACTTAATGATGTCCCTACTACCGTAGTGGTGTTGAAGCCACCAAGGAACTTGAGAGGCTATAGGCACTTAAACAATGATCTGATGAGTCACTGGACTGTGTGTGTGTGTGTGTGTGTGTGTGTGTGTGTGTGTGTGTGTGTGGTATAAGGGGGCTGAAGCAGAGCTACTTCACCCAGCAGAGCTGCATCAAGTTGGGGAACTACAGATTCACTGCTTTTGCAAAGTCATGTAAATCAGTTAGATTCTAAATAGAGATCATCCTTTGTTCCTTTTTTATTGGATAAGATATGGAGCTGTACATTTCAAATCCCTCTGAAGCCATGTCTCTGATGAACATCAACAACGGAGAGTGTGAAATTCCTAAAAGAGATGACTTTGGTAGACTTGATCTAAGTCCTAACTCCCTACGACAATGAACAGAATATGTTGGGAATATTTAGATCCTGCTTTCTGAGCAGAACCCTTCCCAGGTGGTGTCAGGATTTAGTTGCAGGCTTCCCCTAACATATCACCATACAATTTAGGGCTCTTGGGAATAGGAATAAGTAAAACAAAGACAGAAGCTTATAGACTAATAGGGGAAGAAAATAGACAAAAGGAAGCTGAAAGGGAGGAAAGGGTTTGCCAGAGGGTACCTTCGCACAGGGACATGATGTTTGTGGAGTAAAAACCAAGCAGAGCAGCCGATAGTTAAAGAAATTAGCTGGAAAAGTCTTGGTAAAGAGAGACCTTGGGAGGAATCCATTTCTCTTCCTTCTAGTTCTCCAGTCAGAGAAAAGAGGCACCTGAGGGCGCTGAGGAGATGTTGAGTATTGAGTACTGAAACTAAATTAATCTCAAAGATGATGATGAATTTTAGGCGATGAGCTTACTCCCAGGGGAGGCATAGTGTCCTTGGAGTTAGGAAGAAGAAGAGCAGTCAATGATTAAATAAATAAATAAAGCTGTTTTTTCTGGCGTGAGTTGGTTCACTTCTGTATAGGCAGCCTTCAATCCCAAGTGCTCACCATACTGGTATCAGGCTCAGCGTAGATACTCAATCAACTTTAGTTCTATTGCAAGTCAGAACCCCCAGATGTGAGTTCTCCACCAAGTATATGCCCCCAAGCTTTGTCTCTCATACCATTTTTATCCATGTTTTCTCATAATTCCACAAAAGAACATTCAATGGACAATGAGCTAGCCCCAGAATTAAACGTTCGGAAGGATGCCTGGAGAAAATGAATTCATAATGCAAGAGAACCACTATTTGCCCACCATCATCATGAAATAAAATAAATATAATCTCACAATAAGGTAGAACTTCTATAATCAGCAGTAAATGCAAATCTACTCTTCATGTAAACATAAATTTCATTTTGATATTTACCTTTTTCCTCTGGGAAACACTCATTTTAGAGAGAAAGAAGGGTCCATCCTTTTGTTTACTCACTTTAGAAGAGATGAACCTGAAGAGGTTTTAGGGACCCACCTCAAATGAACCCTGGGTGAGTACCTGAGCAGCTTGGGTGGTAGTTTTTCATCTTGAACTCCTCAATTATTAACTGCCTCCAGCACCTCTCTGGGACTCAGTTTCTTCATCTGTAAAATCAGAGAGTTGGGTTAGATGACTTCTAAGTTTTCTTCTAGCTCTAGCTTTATGATTTTATTATCCTATCTAAATTAATTTACAGATTCTGTGCAATAAATCATTTCCTTTGTAGAGCTAAACAAAACAATAAAATTTATCCTGAGCAACAAAAGGGCCAGAATTTCTGGGAAAGCAATAAAGTAGAAATGAAAGGGGAATAACACTTCAAGGTACAAAATTATACTATTAAGCAATAATCATCAAAACTATTTGGTAATGACTAAAAAAAGAAAAGTAAATTTATCGAGGAAACCCCATAAGGAAGAATCAGAACTCAGTAAGGCACTTAATAAAGGCTGGCTGATTGACTGATAAATTGCTTGAGGAACAGCTTCCTATTTTATACTGGCTAGGGATACCCTAAAGCGGTCTGACAGACATTAAGTTTAGATCAAGAAATTGTACCATATATTACAAGCTCCAAATAGGTATGTTGAGGTTTAAACCCAAGGATGCCACAAACTGTTGAGGTTTCATGGTGTGGTGGTGGAATTGTCTCAAAGATTTCAGAGTCAGACCTCCTCTAATCCAAGTATAGGTATTTATTGGGATTAACACCTCTCATGAAGTGAGCTAAGTTACAAGAGGAACCAGCAATTTCAGAGAAAGCAAGATGGATTTTTATAGGGTAAAATTATAATCACATAACAGAAATTTACATAGAATATAGGAATATGATTAATATTAAAAAGGTGGGAGGAGTTTGTTAAGGAATAAGTTAAAGGAGGAAGGGTCTCATCTATGGTTTGTTGATTAAACATTCTGGCCATGCTGCCCTCCAGTTGGCTAGCTATTGTGGTCCTGTGTGTGTGAAGAACACACCTGTCTCTGTGGGAATGGGTCTGGTGGTCATGGCTGGGTAAAGGCAATGGCTGGGTTCCCATACCTGCTGTTTCTGTGAGAACTATGAATTTCAGGGACACACCTGTTGTTCTATTGAGCCGTGAGGCATATATGAAGAAGACAGGACATTGCAGGGGTTGGGGGATGGGGGTTTAGTAGGTACAGCTGGCCTGTAATAAAGTTAGACTATTGGGGCTGGGGGCAACTCTATTAGAACTCAATCAAATGAACAACCTAAATAGTAAAGCTCAGCCCGTAAAAAAGAAGAGAGCTAAATGTTCATAACTATGATTGGGGGGAAGTTCTCAAACAATGGAGAAAGACAGCTACAAAAGACAAAGTAGATGACCCTTGTTAACTATAATTAAAAGATGTTTTGCATGAAAAAAAAATCCATTCAAAGAGGATAAGAAAGGAAGCTGAGGCTTGAGGGAAAATATTTGGTATATATATATATATATATATATATATGTATATACTGTTTTCAAAGTGCTTTGCATACATTATTTCATTTGATTTCATCCTCACAATACTGTGAGGTAGCTGTTGCCATTATTTCCACCTCATAGAAGAGGAAATTAAGTCTGGGAAAAGCTAAGTGATTTTCTCAGGGTCACACACCTAGTAAGTGTCTGAAGCAGAATTCAAATTCATATCTTCCTGAGTCCAAAGTCACCATTCAATTCATTGGACTTGATGTCTGGATACCAGGTTCTGAGTTCTGGTTTTGACACTTCATATCTGTATGACCATGCAGCTATTAAGTGGTCCTGTTTTGGCCTAGATGGATGATGTGATTGTCATCAACTTATGTGTCTGTCACCACTTGGACAAACTTACAGGCAGTCAACGTGGATGAAAACTAAATTGAATTTCATTTAAATAAAGTTATAAAATGTAAAAACATCCCTAACATAGTCTTTTAAAAATTCATTATATTTCTTTACTTACGTTATCAATTCCAATTGAATGTCAATTCACTTTCCCACAAGAGGGTAAAAACCTAATGCTCCAAGAGAATAGAATTGGAGAAGTTTCAACAAATTTTAGGTTAAGGAAAGGACATTGTCCTTTCTGAAAGGTCATAGTAGCACTTTAATTGAGAGAAGAATTGTAACACTCTACCTAAAAGAGCACAGTGATTCTCAGCTGAGCCTGAGGCTTAGGATGGTTGAGATTGTAGCTTTTCATACAAGAGAAAACCCAAGTCCTACAGATCCGTGAATCCAGCATAGACACAATGACTTATGAGGAACAAGTATAGCTGATCTGTGGAGTAACTCACCCATCACTGACACTGACAATTAATTTTTGAGGACTCTTCAGAGAAAGAAAAGACTTTGAAGACCTTCTATCCTGGAGTTGTAAATTCCCCTGGCTATTTGTATTCCCTACATGTGTGCCTCATTACCATTGTACTTTCAGTTGATGTATTGATGTCTATTCTTCCTGCACAGACTCTGTGTGTCTCTGTTTGTCCCAGTTTGTTTATTCATTTGTTTTTGAATGGAAAGATGGGGACAACTCTTTGTAACTACTGTTCATATGATGCAGTGTATTTTCTGAGAAGTAATTGAATCCACTGATGGATTGTTAATAGAAAGCATACTGGTGGGGGGCTGTGAACTACACTGCTAAGCAGTAAAGAATTCAAAGTTAAGAAAAAGTTACTGTGCAATGGAATTAGTCAGGAACAGCTTCATGGAGGAGGTAAGTTTTAATCAGAAATTGAAGGGAACTATAAGGAATGAGATTCATACATGAATAGAAGTGACATTCAATTGGAATTAATAGCATAAGTAAAGAAATATAATGAATTTTTAAAAGACTAAGTTGGCTTTTTTTTTACATTTTATAATTTTATTTAAATAAAATTCAGTTTAGTTTTATGTCTATAAGCTTTTGAAAGTGGTGACAGACACATAAGTAACCAATGTGTACAGCTCATTTGGAGATTCTTCATCCTCATTGTATTTCCTGGACCAACATACTCAGATATGGTGTGAGATATTCCTTATTCCTTTGGCCCAAACAGCTTTGTTGAGCCTGGTGTCAGTGCATACATCTGAGATTCCCATTTCTTTCATCGCCAATTTTTAGATTTCTTTTGCAACCCAAGGAGCTCACTTTTTGAGGTCTACACCATGAATGCTTTTGTGAATGTTGGTGGTATACTCTCTGGTCACCACCTTCTTTTTCTCTCCATCTTTCTTTGAGGGAGCCATCCTTCCTGAGACCAGGTTGGAATGTGTATATTAGTTTTTTTTTAAAAAAATGTTTGACCTTCTTGATCAGAAGCGTAGTGAGAAATGCCATTGTACAGGTAAGGTACAAGCAAAAAGAAAGAAGAAAGAAAGAACTGGACATTATTCAACTGGCAATAGAAACATTTTGAGGAAGGCATCAGCAATATAATGAAGGAAGGTGGTCCAAAACTTTCCAGGGAGGGGGACAGCCCAATGGATAAAATATTGATTTTTTAAAAGTTTCATATAAGCCAATTTGCTGAGGTAGTTAAGAATATGGAGAGAGAGAAAGAGAGAGAGAGAAAGAGAGAGAGAGAGAGAGAGAGAGAGAGAGAGAGAGAGAGAGAGAGTAGATCTTTAATTTCCTTGGCATAGGGAATATCCACAGAAGGAAACTCCCTCCACCAATATAGGTGAGCTCTTTCTTTAGAACTTAAAGAATCAGAGAGCTGCCTAAAGCACTCATTGGTCAAGGGTACTTAGGGGAGCTTATATTCCTGACTGGGAAAAAAAAGGCACAGTCACTAGGTAAACAACACTATATTTTGGGAACCATCCTAAATAGATATTTTTCAGCTGGTCAAGAAAAAAATAGCAATCAGAACAAAGTTTCTCTTGAGCATAAAAAGCACAATAGATTCACCAGAGCAAGGAATTCTCACAAATAAGAAGTTTAAATAGTGATTTCAATGCCTCTTTCTGAACCTGCCAACCAATACAGACATAGGATAATAGAATTTTTGAGTTGTAACAGAGCATAAAGATCATCTTACTCTTCTAGATGAAAACAAACAAAAAACTCTCAAAAAACAAAAACAAAGCAGCCAAACAGAGAGAGGTTAAATGAGACTCATCATTCATCGATGTCGAAGCTTACTCGCAGATGTTATTATGTAGTGGATATCCATTGTCCTAGGGTATCCAAGGGTAAGCTTTGACACCACTTCTTTGACACCACACTTTGACACCACATGAAGAAGCTGTAGCCATTCAGAAGTTGTAGATAATTGGTTTCTGTAGTGTAAGATATTTCTGAAGATAGGGAAAACTGGAGTAAATGATGATTAGTAATAGTCAAGGTGCATATCATAGTCTCCCCTGTTCTTGAATTACAATTTGACTAGGGGATCCCATTGGGCACATCACTGAGAGTATTTCAATTTGACCCTTGTGAGGAGATTCAAGATATGGTATTTGTTGGGTAAGAAATTATGCTTTATACATATTTATATACTTTTCTCTTCCAATAGAATTAACACTTTGCAAATAAGAATTGTTTCATCTTTTGTACTTGTAAACCCCTGTGCCTGACATATTGACTGTACATAATAGGTACACAATAGACACTTGTTTGTCGATAGAAAATCATAGAATTTGAGTATTTAGTGTTCAAAGTCCTTTATAACCTATGACCCTGTTCCTTTGGTCCTTTATAACCTAACTCCACCCCACTATGCACCCCACTGTCTTCTTATATTCTGTACTCCCCTACATACACTCCAGTCCAGTGACATTGAACTCTTTGCTGCATCTTGGACAAGATACTCCATTCCTATCTGGGCATTTTCATTGGCTATCCACCATACCGAAATGCTTTCCTTCCTCATCTCTTGCTTTTAGTTTCTCTGGCTTCTTTCAAGTTCTAGATAAAATACCAGCTTCTACAGGAAGCCTTTCCCAAACCCCCTTTTTTTCCTATTTATCCTGGATATAGTTTGTTTGTACATAGTTATTTACTTGTTGTCTCCCCATTAGATTGGAAGTTCCTCAAGGGCAGGTTCTGCCTTTTATCTTTCTTTATATCCTCAGTGCTGAACAGAGTGCCTGGCACATAGTGGACATTTAATAAATTTTTATGGACTGACTGAATGAATGAATGAATGAATGGAGTTTACCTCTTATTTATTTCAAGAACAAATGGTCCATAGAGTTTAAATAAGTTGGTCAAAAATCAAGAACTCAGATCTGCCTACAGTTACTACTTTTCTTTTTCTCTATACAAACATGCTATAGTTAAGAGTCTATTTGAAAAATGTCTGACATTTTCATTGAACTTCTTGAGATGTTGCTAAAAGGCTCTCTCTATAGTCTAATTTTCCATTTCCAGAAGCACCAATTTTATTTAGCTTAGGCTTCCTGTTAAGTGACTTATAGAAGAAAAACTGGACTCTTTGGGAAAGAAACCTGGACATGTCCCTTTTTAGGCCAGAAGCCTTGTGACAAAGCTTTTGGCTTGATATTGGGGTGATGAATCCTCTAACAGCTTTCTAAGTAAGTTCCTGAACTCAGGAAAACTTTAATTTAGCAGAAACTCCTACCAAAATGCTGGAGTTAAATGACACCTGAAAGAGATTTTGCAGCACTAACAGAAAGCATTCACTCTTTGCCAAGTATGTTTTCCTGCTTTGCATGAGAAAATTGGAGATGGGGGGAAAGCCTTTTTTCAAGTCCATAAAAGATTTCGATAATGTTGAATAAGAAGGATATATTGGGCACTACATGAGGGGAATAAACACACACTAGACCAATTCATTTCACCAAACATTTATGAGAGTCAAAGAGAAAGAGACAGAGAAACAGAGAGACAGAAACAGATACAGAGAGAGAGAGAGACATAGTCAGTGATGTATGGTAACAGACAGACCACAAGCGAGAGAGGAAGAGAAAAAGGGAGAGGGAAGGAGAGAGAAAAAAAAGAGAGAAAAGAAACAGAGAGGAAGAGAGGAGAGAAAGGAAACAAAAGAAAGGAGAGAGAGAGAAGAAAAGTTTGAGAGAAAGAGGAAAGGGGATAATTTATTTAAGATAATTATTTATTAAGATAACTTATTAAGCATTTACTAGATGCCAAACCCTGTGCTAAGTGCTGGGTTTACAAGACAAAAAATGAAATAGGGTCTGTCATCACAGGGTTTAAACATGGTGCACCAAAAGTCTTAGTGCAATTTGAAGTTTAAAAATTTTATTCTGAAGATCCAATCAAATAAAGGATGAGGAAGCTTTACAACTTTAAAGACCTATGTTAATGTCATCATATAAGAAAAGATAGTGATCTAATATTATATCCAGATAATATTTCCCACAATAGAATATAAGTTTCCTGAGGGCAGAGAGTTTGTCCTTTTGACTCTGTATGACCAGGGCCTTGAATATAATAGTTTAATAAATGCTTGTTATGCTTAATTGAATTTGTTAATATATTCCATGCCTAGAGATCTGAAATGATAATAGTACATCCTTGGCTATTTACTTAATGGGGAAAATAATCGAAATTAGAATATGTTGGAAATGTTAATGTCACCATTTTTTCTCTTTGATAGAAGCAGCTCCATAGTAATAATATTGCCACAATATTTGATTTGCAATTTTGTCATGAAGAGTAGAATATTTTATGGCACTTATTTTATGTAGTTTTGATTAATTAATCAAGAAGTCATTTAATTGATTAACCAGGAAATAGCAAGTGGAAAAGGTGTACCTTTCCAAATATAGAAAATTGTTGACTTATTCACCTTTACATCCAGAAGTAGAAAGTGCTCAGGGTCTCTGTTTCTGATCCATTACTCACTGAACCACAATGCTGTCCATCATCCCAAAGTTTATTTCTAAAAATTTTCAGCAAAACACTTCAGAGTTTATTATTTGTTGCCTTTAGAAACCTCAGTTCTCTCCTCTGCTCTGGAAAATGCCTACTGTGGCTGAGTTTGGAAAGGAGAGGAAGATCTGGGTGCATATTGCCCTGTTCCCCTTCTAGATTCTGTCCCTGGACTAACATCCTGACTGACCAGTACTACTACAGCCTTGAGAAGAAGGTAGACATAAGTCAAGAAGATTTTGTTATTCTTTCTCAGAGTTCAGTTGTCAGGATCCATGGCCATGACAATCTCTAGTTCCCAGGTGCTAGACAATAAGTCCCAGAATAGTTCCAAGGATCTTAGACAGTAATTCCTAGAATCATGGTAGACTGTCCCACCCTGACCACACAATGAGATACAGGGATGACTTAGCAATATTTACTATGCTTGTGCTGAATAACAATACTGCTAAAGTTAACCTGTGAGGCTGTTGTTGGTAATGTGCCTCCTTTGTTGCCCTATAAATCAAGTGGGCACTGGTCAGTAAGTGAGGGTTTGGGGATTTGGGTAATGCATAGAGGAATGAATGTACCTGCCTTGATCAGTCATACCCCCATCAAGGTTTGGTGGGATTTAGGAGAGTGCACAAGCTGGAATGCTCTGCTTGTCTCTGCTGATCCCATCAAGATGTAGGCGTAGCTGCCCCACTTCTTGCCAGTCCCTGCTAGAAGAGTGATTGGGGAATGTTGTAGGAGTTGGTGCTCCCATTACCAGCAACTCCCTCTTGAAAAGACTAGACTGGAATAAAGAAAGCAAATTCAACTCCTTATCGTGTCTCCATTCCTATCTTCTTGTCTGCCCAGATCAAGAGTGTACCTGTGCTAGAAAACCTGCTGGCAGATACCCCATGCTACCAGTCTGACACCTGGTGTAGTTGGTATTACTTGTATGCTTACCTGTGAAACAGTGGAATAGTTTTATGCTGTTCTCCCCACCCCCATATCCATTTTGGCATTCCCCACTTGTCTCAATAATGACAATAAAAGTTGTCAACATTTTTATGGTACTTTAAGGTCTAACAGAGCATTTTCCTCATAACATTCTTGTGGGGTATGTACAGTAAAATGCCTTCTCATGTAGTCCTGCCACTATAAGAGAGCTGGTTTCCCCTATTAGCTCAATTAATGTAATCACAGAAAATAAGAGACAGATAAAAGTAACATTTGGATATGCTTAACTCTAGGTAAAAATGTGCTTATGTTCTATTATCCCCTTACTGAAATGTGAAAAAAGTTTTTTTTGATTGAATGAGAAGAAATCAGCTAGTTAAAAATTAACCGTATCTGTGATGGCTTTAAAAAAACAAAGCATGAGAAGAAGACAAGATGGCAGACACAACTATGTCCACAATGATCCAAAAAGGACATCAGATTGAGTAGAACAGAAAATTGAAGGAAAAAACTACTGTAGAGCATCTTTCCAACCAAGATCATAAATGTGACCTAGGCAAATGACTAGAGAAGAAACTGTGGAATATGGATGAGCCAGTATCATAAACTCAGTGCCCAGAGCTCTAAGCTGCCCAGATCTGATCAAAGACTCAGTCCCAGATCTATTATCAACAGTAAGAAGTTGCCCAGTCTCTCAGAGCTCCAAGGCAGGTCAACAGTGCACAGGGATGATCGGAGAAGATCACAGACATAATCCCAGGTCCAAGTTAACATCAGTACATCTCTCCAAAAGCCAGGAGCATTGACTCAGGAGTCATAGCTCTGAGTTAGACCAGATGCATTAGGATGGCCAAAGCTTATCTCAGACTCATCTTCCAGACCAGACCAGCAGCAGGGGCCTGGAGGATGGACTTAATGTCTAAAATACCTCATGTGAGATAGCCTAGAACAGATCTTAGACTCAATCCTCAGCCCTGCACAGTAGTATAGAGATCTCCAGGATCACAGACTCAGCCGCCAGAATTCCAAGCTAGGCTAGAAACCACAGACTTCCCAGAGCAGATTGCTGCAAGAAAGAATAAACAAAAAAAGATAAAAAGCTATGATGAAGAGGTCAGTGATGTCCAAGAAACAAGCCCAGGGGAAGAGAATATCTCCAAATATCTATCAGTAAAGACTCAGAAAAACAGCTTGTCCACAACATCAACTGGAATTCCTGGAAGAAATTATGAACAAGTTTTAAAATATATTATAAATGAAATGAGATCATTAGGATGAATTAACAAAGAAATGAAAGTTATGGAGGAGAGACTTAGAAAGAAAACCAACAGTTTACCACAAGAGGTACAAAACCTTATGTAAACAATAGTTTCCTTGAATATTACAAAAGAACAAACAGAAGTTAATGAGTCCATGAGACAACAAGAAATATCAAAACAAAATCAGAAGATTTAAGAAAGTTAAGAAAATGTGAAATATCCCTCATATCAAAAACAACTGAGCTGGAAAACAGATCAATGGAAGATCATTCTAAAAATCACTGGACTATTGTATATATATATACACTGATAAAAAGTTAAGTGAATAGAATGAGGAGAACATTGTACATAGTAACAGCAATACTGTATGATCAATTGTGAATGACTTAGCTATTCTTGGTAATACAATCATTCAAGACATTTCCAAAGGACCCATGATGGAAAACTCTATCTGCCTCCAGAGAAATAACAGATGGAAACTGAATGTAATGGGGAGCATACATTTTTTTCACTTTCTGTGTTGTTCTGGGATTGTTTTTCCTCCCTTTTGGGGTCTGTGTCTTCTTTCACAGCATGACTAATATGGTAATATGTTTTGCATAATTGAAGAAGTGAGAGAGAGAAAAAATTTTAAATTCAAATTTTTTAATGAATGTTAAAAATTGTTTTTACATGTACAGGGAAAAATAAAATGTTATTTTTAAAAAATCACTGGACTACCAAAAAGCCATGACCAAAAAGAAAAAAAGATCCTGTATTTCACATTTCAAAAGAAATGCCAAAATGTGAGCTCCCAGCCAAATTTCAGAGCTTCCAAGTTAAAGAGAAAACTCTATAAGTGAAGTTCAAGTAATAAGAAGCCATAGTCATACTCACAGAAGATTTCCCAGCTGCTGCTATCCAGAGTGGAAAGCGTGGTACAGGATATTTAAAAGGCACAAGATATAAGTTTACAGTCAAGAACAGCTTACTCAGAAAAATTAAGTATAATTCTAAAAAAAATAGATCATCAATGTAATACAGGCCTTCCTAATCTTCCTAATGAAAAAATTACAGCTGAGAGTAGGAACTTTGAAATACAAACAACAGGAGTATAGAGAAACATAAAAAGAAATGTAAATACAAGTGAGCAATTGGAAAAGACTTTATAAAGATGAGATATTTACATTCTAATGAGGAATGGCATTGATACAAGTATCCCGTAAAAACCATGATATACTCAGGGATCATAGAGGGAGTCAAATAAGATAGAGGGCCTGAAAGTAATTTTTTAAAAATGTTTTGATAATCTTGAAAAAAGAAAGAAAAGTCAGGAGGAAAGGTTGCCTAGAGGAGGGAGAGATAAATGAGAAGGGAAGTTATCTCACATAATCAGGGAATGCAAGTAGAAATCTATGCAAATGAGAAAGGTGACAATTGAATATCACTTTGAACTTGGGCAGAAACAAGTGATTACAACTTATACTAAAACAACTACAAAGAAATAATTTTGAAAGACTTAAGACCTTTGAGCAACCCAATGATCCACCATGATTCCAGAGGACTAATGACATAGAATATTTCCTAGCTTCCAACAGAGGTAATGGGCTAGATATACAAGTTGTAGTGAGAATTTTGGAAGTGGTCAATTAATGATACGTTTTGCTTGACTGTTCATCAATTTGTTATACCAATTTGATTTTGTTTTTTTCTTCCAGTGGTATGGAGAAGGTGGTAGGGAGACAGAATGGATAATTTTTAATTGAAAAAAATTAATTTTATGAATGCTAAGCAAATTAGCCCTCTAAATATTAAAGGTAAGCTTGTGGAGTATGATCCCTGAGCCTCTACCAGAGAACATTGGAGGGGGTAAAGATTTTCTTTCATCCTTACCCCTCCAACAATGGCCATGGCAGGTTGCAGACAAGTTTCTTTCCCCAATGGGAAAGAATGCAACCAATGAGTAGTAGAAAGAAACAAATATTGAGATTCAGGACAAGAAGAAGCTTCAAAAAGAATCAGTCAAGAAAAGAGTTAACTGTGGATCCAAAAGAGAATGAACTGTGGTGATTGAAAGCTGAAGTTCAGAAAAGTGAGCACTCAGAGAAGTTAACGGAGTTGACCCACCCAGCAGAAACATTGTGATCAGAGTGAGGGAATAGTGTGAGAACAGCATTATTGTTGTTGATGGGAAAGATGCATTAGAGATGAGAAAGGTCATTAGGACACCATAGAATTAGAGCCAGGAGTTGTCTTGATGTAACAGCAAGGACCCCAGCATACACAAGAGTGCCTGCTGTACAAGTTTTTAGATCTGCTTTTCTAAAAGGAAAGCAACTTTTGAGGGATCTCAAACAATCTACTTTAATCAAACACATAGATCATTAGTTCAGGGGGAAAAGTCAACACCCTGAACTTCAGAGGAAATATAAACAGAGAAATAAAGACCAACAGACAGGGTTTCCAACTGTCTGACCATAAGCAATACCTACATCACAGATCAACAGACAGATCCAACTGTCTGACCATTACATACATACATAGTTGCCAGAGAGAGAAGCACCAACATCTGAGTTTTCAAAGTGGGGGGACTCCTTAGTGGCTACCCAGAATCTTACAATACTTCCAATGAGTAAGCCCCAAAACAAAACCTCACCTCAGAGTAGATATATACTTTTCAGAGCTAGAGGGCATTACAATCCTTGAGAACCAATGGTTCTTCCTACAAAACAAATCTCCCCTAATTAAACTTCCCTTAATGGGTAGACCCATTAATGGGTGGGGAAGATCTCTACCTCTCATTAACACAATTAACATTACACTTGACCACATGTGGTCCCTACATGTGTGCCTAGCTATCAATGTGTTCTAAAATTTTATCCATTTTTCCTACTGGTCCATGTGCATTTGTAGGAAGCTTCACTCCAGGTTAATGGTGGGATGATATTTTACAGTTCCTTTAGTTCTATGCCTCCTTGTGACTATGGACTGATATGGACCCAGCTTGATCTTAACTTCTTAAAAATCTGCTCTTCCCATAATTAGAGTTGTCAAAAAGTGTCATGGACCACTCAAGAAGGTGTAGTTTCTTCCCTTCTTAGATATTTTCAAGCAGAGGTTGGAGAATCATTTGTTGGATGTGTTGCATGGGAAAGGGAAACTGAGTATGTCTCAGGTTCAGGTAACTAGGTCATAAAGTGGATAGAGTATTGGGCTTCTAAATAGGAAGACCCACATTCAAATCCAGCTTTAGATACATACTAGCTGGTTGACCCTGGGAAAATTATTTAACCTCTATCTGCTTCAGTTTCTTCAACTGGAAAAGGGTGATAATAACAGTGGTAGGGTATAGGCTTTAGATCCTTCCACTTTGAACTTTTCCATGAATTCCAGGAACCTAGTCCCTGAATTCAAATCCCTGATGTTTGCTTGCAGCATCTGGCAAATAATCCTTCTAATTGCTTTTTCATTGTAGTCCTATTATCTACACTGGGCCCCACCCTAGATGGCCACTTCTTGATTCCATCTAGATCCACTCCTTGATCACTGTATATAAGTGTTCATCTTGCCCCTATTAAATAGCTCAGATTCCTAAAAGCTGGCTAATAGCTCAGATTCTTAAAATTTTGCTCACCTCAACTGGTGTTTTAATAAACCTTGTCTCTGACTGAAAAAAGACCTGAGCCAAATTCTTTCAAGTCAGGACCCATATCTTTTGCCCTTGAATTTCAGGGTTCCCAGCATCCCTAGACCACAACAATAGCACCTATCTCCCAGAGCTGTTTTGAGGCTGAAATGAGGTAATATACTTGATGACACATAGTAACTACTATATAAATGCTAACTACTGTTATTATTATCATTATGTCTAAGATAACAAGATCCCTGACTTACACACAGTTGATGTACAATTTGGGTATTGGATATATGATGGCCTTTATTACACCAACCACAGAAAATGCATAAGATGTAAAGAACTTATAGGAACTCATGAAGAGATATAGAAATATGAAGAAGAAAAAAGTCAAGGTGAAAATACTTTGGGAGACTGCTAAAAAAATACTTCCTATTCCTCTTGAACCTGCACTGTACAAGCAATTAACAGAAATATCATGGAGGGTTAACATGGTCTAGATCTTCTGTCCTCCTCCCCAACTCCCACGTCACCACTGCCATGTCCAACTTCAATACAATGCTTTTCTTCAACCTACACACTGTTGAGGAAATCTCCCCCTCTAAGATCTGCTCCTAACTCTAGAAGTCAGAAACTCTCAGTCTCTGGGGAACTCTACAGTTTTTAGGTCCTGCGGGACTCTGGATTACAAACATGGGAACCATAAAGGCAGGAGCTGCCCATTCTCAGGTTTGTTCATCTCTGACCTTTGCTCACAAAAAGAAACAGAAATGCAAATGATGGCCCAAAGGACTTGAAGATATAGAAACTCCCTTCTTAGTCAATAAAGCAAACAATTAATATTTACTAAGTGCCTGTTATGTCACAGGCCCTGGGGACACAAAAGGATACAAAAAGAGGCAAAACTTCTGCCTTCAAGAAGTTTACAGTCTGATAGGGGAGACAACATGCAATCCAGTATGTACTAATCTAGCTATATGCACAATAAATAGAAGATAATTGACAAAGGAAGGCACTAGAATTAAGAAGTCTTAGGGAATCCTTTCTGTCACAAATAGGCTTTTAATTGGGACTTAAAGGAATCCAGGCATGGGGGACAGCCAGCCAGAGAAAATGTCCAGAGCCTTCTGAGGTTCATTTGGGTAAGCTTTGGCTGCTCATCACATGCTTCTCTTGCAAACCATCATTTTCTGATCTTGGTAAGATGAGGGGAGGAGGTATGGACACCAAAGAGCAATTTCCCTGCCCATCTTGCTGTACTCCAGTTTAGAAGAAAGAGAACATAAAGGAAAAGAAAAGGGGTAAGCCACTTCAAACTTCTTTTCATAGAGCACTCCCTCTAAACTACTTCCTCAACTTGGCAAGTTGGGTCCCCAAGAGATGACTAATTTCACAGGTTCCAGAGTATTCTGTAAGACTATGATCTTGAAGGGTTTCTTCACTTGCAAATTAAATAGGTTCGATTAGACAATCTCTTCTATCTCTAAAACTCTTATGTAAATGTGAATTTTGAAGGTGAAAAGTTCTTAGTAGTTCAAATTGGTGACTGTCAGACACCAATCATCTTCAAGGTAGCCCCATTTCCTGTGTATCAGTTCCTATGACCTCTCAGCAAAGGGATAGGGATCATGTGTACCTTTCTGTGTCCTTATGGTAAAGGTCCAAGCCCTATATTCTCTTCAAGTTGACTGGGATGTGGGAGACTCATCAAAATAAGCAGAGACTCCTCTGGGCATCCCAGTTATACTAATTTCCATTTTACAAAAGTGAAGGAAACTGAGAATCAAATTTGTTGAAGCTCATATAGCTGATATGAAATGGAATAGAGATCCTCTGACTCCCTAGCCACATTCTTTCTGCTGAACATTAATTCTAGATGAAATTTACAGTGGGAAAAAGACAACCATATATGTAGAAAGTCACAGATAAAGAAAGTGATGCCCCAAGATACTTCCTTATTTTGTTTGTTGTTTTGTGTCTTAGAGTTTTCATCCCTAGGCTAGAAAAGTTTTCATCTTCAGATCCTTGACTTTTTTCATCATAATAATTGATTTTCATTATGCCCTCATTTTGATTTCCATTGTGTCAGTCATCCAGTGCTATCTTCATAGTCACATAGAAATGGAATCTTTCCAAAGTAAGGGAAATATAAGTAAGGTAGGACTACCCTTACTGCCTTCCAGTTTTCAATGAATCATTTCCTTATTATCCAGGTATATGTCAAAGAAATTTTGAACCTTTAAGAATTTTGCATCTTCAAAGTGAAATGAGTAGAACTAGGAGAACATTGGGCACAGTAATAGCAATGATTCAACTGATCAGTGATTGAATGGTTCAGTAATCAACTATGAGTGACTTAGGTCTTCTCAGCAAAGCAATGATTCAAGACAATTCCAAAAGACTCATGATGGGAAATGCTATCCACATGCAGAGAAGGAATGGTTGGAGTAGGAATGTAGATTGAAGCATACTATATTCATTTTATTTTTATCATGGTTTTTTTACTTCTCCAAACTAATATTTTTGCAAACTGCTTCCTCTTTCACAACATGATTAATATGGAAATGTCTTATACGATTGCAAATACATAACCTATATCAAATTGTTTACCCTCTTAGAGAAGGAGGAGGGAAGGGTGGGGGAGAAAAATTTGAACTCAGTTTTTTTAAAAGATTATTAAAAATTGTCTTTACATGTAATTGGAAAAATAAAATATTATAAAATTAATTTTCTATCTTTGAAATTCACATTGATATAATAGTTTTAGAGACAGGATAGACTTTGGAGGTCTCTAGTTGAACCACCTTATTTTGCTGGTGAGAAAAGAATATCCTGGAACTTGTGCAACTAGTCACCCTTTAAGTTTTTATTGATGTCTTTTGTTACAGGTTTTTTTTAACAACCTCATAATTTCCCCCAGTATCCCTCTCCCTTCCACCTCCTAAAGAGAAATAGTATCTTTAAAGACAAAAAAAATTAAATAAAAAGAGGAAAAAATAAGCATGACTGATCAATATATCAAAAAAGTCTGAAAATAAATGCAATGTGCAACATTGTAGACCTCCCACTTCTACAAAGGGATGGGATAGGAGCACTTTTCATATTATTTTTTTCAATCTATACTTTTTCTTGATTTCTCAGCTTTCACTGTTTCTGATATTCCATTTACATGGTTGTAATCATTGAGTGTATTGTTTTCTTGGTTCTATTTGCCTCACTCTGCATCTATTCATGGTCTTTTTATACTTCTCTATATTCATCATTTCTTCATCACAGTAATACCACATTAAGACAAGGATTCTTAATCTTTTTTGTGTTATGGACCCCTTTGGCAAACTAGGAAAGCCTATGAATCGCTTCTTAGAATAATGTTTGTTGCTTATATTCATAATTGAAGGATATGCTCAATTTAGTTAGAGTTTAGGACAGCTAGATAGCACAGTGGATAAAGTGCTAGGCCTGGAGCCAGGAAGACCTGAATTCAAATGAGGCCTCAGACACTTCCCAGCTGTGTGACCCTGGACAAGTCACTTAACCCTGTTTGTTTCCATTTCCTCATCTATAAAAATGAGCTGGAGAAGGAAATAGCAAACTGCTCCAGTACCTTTACCAAGAAAACCCCCAAAAGAGGGATCATGAAGAGTTGGACACAACTGAAATGACTAAACAACGTGTAACAGGGGTGCTGAAAATCAGGGTGGGTGAAAAAGAAGAGATGAAGGTATCCAACTTGGGCATTATTGAGAAAATCCAGCAACGCAGACATGGTGTTACAAAATAGAAGGGGTCATCCCCCTGACTACCTTTTAAAGAGGAATGGACATTACCTCACTTTAAGTGAGTACCTGAAAAGGTCAAGGTCTCCCATTGTATCCTAAACTGTCTCCAGGCATCCTGATGAATATCTGGTCACTGGACCCAGATGACTCAGGAGGAGAAAGTGAGGTTGGTGTCCTTGCACAGCCCTCCCTCACTCAAAATGAAGTCAAGCACAAGTCATGTCATCATTTCTCTGATGTCATTGTCCTCTTCCAAAATAAAGGATAAACACAACAACCAGCCAATCAGAGGGAGAAGTCTCAGGGAGGAGGGGACTTCCAATGTATGAAGTCCAAAGGAAAGAAGAGATTTCAAAGCATTGTAGAGAAGGACTGGGACAGTAAAGAGTACAGCCTGGAGTGTGAGTGGTGATATGGTGCTGTGGGAAGAAACTTGGAACTGAAATCAGGAAAGATCAGGACTGAATAAATGATACTGGCTACATAATCCTGGACACAATCTCTTTGAGCCTCAGTTTTCCCATCTGTAAACTGCGGGTGATAAATACTTATACCTTTTGTGCAGAAACTAATTTGTAAGCCTTAAATCACTATGTAAGTATGAGTTGTGCTATTATTTTTGTCATCATCATCATCATCATCGTCATCAGAGACCAGGCTGGAATAGTTAGCCACACTGGTTTCTTTTTGCTTTCCCATTTTCTTTTTTGCTGATACTACATAAGCAGAATTTTCACTTGTAGAATTACTATCCCCTCTCCCCATCCACTATGATCCATGTTTTAGAATTTAGGGGCTTTAACTCTTGCTTCTTAGAAGTTTCCAATATCTACCTTCCTAAAGTTTAAGGTGTGTGTCCAATTATGTCCAGTTGTCAAGGAAGGGAACTGTGTCCACTCACTCTCTCCCAAATTCACAACCCACTAAGGGTTTTTACCTAGCGTATAGACCAGGCTCAATCACTCAAGACTGGTTTTTCCCAGGAGGGTTAATAATAGCAGCTTAGGCTAGGAGAACAAGCATACCAGCCTCCTTTCTTGCTATAAGGACAATACACGTTCTTTGCCTTCCAGTTCCTATGGATCTCCTACTTAGCCATTCTTTGAATGGGGTTTTGACTGCCCAATGTACGCATTGCCCTTTCAAATTGGGCAGACCTCCTGTTGACTGGCTGCAGGAACTGTGAACCCACTGACTTGTTCTTGCGTATGGTTTCTGAACTCTCTTGATTTCTGTTTGTTTATCCTTTTTCTCACTCCAAGTCTTCCCAGACTCTTATATATACTCTCCTTCCGGCTTCTTACACACTCCCTTCAACCTAGTATAGCCCATGACCTCTCTGTCACTTTGTGTTTGTGTGACAAACATCCAGATAAAAAGTGAAAAATTCGGTCAAATTAGTTTCAGCAACTACCCTAAATCAACTATTTAGTGTTAGCCCTGACCAAATCAAGTGAATTTTTCATGAAACTGGATGATTTCAGGCCTGTTAGGCTAGTCTCTCTGAGATTAGAAGACAGTCTTTCTGACCCCAAGTCCTAAAATGATGTCTGATAGCCTCCAAGCTCGAAGTGAGTCAAAGGTAACCTGCAGGAATAGACTCATTTTCTTCCTTTTTACTCTTTGTGTGTATGTATGTATTTACTGGGAAGATAAAATTGGTTCCCTATCATTTTATTGATCCTATTTACAATAAATTTATTTTGTTCCATAACTGATTTTGTCCTGTAACTGCTTTAGTTGTGGGTTTCTGTCTCTGAACTTAGTTCAGAATTCAGCTGGCCTGTGTGTAATATTGTTAAGTTTAGAAATCCAGTTCTCTCTCTAATAACTGTTTCTTTCTTGCCTCAAGAAATTCTGCTCTCCTTGGGGAATGTAGATGAACACAAGAGAGTTGGGTCTCATATCCTTATGTCCCCAAGGTATCCTTCAAGGATATCAGTCTTGCTCTCTAAAGAAGCCTAGCCCATTGACTTTGCCAATAGAGTCAATGAACTTTTCTTGGTTGCAGGAGGAATGTATGTGTGTATGTATGTATGTATGTGTATATGTATGTATGAATGTATATATGTAATGTGTTTATTTTGTTGGGATTTATCTTTGAAGAATTCTCTTAAAGTTTCCTATCTTGGACTTTGATATGTGATCCTCAGACCAAAGGGCAGCTGTCAGGAGCAGTGGATAGAGTGCCACGCCGGGAGCCAGGATGGACCTGAACTCAAATCCAGCCTCACTTACTAGCTGTGTGACCCTGGACCATTTAAACTCTGTCTGTCTCATTTTCCTCATCTATAATAATAACCTCCTACCTCCCAGAGTTCTTCTGAAAATCAAAAGAGGTAGTATTTGTAAAACTAAACTTATCACAGTGTCTGGCACATAATAGGTAGTATATTGATGTTAGCTATTAGAAAAAGGGAAGCCTTGCCATTAGCAGAGGAGAAAGAAACCCTTGCAGAGGGGAGTGAATATATGATTTGACTCCTCCCCTACCCCACCAACATATGTGCATTCACTATCCACCAAATTAGCCAGTAATGAAAACTGACAACTATAGCGCTATATAGTTTGCAGTGCTTTGTGAATATGCATTCCTTTCTGAGCCTCACAATAATCCTGTGAGATAGTTATTCAAGTTATTATTCTATTTTAGAGATGACAAAACTGAGGCTTAGATGTCAATTACTTTCCTGCTCATAGTCACATTGCTAGGAAGTATCAGAGGTAGGATTTGAAGCAAGGCTTTCTTGACTCCCTGTCCATCACTCTATCCTCTATCCCCTATGCCCTATACCTCTATGCTATATAAATACTCTGAAGCAAAGGAAATGATTGACCAGTGTCAAGGTCCTAGGTTCACAGGATTATAGTGATCTAACACAATGGAGTGTATTCATGGTACAGCTGAACAGATTTATGGTTGGTTTGCTGACAAATGCTTTATTGGAGGAGGTACAGTCAGAAAGACAGCTGGAGGTAGAGAAGTTAGCAACATCTAGATGGTCTTAAATGATCAGAGTTGCTTTCAGATTATACCTCAACCCAGTAAGTTCCAAGACCCAAACATGTAATGTTAGATGCTTTAAGTTTGCTCTATCCAAATCAGGGCTTTGTTACAGTTAAGACATAACCCTTTGGGGAGGACTGGAGGTGTGGTGGCTTAAATAGGGTTTGTAGGCAAAAGGTTCATGCAACTTAACCCAGTCCTAAATATTGTCTTCATCCTAGGGTCAAGAAGAGGACAAATTCCCAGGTCTGAATGGTCCATGCAGGCTTGGGGAAGTTGCAGTGGTTCTGCCTATGAGCAGAGGAAGAGGATTCCTGGGCAGCGAGTCCAAAAGAAAGTCTCATTTCTCACAAAGGCTACCAGGAAATATCTGTGAGTCCTTGAAAGTGTTAAAGCCAAAGGAAAACTAATAAGCCTGTTTGGGTTCACCTACTTACCTCATTCTAATTTTCCAGGCAGATATCAACCCTTCTGCCTTGTATTAAAATAGGATGTGCCTTTGGTGTGATAGAAGCCAGGCTGCTTTCTCATCCCAAAGAGACAGAGCTGTTGACTCTTCAGAGAACTGAACAGATTGGTAGACAGATAAGGCCACTCTTCCAAACAGTGAAGGTTAAAAGAGGAACAACTTCAAATGAACAAGATGGAGGAGGCATAAGTCTAGACTGAAAACATCAGTTCTGTCTGGGAAGAGGGCTGAGAGAATATGAGATTCAAATCTATAAAAACCTGAAAGGAAGAAATAAAGCGAATATGGATCATCCACAGATACAAAGCAAAGAAAGGAGAATCAGAAGACAAAAATGCACAAGGACTACAGCAATGTCCATGAGAAAACACTAAAATCCAGCAGAAACTGGATGAAATGCAATGACTGGTCTTGTTCCCAAAGGACTGATAGTAAAACAGTTCTTTCCTCTAGGGAGCTGAGTGGTACTTTACAAGATGGAATGTTACATATACTGTCCAACATGGTCATGTCAGCTAATTTTTCTTCTCTTTTTCTTTGTTATTAGGAAGGGCTCTGAGGAACAGGGAAACAGAATTATTGAGAAAGGACCATAAAGTTTTTTTCTTAAAGCATCAACAAAATGTTTAAATAAAGGTTACAGTTCAGAAAGATCTCTGTGAGTATACAATTTCCTCATCTGTAAAATGGAAATAATAATTGTATCTACTTCCCAAGGTTGTTGAGAGAATTAAATGAGAAAAAATTTTAAATGTTCTTTGTGAGTCTTCAAACATTATATAAATGCTAGCTATTGTTATTATTATATGGAATACTTTACCAAGGGGCACCCCATGACTCCTCAAAGAGGTAAACATAAGACCAAAGAAAACAATACAACTTTTCACAGTAGGTAAGATAACCCATGGAACTTATAACCCTATCCCCTATAGGCTTGGAGTTCAGAAAAACTTATGCATAAATATAATGCCTTACATTTATATAACACTGTGGTTACAAAGTGAGGGACAGTGTGACATAGAGAATGAGCTCTGAAGCCAGGAAGTCCTGAGTTCAAATCCCATCCCCTGACACATATTGGCTATGTCCAATCTTGGACAAGTCACTTAACCTCTTGGTGCACTTGGTTAGTGGTCAATCTCCAAAGCAAACAAATCCTCAAAGGCGGCTTATTGACTTTGAAAACCACAAATTAACATTGTCTGTGCCATATTATATTTAGTTTATCTTGCTAAACATTTCCCAATTATGTTTTAATCTCTATGGCTGCCTTGGGGAGTTTTGAGGGCTACTTGATACGTCTGCTCCAGGCAAGTCGCTAAAACTACAAATTATAGTTAAGGTACCAACCTGCATTGATGAAGGAAGTTTCCTCATCCAGCAGTATCCTATGCTGGTGAAATCATACTTCTGATTCTCATGGTTGCAAAGTAATTTCACATCTATTGTTTTGTTTTATTACCACAGCAACCAGAGCAGAGAATATGTTCCTCATTTTACAGACAAGGAAGCAAAACCGAAGAAGTGAGATGACTTACCCAGTGTCCCCCAGCTCATTAGTGGCAGGGCTGGGATGAAAACCTGGGTCATCTAATTCCAAGACCATCTCTGTCTCCACTTCACCAAACTGCCACTCACAATAATTCCATGATGAATTAGTTGCAAGTGGACACTAGGATACTTGGGGTTGCAACCCTGACCTTTGAGAGTGATATCAAAGAAAGCAGTCATGTCCTTCCTTCTACAACGTGGCCCTTGGTGCCTCTAAGCAGAGTAAATAAGCTAAATGGGCTGGATCAAGGAACTACCCCAGTTTGGCACTCCTTATTGTCTTGGGTTCATTTCTTCCAGGTGGGTGTTTGACACAGTACTAATGGTGCCAAAGTCCACTTGCAGCAGCACCTAAGCTTCAGTCTGACCCATTGCTGAGTGAACCTTTTTGTGCTCTTTAAGGAGCTGCTTAATATCTAATAGAAGAAAACCATGGAGCATTATGGGAAGAATGCTAAGCTGGGTGCTCTAAGACTCAAGTTGGGGTCCCAACTCTGCCAATGACTAGCTGTATGATTCTGAGCAAATGATTTCATTTTTATGGACCTCAGTATCCTCATTTGTAGCTTGAGGCAGCTTGGGGGCACAGTACATAGAAGGCTAAACTTGGAATCAGGAACACGTGAATTCAAAGCTGGCTTCCGACATTTGCCAACCGTGTGTGACCCTGGGCAAGTCAATTAACCAGTGTTTATCTCCATTTTGTCATCCATAAAATGGGGATAAAAATAACACCTATCTCCCAAGATTGTAGCAAGAATAAAATGAGATCATATTTAAAAATCACTTTGCAGATGTTAAAAGTGCTGTGTTGTAGCATTTTTGTATGTATGTTATGTATATAATACTGTTAAATACATATTATGTATATAAGGTCATTGTACATTGTGTTCGAAGATCATGCCATCAGAGAAATGATGACATGATTTGCACTTGACTTTGTTTTGAGTGATGGAAGGCTGTGCAGATCACCAGCCTCACTTCTCCTCCAGAGCCATCTGAATCCAGTGACCAGATATTCATTAGGATGACTGGAGATGACCCAGCATGCACTGGGAGACCTTGGGCTCTTTAGGGCAAGGTCTTTGCAGGTACTCACTGAGGGTGAGGCAATGCCCACTCATTGAATAGGCCTATTTAAGAAGTAGCCAGGGCATGGCCCCTTTAATGAGGCCAAGAAAGAGAAAGACAACAGGCTGGGAGGGAAACAGCAACGGTTACTATTGATAATCGCTCTAAAGCTAGGAGGATCCAAAATGGTGTCCCAGTTTCAGAGTGCAGTAGGTTTAAGGTTTTGGAATTCCCTTCCCTTCCCTTCCCTTCCCTTGCCTTCCCTTCCCTTGCCTTCCCTTCCCTTCCCTTCCCTTCCCTTTCCTTGTATATTATGTATATAATACAATGTATATTAGCTATCATTATGTATATGATATTGCATATAATTATGTACACAATATAATATATGGATATATATGGATATAATATAATCATGCATATAATATATATTGCCAATATAATGTATGTATACATATTATCGTGTATATTATATAATGTACATATTATATATGTACTATACATTAGCTATCATTATCATGAGTATTGAACTAGATGTCCATTTTTAGTTCTAATATGCTAAACATCTAAGGGAGATAAATCACTGGTATTCCAAGCATTAGTAGATTCCATATATTTCA